>JANBXA010000635.1:1715000-2315000 GCA_030556225.1 Cricetiscus sungorus
GCCACAACTGTATGGAAAGCGCTTGCCATACAGTGTGAAGACTTGAGTTCAGATCTTTAACCCCCACGTGAGAAGCTGGAAAGTGGGCAGATCCAGGCAGATCACTGGACTCAGTGACCAGCCAGTTGAGTCAGTTGATGAGATCCAGGTTCTGTGAGAGACCTGCTTCAACAACATGAGGTGTAGAACGGTAGATGAAAATTCCCAATTTTCACCACTGGCCACATGAGGTCACATGTGCAGGCATACATACATGTGCACATGTATACACACACCTACAGGCATATACATTGCATATAGACATATATGCACACATGGATGTGAACATGAACATGCACACATGGGCATAGACATGTGCATACACACATGCATGCACATACACACGCATATACACATGCACACACATGCGTATATATTCACACATACACATGCTAACATGAATGCATACACACATTTATATATGCATGCATACACATGAATACACATGCACATACATACACACAAGTTAAACAGCGACAGTTATCTGGCACTGCTTCCTCTTTCTCTTTTTGTTTGTTTGTTTTGGGTTTTTTTGCATACTAATTATTCATCAGTGTCTCCTTGTTTCTTCTGGCCTCACAGGGAAAGCATTCTTTCTGTACAATCTTGTGGAGTTGAGTGACACCATCCTTAGGCAGCAAGCTGCTCTGCCGTGGGGTAACAGTAAGCCTCCCACTCCTCATTCCATCTCTATAGGGAGCACGGCTCTGCCAGACCAGGGTTGCTATTTGGGTCCTGAACTGTGACAGGGTGGGAAGTAGGAGCTTCTACTGGTGCCCAGAGCTAGAACAGCCAAAGGAGGGGACTCTGTCCTGCTGGGTTTTAGACAGGACAGATTTTTAAAAGCAGCATATACGAGTATTTCCATTAAAGCTAAAGGGCAGCCTGCACCTTGGCCCAGAGGAGGCAAATTAGAGTTAGAACCTAGGTGAGATGGAAGGAATACAGATGAGGAGTTGAGTAATAAAGGAAAGTTTGGGACCACTGCAAGAATGAGCATGGCAGGAGTCTGATCTTCACTAATGGGCCACTGACTGGTCAAAGCCCGCTTAGAGGTGTAGCAAACTGGTTAAAATACACTGTCAGGTAGATCCAAGGCACAGCCTGATTGCCCATATCTAAAGGAACTTTATAAATGTATTTGGTTTTTCAGTACTGAATGGCAAACCTAGGACCATCTGCATTCCCAGCAATTCTGTTCTACTACCGAGCAACAGCCTCAACCCTAGCAAAGCTTTTTAGTAAGAGGTCCCTCTGGCCTGGCATCTTTAGTTGCCACCAGCACTGAGCTAGACTTGGTGGGAAATGAGTGTATGGAACAGTTCAAGCAGCTCAGACATCAGCAGGTGAATTTGGCTTCTCCCTGTGGTTGGGCCAAGAGCGAGTAAGATATGGTTAGGCTGCCTTCTGTTCACAGGCAACCCGGGGACAAAGCTGGGCCTGTTCTCAAGCCCTGGCTCACACTCCCTCTCAGACTCTTCATCTCCCTTGAGTAGAGGACTTTGTTTTCTGGGTTTTGGCGTGGTTGCTCTCAGCTCTGAGCCGGGTAGGGCAGTGGTGTCTGGTTAATGTGAACCTGGGCCTGAACTCTGACTTTGTTTGTGTAGTGGAAGCAGTGGCTTCTTCCCATGTTTGATTACTTCACATCTATGAGTTACATTCAGAAGTGCAGGCTGAAGGCTCGTGGAAAAAAGTACCTAAATTGATGACTAATTTGACATCAGAAGTTTTTCAACCAGAAAAATTGTCTACTACAGAGTAAGAGGGCCACTCCACCCCTGGCCCCCTGCCCTCTGCTTGAAGTGAGATTTTCAAGTATTCCATTGAGAGAGGCTGGGAAGTCACAAAGTGGAGGCACAGCTGTGAGGCCCACACAGATGGCCGGGTGGAGCACCGGCACACGGATTTACTGGGCACCGGTCACCAAGCTATTAGAAATGCAGCCACAAGCTGGGTTTGGTGATGTGTGCCTGTAGGACTGAGTTAGAACCTAGCCTGGTCTACAAAGTGAGTTAAGGTCCAGCCAGAGGTTCATAGTGAGACTGTCAGAAGACCAAACAGGGTAAGAGAAAAAGGAGGAAGAGGAGGGGAGAGAAAAGAAGCAGGAAGAGTGTGTGTGTGAGTGTGTGACGTATTTATGTGTATGTATTTATATTTGTGTGTGTATGTGTGTGTGATGTGCCTATATATTATATGTGTATGTGGTGTGTTTATATGTGTGTGATGTATTTATGTGTGTATTTATATTTTTTTGTGTGTGTGTGATGTGTTTATGTGTGTGTGTTTATGTGTGTGGGTTGTGTGTTTATGTGTGTGAGTTGTGTGTTTATGTGTGTGGGTTGTGTGTTTATGTGTGTGGATTGTGTATTTTTGTGTGTGGGTTGTGTGTTTATGTGTGTGGGGTGTGTGTGTGTGTGGGGGGTGTGTGTGTGTGTGTGTGTGTGCGTGTGTGTGTGTGTGTGTGTGTGTGTGTGCGTGTGGTGTTTATATGTGTGTGTACACTCTTTTGTGTATGAGGGTAGCCTGGTGCACCACAGTGCTGTTTGGAGCCTGGAGGACACCCTTGGGTGTCAGCACTTGCATTCCACCTTGTTTGAAACAGGATCTCCTGTTTTTCACTCTTCATGCCAGGCTAGCAGGCCTGTGAACTAGTTTCTGCTTCTCATCATCTGTCCAGAGGGGTGCTGGGAGTGCTCCCTCACCCGACTTAGGGAGTTCTGGAGATCTGAATTCAGGTCTTCAGTTTGTGCTGCAAGCAGTTTGCCCACTGAACCCTCTCCAAACACTTGCTTTTCCTTTCCTTCCTTCCTTCTTTCTTTCTTTCTGTCTGTCTGTCTTTCTTTCTTTCTTTCTTTCTTTCTTTCTTTCTTTCTTTCTTTCTTTCTTTCTTTCTTTCTGATTGGCCACATTTGTATTTTTACATCATAAGAAATAATTTCCATCTCCCTCTCCCTCTTGCTTTGCCAGGACACAGAGAAATGTCTGTGCTCAAAATGAAAGGCTCTTGTCTTCTTGGCTGAGTATCAAGATTTTTCCAGATTGTCAACTCCTTAAGAGGGGAAAAGCATAAAAGCCAGCTGTAGAAGGGCAGAAGTGAGTTAACACGATCCAGGTGTTTTCAGTTTCCTCCCGAAAGAAGGGAGTGTGTGCGCATGCCCTGTCAGTCGTATCTGGGGGCACTGCCTGATAACATAGGCTGCTGATCATAGTTTTGATAGCCCCGGGTGAATGGATCCCCAGTGTGTGGCAGCTGTAGCTCCTGGGTTGACACTGGTTGTGTGGGGGTTTCTGGAAGTTCATGACCTTGCATTTACCCCCCCCCCCTTCTAGCTTGGTCCACACATATAGAAAGAATTTTAGAGCAGTAAACTTGTAAAGACAATGTGGGGGTTTGGAAACAAAAGGTGGTGTAGCAGTGCTGAGGCAGGGACTTGAGCCTCAAGTCCATCTCTACCAGCCATGTGTCTGCAGCTTCAATTGTCTAATTCTACTTTGCGCAGTAAAAATAAACCATGGAAGTGTCTTCCTTTAAGTCTCTAAAATAAAATTAAAACATTGTGTTGACACCAGATTTATTTATAAAAATAACTTAGGCAGAGGCTGATATTTGAAGGCTTAATGGTTAAGCCTGAAGTAACTTTCTGAGTGGGTGTAACCTACGCTATTTTTACATTCACTTTGTTTTGGTTTTATGAGACTGGGTTTCCCTGTGGCTTTGGAGGCTGTCCTGCAACTGGCTCTGTAGACCAGGCAGGCCTCAAACTCACAGAGATCCACCTGCCTCTGCCTCCCAAGAGCTGGGATTAAAGGTGTATACCACCAATGCTCAGCTTTTACATTACTTTTTATTACTTTATAGATTCTCTCTCTCTCTCTCTCTCTCTCTCTCTCTCTCTCTCTCTCTCTCTCTCTCTCTCTCTCTCTCTCTCTCTCTGTGTGTGTGTGTGTGTGTAGATCAAAAGGCAACTTGTGGGAGTCGGTTATCTCCTTTTACCATGTAGTTCCTGGGGATGGAACTCAGGTGTTCAGGCTTGGCAGCAGGCATGCCTACCCACTGAGCAATCTTGCCAGCCCTAGATTACATTTTAATAGGCTCAAACTTGACTGCATTGACAGAATAAGATAATCTCCCAGAATCAATACCAAGCCATCATCTGAAATCTTCCTCATCCATAGTCAAATGATTCATTTCAAAGTATTTCTAGGTCTTGGAACTTGGATGCACTCTGTACCCTGCCCATCCCTATGCATTTCTCGAAGGGGCCATTCATAAAATAGTTTTTTTTTAAAATAATTTTTTATTTAAATTTGAAACAAGCTTGTTTTACATGCCAAACTCAGTTCCTGCACCCTCCCATCATCCTCTGTTACCCCCACCAACCCCCATCTCATCCTCTTTCTGCTCCCCAGGGAGGGTGAGGCCTTCCATGGAGAGTCTTCAAAGTCTGTCATATCATTCGAAGCAGGGCCTAAGTCCTCCCCCATGTGTCCACGCTAAGGGAGTATCCCTCTATGTGGAATGGGCTCCCAAAGTCCATTCCTATACTAGGGATAAATACTGATCCACCATCAGAGGCCCCATAGACTGCCCAGTCTCCCAACTAACACCACATTCAGGGACTCTGTGTCAGCCCTATGCTGGTTTCCCAGCTATCAGACTGGGGTTCATGAACTCCCCCTTGTTCTGGTCAGCAGTTTCTGTGGGTTTCTCCAGCCTGGTCTTGACCCTCAAAGGAGCCATTTCTGTGGCAGCTCTTATATGAGGTCTGTGCCTGCCCCTTCACACACACCCAAGGACAGGGACCTAGCTTCATCTGGCTTTGTTTCTTCTGTAGAGTATGATCGAGAGGAGATAGTGGCAGCCAATGATGGCTGTTTCATGTTTGTGGAAGATGACAAAGGGAAAGAAAATCAAGTCAGAATACAGGGACTGGATTGGAGTCCATGAGTCGCCAGTGCTGGGATGTACATGAGCCATAAATCTCCAAGCCTTCACTTCCCTCTCTGTCTGGAGAGAGTGGGGTGGGGTGGGCTTTAGCAGTCTATAACATCACGATTCCAACATCTCCTGTTCTGTGCTGTCTTCATCAAAAGTCAGAAGAGGCACTTGAAAAGATGAGCATGACCTACATGGGAGATGCTAACACACTGAAAATTAGTTCTGTTTTAGTGGAAAAGGCTAGTTTTCATAAATATGAAGTTCAAGGTAATGGATTTGTTAAAATATATCTATAAATTGAGTCTCAGGGAATTATTTAAAACAAAAAGCAACTTAAGTGGAATAGTCTAAGTTTATCTTCATGGGCACCATCATATAGATTTGCAAAAACACATCATAACAAAAATAAATGTGGCTTCAGCTTTTAATGGCTTAGAAGTTTTGTGGTTCCTATTGTTTCTGAAATCTTACCACATTTTTCATTTACATTTTTATATTTTACTAGTTTGAGGTTACCCCTGAAGTTTCAAGTATTTAAAAATAGCATTACATGAAATTTAGTTTTATTATGGAAAAGGATAGAATTATTTCACATCTGTTGGATTCATTTCAATTTCAGTTCATTCTCTTATAGAATTCAAACCAAACTGGTAGGCACTTAATTGCAGTCTTTGGGTAGGATGACTGTCTTACATTTTTTTTATTACTGGGTCCTCTGTAATGCACTGAGACCACTGTGATACACTCCTGTGTGGGCCTGGATCCTTCGTATGTTTGTGAACATTTCACTTCTCTTTGTATTGACTATAAAATTCACTCCATACATTTAGCAATCTAATCTACTTAGCAATAAGTTCCATCAGGGTTGACCTTTTATCCATCTTTTAGTCTTTTAAATTTGATAGGATTTTCACTAGATGAAGTCACACCTTAAAAGACTGAATGATTCTCCTTGACCGGCTGCACAAGTCAATTTAAAGCAGAGAGCATTTTGACAGCTCTGTTAATATGGCTCCATTTTTTTCTTGTTGTTAAATCAAGTATAATTGAGGTCTAGTGCTGAGCTTTAAAGATTAGAGAAGAAAGCTTGACAAGGTGTGTGCTGCAGCATCTCTCAGATTCTCACACATTTATGGGATACAATCATCAAGGTCTCTCATTGTACACACTATGAAAAGTTTTATAATGAGGCATTGATATGTGCTAACAGGTGATGAATTACAGCTCTAATGATAAATTGCAAATAGGAATGGTCAGGGTCTTCAATCAGAACGAACACTATTACTGTTCATTCCAAAAGACTCCAAAGTTCCATCCATCTATTTTACTACTTTAACTGAGTAATTTTTTTATGCATCAACTTATAAAAGCAGACATGTTTGAGACTGTCTTTTGAGTCACAAAACTACTCACTGTCTTAGTAGAAGATGAAGTGAATAGCTGTTTTCAACTTGTCCTTTTAGATTTAAGTAAGTTCTCTGAGATCCAACATGGTCTAATAGGTTTGGAAATATGCTCACATTTGAGTTCTTCCACTTCTGGGGTTTAAGAGTATGGCTTGGTGCAGAGGACAGCTCTCCATTTCTTCCCCCTTCTAGGATGCTTGAGGTAGAGTTTGAAAAGCTGGCAAGAGACTAAGCAGTCACTTTCAACAGAATTTTGAGAGAAGACACTGTAGATACTCTTATACAGTTTTAGAAGTCTCCATCCACAATGTTATATGAGCTGGTCTAGTTAACTCCTCAGAATACAAAGTTCAATGGCTCCTTTGTCTACCAAGGCTTAGCTGGGTTGATAGGACACATGGGATCTATGCTGGCTAATGACCTGTAACAAGGTTGAAGATGCCCCCCTCCTGCCCCTAATTCTAATTTAGAATTAGGAAAAATCAGAAACTGGGATGGTTAGCTTCAAAAAGCAACTCAAAATGTCATAAGGCACACTCAGGGCCAAGGCTGAAATTGGGAACAGGGACCAAGAAGAAGAGGAGGCTAAATCAGAGATGCATTGAGAAGATTTGAGTAAGGGCCAGTTCAGTCCCTGAAGGAAACAGAGACAGGCAGGTGAACACACAGACTTATTCATGACATACCTCAACAGTTCCTGACTTCCTTCTTTTAACTCCAGCTAATCCATGGCTCTGGCTCAGGTGCTTTTTGAATAAACTTCTCAGCTCCTCATAACCCAGGGCATCTCAACAACAATGGCTTGTTGAGTATTGTGACAATATGAGTAATAGCATCACAGCAACCAGCAGCCCTTTTGCTACTATTTGTTTTTAATTTTTTTTTCTCTAAATGCATTGACATTAAAATATAGTGGAAAAAAGAAAGAAAAGAAAGAAAAGAACGCTAGGAACTGATTCCTCCCTTGTCATCAATGCACATTAAAAAAAAAAAAACAAAAACACATGCCACCAGAACTCAGAAGCCTATATGATGCAGTCTTTTTTTTTTTTATTGTGTCTTAATAGATGTTTCATGGAACTAGTCAGTTGTTATATATGATATAAAAATAGGTTGTCCCTCTTGTTGGTGTTGATGTGGGAACCACAGACGTTTGTGTTTGATTTTCATGTGTAGGTTGCCACTCAATCATTGGTGATGAATGTTGTTCTGATGGCAGCTAGGTAGTAGACTGTCTTATTTGGAGTTAAGGGAAGGAAGGGCATTTGAGAGTGTTTACATATATACATATTCTAGTATCCCTTTGTGTGGCTGCTTCTGTATAGAATATGGTTGGCAATGGGTTGTAGCAAAGCTTTTACTTTGGCAGGTATGACTCTCATTCATAACTAGGACTTCCCAAACTATTTGCTATATAAAATCTAAAGCATCCATGTTCGATCACATGTGTCTCTTATGCAATATGCTCATCTTTTATTAGCTTGCCAGGGTTTTGTCATCACTGTTATTTCTTGCTCTAGTCCTTCCTTGAGTTACTCTGGTAACAGCAGATGACTTAGACTAGAGTGGACATAACGCCACCTGTAAACTAAGGTAAATACCTTCAAGGGACATAACACAAGTGATCTGATAGATGCTAGGCATTAATGTGTGTGGCTGTTACAAATGTATTTGGCTTTTCATTGGTTGATATTTCTCACTTTACCCCTCTACACCTCCCCCCATCTTCCCATTATTAAATTATGGGGGCAGGGTTGTTCAAAGAGTGGAAATAAAAGTTCCTGGGTTGGGGTAATTTTCAGGTTGACTTTTTTCCTTGGGAATTTCCTTGGCACACTGAGTTTGATGCTGGAGGCAGCCATCTACTGCGAGGAGGACATTGCTTAGTTCATTAGCACTGTGGGAGTGCCAGGAAAGGGCCCATGACCTAGAGCTCATCTTGCTTTAATAACGCTTTAACACTCGTAAAAGAGCTTTAATAGCTACATGAGACATATTTAAATATTAAACGCCATTCCTCTTCGTTGATTCACAAACCTCAATGCATAGGGCTCCTTCATTGCTTCCAAAGTTGAAGGAATGTGTCCAGTTTCTCACGGCAGTGAGTGAACTAAACAAACCTGCAAATAGGAATATTTCAACTTTGCCCTGATGACCTAGTTACCAATCCCAGAACTTCAGGTTTCCAAACCCTGTTGGCTACTTGCAGTTCCCTGACTTAGAAACAAAATATTTATCTGCTCTGTAAATTTTCATCCCACTCTGGAGAGTTAGGAAAATATGGATACTTCCATCTCCTGAAAATGTTTCCCCCTCCAAACATGACTTTTGTTTAATTTAATTCGTCTGCCTTGGTCTCCCAGTCAAAGCATCATCCTATTTGAAGTAGCAGTGTGTACTTGTATTTAAATTTGGACAGACCAGTGGCCACTAGTTTACATGTGTATTAATGTTTCAGTAAAGGTTCAATCTTGAATTCTGTGGTCATTTTCTTGAGGCCTTGGAATGGAATGTGAGAGTCCCTGAGAATTGATGCTGCGTGTTTAATCAGGGAGGCCCCCAAGGCCACCTGGCATCTGAGAGTCTAAGATCTTACTACGATCGCCCTGTGTGGATGATAAAACCACGAAAACCTGCTTTTGTCTTCCTTCCTTTCCCAGGGGGAAGATGGCAGGCCTGTGAAATTTTGGAGATGCTTTTTATTTACAGAAGGGAAAATTGAGTTACAGACTTCCTGTCATGAGTATAGATGCCTGGGGGAAATGAGGGCTGGAAGGAATTCTCAAATCGAGAGCCAGGCTATATGAGCCCAGGAGCACCGGGGCGTTGGCAAGCATTGCTGTATTCTTGAAATATTTGGGCTCAGCAGAGCCCAAATGTATTTTGCTCAAAGCACCATTTCCCTTTCATTTTCCAGAACCATGTATATTCAAGGAAATGTAATCTGTGTATTTTGGAATCATTTAACCCTCATTTATCAAAATATTGCATGGCAAATACCAGATCTGAGTTCAAGAAACCCCCTGGAGCTTTTTGATAACTGATTTTTTTTCTAACCTCTGAATCCCAGAGTTTAAAATTGCTTTGAAAGAACCCAGAACAGTTCAGAGTTCACTTCTCAAATTATCTCCCAAATGGTATGGGAGCCTAGTCTATCTCTAACATATAGCAGTGATGGAGATGACTCCTTCGAGATGCAGGCTTCTCAGAAACAGCCCTATTTGCTCAAGGGCTTTCCTGCTGAGAACCCTGGCAACCTATTGGGCTTCAATAGAACTGATTTTCTTTTGATGAAATGGAAGTACTGCTAGTCCCAGCTGACCACCAGGTTCAGACACTCCACAATCTCACCATCTCACCTCTATTTAAACTTAGGGATTATACACCATGGGGTTATATTAGTTAACTTTTACTTTAAAGCCTTCCATTGAAATATTATTGATCCTGATTGCTGAGCTTTGGGTCATATTCTTACGTTTTATAGAAGAGGCAAGTGCCCTGTTGACCTAGTACTGGTCTTTCTTTTCTTTGCTCTGCTTCTTGCCTCTGGGGGAAGAAGGTAGTCATGATGGCCAAGAGATACTGTCCTTCCTACCCCTGACTTTTGGCTTTGCTGGGCTTTTTCTTTTTGAGGACCAGATGGACTTCATCAATGTCTTCACGGGTGTGCTTTCCCACTCGTGTGTCTCAGACTTCATGCTGAGTTTGTAATCCCCTCTCATTGGGCAGTTATCTGTATAGTTCAGGATAAAATGCAGATACTCAATCCTAGGACAAACCTTTTTCAGTTTGGATGATTATTTCATTTGATCTCATACAGACAGGAAAAGGGAATCTTATACTTACTCTATTACTCACCCCAGTGGTACCCAAGAGTAGAGTCTGAACCAGAGGGAGGGAAGGACCTTTGTCTGAGGTCACACAGAGTCTGATCATCAAGGTTGGCTTCAAACTCAAAGACTTTCTATTTCTAGTTGAAGTCCAACTAAGGAACTCTCTCCAGTGATGGCTGGTGTTGGCCATCTTTGGAACACTGTATATTGTTCCTTTATAACAGTTTTATGTCGGAATCATTATATCGGTTCCTTCACAGATTACGAAACCATGGATTAGAGATGTTAACTTCACCCAGACTACCAAGTGGTAGACTAACATTGGAATCCAGAACTTTCTTACTCCAAAGCCAATTCTCACACACCCAGGGAAGGCCAGTTTTATCTTCCCTTGTGTGACATGGCAGTAACTACCTTCTGCATCAATACTACAACTGAATAAAATACTATCATTCTTTCATTAAAGTTTTAATTTGTGCTCTTCCACAGATTATCAGGGAAAAAAAGACACCTTTAGTATTTCGATCAAAGCCCAAAGCTGAGCCAGGTCCCCTTCCTTCCCCATGTCTCAGCTCCACTGCTAGAGTTCAGAAGCCGACGTTCATTAGACCAGCTACCTCTGATCTGAAGCAAAACAGACGGCAGTTTACTGTCACTGTGTTTGAGATGGGCTGAGAGCTAGGAAGCATTGAAAGATTCATTCACCTTCACTTGGCCAACACCAGAAGGCTTGTTCTCCAGGATTGAGACCTTGCTGGTTCCTACTCTGAACACACTGGACTCTTGAAGGAATTCCTGGCAGATCTTCTCCAGTTCTCCTCTAGGAGGGCTTTCCACCTGGCCTCTCAAGCTACACTGAGAACTCTCTAGCCCAGTTCTCCAACCAAAGCCCAAGTCTACAAACTTCATCTATTTTCCGGCCATGGAATCTTGAGAACAGGACACTTTGAGAACTACCACACCCTGCCCTCAGGCGGACACCCTGACCTTGGGAAGTTCAAGTGAGGAGTCTGCTCAGGAGGAGGTCCGTCACTGACAAGCAAGCTGAGGGCCTGGGACTGAGTGCCCAAGGGCTTGTGTCCAGGACTAGTTACATAAGAGAACTTCCAAGAGAGGACAGAACATAGTTTTCAACAAATAAATAAGGAAAAAAGGCTACACTCACTAGTGCCACAGCTGGGAAGCAACTATGTGCAATGAATTTCTCATGCTAACAAATCCAAGCTCTTTGGAAAACAGATGATGCGCCCAGGGACTGGCACCAGGTCTCCTGGCAGGAACTGCAGAACTTCAGATATGGAAGAGTATCTAGAGACTATTAGTTCACAAACACAGCTGAGGGCCAGCAGCCTGCTTTCGTGCCCTGCTTGGCCTGCTCTGGTGGATTCCTTCCATGCAGTGTTTCTATGGGATGACAGCAGACATGACATGCAAGGCTTCTGCAGCCCACACTCTAGAGAAATAATTAAACAGTTTTTCTTAACCTCTTGAACCTTTCATTTATTATCGCTATCCATTACGTCTACCTTCTCGAATCACTGAATCCTCAGACTGAGCTCTGGGGTCAAGGGTTTATTGTTTAATGGAGATAGAACATTTTGTAAATTGCACAGAGTCACAATGTTTATAATAGAAGCTCCTGCTGTACCGAACCTTTTCCATTTAGCAAACAGTGAGTGCTGACATGTGTTCTTCCTACATAGCAAGAATCCGGGGTAAGTGCAGTACTGGCATGAATGTGCTACCAAATCCTTCCTGTAAACCAAGTGACATCTGCAGTCAAATAAAACATTCCTTTCCCCAATACCAGGAAATGCTGAGAGGACCACTCTTCTTCTAAGGCCATGCTTGAATGAAGTTCTGGCTTTGAGAACACACAGTGAGGCTGAAGAAGGCCAAGAGTTCTGTCCAGTACACATTGGCTGCTACAAGCCTTTGGGGACAACCTCTTTTTTCAAATATGAGCACATGTTATGGGGAAGGTTTTTCCTAGGATTTAACCTTTGGATAAAAAGTGTCAATATTTTAGGAAATATACCCATATCAAAACAAACAAACAAACAAAAAACTATTGGTCTCTTTTTTAAAACTAGAATTTGTTCTTTCAAGTCAGAAATGGATTTTCTTGAAATAAAGCAAACATCCTCTAAAAGGCTCCTAGCCAAAATCACCCAAGTATAAATACCTATGATTAAGCAAATATAAATATTCCTCAGTAGAGAAACCTCCTCCAAGGTTGGGAAGCTTTGGGAAATGATAAGAAAGAGTGTTGTAAGTCTAACAACTTAACCCTTTGTGTCAGAGAGAAGAAACAAATGTTGGCATACATGTTCAATCCTTTGGGGGATTTTGTTAAGGGATGGCTGCATCTCACCCTTTGCAATAAAAATGAAACTGGTTAAAAATGTTGTAAAGAGTGACTTTTCCATGAACTATTAGTGTAACTTTTACCTTATGTCTAAATAATTGACTCATGGTGTACCGTTGGCCCATTTTTACAAAGTACAAGCACAATCTTTCTTCAGTGCCTGAGGAAAATTTCTCCTGAAAAAAGAATGCTCTCTTTCAAAATACCCTTTGCTGTACCCTTTTTTGAGACAGGTTTTCTTACTGTCTCAAGTTTGAAAGAATTTTATAGTAGTTGTTTTTATAATGCTGTTTAACAAACTCCCTCACTTGCTGATTCCAGCAGTCAGGCCATTTCTGATTAGCCAGCAGGTGTCACTGTGGGTTTGGGTGGCAACCCAATTGACCACAAAAAGAGTGATGGGGGCAGAGGGGTGGAGGAGAAATGGAATATAAAAGTAGGTTCTAAGAGGAAAAGAAAGGGCCAGTTAAAAATTCTGTGGCCCCTTTCTTTGGGGGTCTCAGGGATTTTATAAGACTTTCTCAGTTCTGAAAGTTCGAAAAATGTATTTACCTACCTAAAGGAAATTGATGCCTTAATTATTAAGGTTAGAGCCACTGTATAAAACAACAATAGAGAGAAGCAAAGTTGAGAATGAATTCTTGTAGCCTGTTCCTAAATGCTCAAGTATTACCTGTACACTTTTTAAACCACCATTGCTTTATCTCAGTCATGGAGAATGTCTCCCAGCTTTTGCTGGGTCATAGACTCATAGCCCAAAAAACGGTTTTAGCTATCCCTAACCTCCGTGGTAAAATAAATCCCAGCGTTTCATTACCTAATGGGGCATCTTGGGCTCTTCTTATATCTTCTTAGGATCTGGATTACTCATTTGCAACAAAGCCAGCTTATTCAAGTCATATATATCTTCCCAAGTGCATGGAATTTCTTAATAAATAAAATTTCAATTGGTAAAATTAACACATATTTCTTGAACAACTGTCAACTTTAAGAATGGATGGTCATAAAACATCCCTGCAGAGAGAGAAATTCACAGCTGGGCTAATTTGAATAACATGCTGTAAATTGATTTTTATTTTGACTTGATAGATGAAAACAATGCCCATGTTATTGGTACAATTACCAGGCAATTTTTTAAAGGAAGATATGAAGCTTGATTTCCAAAAATAAGACTTGCCACATAGATAAAATATTTTAGCCAAGTTGTAAAGAAAAACAAAGCATAACGTTTTAAAAAAAAAGGAAGCCGAATGTTTCTGTGATCTGGAGAGTTAGGCTATGGTGTGCAGTCAGTCTAGCCTCTCCTCTTGCTACCTGTCCCAGATCATGTCACAGTGCAATTGTATCTCACTGTCACAAGCTATACAAACTCAGGAACAATAAAAACAAAAACGATTTCAGTTATGTTGTGAACATCCTACAATTGCTTTGGGTTCAGGGATGTAAGATGCATGATTGAAACAGGGTTTCTTAATTAGGGTTTCTACTGCTGCCATAAAGTACCATGACCAAATAGCAAGTTGGGAAGGGTTTATTTGGCTTACATTTCCATATCACTGTTCATCATCAAAAGAAGTCAGGACAAGAATTCAAGCAGGGCAGGAACCAGGAGTCAGGAACTGACTCAGAGGCCATGAAGGAGTGCTACTTACAGGCTTGCCTCCTGTGGCATGCCCAGCCTGCTTTCTTATTGAACCCAGATCACTAGTTCATGGATGGGACAACCCACCATGGGCTGGGCCCTTCCCCGTCAATAACCAATTTTAAAAATGCCTTACAGCTGGATCTTATGAGATCATTTTCTCAACTTAGGTTCCCTCCTTTTGGATAACTCTAGTTTGTGTGTCAAGTTGACATAAGACTAGCCAGCACAACCCCATTAGGTAGTCTAGGCTAGTCTCAAACTCACAGTCCTTTTGCCTTAATCTAACCATTGCTGGCATTGCAGGTATATACTACCACACATAACACACCATGCAATTTCTACTTGATTTTAATCCCCTTACCTTCCTGTAATTATTTTTTCTAATTTATAACTGAAAGTACAAAGTTTAAAAGTAGAAAATAAAAAGTTGGATGGATATGTTCATAAATGTTTTGAAAAGTTATCTACAAAGAATGCAAACCTAGATACTCTCTAACTTAGCTCACTCATTCTCAAAGATAGCTCTATAGCAGTCTAGTCACTCATTCACAAAGAGAGGTAGCTCTACAGTAGCCTAGTCACTCATTCACAAAGAAGGACAGCTCTATAGTAGGCTGTTTTGACCCCCCAAGATAATAATAAATCGCATATTTATATACCTTGCTACATCTATCTATCTATCTATCTATCTATCTATCTATCTATCTATCATCTATCCATCTATTTCCTTTTTCCAATTGGAGGAGGCTATTTCACTTATACATTAGAATGCACCATTCATGTAATATTATCTTGTTTGGGTCTCAGAGAGTAAGATTCACTTTTTACTTGTGATGTCTGGCATAACACATAGGAATCATAGCAACAGGCACTATAAGCATTAGCAGCTGATGGGTGTGGAATAGAGAGTAAAGAAAGAAGAAAGAGAGATGTCAAGGTATACAAATATTTATCCAGGGTAACAGAGTGTCAACACAAAGCTCTTTTCAATTAGATGCATGCATCTGCGAGTAATGAAAGCTTTGGCCATAGCTTTATCCTTTGGAATCATGCCCACCATTTCCATGACAACATCTTAGACTGTTAAAATAACAGTGATCACAACTTCAGCCACTAAGCCTTTTGTATACAGTGAGTGCTATTGGCTCTTGATCACGTGTGACAGGTCATTCATGTATGTATAAGTGTGTGTGCACATGTGCACTGATTTGTGTGTTTTCCCAACTGGAGTCAACCTGTCTCTAAGACAGGAGCTGTGTATTATGTGTTTCTTACCATTAAAACCTATGCCTTGGTGCAAAATGTTGGGTGGGAGTTCAATGAATCTGTTGAATAAGTGGAAATTACAAAGGCTACTTTTGTCTGGCAAGCATGGGCAGTGCTAAGTTACTTTTATGTAGTTCATATAAATAATTCACTTCTTGTGGTTTCATATCCTGATGTGAAAATTATGCATTTACTGTGTTTTCATAGATATTAATGGTGGCTATTAAAAACAGAAATTGTTTCCAGGTTGGTGGTCTTTGGGCAGGGAGTGAATGAAAAAGACTTAAGGTAAATCTTAATTGTGGAAAGCATAAAACTCTATACATTGCCTTGTTAAAGTTTCATGGTGTGTATGCATGGTTTTGCCTATTTGTTTCTCCAGGAACAGCAAAAAGACATCAATTTTTCTCAATTTCAGTGCTTAATATATAAGAAAAGAAGAAATAGAGCATAAATGTACTAAAGCAATTTGTCTTTGTGGTATTTCCTTCCTTGACATCAAATATCTCATTTAAAAAGTGTATGTCAAAACTGGACCTCTAAATATGACTCCTTAATTTAAAATGTAAAGAATGAATGTTATATTTATGCTTTGGTGCAGTAGGTTTAGTTATTATAAGCTGAATGGTATCATGTTTCTGTTGGGAAAACGGTTTAGGGGCTATTTAAAGAATTATAGTATGAAGCAAATCAAATCATTACATACAGGTTTTTCTTAAAGGAGTAGAAGACAGTGTAAGGAAACTATTCAGAAAGAAACTAATGTTTATATATAACAATTTCATTGTCATATTTCCCCATCTTTTGCTATGCATGGCAAACTCTGAGGACATGTCATGAATTCCTGAGCCACAATAAATCTGTGGACATCAGATTCTGTGTGTGGGTAAAATGGATGGCTTTCTGACCTTTAAGCTTTCATTAGAACAAAGGACGTCCCTCAACATAATGTTTCCCCTCTACAAAATACTGGCAGGAAGCCAGAGTATGCCCTTTGGCAAACCTCCAATCTGATGGCTCTCAGGCCCTAGAGAATGTTTCTAAGACTGCCCTGGACTAATTCCTGCCCTTTGGGAAGTCTTTTGGAAAGACCTCCCTAACAGGGTAACCTGCTGACGTAGAGGTGGGCACATCAATCAAGAATTCTTTGCTAGGAGGTTGGGACCATCCTCTTCTGCTTCGTCAAGGTCCCCCTCCTGCTCATTGTGATCTACAAGACTGTCACAAAGATGCTGGAAGATTAAGGAGATACAAACTTAGTTGAACTACTGAAATTATGGTAAGAAAAAAAGTTCGAGTGTTCAGTTCTTCACCTGGGGATGATGTTTGGTTACAGTAGGTTTCTTTTCCAGAGAATCAAATAGATGTGCAGGTAGGAGAGACAACCCACTGCTTTGTTTTCTTGCTCTCCTAAGTGGTGTACACAATTTCAAACTATGCTTATCAAGATCTAAAAGTTATCAATTGCATCTTAAATCATTGCAAAGTAGGACTATATGAGATAAATTTTTGTTTCACTTTTATTTCCTTGTTTCTCCTGTTCATTGATTTGACACTGTAAGAGTAGCTGAGGTTTAGTTAAAACAGTATTGCATTTATGTGATAATTTACTTCCATATACAGGGGCGTTGAGTGCCAGGGTACAGGTGTAGAAGGCAGAGAACAACTCTTGGTGTTTGTCTCCTTCTGTACACCACATGGGTCTCAGGCATAAGCTCATGTTGCCAGGTGTGGTAGCAAGTGCCTTTACCTGTAGAGACATTCCCCGGACTATCCAATAAGCTTTCCTGGAAGCTTTCCCTTTCTCCAATTGGTATTCATAATGTGAAAGCTCCCTCTCAGCACAAAGCAGAAAACCAAAACCACATTAGTAATCTCCTAGAACTATTTGGGTAATACTTAAGCCCTTCGTGGGCTTAGGGCATTTCAGGATCACGTTGGTATTATGAACCAATATAATTGCTAAGACAATTTCACATATACTTGTGAATGATTACTTTTTTAAACTGGCAGGAACAAATTAAAAACAAAACAAAACAAAAAAACCCTCAAAGGTGTACAAATGAATTACTAGAATTGGATGGCTCACTCTGAAGAGAATAAAATGAAACTAATAATTGCTAATATTTTTCTCTCAAGACCCAGATACTTGGATGGTTGGGACCTATTAGAACGTTTCAGAAAACTGAGTGTAAACTGTGTAGTGATGCCTCCACTATTAACCCCAACACCTAGTTAATTCACCCAGCTCACTCTTCCTCCATCCAAGGTAGATGTAATACCCGCATCTCCCTTTAGGTATACAGCCCTTGTCCTAAGAGGTAGATAGTAAGATAGTAGAGATAGTGGGAAAGATGTCTACCTAAGATAGTAGAGAAAAATGCCTACCTTAGTGCTGCCCATGTCTTAAGCAGGGACCTTCATTTATAAACTCTCTTTAGGTTCTGTCTTGGGCCCCATCAATGATTGAGGCTAGACACTAAAGGCCTTACTCTCTTAAACCCAATTCAGGTGAAGTCATAAGGCTCACCTGATTCTCAGAATTACTTTCAGGCCTCCAATATTCCCATTGAGAATGTATGCAGCTCAACTTTTCCCTCTACTCGGTCGTGCTTCCTGCCCTCCTTTTCCCTTCTATAGTTGTTTCCTCTCAGTAGCACTTCCAGTAACCTCCCATGTGCTAATCTCCATCTCAGAGTTCACACACCCCTGCCTTGGTTCCTTGCTCCTCTCCTTGTTCCTGTCACTCTTAATAAGAACAGTCATTCTAGCAAGCCCAGCTCTGTGAACTCCTACCAGCCAGATACCACAAAACTGGCTCCACAATCACAGATGGGGGGCCAGCCAGGTGTTATAAGTTAGGAAGGCTGGACATGAGCATCTAAGCAGGAATCAGCACCTAAGAGAAGGAGTGGGCAAGAGAGCACCAGGTGATAGCAATTATAAAGGAGGCAGTGTCGGGATGGAACAGACAAAATGGGTTAGAAGTAAGAGGTATGCAGACAGGCTGTAATGACAACACATGAAAAAAACACAGCTACAACCTGGGCACACAATGTGTTTCTTATAGAAATATGGCACCCACTTGATAGAAAAATGAATTTGAAACTGCTGTATCTTTGCTATTAACCAGGTTTAATTTAAGGTGGAGGGAATGATTGGCAAGACCAGGGAGAGGAATTGCTGAAGTACTTAATGTGTAACATGAAGTTTGGATCACCAGCACCCACTTAAAAGCCAGATGTGGCAGTGGTGTGTGCCTGTAGTCTAAGGCTGGGAGGGCAGAGGCAATGCTAGTTGTGGAGCCCACTGACCAGCCAGCGAG
Organism: Cricetiscus sungorus; assembly: GCA_030556225.1. NCBI lineage: Eukaryota > Metazoa > Chordata > Mammalia > Rodentia > Cricetidae > Cricetiscus > Cricetiscus sungorus. The sequence continues at coordinate 1,733,822 of JANBXA010000635.1, forward strand.
CTGAAATGGTGAGTTTCAGGCTTATCTAGAGATCCCATCTTTCAAAATGAGATGGAGAGTAAAATAGGGAAATACTTGATGTCAGCCTCTGTCTTCTACATGTTCATACACAGGCCAGCACACACACACACACACACACACACACACACACACACACACACACACATGCATAGAATAAGTCAATGGACAGATGGATGGATGGGTAAAAGAAAAATAGTTGGCAAGATGAATCAGAGGATGTTGCCTTATGGCATGAAGGTATAAAGTCAGAAGCTCCCATGGAGACTTTCCTACACAAGGCAGTGACCATCTAACTTCTTAAGACAAAGGGGAACCAGACAAGGATCTATACAGCAGCCTGGAGCTTGTGAACCACTGTTTGACTCCATCTGACCAGAAACAATTCAGTCTAATCAATTATCCACTGTCTGCCTTCAACATCTAAATGATATGTTGTGTCCCAGTATCTAGGACAACTGCTAACAGAAAAGATACCCAATAAAAGCTTTGAATGAATTAAGAAATGACTTAATTCCAAAATATTTGGGCATATAATTTACCATATTACTTAGGATTCCTTCATTTATGAATAACTGAATTCCATTTTAGATCTGATTGCAAGGAAAGGAATTGGTTCATAAAATTGGAAATAATAATCTTAAACATATCCAGACCTAGGGGCTTGGATGATGTCACAGTGATTGAATCTCTTGCCATCATCCCATGTTGGCATTATTTTTAGGTGGTTTTCTTCCACTTGCCTCTTAAAATCTCCAGAATTATAGCCATTATCTGGGAAAATTACAGAGCAACAAAAGCATGCCTTTTACATACTCAAATCAATATTTGCCATCTTGACTGTCCCTGAATCTACTTTGGCAGAGCCTCAAGGCCCAAAACAAGGATTATGTCTATGTTAACCAACTGAATTGAAGATGGGAGAGGTGTTCCTTGAAAGAGAATATTGGTGTCTTCACTAAGTAAGTATCTGGAACTTTCCAAATACTCATCTTTGAAGTGCTGGGCAATCCCAACAACCTCAGAAGGGGAGTGATTAAGCAATCATACACATTTTCTACAAGAGTAGACTGACATATAGAGAGACTAAGCTACTCACCTAAACTCCCAGAGACAGAACCAAGACCCATACAGAGACAGGCTAGCTTAGAGCCTGCTCCTTTAGCCTTCATACCATACTCCTGAGAAGCAATCAAGGAATAAAGGAAATGTAAACATACACCCCACTTGGTTTAATTATGTTTGAAGCATTGGGCAGCATTTACAGAGCCTAGCATTGGAGTCCCAGTGCAAATGAGGAGTGACCAACTGAGTCACTTGATAGGACAGTGCCAGGAAGTTTTTCTCTAACACGCTGTCCGATGAGTTGTTTCTTGACTTCTACAGATGTTATTTTCCACAGCTGTGATGGAGTCTACTAAGTTAATTTTATTTCATTAAAAATTAGTTGTTAGATCATTGTAAACATATTCAAAAAATATTCTGTTCTTGCTTAATATATATTGGTTTGAATAGTTGAATTGTATTATATTTCTGTTCTTCTAGCTCTATGCCCCAGGAAGTTTGGACATCTTTGAACCACTCATTCTCTAGTTACTCATCCACTCTCTAGGTGGCCATCTGATTTCTAGTTGGTCTTTTGGATACTGAAATTGATTTCCTGATAAATGTCTTTTTTTCTCTCAAATTCTTATCTGTTTCTTCGAGAGTAACTTAACTCCTAATATGTAGGGGACCTTGGATACTAATTTAGTCATTCTTTTTAACATGTCAAATAAGTAAGGTTCTGTTGAAGGATTCTTCAGGGGACTAGAGAAAACAGAGACTAGAAAGTTAGACCCTTATCCTAAAGAGGATGACATTGGTCTTTGAGGTAGAATGTCTGAAGAGCGTTGTTTTGTACCATAGGGGTAGAATTACATGGGGGATGTAGGTAGTTCTTTCAGCCATACAGCTGTTGGATGGGGTGAGGGTATACCATCCACTCTTGTATATGTTTGCTCCTACTCCCTCCCTATAGAATGGGACCCAATGTTACTGTTTTCATGTGATTTCGGCTTCACAGACTCTCCTTGACCTAGCACCTTGTGCTTATCACATGTAACTCTCTCAGTTAGCCCAAAGTCTTAAGATTCTATAGATTCTCTCAAATTTTGGATGAGCTCATTGTTAGGTCATTGACCTTCCCTCATCCTGGAAGCCCTGGGAAGAGGGATTTCTGAATTCTCCTAGTAATTGCTGCCACAAGGGGCTTTTATGACTACATCTTTTTTGTGTGTTCTCTTCCATTGTTGTTGTTTTCTCATTTGGTTTTTATTTCCATTTTTATTTTGAGAAAGGCTCTGTCTGAGTTCTCCAGATTGACTGACTTTAAGCCCCCAGTCATCCTGCCTCAGTCTCTGCATAGCTGAGATGGTTCCTGCTTTTTTGGAAAACGGCAATATGAGTATGCTCATAGACACCTCTCCACTCATTAGAACAATGGCTTATTCCTAACGCCTGTTAGGACTGTAAGGACAGACACATAATGCCACATCACAGAAAACTTTAACATAAAAAATAACTGCTCTAGTTTCCAAGTCTAAAGTCCTGTTACTAATGAGAAAGGGATTGTCAATGATGCATATTCAAAAGTCATAGAAGGGCTGAGGATGAGTTCAATGGTAGAGCCCTTGTCTAGCATACACAAAGCCCTGGGTTCAAGTCCCTGTGCTGATATAAAGCATCATATAATGCTGAATGCTAATAAGGATATCTGCAAACAGGAGTATAGAATAGAACAGACATTATGGAAAGCAACATGCAACACTAAGTATGTATCTTCCCTGTGATCTAGTAGTCAAACTAAGGCTAGACCCAAAAGAAATGATTAGGTCCCTGATGAAAGATGGCCATGGATGAGAATGCTCAGCAATGCTATTTATGATGGAGCTAGAAGTGGTGACAACTGGGTGCCCATTACTAGGAATAACAATACATGGATGAGCAAAATGCCAGAGTACATCCTCCTGATTGCATCTGGCCAACTAAAATAGTACATGAAATTTATGTACAAAAGCAGAAGTAGATGTTAAAGGTAGAGAATGAGCAGGCATGGTGATTCACTTTTACTCCCAGCACTCAGGATGCAGAAGCCAGGAGAGCTCTGTGAGTGTTGAGGTCAGCCTGGTCTGCAGAGTGAGCTCTAGGACAGCTGGGGCTACAGAGAGACTCTGTCTCAAAAAGTAAGAAAATGAAGGAAGGAAGGAAGGGAGGAAGGAAGGAAAGAAGGAAGGAAGAAAGGAAGAAAGGAAGGAAGAAGAAAAGTAAAAGAATAGTGTGTGAAGATGGGAATTTGCAGTATTACTTAATTAGAATGTCATGCTTCACAAAACAAGAAGCTGGGGCTGCAGAGATGGCTCAGCCGTTAAAGGCTAGGCTCACAACCAAAAACAAAACAAGAAGCTGACTTTTCAGAGAAGGAACAATAGTAGTGAGAGGATGGGAGAAAGAGTCATCATTTGGCTAAATGAGGAGGCAGAGCCACACAGGGGGCTGCCACCCTCAGTCCCTGTTACATGAGGTTCAGAGGCAATCAAAGGAGGAAGGTAGGAAGGAGGAACTCTGTGGCTCACAACCTAGGCAGAGTGGAAGCTGGTGCCCTGATGGGGTATTCTGCTCCCTTCCAGCCCCACACCTAACCATGGGGCTGAAGGAGACAGAAGGAGGAGACATGATCTTTCTTGTAGAGATTGCAGGGGGGTTAGGACATAGTGGCAACATACAGTTGTACCCCAATCAGCCACCTGCCTCTAGAGCAGTGGTTCTCACCCTTCCTAATGCTGTGACTCTTTAATACAGTTTCTCATATTGTAATGACCCCAGCAATGAAACTATTTTTGTAGCTACTTCATTTTGCTACTGTTACGAATCTTATTGTAAATATCTGATGTTTAGAATATCTGATGTACAAAGGTCCCCTGTGAAAGGGACCTTTGACTCCCCAAGAGGTCATGACCCACAGGTTGAGAGCCACTGCTCTAGAGGCAAGCCAACAGTTCAAGTTTCTCCATCTTTTACTCTTTGGATCCTTGGTTTTCTGTACACAGCATACTGAAAGCTCCATCCCAGGCCTTACTGTCTATGAGTCCCCCTCCTTGAAGGTCAGCAGTAAAAATGCCACATGACAGATGGTGCTCAGAAATGTCAAATTCCCTGTTTACTTGTGGCTTGAATACGGAAACAGACCATTGCTTGCTTAACCTATGACGAAGTACACATGAGCTCTGATCCTAACCGACTTCCTGTTCGACAGAGGCAGGCAAACACACTTTCTCTGGACCTCGAAGACATTCCTTTCTGGGTTTCTAAGGAAATGTAAGGGGAAGGGACAGATAAAGCTGGCATGTTTGAAGGGTCCGAGTTAGAGCCCGTTCTGCCATTCGTTGGTGATTAATTATCCAGGATACTCTGAAGAAAGGAAACAAAGGTAGTAGTAGAATTTGTGTGGGAACTACATGACCATTAGCTCCAAAAGACCCCAATTAGAAAGCAAGGCTATTCTCAAAATGACCTTTTCATCAATATATATATATATATATATATATATATATATATATATATATATTTCAATTAGTAAAACACTGGAAATTCCTCCTTCCTGTTGTATATCCTGAAAAATCCATATTGCCTCCAGGACATTTCATCTTAGCAGACATGGATTTTATTGGATCCAAGACTATGAAGGAAAGACACTCAGTGGACTCTAACAAGGTGAAGAATGGGCTTTGAATCCTAATGTTGGGACTGGGGAGAGGGCTCTGCCAGGGAGAGGACTTGCTATGCAAGCAGGAGGACCTGCAGATACCTAACGCTCATATAAAAACTGGATGCACATCTGTAATCCTAGCTCTGGGGAGGCAGAGACAGGCCAGCCATAGCCAGCCAGCTGAATCCATGAGCTCTGGGTTCAGTGAGAGAGCCTGTCTCAAAAAGCAAAGTGGAGAGTGAGGATGGTAACTGACGTTGAACTCTGGCCTCTACATGCATGTGGTTGGAAGTTAAGTGCACTCTCTTAAACACATGCACACCCGCATATACCCACTCAAACACATACACACATATTAAATTCTTTTCCCTCTCTCCCTCTCTCTTTCATGCTGAGCTGTGCACCCTCCACTGATTTTTTAGAATGTTTGGGTGCATTCTCTCTGTTGGAGGGCAGAGGGATCTTCCGTGTGGAATTGGCATTCCAGGGCACATCCTAGGGTCTGTGGTCAGATGGGCTGTTCCCTCTTCAAGGAAGATCCACTTCTCCATTGGCGATTGCTGCAAAAGGCCAGATGTTTCCCTTTAACCTCCTATTGGTTCTAATCTCCTTCAGTCTTTGATCCCAGCCCCACTTGAAAGTAACCTCTCATTTAGTTCCTCTTGGGTGGTCCTTGGCGGAGATTTAGTTGATTCTAACTTTTTGTACAGTCTTCCCCCATGTGCTTCCATGGTAAAATTCTACCTTTCTAATTGCTAAGAGGAAAATTGTTAATCCCTTTGATTCAAAAAGTAGCATAATAGCCTTAAAATTGGCAACTTAATTGAAAAACTCAGAAATTGCTAACTTGTTTTGGTAGCATTTCCCACCCCATTCTTTCCTTCATTTTTTTTTCAAACTAAGATTAAATGAATTTTATTTAAAAATGCTATTTCAGCACACTATCTCCTTATCTCTCTATTCCAAGATTCTGTTTGGATTTCGTGCATGGTCTTAACTATTTTATTGATTGTTACAGATCTGTTTAATGGGTTATTATAGGAAAAGGTTACTGGAAGGCAGAAGGGGTATGTGACATTGACTAATGGGACATAGAAACTCCCCCTGTCCCTGCTTTGCCATTATGTAGGAATAAACAACTTAAATTGCTACTCTTAGATTCCAAGGCTTGTCTAGGCCACACATGTCAAATATCAGTGTGAGTTTAGAGACTGGGCTACCCTACATTGCAACTGGTATGTATTAGTATTCTCTTGACTTCATCATCAAAACCTAACCAAGCAAGCTAATTTTTTGAAAGAGACCTCCAATTTTGCTTTGGGTTCATAAAAGCAAATTCCTTCTTAAAATTCTGAGAATACAAGGGTTTCTGGGTTTCTGGCATATTCTATTGATCTTACTTATGAATAGAGAAAAGGTCAAGGGTTTTGCTTATTTGTTTTCCATAGGCACTCTAAATTTTCAAAGATTTGGAGACTTTCAAGGGACTTTTAAGAGACACTTAATTTGTTACAGATGCATTAGCATATTGAATTTATGTGAAAGAATGAATGCCAGGCAAAGGATATTGGGTTCATTATTTATTAGCAGAGCTAGTCAAAACTCCCCTGTTTTAACCAAGTGGTGGTTTGGCCCCCATTCAAGATACCATCCCTTAACATTGCTGTCCCCAGCAATTAACACACAATGAGAAGGGGGGTGTATCTCCGTATAGACAATCATGTTGGAGTCCAGATGATGTGTATACATCTGGCTTTCTCCAGACTGGACATAGCACTTCCGAGTAATTATCTCAAAATATGTGTGCCTCCCACTTTTTACCTCAAATGAAACTCATTAGTGAGAACTTCAAATTGTGCTGGGTCTGAGCCCTTCTCCCTGAAAGGCCTCTCCTCTTACCATAGCCTCCATGCTTCCTTTTTTTCCTGGAATACGGACCACACTTCCTCCTCCACCACGTAAAATCCACTCTTAAGGAAGAACCAGGCAGGCCCCGCCTCTTCAGTAAAGCCTGCCTTCCTGACTATGTCACATCCAGTTAGGATAAGCTCTCATCCTTCTGTTTTCTATCACCCGGGTTTCAGGTCTGCACTTGTCTATGTTTTATGTAACTGTCTTTCCACCCCCCTGTTGTGAGAGCTCTGAGGACAGAGACAGGGGCTTGCCTACCCACTCAGCTCTAGTGCTTAATAACGGCCCTTGTCTTAAATGGCCAATAAATATTCACAGTGATGTGAATGAATGAGCAATTGAGAGAATGAATGAGTGAGTTCACTTGACTGGAATCCAAGATTGCCATGGATCAGGCCGAGGTTCTGAATTCTGAAACTTGGTGTTTCTAGTTGTCTCTGCTAGTTTTCTCTTTGACGGGTTTCTTGAGGGCCCCACAGGCTCACAGTAATTATCTTACCTTGCATTATCACATTCTCACTTGAGACTACCTCTGTGTGGACATATTCATGTTAGAGGACATATTCTTGACAAACACATGCTCCCATCTTCCTGTATAAATGAAGTTTATTTTAAGATGTTGAAAACAAAGGTAACACAGAGAAGCAAAGGCAGCTGGGAAGTCTATGGAGACCATGGGTTGTGGAGACCTTGGTTATACAATTTGTCTGAATCTCAAGCCCTCAGAAAACTTTTGGGTCCTTCTCAGTGGCTACTCCCACACCCTTATCTGAGAGAGAGAGAGAGAGAGAGAGAGAGAGAGAGAGAGAGAGAGAGAGAGAGAGAGAGAGAGAGAGAGAGATTGCTTGTGTGGCTTGGTTAGATCAGAAACATAGTCCTATGAGGTCAGCTATGTACGTTGCCAAACATAAAACATTTTGTCTTCAGTGATGTGCAACAAAATGGAAAACTAAACATTATGGCGCCATACCCTGGTTACCCATCATTCTTGTTGATTTTTTGAACTTTGTTGAGCAGAAATTTTTGTAGATACAGTGTAGCCCTTGGAGACCCTGCTGACACTGGGTCTAATAATGGCTGTTGTTGCTATTCATGAGTGTCTTCCACATAAACAATTGCTCCTGTCCCTGGAGTTTCCTATCACATCATTTCTAGAAGAACCTCAAATTTTCCTTTCACATTGTCCATCATTCTAGGAAAAGATGACAGAATTTAATGTTCCACTGGTGTTAGATAGTATTCCCATTTATTTTCTTTATAGTTTGTCACATTTTAATGAACATTCTCATTTAAAATGTGGTTTTAGGTGATTTAACACAATAATTTGATTTTATTGTCTACCCATATTTGCCTTTATAGACTTTTCACTACTGAATTATATAGAACTGGCAACCTTTCAAAGTTTTATTTATTTATTTTTTGAGAAAGACTCATCGTTCTGCTTGTAGCTGCTTAGTTATTTCTTCTCTGTCCATCTCCAGTCCAAATTAGAAACAAAACTTGAAAAATCTCACACGTTCCAATGAGTCCCTGTGGTAAGAAAAAACCCCACACACTGCATATGATAGTGTTTTCAAATGTTTAAGCACAGGTATTAATACCTCTCAAAGGTTGGGCCTATTGATTTATAAAGTTAGATGTGAATAAAATCTAAAGATAAATAGTGTATCATTAAAAAGTGAAATAATATTATTTTGATTCATACTTGACAATTTTTCACAAGAATGTTAAGCTCTAACATAAATATATGGCCTCTCCAGCTGTTCAAATAGTATGATTAATTAAATGGATTCTGTCTGAAAACTAACACTGGCCCTTATTCTCAAGTTGCAAATATGTTCCACATAAAGGAAAATATAAAAGCATTCCTCTGGTATCTACTACATTTGAAGTATAGTATTATTGAATTTCTGAAGTATTTCATGCATGTATGTATGTGCGGTGTGTGTGTGTGTGTGTGTGTGTGTGTGTGTGTGTGTGTGTGTGTGTGCATGTGTATGAATTTCACCTGTATGGAAATATGTCACTTGACAATCTCAGATATTCAGTTTAAAACCTTGAACCAGTTAAAAGTCAACAAGACTTTCCAGAGGCCCAGATGGAGGTTGGTCAAAGTCCCTGCCACATAGCTAATGCATAAACACAGAAAGAACAACATCATAGACTTTCAGTAAAACATTCCTCTTAAAATGTATTATCCAGAGGGCTAAGGACAAGGAAGGATGCATTAGTTATCTTTCTCATTGCTATGTCAAAACACAGGACAAAAACAACTAGGGGAAGGAAGAGTTCTGCTGGCTCCCAGTCTGAGACCAGCAAGAAACTTCCCATCATGACAGGAAGGAGAGGCTGCAGAAGCAGGGGCAGCTTGCTAGTGTGTGCAATTAAGAAGCAGAAATTGGGAAATGCTGATGCTCACCTTGCTTCCTCCCCGACATGCTGGAACTACTCTCACAGACAGTCCAGAGATTTGTTTCCTAGGTAGTTCTAAAGCTAGTTTAGCTGACAATGAAGGCGAACCCTCACAGAAGGTCATGAAAGCCTATTCCTTTGGTAGATTTGGGCTGGTGAGTGGGAGTCCTTCCTTTACCAGCAGAGATTAGTGGTTGAAGAAAACTATTGAGAAGAAGCAGTGTTAGTCATGTTCTTTGGGGAACTCAACGTGAAAGGTACAGAGTCCACTACAGACTCTGGAAATCAAAGACCGTCATGAGACCATTGCACCAGGCCAGCTCCAAGGCCTCAGTCCAAACGACCAGCAAGAAACTTCCCAGTAGGCATCTGGATAGGTAAGGAAAGTTCTGGGAGAATCAAGAAATCTAGCAGAAATAAAATAGAAAGGATTTGGGAAATGTTTGGGTTGAGAGACAAAGCAGAAAAAACAAACAAACAAACCAACAAAACAAAATAAAACAAAACAAAACAACAAAAACAAAGGTGCCTTTAAGATTCAAGTTCTCCTGATCTACAGAGTGAGTTCCAGACAGCCAGATCTGTTACACAGAGAACCCTGTCTCAAATAAACAAACGCAAAAAAAACCCAAAAAACAAAAAACAAAAGCAACAACAGAAAGATTCATGCTTTTTGTAGCAAATTCTTAGCATTATGGACAGAATTCAGAAACTCAAGAGGAAGAGGGGAGATGGGCATGGAGGAAGACAGTGGAGTTGAGTCTAGGATGTGAGGTACATTTAAAATATCCAGAAAGAGGTATCTGAAAGAAGCAGAATGTTAGGAGTTGCATGGTCCCCAGAACCAAGCAAAACAAGGGGATATCTCCTGAGTACCAGCAAAGTACATGGCTTTCTCCTGCAAGGTACTTACATATTTGCTATATGCTGCTCTTCTGTGGGATGAGTCCTGCCTTAATTCATTTAGAAAAATATTTAACTAGCTAAAACATTTTAAATAATATCTAATTATTACAGAAATTCAGAACATACACATAGACAGTCAAGAGAAAAATAGGAACTGCTAAGCAACCTTTTTGTTTTAAAACTAATGTTTATTGCAGATTAGAAGCAATTTAAATATACATCTGAAGTCAGTAGCTTATTCACAAAAAGGAGAGAAAACACCCAAAAAACCTATGTGAAGTAGAATCATGAATCCACACAATACGATAACAAGAAAACACAGAAAACCTTACAGCAATCTTGGCCTCTCCAGCTAAGAGTTAGTGGTTAGTCTCTAAAATATCCCAGTAGATGATAGCCTGATACCAATGAGGAGTTGAATGCTGGTTCATGTAATCTCTTAGGAAGGGAGAAAATCTACATCCTCCAGTACTTAAAATCAAAGGGATTAAACTGTCATATAATCAATAAAGTCAGTAGGACCACATGAATTATTCCATATTAGTTCCATGCTGTCTGGTTTCATACTATGTCTGTAACAAGCTAGGTGACAGAGCTTCCTTCCCAGGCAAACAGGCACTGTGTATAGAAGGAAATTCTACCAACAGGGATTGGCAGTGGAGTGGATATTTCTGCACCTTAAAGGCTCCAATTAAAAGGAAATTAGAATCAAATTCTGATATCAGGTCAGGGATGGGTCCTAGAAGTAAAGGATGAAACTAGTCCAAGAGAAATAGGTTAATACAAGCAAACAAACAAAACAACAATAAAACTCAAAGCCAGATTGAAATGAGTAGGTCACATTAGAGAACTTCTGGCAAGATAGAATTTGAGAATGGTGACTAGGAAGATTCCAGAAGTAATGTGATATAGAAGACATTCGTTTCTAGTGGGTGCTGGAGTCAAACATAAAGATTAGGAGGAAATATGATGCTCACTTATCTAAGCAAACAAATATAAGTTAGTCTCATTATTACAAGCTGAATAGATTTCAGTAACAAAGAATGTGAGGAAAATTAAAGGACATGAGAAACATATGTATGTGTTATATAATTTATATACATATGTTATATCTTACAAATAGATTAGAAATATATACCTACAAATATAACATAATGTAAAATAGAATAAGATTAGCTACTTTTTAGTGTTTGATTATCAATGATCAAATGAAAGAGAAAGGAGTTCTTTCTTTAAATAGTTTTATTTAAAGAGATATAGTTAGTTGCCTAGTATGTGCAGGCCTTACATGTCTATCTCCAGCACTGCAAAACACAATAACTAATGAAACAGCTTTATTGAAGTACACTTGATATATAGAAAACATACATAGTCAATGTGCACAATTTGATATACCTGCTGTCAAAAGATGGCTCTTCTCCTCAGATTATAAACTGCAGGTGTCCATTGCCACCACATGTACTTGCCATTTGGTCTTGTAAGCCCCAGCTAGTTCAGTAAGGCAAGATGGAGATACAAATTCAGACAATAAGGGGAGAAGAGAACACCTAATGGATAATGTTAGACCCCAAGGGATCTACAGACATGGCCAAGAACCAACAGGTAAGCTTAGCGAGGTCAAACCACAAGGTCAATGGTTCTCCAGGGTGATCACTTTACCATATTTTTGCAACGAACAAGGGGAAATTGAACATTTTAAAAATGTAACATTTATAGATAGAAGCCCTCAATTTATACCTCACAACTGGCCTAAAAGTTCACCTAATATAAACCTGTAATATGCAGCTATACAACTCTTGGGAGCAAAGAAGAGAAAGTCTTCATGACTTGAGTTAAGCAAAGCATTCTTAAATATTACCAAATGCACAGTTCAAAGCTGGCACAAAGCAAACTCAGTTTCACCAAAACTTAAAAGTTTGTTCTTCGTGGGATATTGCAAAAAAGGTTAAAAGATAAAGGTCAGGCTTGGAGAGGTTTTATAAGTATATTTTCTCAACTGACATTTCCTTTCCCTCAGATGTTGCTAGCTTGTATATGTTGACTAAAACCTAACCAACACAAGTGTGCTTGGGTCTTTAACACTAGTTATAGGCTAAGATACCTCAGTTCTGCAGGTTTATTCTGTCCCCCAAGATAAACCACATAACACCTTTTCAGCAGGATTGCTTGATCATTTAATATAGTAGCCAGGTTCTGAGAACAAAAGCTGCTTGGCCACTTAAGACCTGATTTCAGAAGTTCTAAAAATTTGCTCCCTATGTTACCTTCCATTATTGTAACAGAATACCTAAGGCAATTAACTTATAAAGTCTTTAACCAGCTAGCTCTATTGCTTTTGGGTCAGCACATCATCGTGGAAAGCAATAGAACAAAGGTGCTCACCTAATGGCTGGGTATGAAAGACTAAGGAAGGGTCTTTCATGAACAAAGCCTCAAAGACTGGATTTTCTCCAATCAGACCCTACATTTTAAATGTTGCATCACTTCTCTATAATACCATGGGTTGGAGAACAACCTTTAATCTGTGGGTCTTTGAAAGACACTCATACAAACCACAAGACTTATGGTGGTTTGAGTGAGAATAGCCCCCATACATTCATATCTTGAATACTAGGTCTCCAGTTGGTAGAACTATTTGGAAAGGATTAGGAGGTGTGGCCTTAGTAGAGGTCTACACTAGAGGCAGGCTTTGAGGTTTCAGAAGACTGGTACCATTCCTAGTACCTAGTACTCTCTCTACCTCCAGTTTGAAGATGAAGATGTGAGCTCCCAGCTATTCCTGCTACCATGCCTTTGTTCTGCCATCATAGCCACTAGTCCTCTGAAACCATAAACCCTATTAAATGCTTTCTTTTATAAGTTGCTTTGGTCATGATGTTTTGTCATAGCAATAGGAAAATAATGCTGATGCTTTCTTATCCAGATAAAATAAAATTTAAATGGCCTCTATTAGTCGGTGGGAATAAAATCTCTTTACGTAAACACATGAGAGTTCTTGGTAGAGGCTGTAGGGACTATTATGGGGAGCAAGAAAAATATTCCTAGAAGAGGTAACAGCATATGTGAAGCCCCCGAACTAGATGAATTAAAATGAAAACAAAAGAAAGACAGATAGCTACTGTGCCTGATAATAAATAAAAATTTTTGAGATGGATGAGGTTGGTGAAGAAGGTAGAGTAAGATTATGTGGGTCATGTGGGCTACTGTGGTAGGTGTGTTTTTAATCTAAGCATAGTCCTTACTATTGAAGCCATTGAAGATTTCAAAGGGAGAATATATGCTATTATTTGTCTTTTCAAATGGTGATAGTGACTATTGCTGAATTACAATATTTACTAATTAGCAGCCTAAACATGAACACTCTGTTACCAAGGATATGTCTGATTGCAGTTAAAGGTGAAAACATTCAAGTCACAAATCTGTGCATACACCTCATTCATGCCATATTTGAGGCACTACCATGTTAGTGTGTGTTGGGTACTAACACAATGTAATTGTTAAGTGAATTCTTTTTCAGTCTAGTGAAACTAAGAACAAAGTTTAAATGTTCTTATGAGATACGATTATTTTTTACTCATCCTCTAGTCAGTTTCTGAAACTATAACACAGTTGATTATCTTTTAAGCTGAGACTTCATGAGACAAGATAGTGGCAGGCTGTGAAGGGTACACTGTGGAGGACTGTGCCTTTAACTGCATGGACTGCAGGAGACAGAAGAATGACAGAGGAACAACTGGTACACTGAGTTCTCAGTAGGGTGGCACTTTGCAAATGATGATCCATAACCCTAGAGATATGAAAGTGAACATCTTGTGGGGGCATACCTGCAATATGCTAAACATATCTCTTCTCAGGGATAAACATTACCAAAACTCAATAAGCATTCTTAGTGATGAACATTGTTAGAATCTGTGGCACACCTGGCAGAAATATTAATAAAGAAAAAACTGAGGGACAGATATCAGAAGGTGAGATTCTGGGTCCATCGAGGCTATTGCCATGGTATAAAAAGTCAAGTTATATGCCCTTGAGGGACATGTGCTTTCTGATCACACACACTGCTTCTGGCTGTGACATCAGACTATGGAATTTACAATCCTCAAGAGCTGTGAACAAAACTTACAACAATAAAAATGAGGAAATGGGTCTCCAGTCAATTCAATTCTATCAACGGAAAGAAAACGGTTCGATTTTCTGAAGTCAAAGTTACGGAGAGCCTGACTGTAAGGCATGGATTAAAAAGGCTTGCTTTCTATTTTATTCTCATCTATTGGACTAGGATGGCTGTCACCATCATTATATACTGAAACTATGAATTCCATTTTATAAAAAGATTCTATTTTCTTTTTGTGCTGATGGATGTCTGTGGCAGTTGAAATTGAATCCCACCTGTGACTATGATAAACGTATATGTTAAGAGAATGAACTTGTAAGAAACACTCTGCTAGGCCGGGAGTTAGTGACACACTCCTTTAATTCCAGCACTCTGGAGGCAGAGGCAGGGGGATCTCTGTGAGTTCGAGGCCAGCCTGGTCTACAGAGCTAGTTCCAAAGCTACACAGAGAAACCCTGTCTTGAAAAACAAAATAAAACGAAAACAATGAAAATGAAAAGAAAAGAAAGAAAGGAAGAAAGATAAGGAGAAAGAAAGAAAGAAAGAAAGAAAGAAAGAAAGAAAGAAAGAAAGAAAGAAAGACTCTGCTATGAGAACACAGTTTGTTTGGTAGAGATAAATGAAGATCACACAACAGCTAAGTGAAGGAAAATTCATTAGTAGCTCTCTTCACCCTCTACAGTTATTAACACCTTCAGGATGAAACATATGGATATTATTTGCACGTCTTTTGCCTTAATTTTCCCATCTGTCTTGTAGAAATAATGGGTTATAAAATAAAACATATTTCAAATTTATGTTGAGATCTTTTACAGTGACCAAGTGAATTCTCTTGTTAACTATTGCCCTTCATTCCTATAGAAGCTGCAACTCCTCTCATCTCGGTGCTATATGTGGGTTTAGAACTATTATTTACATATGGTGAATAAATACCCAAGATGGAAGTCACTTACAATATACCTAGTTACATTAACTGTGATTTTTAGATCAGTGTGAGGACCTGCCAAGGTGGGTGATCTTGATGGACTTGATCCTTGTCCCTATGGTTCTTCTAGTCTAACCAGGGAGATAAAGAACGGGCACTTGGGAGCATGAGTGCAACAAAAGGCAAAAACAGAGAGCTGGGACACTTGAACTGGCATTGACCTGGAACTCATCAGTTCTTGGAGACAAAGAGGAGAGCAAGTAGAATAGAGGCCTATTAAATAGTGGTCAGACTTTGTTCCTAAGAGGTAAGCATGAAATCCTTGGGCGTTCCTGTGTGCTGAGTGTGTCTTTGTGCTTATGGTGTACCTTCAACTTCATTCTGAATCTTCCCTAGGAGATGACTCAGAACAAGAGCTGGAACCAAGTGTTTCAATCGCTGAGGCTTCACCCATGTGCTACTAGTCTGACCTAGGGAGACTGGTTGGGTCCAAGAGATTCAGTTATTTACCCAACCAATTGCGCCTATATGGAAAAGCCCAGTCAAAACTCTGTACTTCTGTGCCTCAGGTGAGGTTCCTGGATGGAATGTGGGAGGTGAAGGTTCTGAGGACATAGATGGCCTGAATTTGGGGATCTCTCAGAGATGCTATGCCTCTGTGTTGTGGATCCTGGTTCATAGTTTTTCTATGTAGCTACAATTCTAAGTGTAGTACTTCCTGAGCTCTACAAGTTGTTCAATTGAATTGCTGGTCCCAGGAGACATGGGAATCCCAGAATTTGTAGCTGGTTAATCAGAAAAGCAGGTGGTCTGGTAATCTCTGAGCTTATGGCTGGTGTCCAAAGGAAGGGCAGCATCATGGAGGACTGTACTCGGGACCTGTGGGACCTGGCTGAGTATTTAGTGCAGGAATTACATTGCAAAGTGCATTATAGGAAATGTGGCTGAATTGCCTAAATTGATCCAGACTAGGGTCAGGGGTGAGGGATGGAAATAGGGAGTGAGGCGGGGTGCTGCAGATGGACTCAGAAGCCAAGCATTAGACTTGGAGAGAGTACATAGTTAAAGAACAGTACTGGCTGATGCATATTAAATGTTTGGGCTCTTTCAGAGAACATTTTGTAGGTATCACCCCTGTAGATATAGGCTGCATTGTCTCATTCACAAGTAATAGAAATAAACACAAACCACAACAAATCAACCAACCTTAACCCCTGGCTCACCTGAAATTTGCCAACTCCATTGACCTTGGAAAAATTTCAACTCTTCAGAACCTCGTTTTCCTTGGTTTCAGGGCAATTCGGGTGACTTCTCATCTATGAGGTTTTGTGATTATATATGGTTAACATGTGTTCTGAAAAGCAATAGGCTATTAAAGTGGTCTCTAAAAGCAAAGTTGACTTGGATGTTCATTTATGTTTTGAACAAATATTTAAATATCTGCCACATGCCACCTGCTAGGCTGGGCTTTGAAGAACCAGGGATAATAGGATGTGCACAGTTTCCTCTTAAGAGGATGAAGCTAATAGTCATCCCTTTAATACTGCAGCATTGGAGTTATTAACTTTGTCTTTCAAAAGAGATTGCAATGAAGTCAGCAGCAACCTGCAGGGACGGGCTAGATCAAAGAGATAGCAGATTATCTGCATGGGAGTGGAAGAGGCTAGGGATGGGCCTTGTCTTGCTGCTAGGAGAATGGAAAGTAAGTGGGGATGGACTGTGAGAGTCCAGTGGCTTTGGCAGGCTTTAACAATTACGTGGAACAAGTTCTAGCAGCAGGATGCATGAGCACATTGCATACAAGTAAAAGGGGGCAAAGTCATCACCCCCTCATGTATAAGAAATGTGTATAGGCTTCAAGCCTAGGACAATATGCCAAAAGAGTTGGGGTAAAGAGTTTAAGAAAGAAAGATGTGAGGGACTAGATAAGGCAACATTAAACATGAATAAAGGGTAGACCACTGTTGACAAATGGATCTCCAGAGCCACTGGGGGGGGACTTTGTGTTTATACAGATTTTTAACTTTCGCATTTCAGGCAGACTCTCTAAGGAATGGAACTTTAGGGATAGGCCTCCCGGAAGATTCTGGTGCTCTGCTGGGTTTGAGAACCTCTGGTTTATCCAGATGTCAAAAGATGGTGGCTGCTAAAGACAGAGGGACCCAGCTGCTATCTACAATTACAATTACCCTTTTGTTGTATGGCTATACTGACATAACATTGTTCTTACAGATGAATCAGTTCAGTTTCTACAGTGGAGGATTTATAGAGCCTTGTGTTTGTCTTTTCCCATCTGTGAATTTGTATCTTCAGCTCTTTTGTTGGCATCTGAAATCTTGGTTAGCTGGGAGGTAATATTTGATTTTTTTCTTTTATCTTTTCCTCTTTCTTTTTTAGGGGTGTGGGTAGGAGGCCAGCTCTGCCTTATACAGTAAAATTGGTTGGGTGATGCTGGTGAAATCTTAAGGATGGGAGGTAAATTTTAACCATTGAAATAATTTGAGCTAACCAAATCAACAATAAATCACAAACTCCAGATTTTTGTTTAAAGGGGAGGAGACCAAGCCAGTGGATGTGCAAATTAGCCAGGCCACGACTTGCTGGCTCTCGTTCACTTTGTAAACAAAAGCAGGCCTGAATTCAATCAAACATTACTTGTTAAAGTAAACTAGCAAAGAGCTGGTGAAAATTAAAGTAGAACAGAAGATGGTTTCAATAATTTCACCCTCCAGCTTTAAGCTAAAAGAGAAAAAAAAATACTGCTACCCACCCCTCTATTCTGTGGGGCATGTCCTTCCTCTCAAAACATTTTCATGAACATTAACCAACATCTCAGTGGGTAATTCATGTATTTGCAAATGCTACCTGTAGTGCTGGGGAGATGGCCTTGTGAAGCTGCTCAGGAATACACAGCATCTGTGGTTTGGTGATCTGCTGGTAGGCTTTTAGAGGTTGCTTTAAGGAGAGAAGAGGGACTCTTAGATTAGCTAGCCGAAGATCTAATTGATTGACAAATAACACGGACCTGGTATGCCGCACTTGTTTGAAGTGACACTGGGAGGTTGGTTATTTCTAGACTCTTGGCTTTGGTCTTTAATCTATGCAGAGCTCTTGCACTCCCCCTCTTCAAACTGAACAATGCCTAAGGGGTTTTGTTCTATGAACTGAAAAATAAGTGGACCATGGCTCCCCCCACCTGAAATAAAGTATTCTGCTGAGATGACAGGTTTGGAGTTTTGACTCTCAGAGAGGAGCAGCTGGGACAATGCCTAAACTCCTAGGGGAGACAAGTCCTTACAACACAGGCTTTCACCTACAAGTTACTGGGCCATCCATGTATGTAGAATTGAACTTGGGTTAGTGTGGTAGGAAGGGGTTCATGCAGAGACCCAGACCTGTACTCACCTGAAGCAAGCCCGAGTCTCCTTCTACTTATGAGCTTGAGTGGCATTCCAGAACCTCATGAGGGGTTGATTTATTTCATGCCTGACTTGTCCATGATGAAATTCTACCCACCCCAAAAGGACTCCAGAAAATTCTCTGTTATCCTGAATTTCTATTTTGTTCATTTGTTTGTTCCTGCAGTATTGACAACCAGGCAGACATGAAATATATTTAGCCTGAAAGATAGCACATAATGTGTCATGACAGTGTAAAGCAGGAGTATAAGCAAGTCACTTACAAGTGCAAAGCAACACCAGTGGGAACCCAGAGCAATGGATTCCAGGATGCAAACCTTTGCTTGGCCTCCTTGAACCAAACAATGGCATTGAGGAATGACCCAGAAGCCTGCTGCTTCTTGGCCTGGGCTCATACTTAAGTGTACCAGCTGGTTTTAGACTTGGAGTGAAAATAGAAAAGCTTCCTGTCAACCCTGCCTCCTCTGAGCTTTTACACAACTGAAGAGGGTTCACTCAATGCTTAGTGAAGGCTGGGAAGTAAAAATAACTACCCATTGATTGTTAGTAACTACCTCTTACAGGTCTATGTAGAGATAGTGAGCTGGCAGAAGCCTGTCTGCAATTCCTTCTGGTTCTGTGAGGGCTTCTTTCCATGCTATCATGGGAGTAGAAACCACGAGGCCCATCCTTGTAGATATCGCTATGGAAGGGATCTATCTCTTTTATCCTTGCTCGTGAAGGTGATGGCTCTGTTTTGAGAACCCCCAAATTGTCATCTTCCATCCTGGTACTCGAAGATGGCTTAGGCCCAAAAGTAAAGTGATTGTGCTGGGAAAGTTATTCTGCCCCCCCATTCTCCTAGCAAAGCGAGGAAAAGTGGCCTGTGGTACCCTTTCCTTGACTCCTGCCCTCTCGGGGAGGTCAGGACCCCAGAGTTTTCCCGTGTTAAACCTCAGTTTTCACTCTTGTGTGTCGATCTCATCGCGGAGAGACTCAGAATATCACTTTTTCTAACATACATTGTTTGTCTGAAAACACACCTGGAGAACTGCCCAGTTCGGGAACGACTTAAATTACAGAAGAAGCACAGCTGTCTCTAACGGCGCTCGGAGTTCATGCAATGAGCCTACAATTTATTGAGTAGGATTAGATGCTTATTGCCTATGACACTTTAAATACCATTACATTGAAGTTTATACAAGAAAGTCCAAGTTTAAAACTGGGATCTTAGCAGTAACAGCTGGGCCATTTGTTTATGTGATGGGCAGGAAAGGGAGACTTCTGAAATCTTTGAGTTTGGCTTCAGGATTCTGCTTGGGCGGGGGCAAGAGAATGCAGCTCATTTCAGATTGTCAAGCTGCACCGGCCAGTGCCAGCTAATTCGTCCCTCATGTGAAGACCTCTGCCAAGCTTCCTCTTGTATCCTCTTGTTCCCTCACACCTGACAAAGCCATGCTTGAAATACTGTAGCCCACCTCAATGACGGCAAGGGCTCTGTCGCTAGCTAGCTCACAGCTCTCTCCCCCAGGCAGCTCACATTCCGCGTTTTGTTTCTAGCATGAAAGACTTTGTTTTAAATCATAATAGCAACCAGGCTGTAGTCACATTAGAGCGCACATGGAGAACTCGCACGAAGTCATGTGTTTTGGATTTGACATTCTGATTTATGGTTGTGTGCTCCAGTTACACAGCTGCGAGCTCATTTTCCGACAAAGATGTTTTCTATTTTTCTATTACTCTGCTTCACCCCGTCTTTATGTTGGGGAAAATGAAAGCCACCAGGTGAAGTCATAACAGAAGGACAAATGTTTTCGTGTTTGGGTTGGAGAGCGTAATAAATAGTGGATACCAGCATTCCAAACAGAGCTAGTTATTTTTCAATAAAAGTATGAAGGGGGTTGCTTACTTAATGTAATCACAAGTTAAAGAGATCCATGGGAAGTTGTTTGTCCAACCCAGAATCACCGTACAAACTTTCTGTACCCATCACCTGATACCAATTTCCCAGAGAGAAAATGAATGGTAATACTCCATTTTAGATATGTAAGTGAACCCAGCCTTCTTTTAGATGCTTATTTTCCAAGCCCAAGAGGTTCAACAGTGGGAACTTGTAAAGGCAGCCTTTGCCAACCTGTTCCTTCTGGAAATAAAGAAGGTGAAGTAAAGACATGCAGTGGTCAGGGACAGATCTCAGACAATACCTCAGATGTCTTTCCTTGTCACCTAGTACATCCCTGCATCTAAATGCAAGCTGAATGGCACTTTCCATGATCAAAAGGATACCTCCATAAAGAGAACAGTCTAAAGGAGATAATCTATTAATGGGAAGGAAGACGACACATTCTACTGTTGGGAACATGCTCATTTATAATCATTTGTTTTGTTATGTGTGGTAAAAACTAAGCCCTACTCCAGGCTCACCAGTACACATCAAGTGATAATCTACTTTGGTTTCATTCTTGAGGGATATGACCAGCAAGAAACTATACCAATCTTGAACACATATGGATCAAGACTTAGACATTATATTTTTTACAACACTTAAATGAATCCAAATAGCTCTAGTTTGGGCAATTCAACACACTCTTGATGAGGAAGTAAACATTGGCTGCATAGGAAAATTATGGATACTTAGCATGAAAACATACATGGTCTAAGCCATGTAACTGACAGGAGTATCTCAATAACATCAGGAGGAATACTAAAATTATGTTCCTTGGTGTTTTGGTGTCTGTTTTCCTGTTACATAGATTCAGACTTATAAAACATGTTTTTTTTTCTGAAATTTTATTTGTGTGTGTGTTGCATGTGTGCATTAGTGTGGGTATATCCAGGGCGTGCAGGCAGGTGTATGAGAACATGTGTGAGTACACACATAGAGCCAGAGGTTGACATCAGGTGTCTTCCTCCACTACTCTTTGCCTTATATTTTTAGACAAGGGCTCTGGCTGAGCCCTGTACCTCACTGATTGCCTAGGCTGGCTGGCCAATGAACATTGCCATTGAAAATGCTATGGTGAGAGTATAAAGAATTAGTAACTTTTTCCTTTCCTGTTTTTGGCCCTCCTCTATCTCTTCCTTTCTCTCCCCCATGTCCCATATTCTTTCCTCCCCCTTCTTTCTTCTTTGTTTCAAGATAAAAACCTAGAACTTCTAGAGAAGTTGATATCAAGATACAGTGGAGGACAGAGAACAATTCCTTTGACACGAGCTAGAGTATTGAGTTCAGCTTCTGTTGATGACAGTCTCACTTTAGTCAAGTAAACATTAAAAAAAAATCTCCTTCTGAGGTTATTCTCATGTGGTAGAGAGGGTAGAGAACTGGAAAGGCAGACACTGTTCAGTGTGGCCACAATTCTCAAAACATCTCTTAGGAGCCTGAATCTTTGTGGGAACTCCTGTATCTCCAGATGAGAGTTTGTGTAGTGCCTGATAGAGTGAGAGCCATATGGGAAGCTCATGTACCATACAGTGACAAAGATGTCTAGATGGCTAGAGTTTGGGACAGGACGATCATTTGGCAGATGCTGTGAGAGGATGCTGAGAAATGCATCTTTGCCTGACAAGATAAACTAGGACAAAATGATGTTGATTAGTAACTTAGAATTCTTGTTCTGATGTATTTTATCAGAATACTTATGTAAAGTTTATCTAGTTCTTTCCATTTAATATTTTAGAAGAAGCCTGTTATTAAGGGTTTTAAAAATTTGCTTCTTTGTATGTGTATGTGTGTGCCTGCATGCATTTACCACCACAAATATATGGAGATGAGAACAAGCAAGGGACTCTATTTTCTCTTTCCACCATGTATGTGACAGTGGATTTGAGATGGTGGAACCATCTTCATACCCCTACTGGTAGTATACACTGATCAGAGGGAACTCAGCATGGAGCTAAGGAGGCTTATGTCCTAGGGCCCTATATTTCATATCTCTTCCAAGGATGTAGTTGTGGATTCTAGGAAATTTGATGTGTAACTTTCTATTTG
This sequence comes from Cricetiscus sungorus, assembly GCA_030556225.1. Classification (NCBI taxonomy): domain Eukaryota; kingdom Metazoa; phylum Chordata; class Mammalia; order Rodentia; family Cricetidae; genus Cricetiscus; species Cricetiscus sungorus. Next base: position 1,756,244 of record JANBXA010000635.1, read on the forward strand.
TCTTCTCAAGGGCTTCCCAAAGTGTGTTTAAGCCTCAGGAGGCCTCACTAACACAGGTAATATCATGGCTTCTGCTCCTTTCTGAACAGAGAAGCAAGGGAGAAACAAAATCCACTTTAACTTGACCCTCCACTCATGGGGACCTTTCCAGGATAAGAGTTCAACACTCTCTTCTTCCTATGGGCAGAGAAGACAGCATTTCAGGAGAGCACCTTCTACTCCCATGAGAAACAAAGAAGTGAGGTGCTGGGCAGCCATTCCTGGTTAGTAAGCAGAGCATGGGGACTGCAGGGCTCCTGCAGCTCACTGTCAGTCCTGGGAAGTGGGGAATGATCACAAAGAGTAAGTGGAGCACGTGAACATGATATGAACATGCAAACAGGAACAAAATGAGTGAAACCAGTGCATCTTCAGCAAGCTCTGCAAATGTCAGTTTTTCATGGAAAGTCTTGCAGTTGGCACCACTGACTCTGCATATCCTTTGCAAAGGCAGCTTCAGGCTAACTGCCATATCACCTACATGTCCTGAAATCCTTAGTTGTTGATGGAGACAGGAAGTATGCAAAGAAAGGCACTGCCAACTTTCAACTTTGGTAAGCAATTACAATGTAAGCCCTACAACTTGTAAGCTCAGTCATATATATTAAACCTCTTTTCTTATCAGTACCTGTAGTGTATCTTATTTGCATATTGCCCATATATTACATACTATCTGTATCTGCCTATTATCATATGGCTTGAGTATATAAATATTTACTTACTTACCTATTGATGCAACTTTTGCTATTGCATTCAGTGCTGTTATGGATATTTTATGTGTTCACTGTTTACTTGTGTCTGGATTTCCCTAGGACCAATTATGACACAGTGAGATTGAATTTGATAGACTTTACATTGTAATGGATGCTGTCTGACTGTACTCCAAAGCAGCTGCCCTGGGGTACATGTGATGGCACCTAGTGCCCTACCGGGATATTAATATGCACTACTATTGATTCTTTTGGGTAAATGTTTTAGTGTCTTTATAAGGACCTTCAACAAAATAATCATAAATATTTGATACTGAAGTATTTTACATGTTATTTAGTATATCAAGCTTCTGGAACCTAAAGTTGACTGAAAAAGGTAAACAGCCTTTCTGAGGTATAACATGAGCATGTGTATTTCTGTTTGAATGGATTTTATGATACAGTCACATCTGAGGTGGGTTCTATCTCAGTGCTGTGTGGGAAGAGTAGAGAGATGCCTAACTAATTCACCCACCCACTCACCTAAATACACTTACCAGATGTAAGTTAAAGCCTTTACTTTTACACATATCTTTTTAGCAGCTACTGTAGCCTCAACCCTTTCTGGGTTAAATGGTAAGTCAAATATGATTCTTACCTTTGGGTATTTCAACAGTTATAATCACTGATAGATTGAATAATAACAGTAATGTAACAGTTACCTCACAAAAGACGCATACACTAGGAGAGAATTGCAAATGGCAGTTCAGAGCAGACTTCAGAGCAGGTATCTGAGAAGTCCTTAAATGTTACAGCTGATAAGTGACCATGGAGGGAGAAACGCTTTAAAGACAGAGGCTGGGGGCTAGCCTGGACTATGAGCCTGGGGAGGTTGCTAGTCTAGGATGGACATTGTGTTGACCAGGCTTGCCACTGCTAACTGTAGAACCTCTTAGCTTGCCCACTTAAAACAAATGATCCCATCCTTCACCCAGTGACTGTAATTAAAGTAGCTGCATGGGTGGTACCATTTTTAACAGTGTCCCCAAGATGTAATTGTTCTTAAAACTTACTGAATTTGAAAATAAATGTTCTTTTAGGCAATGGCAAGCCTTTTAAAAACCTTGACTAAAGAGCATCAGAATCATGTGTAGGGAAGTGTGCAAGAGAGTGGAGAAGAGAAGGGGAAAGGACACCTCTGCTGGCTACATGCCCTTGGGACATACTGTCCTGGGGACTGCTCTACCACCAGGATGTGAGCTGCTCACAGCAACCTGGGCAAAAGCAGAGATGCATTAAGACCATTTAAAACCAGTATTAGCCTTAGTGCCCTTTGAACGAGGCATAATTAGGAATGTAAAAGCCAGGTTACCTCTGATTAGTGGGGAACAGAGTGAAGGGCGAGTCCATTAGAAGCTACTTGTAAGACATTCACACTTTTACAAAGTTGCTTTGATGACTTTGAAGGGGACAGGATGGGGAGAAAGCCAGAAAAACCAGTTCCTACTTCAAAGACCCATTACAGTGTTTATCTTTCTAGGGCAATACACTTAATGTTTTGAGTAGCACTAAAAGAAGTTTTCAATTTGAATATGACTGATTTGGCCATTTGCAGGTAAGTTTTGGTGGAAGATTTACTCCATATTATGAGTCAATTAATAGTTTTGAGTTCTTTGAATTTGCCTCTCCGTATTTATATTTTTATTTACATAATTCCACATACTTGTATGCACTTTCAAATTTATTAAGGACATCATCACTGATCTTAACTAATAGGAGGTGGCTGCGATAAGAGCACTTTATTCCTTATTTGGAAATGAAAAAAGGCTAGTGGCTTCCTTTAGCAATATTAGAAACCAGATTTTCCAAGTCCTAAGCCAGGATTCATCCTTGGAACTCCATGAAGAAAATTAAAATATGGTGGAGATGCACTCAGATGAGAGTGACGATTGTACCCTGCAGATACATTGGGAGAAATACTGCTGCCTGGGGAGGGGAGCCACACACAGAGGTTTTGTCTGTCTGTCTGTCTGAGAAGGAGGACATGATTTGGTAGGAAGGGGTCCACTGCTGGACAAACCTAAGAACCTCTCTGGTGAGAGATCTTTAAGTTGAACTTTTACTGCTGCTATCAAACTTTGAAGTACAGGTTGACTTCCTGTTCCAGAATGCTGTCCTATGAACATAATAGCCATTGCCATTGTCATTAGAGCAACTGTGACAGTTTACAAGAGAACCTCAAGATCAGGCCTGCCGATCCCAGGAAGGGATGGGGAGGGTCACAGCCCTTCCCCCTACACTTCCCTCCGACTGAACATAATTCTGCCTAAAGCTTACACTCTTAGCTCTTGTTCTGAGGTTTAAGCTCTTGGTCTCAGGAGGTGATAAGAGTATGATAGAGGTTAGCTGCAGTGGAGATGAGATACATAGCTATGAGTTTGGATAAGACTTTTAGGTGGCATGGCTTCTTTGGAGGTCATCTGAGCTCCTGTAAGTAACTCAAGCTCCACAGCATAAGCTCGACCATGCACTCTTGTAAGTTAGTTCAGTCAGCTCAGTGGTTTGCCAAGTTGGATTTTGATGACATTGTTCTTTGGTGTGTGGGTGGTGCTGTGCTCTGTCTGGGGTGGCTGGAACTTGCACACATCTCCCCAGGTAGAGTTTTTGCAACACTTGACTGTTAGTAGGGAAAGGGCTTAAGAGAGTGTCAGAGGAGAAATTATTTGCATTAGGTCAACTCCAAGATAGCATAAAGGAGTTAGGAGTTGAACATACATGATCTTCCTGCTAAGAGCCTGGTGAGCACTGTTCTGTGTTCATACTTGAAAACTGGAGGGTCAGGGGGTTTTGGGAGATTTAATGTTATAAAGGTGGTCTCTTGGAGATGCTTTGAATTTACGTTTGCAAGCTGCTTAACCTACATTCTAAATTAAGAAGCGGTGCAGAAGGAAATAAGTGTGGTGGCAGCTTGCCGCTAGCAGGAGAATTCATGTCTGGAGCCATATACAGGGCTTATACCTGTGTTTGTATTCAGTTATATAGTTCTAGATGTAATAACACCAAGAATTACCATCAGCACCTTGATATTTTCAAAACGTTCTTGCTTCTTCCTTTAAACCAATCTGAACATGCATGTAGACATGAAATCAGATGGTGAGAGTTTGGTGATTTCAACCTATTGGCACTTCTACAGCACCAGACCGGTGCCTGCTTCTCCATGTTGGCAGCAGGAGCCACTCTGGGATGGACTGACCGCCTTGCACACACAGAAGTCTCAGTCTGCCCTGCTTGATCCAGCAGCTCTTTCTGGCCCTTTAGAGATCAGATCCCTCATTGCTTTGCCCCAAATCATCTTTGATTAATCACCAAGGCCCATCCTCCAGTAATTTCATTGGGAGAGAGAAGACATTGTGGTTTTCTGTTCTACTTACCCAGGAGCTTGTATCACTTTAGATGTCATTAAATAAGAACCATATTTCCCAGCAAGCTGGCTGAGACAGTATGAAAATGTGCTTTCTATGACTGAAGTTCTTACTGATTGGAGAAAATACAAAAGGAGGGTTTAAAATTCCATCCTCTTTTGTTTCCTACCTTTAAATCTCACTTGTCATAAAGTAGTCCCCAGGTAATAAATGGGTTTATATATGAAAGGAAGTTCATAACAATATCTTTTATTACTTGAGTAAAGCAAGTGTGTGTGTGTGTGTGTGTGTGTGTGTGTTGCTTTAGTATGTGGGATGGGAGAAATGAAAACCAGAGCATATGGCTTCATAGACCAGCTATGACTTGCTTTTTAGAGATATTTGTCTAGGAAATAAATCTTGAAAATCAATATTAATCTCTAAAGAACTCCTAGGGTTTTCAATGAATGTGCAAACACAGTTAACCTTTGCTTTTGTTTTTAATAAAGCCGAGGAGGAAGAATAAAGAGAATGAGGCTCATGCAAAGCCTTACAAAATTAGCATGAAAAGAAACAAGTTGGCCAAGAAGAAGACTTCAATACCCCCCTAACTGACCAAAACACTCTTGCACTAGAGTGTCCAGAGGTGACCACAGAACTGTATGGAACAAGACATACGGACAAGCTACTGACCTATCTGGCAGCACTGAATTCATGAGTCTTCTGTTTTATAATGAGAATTTTGTTTTAATTATAAAAGAGGTTCATTCTAAAATATCTAAACAAGACACAAAGAAGAAAATATCCTGCTCTACCCCTTTTGACATTTTGTCGCAGTTCATTCCTTTTTATTTTTACTTGTGTGTTTCTGTGTTTGTACCCATGTGTGCCCATGTGGAACCCTGAAGCACCGTTTTCCTCTAACACCCTTTTTGAAGGGATAAGGTCTTCCAGTGTATCAGAAGTTCTTTGGCTGGTTACATTTGTTATTTGGCTGCTCACTAAAGCCCAGGGCTCTCTTGGGCTGGAATTATGGGCACCACCACATCTGCCGTTTCACCTGGGCGCTGGAAATGCAAACTCAGGTACACGTGCTTGCGCAACAAGCACTTTGCCAACTAAGCCATTTCCCCAGCCCATTTGAAGATGTTAAAAAAAAATGTTTATGAGTATTTTGCTTGGATGCATGTCTATGCACCACATGCATGCCTGATGCCAGCAGAGACTAGAGAAGAGCATCAGATCCCCCAGGACTGGAATCACAGGCAGTTGTGAGCAGTCATGTGGATTCTGGGAAATGATCCTCTGAAGGAGCAGCCAGTGCTCTTAATTGCTGAGCTATTTCACCCAAGCCCTGCCTTAAAGATGTTTATGCTTCTGCTTAAAAATGACTTCAGAAAGATAATTAATTTAGTTTTCAGCAATGTTTCAGAGCCACCAAAATTAGTGTAGTTGTCCTTGTGTCTGTAGGAGGTTGCTTCCTAGACACTACCTAAAACTCTTGATCCAGCTGTTCAAGAATCTTACGTAACAGGTCATGGTGATGAATAGAGTGTGTATATGCTTCTATTTGCATATCAGCTCTAGGTTAGGTATAGAGCCCAAACCATGTAAATGCCCAAATGCTCAGTGAATAACTGTTATCCTGAACCATCTTGGGAGTAATAATAGGGAAAAACTAAAATATATTTGTATATAAACAGTACAGGCAATTATAGATGTAAACCCCCTTTGCCCACAAAATATTTTTGGTCTGAACTTGGTTGAATCTGCAGACATACTTTATTAGTAAAGCTACAGCCTTTTACTTCAATTTGCAGTTGTTTGCTAATAGTAGTGTGAGCTTTGTTGAGGTATGACTCACAGATTAAAATCACTTATGTTTGAGAGATATAATGAATTTCCTAATATTTGCATGCACTGTGAAATAATCTCCAGTACCTAAGTAGCATCCACCACCTCCATTGAATAAATTGCTCATTGTCTTTTTGTGGTGAGGTGTTGGTCCTATGAACTTGTATGACATCTTTACATACTCCTGCTATCCACTCTTCATGGTATCTGTACCAAATCAGTTCCTTTTTATGCATATACATTTTCCATCCTTAATATAGTCAGGTTTTAAAGTTGTGTTTTGTTTTTTATTTTTTTGCTTGTGATTTCTCCTCGTTGCTTTTAAGTTTCAAAAATTCTAAAATTTAGTTTGCCTTCTCTTTTTCTAAATGTGCATAAGAGAATCAACCTTAACCAAGAAGAGGTCTATCACCATGGTTTTATTTCTCCTTTCCCACCTTCTTTGAAAGAGTCCATGTCAATCTATGGAATCCGAGCAACATGGGAAGCTATTTCTGTCAGTTCTAAAGTTTCTACTCTTGGTTCTACTCAGGACCCTGAGAATCGTGGCAAATGCCATGGTTACTTTAGAGACAGAGAAGGAATATTTCCTGTTTTCACCTTTCTGGACATAAAGAGGCATGATTGGCAAAGATTAAAACTTTGAAGGAACAGTTTGAAAAATCATAGTGTGTTTTGACCCAGTTTGCTTGTGACCAATCTCCGTGTCCTCTGTTGTCAGGCCACTGGCCAACCCTCCTGAGTTCAGAAGTGTAAAATGTACACTGTCTCGTCGGTCATTCCCCAGGAGGACCAGTTCTACCTTCTATCTAGTTTCTCAGCAATTGCCCTCCAATAAGCAGAAATTGGGGGTGGGGTTACACACTCTTATCTCTCAGGAAGTTTGATGTAAAGAGATTGTCTTAGCATTGTTTCCAAATTATTTTAAATGCCAGTCTAAAAGGCTTTTAACGTTTTTATTTTGAGCGGAAGTATTAACCAGAACTGCCAGGGGCAGTTAGTTTGAGAAAAGCAATACCGTGCCTTTTAAATTAGGTAGAAATTTTTATGATTCAAATTCTTCACTTATTATACCCAGATGGCAAACACAGGCTGCTGTCTCTGTGCCTTGGTGGAAATCAACCATCAAGGGGTCCTTGGCTAAGATGGACTCTCAGTGACAAGCCTGCCTGATGCCAGCATCACCTTCCCTTTCACAAACTTGGCTGGTGTTGCATCTCAGAGCATCCCTATTTTTATAGAGCTACAGCTCTAAGATGCACTTCTCTTATTGAACAGGCTGAATAATTAGCTGAAAGCATGGCTTCCTCAGAGTCCCGCCTAGAATGCTGAAGCAATTGCTTGCTCATTGGACAAATAATTTCTTGATTACCCACTAGACAGAACATGCTCCAACAGGGTTAGGGAAAGAAGTTTCATTTTAAAAGTGAAGTGTGAAAACTGACGAACAAACTTCAAAGTATAATTTACTAGTCAGATCTTAATGGAAAACTCTTTCAGCTTGAGAAGGCCTTTACTTAAAGTTTAATGTACTTATATAATCTAGTATTAATAGTAATGTAATGTGTGTAACATTTCATAGCTTTAAATTAATATCTTGGGCTGGGGGTGTAGTTCAGTTGGTAGAATGCTGTCTAGAGTACACAAAGCTGATCACCAGCACTATGTATACTGGACATGGCAATGCATACATATAATCTTATTTGAGAAGTGGAGTTGGGAGGATTAGTAGTTCAAAGTCATTCTGTAGCTCCATAGTGAGTCTGGGGCCAGCCTGGGCTATATAAGACCCTGTCTCTTTCTCAGAACAAAAACAGAACATCTAATTTGATGAACTCAACTGTTTATGGCAAGATAGTAACATTTGTCTTTTGTAAGTCAGTGAATTGAGAACCTAAATCCCAAGTTCCATGGTTGGAGGAGGCAGAAATCAAAAGTAGGTGTTTGAGTTGCATATTGACTTCCATTCTCTATGCTATACAACAGTTACTCATATTCCTAGAGGATATATTGTAAGACCCACAATGGATGTCTCAAACTCTGGGTAATCCTAGACTCTATCTATATGTCTGTATACATACAGTACATCCCAATACACACATGCCTATGAAAAAGTTTAATTTGTAAGGTAGGCATACTAAGTATTTAAAACAATAAGTAAGATAAAATAGATCAATTAATGCAGTAATGCATAATATCGTCCATGTTCTATAGATGTGGTGGTTACTCTTCATCTCCCTTTCTTAAAATATTACAGTATACTGTACTCATTTACCATAATTCTTATGATCGTGTGAGATGATGCTTAGATGACAAGATGAAATATTGTGAGTGATATGTGCTGTGGGGTAGGATTATGTAAAGATTACTGAGATACTATAGCTGTCAATGATAGTAACCAAGAATAGGAGGATGAACAGCATATACCGTGTGAATACACTGGGAAGAGAGAGCAGCATGGTCTAAGATTTTATCTAGCTCCTCAAGATGGTACACAATCTGAAATTTATGATTTGTTATTTCCAGAATTTTCCACTCATTGTTTTCAGATGATCATAGGCAACTGAAGCCACAGCTATGAGAGAATTGTAACACTAAAAGAGTAAAGTCATAAACAGCTACTAATATGGGTATATTTTAAAGATTAGGGCTGTGTTTCAGGGTAACAGCTGTCTTAGTTTTCCTTTTAAAAATTAATGTAGATGTGGGAATTGTTAGAATTGTATCGTAACAATGGAGGAGCTGATTTGGTTAATTGTGTGTGTGCAAAAAAATGTAGTGACAATTTAAAATTAAACTTGGCATGTTCATAATCAAAAGGTTTAGGAGGGCTTTACTTCAGGTTGTATTTTGCCTAATTATTGCATTTATAATTATTTTTTGTTCTTTTTCTATTTTATTTGATACTGGAGTGTATCTGGCAACTGTAATCACACTCATCTATTTGTTCTGCTATTATGAGCACATTTTTCCCTGCCGGTTGGGTCCCACCACCACACCAGCCCCAATAACACACAGAGACTCTGTATTTGATACAAATCTGTTAGCCAGTTACTAATTCCTTACAAGCTAGCTCTGTCTTAATTGTTAACCAATTTCTACTATTCTAAGTATTTCCACGTGGCTCATCTTACGGGCCAGAGCGGCTGGCTGGCGGTCTACCTCTCCGGGCTCTCCATGTTGACTCCTCCTAACTACTTCCTCTTTCCTCCTAGTTTCCTAGCCCTGCCTATCTTGCTTTCCTATTGGCCAATAGGGCTTTATTCATTAACCAGTATGAGAAACATATTTACAGAATAAAATCTCCCATCATTCTGCTCTTTGGGAGACTTGAATACCTCTCTAAGGACCACGTGGGTGAGCAATGACAGGCTAGATTGAACCAGCAACAGATTCAGGAGTTTGGTTGTTTCACGCCGCATGGATTTTTGCTAAACCCAAAGCTTTTCTGGACTAAAAACAAAACAAAACAAAACAAAACACAACCTGGAGAGGAGTTGCAGCATCTTTGGAACTTGGGACCTGGTGCAGCATGGTTGCAAACCTGGAAAATGATAGTTGAAAGGTTACAGCTAAGGAAGGAGAGCACAATTAGTTAAGTTCACAAATATTTATCCAGTGCCTATTCTGGGTCAGGCAAGTGCTGAGGCCTAAGACCAGACTAGAGAACACATATGTACAACCTCTGCCATCACAAAACCACAGCAAGGAGGAACTGCCCATGTTAGGTATGTGATTAGTCATATTAAAATGATGGGTGTTAGGAAGAAGGGAGTACAGGACTCTATGATTGAAGTGTGATGGAGTGAACTAAACTGAAGGGTTTAAAGCAGAAGCAATATGGGGGCTGAAAAGATAGTCCAGTAGTTAAGCATGTGTGTGTAAAGCAAGAGGACGAGAGTTAGGATGCCTAAACCCTCACAGGTGCTGTGTGCATGAGATCTGAGTATTTAACTTCTGTAATTATAAAAACTGATTCTTCAATAAGTCTCTCTCTTTCTCATTTTTCTCCTCTCTCACTTCAAATGTTTTCTGTATATTTTATACACATACACACACACATACATATATATATACACACACATATACACATATATACACATACATACATACACACACACACACACACACACACACACACACACACACAGCCCCTAGCTGTGCCCCACCTCCCAAAGTTTCCCTTGCATATGTGCATGGACTCACATTTACATATTCAATTAGCTCTGTTCTCTGAAGGCCTGCCTAATACTCACTTGTCACCTACCAGAAGTTTTCTATGACCCACTACTGAGTTCTTCTCTTCTGGACAATGACAGTATGTTGTGAATTTATTCCTTTTCAAATGCAATCTTTTTAAAAATTTTAGCTAGTTTTACACTCCAGAGATCAACAGCCAAAGAAGTATGTGATTCTGAATTATAGCAAATTCTGTTGAGTGTCCTTCCTTATGTCTACAAAAAATGGTTATTATATATCTAAAACTTTACTTATTAGAAGTATATTGACAAAGAAGATGTGATATTTCTCTAAATAGACAAAGAGGCACCACAGGAAGAAATATGTTTAGAGTTGGTAAGGCCAGGGTCCTGGAGTTACCATGCCTGTCTGGGGACATTGATGTGGGAACTAAGGACTATATGAATAAGATGTTGATTATATAGTGCAAGACAGAAGATTCAATAAATATGCTGAAGGAAAGGGAAGGTAACTTTGGTTTAAGAAAAGGATATGCTGATATTGAACTAAGGAATGCTAACAAGCCTTTATATTTTTTTTCTTGACTATAACAAAACACCTGACAGAAATGGCTTATGAGAGAAAAAGGTTATTTAGGTTCAGAGTTTGAGGGGATTTCTGTTTATGCAGACAGGGCAGCTCAAACTGTGGCAGCAGGAGCATGTGCTTGAAGCTGCTCATATCATAGCAGAGCAGGAAGCTGAGGTGTGCTAGGAATGAGGGGGTGGGGGTTAGGACCTCAATGGCTTCCCCCATGTGACCTACTATCTCTAAGTGTGCCCCTCCAGAAGGTTCTATAACCACCCCAAGACATTCCCACCAGCTAGGGGACAAGTGTTTATGTCATGAATCTGTGAGGAATATTCCAGATTCAGACCATAACAACACTCCTGTCAGCTTGTAGAGTAGGAAAGAGGCAAATACACCTATAGTGTGTGTGTGTGTGTGTGTGTGTGTGTGTGTGTGTGTGTGTGTGTGTGTGTGTTCCTGAGAGAGAACAAAAGCAATGATATCCCAGATATCCCAGTGACAGCCTGTGTAACTGGCACTCACATCTTTGTTTCTAAATACCTTTCTTCATTTAAAAAAAAAAATGGCTTCCTTTGAGAAATGGACGATTCTAGAACTGAGCAGAAAAAGCTGAAGACTTCTGTCTTAGTTGGGGTTTCTATTGCTGTGAAGAGACACCATGATGATGGAAGCTCTAATAAAGGAAAACATTTCATTGTGATGCTTGCTTACAGTTCAGAGGTTTAGTTCACTGTCATCATGGTGGGAAGCAGGGCAGCATGCAGGCAGACATGGTGCTGGAGAAGGAGCTGAGAGTCTTTACATCTTGATCGCATAGACAACAGGAAGTGATCTGTCTCATTGGGTGTGGCTTGAGCATATGTGAGGCCTCCCACCTCCACAGTGACACACTTTCTCCAACAAAGCCATAGAGCCTAATAGTGCCACTCCTTTTGGGGGCCATTTTCTTTCAAACTCTCACAACAACTCTGGAAGATTTTGTGTGCCAAAAAAGTAAAGTCCCCCAAGAATAACTGATGTGGATACCCCTAAAGAACTTGTTCTGAAGAGATCTCAGTACTATATCTAGAATAAAGTGAACACCAAAAAGGTAGTAATTGAAACAAATGAGTAAATAAACATATGGTGTACGAAAATGAACTTTCTTCTTTTTAGCTGGACACCAAACAATGAATGTAAAAAGATATAATTAGAAAATTCACCTTGTGTAAACTGCAATAACAAAAGGGAAAAAAATCAGAACTGGGAGTGGATGAACTAGAGGAGCAGACACTAACATGATCTTAAAATACAGACACATAATATATTTAGCAATTAGTTTACCTTCAGAATATAAAGTAAGTACATCTAAAATATAGAGTAGGAAAATCCAGTAGATGTGACCTTGTGAAGTCATCTGTAATTGGACAGTAAATATAAATATGTTATTGTTATTATGTAATTCATTTATATGATTTTCTTTTTAAAAGTAATGGTTACAAATTACAGAGAAACATCCAGACTAGGTATGTGACTGTGTAATTGTCATAAAATCTTCAGACACATTACATTTATGAAAAGAACAACAGACAGGCAATGTTTCATAATGAAGATCACAAATAGGTGGCTAGGAAATGTACTGTAGTTCCTGGATTCTATCCTGGGTAAGGGAAGGACATTAGAGAGAAGATTTGTTTAAGATCTAGGTCATCTCATTATAAAAGTGCTATTATGTCAATGTTAATGTCCCAGTTCTAATTGTTTTCTTATGGATATGTAGGAAATGTATTAGGTTTGTTGTTGTTATTGTTGTTTTTGAAATACTGAAGCATTAAGGAGTATTTTATCTATACCTGATTTTCAAATGATTCCAAAATATGTGTTTAAAGATAGAATGATAAATGATAAACAGAACATAAATTCTATACTTCAGTATTTGGACAGAGAGTATCCCAAGTTTGTCTGTACTGTTCTGGAAACTTTTCTGTAAATTTGAGACAATTTGAAAAATAAGGCTTTAAAAAGTAGCTAAAGGATCAGAAGTTCAAGGTCATCCTTGGCTACATATTGAGTTCAAGGGCAGTCTGGTACATAAGAAACTTTGTCCAAAACCCATTAATCAACCTAACAACAGCAAAACCTTTAGGCACTAACTTTAGGCTTTTTTTCTAGGTAGCAGTTCCCTACCATTCTGCATGCCTAAGGGAAGCACTACTGCTTAACCCAGATCCAACGCACACACTTTGCTTTCTGATATACAAAACAGCACACCACGAGGCTGAGGGAGGTCTGCAGATTGTCCTTTCATGAAGACATTGAAGAGACAGTAGACACGGGTGACTTGTGTGCCTGGAAGCTAGCAAATTTAGACCTAACATTTCTGTGGATATAGATGGCAGGTGACCTCAGCAACTTTCTTTCCTTTGGAAACCTAGTGTGCAGGAAATATCCCAGGAATCCCAGGAATTTTGGGTCTGTAGTCTCAATAATTTCACCTCTAAAAGCCACACACCAAAGTATAGACAATTATGGGGGAGAGGGTTTTACCATGTTTAACTCAATAAAACATTGTCCCTTAAAAGATCTTGAGTTTCAAACCAATTTTGCTTATTGGGGTCTTTGTAACATAGAGCTTCCTGCCACCATGGAAAAGGGGCTTTAGAAGGCTTCATAGACTTCAAATAAGTCTTATGAAACAACATGTTCACGTGTTAAGTGTAAATGAGTCAGAAACATAAGGATTACATTTCCCTTAAAATACACAGGGGTTTGAAAATGAAGGGAAAAATGCTGAGGGCAAAACGTGTTTTGTATTTTGGCAAGCCCAAAACATTTGAAAAAAAAAAAAAGAAAAAGAAAAAGGTTTGATGTTTGATGAACCCTAAACACAGCAGTTTGCTCATCATTCATTGTGATGAAGACCAATAGACCATTTTTTTTTTTTTCGTGTGAAAAGACTGAATCCCACTGGAACTGCCTCACTACCATAGAGCTTGACTGATTTTCATTTCACTAATTCACAAACTTCCTTACTTCCATGGTGGTTGGTGGTCTCTGCCACAAGCGTTCTCAAGCACAGACATAATAAGAGAAGACTGAAGAAGACGTCTGGGATTGCTAAGACTTCATTAGTCTTATAAAATGCACTTCAGGGCACAACCACCGTATAATAAAACATTAGCATAAATCATTAAAATGGAACCATGCCGTGTCAAGATAAATATGAGGAGTGTGTTTCATGTGGAATTGTCCTTATTTCTTTAAATTGATTTGCTCACTTGCTAATTTGCGAAACGGAACAATCAGACATCCAGTTGCATGGATTAATGCAGTGAGACTCTTTCATTCTTTGATTTCCCATCAATATTCCTGACTTCAGCTAAAGTTTCTCAAGTTGTAAGGATGGGAACAGAATCTGATGGATGATCAAGGGAGAGATTCTCTTTTTGAAGTGTTCTCCTGAGAACCTCAATGAGGTCATATCTCAATGGAACTTTTTTTTTATACCTTCGATTTCACAACTCTTACTCTCCTCAAACAATGACTCCTTCATTAAAAATCATGTCACTTGGCCTCTGATTTTTGATTGACATTACTTCATTATTATAATACTCTAGCAAATGGATTCAAGAGAAGAGAAATCCCCTTTAAAACTGGCTCCAGAAATTTCATGACTATAACATATTTTGATCAAATCCACCCCTAATCCCTAATCTCCAACTCCTCCTATGCCCCTCCATCAACTACTTCTTCTTTCTAACCTCATGTATACTTTATAAACACACAGAGTTCACATAGTACTGCCAGCACATGATGCTATAGGGTCATCCACTGGAGCATCAGCCTATCAGGTGACAAATTCTAAGAAAACAGACTCTATCCTCCAGGACTATCATTTGCTAACATCTCCTCTGCTAGAAGTAGGTTCTTGTGATTTCCTTTCTCAACCATAGCAATCTACTTTTAGGAGACGTTCTTTATGCAAAATGTGTACCTCATAATAGTTAATAACAAACCAAAGAAAAATTGAGAAATTGCCAAATAATTTTCCAAAGTGGCCCCAGTTTGAAGGTTCAAAACTCCTCATGTCATGTCCATGTATTTTCCTTAAGCTTTCTAATATATGTGAGGTGATTTTAATTTGCATTTTCTTAAAGGCTGCTGATGAAGAGTATATTTTCATGTACTTATTGGCATTCATATTTTATACCTTCTTCAAAGAAATGTCCATTCAAATGCTTCACTTATATTTTATTTTTCTTTTAAGTGTTATATTTTTGTACATGTTTTAAATATTCTACTGATATGGTTAGTTTTTTGTTTTTGCTTTTGTCAACTTGACACAAGCTGGAGTTATTTGAGAAAAGGGAATCTCAACTGAGAAAATGCTCTCCAACAGATTGGTCTATGGGAAATCCCATGGCCACATTTTAAAACTAGTTATTGGTATGGGAAGGCACAACTCACAGGTGGTCCTGGATGGGCTAAAAAGGTAGGCCGATCAAGCCATGAGGAGCAAGTCAGTAGGCAGTGTTCCTCCTGGTTTCTTCTCTAGTTCCTGCCCACAGAATTAAAGTGTACATATAGAGAGTGCTGTTGAAGACCCACAGTTTTACTGAATCCCAATGTATTAATCTCACTTTAAATCGCTGTGCTTTGGAATATCATCTCAGGAACTGCTATAGAACATAAGAATATGGAGATTTACCCTGTTTTCCTCTGAAATTTTTATGCCTTTGGCTTGGATACACCTTGATTTAAATTTTTGTATAGAATGTGATGAAGGGATCAGATACTGTCTCTTGGTTTCTGGGTAGGATCAGGGTCAGGCCAGTAGTATCACTGTCTCATGTGCTGACTGTCTCAGCAGCACTCATTGAGGTAAACTTTTTCTCATGGGACTGTCTCAACTCTTTTTGAGAATCAGCTGATCAGTTGATGTCTCGGTTTATCCCTACTTCCCAAAAATCCCACAATCTACATCACTAACTCTTAAATTTAGGTGTAGATGATCCTTGGAGACCTAAGAATTTAGCCAAAGCATGGTAATTCTTCCTGAAAGTATTCTATTCAAGTATTAGACACAAATTCACATCCAACATATTGGAGACAGGATTGAGGAACAATGCTTGGCCTTTCCTGCAACGCAAGAATTAATCACACGTTAGCTAAGAGAACACTTGGACAGCATGATGGCTTGAATCTGGCACGTCCCCCACAGACACATGTTTCAATACTTAGTTGTATTTGGACTTTCTTGTCGGACTATCTTTGGAACTCTAGGCCCCCCCAATTTTTTATTAATTATGAAAGCTTGGACTTAGCTTAGGCTTGTTTTCAACTAGCTCTTATTTCTTAAATTAGCCCATTTCTACTAATCTATGTTTTGCCATGTGTCTCTTTACTTCCTCAGTACTGTGCATCTGACTTGCTCCTTGTCTCACTGGCAAAATCATTTCTCTTCATCCCAGACTTCCTATCTCTGCCCTGAAGTCCCACCTATTCATTAAACCAATCAGAAGGTGCTTTGCAGGCAAGGTAAAACAGTGGCACATTTTCACACAGTGTGATCAAATATCACACAACATTTGGTCCCTAGGCTGTGTCACTATTGTGAAGGCTGTGGAGGCTTTGGGGCTTGCTTGACAGAAGTGACTCACCAGATGCAAGCCTTTGAAGGCTATAATGTGATCCTGATACTACCTGGTTCTGTTGAGTTTATCACCATCCAAACACCCCTGCCTCATGATCACAGTACCATGGACAGACATACTTTTTCATGCCTTCACCACCACAATAAGGTAAAATCTTCATTCGGATGTCACTCTGAAACCAAGAGCAGGAAGTGCTGCTGATTAGTGAAGTCACAGCAGATGCTCTTGAACTGGGGCAAAATCACATCAGAAACAACAAAAACAGTACACAGCCACAGTTTAGCCTGGACCCATGTCATTTGCAGCTGTGTGCTCAAGGTCTGAGTTCAAAAGATGCTTAGATCTGATTGGAGATGTTCTAAGAATAAAATATGTGTCGAGTTTTAAATTTTTAGTTTGGGAAAAGCTTAAAAATACCTCACTAAAAAGTCTTCTACTAAAGATGTATTTCTGTTGATAGTATTTTAAATATGGGGTTAAATAAATATGCTACTATAATTAATTTTTACCTAATTCCTTTCCCATCTATCATGTATTTTATATTATTATTATTATTATTATTATTATTGTGTGTGTGTGTGTGGTGCATGTAGGTCAGAGGTCAATACTGGGTGTCTTTCTCCATCGCTTCTATACCTTAGGTTTTGAGACAAAGTCTCTTACTGAATCTAGATAGAGCTCACTGACTCAGACTGGCCAACCAGAAAACTCCACTTAAGGATCCTCCCCTGCCTTCTTAAGTCCTGAACTTGAAGAACTTAGACCTTCATGTTGTATGGCAAGCATTTTACTGACTGATCCATCTCTCCATCTCTTTTTTTTTCTTTCTTTTTAAAGATAGTAGCTGAACATTTTTAAATCACACAGTTGACTGGTGTATGGCTTGTGGTCTTTGCCAAGTGTGTGAAATAGGCTGACTTCTAAAATGCTCACAAGTTTCCAAGCCTCTGGCATATATACCCCTCTCTCAGTTATTCCATCAAATACTGATCTAGGTACTACATTCAAGAGTATTTTGAGATATAACCAAAAATCATTGTCAGTTGACTTCAAAAGAGGGAAACTGTCCAGGTGGAACTTTCCCAGAGGTGATAATTGACAAGAGCTCCTTAGCTAGGAGTGTGGCTTCTAGCCACCACCCCTCTCCATGCTGGAATGAAGTTTGTTTAGTTTGAGTTTGCGTAGCTCTTGTGCATGCTGTCATGACTGTTGTGATTTCATAGTATAACTGCCCTGTTGTGTCCAGGAAGCAATTTTCTTGCAGTCATTCATCACCCCTGGCTCTTGCAATCAGAGAGCTTTCTCTGACTGATTGTAGACAAGTAAGATAGAGAGTAATACTCTAGCTCATCTGGAGGAGAGAAAAGGATTCAGGCTGTAGACTATCCGTAGAGACACTTGGCAAG
Source organism: Cricetiscus sungorus (assembly GCA_030556225.1). Lineage (NCBI taxonomy): Eukaryota > Metazoa > Chordata > Mammalia > Rodentia > Cricetidae > Cricetiscus > Cricetiscus sungorus. The sequence goes on from JANBXA010000635.1 coordinate 1,774,036, forward strand.
GAACTGTGGTGGCTCTTCATTGCTGAGACTGATCCAGACAACACTGTCAAAAAAAGGGGAACCTCTCTAACCAACCACTGAGCAGAGAGAATACCCTGAACCCCAGATGGGAACTGGAGTCTCATCAGCTTACTCAGATTCCAGCCCCATGGCCTGACCTACAGAAACTATGATGTAAGAGGTGAGTGACGTGTAGTGAACTGCTAAGTTTATGGTGATGTTCTATCCACCTACAGAAAACCAATGAACCATGTTATGAGAGCCAGTTTGTGATCCTCCATGTGACTAATGGTGAATCATCCTTGTGAATAAAAAAAGGTCAATAAATGTGTGTGCACAGTACACTTTAAACAAAGACATGAGAAATGTTCCAAGAAACAACACATTAAGAAGCAGAGTAAACTCATAAATGAGCAGTTTGAACATGCGACCCTGTGTCATGATGTTTATTTTGCTGGAGATTGAAGTGCTAGGTTTTCTGACACTACTCAGGATTTATTTTTCCTGAAATTTTTCAGTTTTTGAATATTTAGTTTACTCTGTAGTTCTTTGTAAATACTATTAAAGTGCTTTTTAAAGTAAGCTAAAACAACCCCCCAAATATAATCCCCCATCCCCAATTCCTAAACAACTATTAACATTTTCAAATCACATTTTCCATGGTAAATATGACCAAAATATAAAATAACTATTGACTTCTGGGATATCTGAGCACTCTTGGTAGTTCTAATTTCTTACTTCTAAGTTCCAGATATCAGATTCTGCTGGAAATTTTGAAAACCTATTGAGTGTTGTTATAAGGACTGAATAATGAATACAAAGGCCCAGGGCCTTCAGTTTGAAAGTACATAATACAAAGTCATCACCATCACTCTCTAGTATGTAACACACACATTAGGAATAGTGAACCAAATGCCAGTTATGGCATTACAATTTAAGTTTAAATCTTAATAGAAATATATATGTTATAGTGAGGGACATAATGGTTAAGAGGGAGCTGTAGACTAAATATTGACTATGGGCATCACAATTTAAGTTCAATTTAAAATTAGATATGTATGTTGTACTTGAGAAGAAAGTGGGGGTTGTGATGGTTAGGAAGAGATCCAGGCCTGGAGGTGTGTGTGTATTCATGTGTACAAGTGGAGATCATAAATTGAAACTGCATATCTTCCCTACTCATTCTGCATCCTACTCCTTTTCAGGTAGGGTCTCCCACTGAACCTGGGGCTCACCAATTCAGCTAGGCTGGCCAACAAGCTCCAGAAATTGTCTGCCACTGCTTCCTCAGCCCTGGGATCACAGCTGTGTGCTACCACAGCTGGTTTTTTACATGGTGCTGGGAATCTGCACTCAAGAACTTCCCTATGGGAGCCACCTCCCTTGCCTCAACTTTCTTCACTTTGACTGGAACTGTACTCCATCCAGCCAAGTTTGTCCTTTCAAATCTGTTGGAACTTCAGTTGCCCATGGAAAGGGATTCCTGAATGTTCCCCTTGTTTTGTGGATTTCCATCTAGCCTGCCTTATATTTGGTGCTCAACTGTGCATTTCACCTGGAATTTCCATCCTGGGGCCATAAGTGGTCTTTGGCTATGGGTGCCATGTTCTCTTCCCTTTTGGGATTGAAGTCTTTTGGTATAACAGCCAATCAAGTCTTTGAATGCAATTCTACATGAGTGGCATTTAAGACAGTAACCACAAATGCAATCGGGTCAGTGATACAAGGCAGGAATGGTTATATTAAAGGTGGATTTAAGGTTAGAACTCTCCTTTTTTATTTGGTCAAGATTCTAAGTGTGAAAATGCTATTTTATTATGTATTTTGAATTAAGATGATTTTCATCTATAGTCTCAGACCAAACAGGCTCAGGCTCTCACTCCTCCTCTTCTTTCTTCTCCGGCTCTTTGCCCCCCTTTCCCAGATACCTCCTTCTTTGAGGCAGTATCTCATGCAACCCAGGCTGTTATTTTAATGCTTGCATTGTAGCCAAGGATGGCTTTGAACTCCTCATCTTTCTGTCACCAGCTCCTGAATGCTGGGATGGAGGTGTGCTGAGAATCAGTCCCAAAGCCTGCTGTTTACTAGGCTAGCACATGCCAACTGAGTTACATGCAAGCTTCCTGATTCAGATGAAGGCTTGATAAGAACACAGACTGAGACTTTCAACACACAAAGTACAGGACACAGCTGTTCCATTTAATTGAATATGGGAGCACCCAAGAATTCTGTAAAGATTCCTTCAAAAAGGAAGTCTGTTGTTTTGAAATTTGGAACATTCTAGCTCTTGCTGGATCTGAATTTTTAACTGAAAGGAGTGTCACCAATTTAGGACTTTGGAATTCCAGTTCATTTTTCTTCTCTACCACTCTTGTGTTCTCATTGTTGTATACACAGTGCACATTTTAACAGTGCAAATGCCATATATGTGGTTTAATTCTCTCAACCTTTTACATGAACAAAATTATTTACATCCATATTAATCCAGTCTTGAATTTACTTTAGAAGCAGCTGAGGAAAGCCACATTTGTCTTTGTCATTATGCAACCAGCTAAGAATTAAGGAGATCTTGTGGTTAGAGGATTGTTGAAAATACCCAGCTCATTAGACATGGGCAAGCTTTAAAGGGTCGGTCGGTTCCGAAGAGGCCCCTGAAGCTTGGCTCTATCCCTGAGAAGTAATCAAATTAATAACCTATACATGGTGTCAGGGAATCCCTCTGGAGTTCACTGCCTCATGAGGTTATCATCCTTTTATGGGGAATTGTCTTTCCCAGTGAGGGCTGTCATGGGAGGCTTCAGACTAATAGCATTAAGCTATGGCCCTGAGACTCTCTCCAGTCCCTAACCCCAATCTCAGAAATGATGGTCCCTTTGTCTAAACAGAAGCTGAAAATTCAGGGCAGAAAAAAAGATCAAACTCTTACTGTTATCTGTAGGGATGGGTGGTGGGTGACCCTGTGCTGAGCTGCTGCCAGTAAAAATATGCAAACAACAACATGGGGGTGATGATTGTCTCTCTGGAGAAAACTATCCTGGTGTATTTTCCAACACAGAATTAGGTATGGCTTCTTGTGAGTGGACTTGATAAGCTAGTGGCCCATGGACAGAGGCAATTTCAAAGGGAGTCTTGGCACATAGGAGGGCCTTGAGAATATTGAGATGACATTGACCTCCACTGTCTCTTCTCTTTGAGTCTGATAAACAGTGAGATCCATCATTGACCTAAGTTCATTGATGAGAACACTGTTTGGCACTCCTTATTGTTTTCATGTTATTTGCAGTGATCTGTTTCTCTCTCTGGGTGTAAGGCTGGAAAGAAGAGCAGCCTGGATGTGACAAAGTCTCTAAGCAAGTTCATTAGTTTCTTTTCTGTTGTCCAGACCTCATCTTACCCTAAAAGAACACACATGCTCTCGTCCTCTTCAGCATAAGTTCCCAACATTGGCCTTTTTTCAAAGGTAATTGTTTTCATTTGTCTGCTGGTGGCTTTATTTTGAATTTATTTGCTTAAGTCATTGGATATGCATTTGCTTGGGGCCATGAAACTTCACATCTGATTGTTTTGAAATTTGGTAGCCCTTGGAACAAAAGACTTAAAGCAACAATGAACGCTTTGTCCCATTCTATTCACACACACAAAATTCCCCTCAGTAATTATATTGCAGGAAATGAAAGGTATTATCAGCAGAATATGCTTTTCAAAAATGTATAATCCTTTAACAGTCAAATCCTTTCTCTGGGATTAGCAACATAGTTTGTATCCTGGGAGCCAAATCCTCTTCTTCAATCCAATCCTCAAATCCTTTCTAAGCCAGTGCCTATGTTGATTTCAGACCCAGTTTTGTTTAGGAATCCAAGGACAGAATTTAGCCTTGTGTGTAAAGACCCTTAATAAGGATTTTTTTAAAAATAAAAAACAAAACAAAACAGTATTTATCTAACACTTAGCCTCCAGTTCCAGAACCTGAATTCCAGTGTCTCAATAAGTGTAACAGATGTGCTTAACTTCTGGACCATCCTTGTATTCTCCATCCCTCCAGATTGTACTCCACCTGCCTCATCCTGAGCAATGAATGACCTAGGAGGTTGTTGAGCTGATCCACAGAGGTTTTCGATGATTCCAGATGTTCCCTAATTCGAGATACTGCCCAGGATGTAAGAACAGCTGATCTTCTTCCCATGTCTTTCGTGTCCCAAGACTTCATCTTTTAGAAGCTGGTATTCATGCACACTGTAGATATGTATATACTGGTGTGGTGAGTATAACTGTTGTTCACTTCCAAGAAAAGATGGGAGAACTGTGTATAATGACAGAACCTGGACAGTGAAGGCCGTGGATCTCCCAAACTGCCCTTTGTGCTGACAATGAACAGCACATTTTCAGTAAATGTGTAGTAGTCTCTATTAATGATTTGAAAAGTGGTTTTAAGTGTGATATATATGGTACCTTATCATTTCTCAGCTGTCCTTGCCTCACAAAGTATTATGTAAGAATCAAACAAACACAAAAGTGGTCTAAAATGCAATCCAGAGATGTTAAGTCAAGAGACCAGAGAACATGGACGTAGCCCTGGGAGGTTTAGCACAGAATGGCTACATAGTGGTCTCAAAGTCAATATAGTATTGTTAACCATGCTGTACATGCATTTTATACAGTACAAACATTACTGAGTGAGATAGTGTCAAGCAAAGACATAAGACGTATTTAAATTCTATGGAAGTAAGAAGTCATTATGGCCAAGGAAAATAGTTCTTAGTTATTGAGGAATAACTTGCTTTGGCACAAAACATGTAATGGGCTCAGCCTAGACGATTTGGACTCATACACTCTTCTGGTAACAATGCCATTTTCTACCATGGCCTTTTATTCTTAAGCCTGTACGTGTTTCTAAAACTGCAATCCCCATATTCCCATCCCCATTCCTTGTGTCTTCTATCTCCTCTGAGCTCTTGTCACCAGCCGTATACTCTAGGCATCCCCTACTCCTCTGCTTTGCAGACAGCTCCTAAGGGTCTCCTGATACACAAATCCAGCAAGGATATTTAGTCTCTGTCTTCCTTGAACTCCAGACCATCCTCCCTGAAGTGTAAGAAATATAATACAAGCATGTGATATTGTATTTGTAGAAAATACTTGTAATATATCACATACAGAAATGGTTTCAAAATGTGTTCCAGCTATTGAAGCAGAAAGGTGTTCAGAGCTGGTCACTAAGCTCCTGCTGTGTGACCTTGGGTCAGTAGCTTTACAGAGCTTTGTCTCACTTCATGAGTGGCCAGTGAGACTCAGCTCATTGAGTTGTTGGGGAAATTTAATAGTGCGATACCTTTGGAATGGCAATGTGCTTGATTGCTAACTAGCACACAGCAATCATTACCATGGAACAGTGCACCTTCGGAAGGGTTTGGATTTACAGAAACACTTGTCAGTTCTGTTCTTTAAACTCTGCTTGGTCAACACGCTATGGCTACCTTTCTGTATTCCTATGTCTCTGAGAGTTCCCTGTCTGCATTTTCTTTACTTACCGTTTTTCCTCCCCCCTTTCCCGTCTTTCAACATGGTTCTTAACCCTCTTCTCTTTGCTACCTTTATGATGGTATACTCCAAGAGTATTTTTCTGGTAACAATGCCATGTTTTTCGCCACAGTTTTTTGACTCTTAAATCTTTACCTGTTTCTAAAATTGCTGTTTCTATCTTCACTTCACTCTTCTCTAGTACAGAGAAGCTGGGAAAATCTTGTGAGCTGACAATTGTCAGCCCTCCCAAGCTTGTGATTCCTACGTGTATGATGGCCTATGAATTCTGCAGAGCAGCTCAATTTTGGAATTGTGTTTGGATTCACCACAGATTCCAGCTGTTTGATCTCAGTTGGGTTCCCGGACTTCCCTGAACATCTGTATATTTATGCTGAGCTACCGCCATAATCCTCACAGTAGCAGGTCCAAACTTTGTCATGTCCCTTATGTGTCCCAAGACACACCTGCACCCTTACTCCTATTAGGATCAAGGGTGCCAGGTCCAAAAGAAACTCAGGGACAGATGGCTATACCAAGGCACATGCTGGCTTCTGGACCTCCTCGATATCACAAATACCTGTGGTTCTTCTCACCCTGCCCACTTACCCTAAACTTCTCCAGCTCCTGGATTTCCCGGCACCAATTTCTCATTCCCAATAACTCTACCATTTTCCCCCTCCCTCTTTTGTCTTGATGTCCTTGGCCCACACTCTCTGTCTTCCCCTCTTGCTCCCCACCCCCACAAGTCCAATCTCTTGGCTGTGTTTGGTCTACTACTTTCCCTGTTCTGGATCCTTCCAGATGCCTCCAGCTGTACTCTCCCTCATATTTACAATAAAAAATCCCCCCCAACTATACCATGGAATGATCATGTCCTCACTTTATACAAAGGGCACCTTGCCTGAGATCCACAGTCATTCCTCTCTTCCTCCTCATTCTTCACTCCACCATCTTTCCCGCCCTGGTACCTCCATCAGTTATGCCCTTACTTTCTATACATTCCCTTCTCCTTCCTCTCCTGCCTTTTAATCTCAGAAATGCTAAAGCATATGTGCCAGGCTTTATGCAAGTGATGTACAGCCTGAATCTTGAAGACATCCTGATGAGGATAGTCTTGTGATGAAGTCATTCACCAAGTACAGAAACCGAGGAACAATGACATAAAAAGAAAAACCCAGGGTCATACAGTTAGGTGACACAGCTGCAATTTGAATCCAGGCAGTATAGAGCTCCTGATGAGGTGTGGCACACGTTCTCAATAAATGGGAGGGAAACACGAAGCATGTTTTTCTGGCTCACAGTTCTCACTCAAGGCCTTTCTCTTACTTCATTTCCTTCCAGCCTGTTTGCATGTCTGTGCTGCTCTCTCCATCACTTGAGGTGGTGGTGGTAGGGGTTGTTCTTAAAATTTGGATACCATAATGTATGTGTCAGTTGAATCAAATAATTGGATTTACAAACCTTCAAAGCTTCTCATGTAGTTTGGCTACCATGACAGGCTCATCCTGGAGCAGCCTTCAGCACACACCTCCTCTCTACAGACAGTCCTGGGGGACAGAACCTCCTGTGATTTTGACATTGCCTCCTGCAAAGTAGAAGCTTAAGCCATCCTTTTGTTACCTGATATTTAAGTATTAATGTGTATGTGTGTCTGTCTGCATCTGTGTGTATATGCCACATGTGTACAGATACCCGAAGAAACCAGAGGAGGATGTTGGATTCCCTGGATCTGGAGTTACAGGTGTTTATAAGGCCCCCGACCTGGGTCTAGGAACTGAGCTCAGAACCTCTGGAAGAGCAGCAAATACTCTTAACCACTGTATCATCTCTCCAGTCCCCAGACAGAGTTTTTTAAAAACATGTTTTAGGTACTTTCTATGTAGCCAATGAAAGATGGTCATGGTAGCTTTCTCACCATCCTTCTGGTGGTCCTTAAGTTATTCTATTACATTAGTCTGCCCTCTGGATCCTTTCTTGACACACACATATGCACATTTTCTTCTTGTGATTTCCAAGTCACCCATAGCATGTTTACGTTTGTTCCATTGACAATGAAAATTACATGACACCATTCTTTTTTAATTTTTCTATTCTAAAAATATTTCTTTGGTACGAGTCACCACATTGGTCATAGTTTGAAACAAACAAACAAAAAATTCCCAGAAACCTGATAACAAAGAAATTTTGTTGAATTCATCAGTTCTAAACTGAAAAATGAGACTTAAGATTACAACTATATAAAGATTATAATGATGTCAAGCAATTTTCTACTATTTTGCCTTGTACAATTATTTTAAGTTTTGCAAACATTTGTTAAGTTTGAAAATATTATACCATTCTTTCAAACTTTTCTACAAAATGTGCTTTCTCTTAACATTTATGTTAGCCATCAAGCTCTAGTGATAGTTACCCATTAGAAATTCATAATTATTTTTTCATACAAATTATTACATATTATCATCATAGCTAGAAAATTAGTTTACTTTCCCATGACAACTATATTTTCATGCTTCTTTCTTTTTAGTTTAACTTTTAGAAAATACTAGGGATTAAACCTAGAGCCTTGTGTGTGCTAGGCAAATACTTTACTACTGAATTATACATCTAGCTCTTTCATTTATTTATGTATTTATGTGTGTATGTATGTATGTATTTATTTAGTGACAATGTTTGGCAATTTGACCAGGTTAATGTTAAACATTCTTCTAGTCTAAGTAAGCCTTGAATTTGTAATCCTTTGGCCTCAGCCTCCTCTGTTTTTAAGATTTATTTTTCTTCATGTGTAGGAGTGTCTGTCTGTCTGTGAGTATGTGCATGCGAGTAAAAGTGTCCTCTGAGGCCATTAGAGGGTGTTGGATCCCACAGAATTAGAATTATAGATGACGGTGAACCACCTGACATGGATACTAAGAACCAAACTCTAGTTCTCTGGGAGAGCAACAAGTGCTCTTAACTATGGGCCCTCTCACTAGCCCCTGGCCTCACATACTTAATAGCCAAGAGTATTATCCTATGCTATCAGGACTGGTTCAAATTTCAGTTGACTCATAGGTACAAACCTCATACTAGTCAAGTGAATTACACTGACGTTACATGCTAACATTGATGGAAAAACGAAAAAGTTTTTAGTAAAATTAACCATAAATCAAATTACTTCTTTTTTTAAAAGTGTTAGTACATAAAGCAGGTAGAGACTAAAGAAAAATACCCAATGACACATAAAATACTCACCTATATTCAAAAATGAATAAAAAAGTATTAATACGAAATTCTATTAAAACTCCTTTTTATTACAAGGTATCATTTTGTGTAATTATATCAAACACACCCCTCTTCCCTTTATTTCTTTTTGGCAAGGTTTTGCATAGCTCAGGCTGGTCTCAAACTTGTTATGTGGTAGAGTATGATCTTGAACTTTGGAGGATGGGGCTGCTTCTACTCCTCCCATGCTGGTACTATTGTTGTAAGTAGCTCATACCTAGCTTATGCGGTGTCATGTTTTGAAGCTGAGGCTTTGTTTATTCTAGGAAAGCATTTCCATAATCATCACCTATGTTCTTATGACCAGGTTTTCTGTTTCATATATTGTTTCCTAGATTCTCTGGAGGTGTGGATTGTAGGCTGCTAATCCTTTGCTCTATGTCTAAAATCCATTTATGAGTAAGTATATACCATGTTGCTAATCCTTTGCTCTATGTCTAAAATCCATATATGAGTAAGTACATACCATGTTCGTCTTTTTGTGCCTGGGTTGCCTCACTCAGGATGGTTTCCTCTAGTTCCATCCATTTGCCTGAGAATTTCAAGATTCTATTGATTTTGAGGTTTTTCCCCCTACTGAGTAGTACTCCATTGTATAAATGTACCACATTTTCTTCATTCATTCTTCAGCTGAGGGATATCTAGGTTGGTTCCAGGTCTGACTATTACAAACAATGCTGCTATGAATATAGTTGAACAGATGTCTTTGTTGTGTGAATGTGCATCTTTTGGTTATATGCCTAAGAGTGAAATTTCTGGATCTTGTGGTAGACTGATTCCATTTTCCTGAGAATCCACCATACTGATTTCTAAAGTGGCTGTAAGAGTTTACACTCCCACCAGCAGTGGAGGAGTGTGCCGCTTTCCCCACATCCTCTCTAACATAAACTGTCTTTGGTGTTTTTTATTTTAGCCATTCAAACAGGAGTAAGATGGTATCTCAGAGTTGTTTTGATTTGTATTACCCTGATGGCTAAGGATGTTGAGCACTTTCTTAAGTGTCTTTCAGCCATTTTAGATTTTTCTATTGAGAATTCTCTATTTAGTTCTGTACTCCAGTTTTTAAGTCGGTTATTTGGTGTTTCGGTGACTAGCTTCTTGAGTTCTTTGTGTATTTTGGAAATCATCCCTATGTCAGATGTGGGGTTGGTGAAGATCTTTTCCCATTCTGTGGGCTGCCATTTTGTCTTGTTGACTGTGTCCTTTATCTTACAGAGCTTCTCAGTTTGAGGAGGTCCCACTTATTAATTTTCTCAGTGTCTGTGCTACTGGAGTTATGTTCAGGAAGCTGTCTCCTGTACCAATTTATTCAAGGGTACCTCCCACTTTCTCTTCTAAGAGGTTCAGTGTGGGTGGATTTATGTTGAGGTCTTTGATCTATTTGGACTTAAGTTTTGTGCATGGTGATAGATATGGATCTATCTACAGTCTTCTACACTCCAGCATCCAGTTATGCCAGCACCATTTGTTGAAGATGCTTTTTTTCCCATTGTATAATTCTAGCTTCTTTGTCAAAAATCAGGTGTTTGTAAGTATGTGGATTAATATCAGGGTTTTCAATTGAGTATTTTGGTCTACCTGTCTATTTTTTGTGCCAATACCAAGCTGTTTTCAGGACTATAGATGTATAACAGAGCTTGAAGTCAGGGATGGTGATGCCTCCAGAAGTTCCTTTATTGCACCGGGTTGCTTTGGCTATCTTGAGTCTCTATAAGGTAACTATTTATTTATTTATTTATTTATTTATTTATTAAACTTATTCTGTAGGACATTGTCCCAGCATCTCCCCAAGGTTGCTGTACTTATCAGGTATGATTTTTAAGGTGGGCAATCCTGGGATCACTGATGAATCCCAGGAGACACAACAATGATACTGAAATAGACACTCAGCTATTTGCTGTTCTACAAACCAGGCCCAAAGCTGTTGCCAAATATGACACTCAATTGACTCAAAAGTCATTTTCCTTCCTCATCCATCACTTACATCTCCTCCACTTTGAATCTTTTGGATCCTTCACACTCAAGTGTTTTGTTTTGTTTTGTTTTTTTCTATTCTGAACTTGTAGATCTTGTAGGTCTTGTATAAGAACTTACTCATTTGGCTATAGTCATCTCGTACCTTTCCAAAATCTCAGTTCAATGTCTCCCGTGGCCATTTACTATTGTGTGTGTCCTTCTGTTAATGCCAGGTCAATAATAAAGTACTTTAGATGACTGATAGCTCTTATTCTAGAGTACTCAGGGAATGTATAAATTACACACTATGGTAGAATAAATGAATGATTCAATTCCATCTTGGTTGCATATACAAATGGGGAATAGTTGTTTCACGCTGTATAAAGGAAGTCTTTGTGCTGGAGAGATATTGCCAGTGGGTGCTGATGACTTAGCCTGGTTTAGAGCTGAGTTGCCTCAGTTCACTTTGTGTGATCTATTACATGGGAAACACACAGGTCAACATTGTGGGTGATGGCTTCATTTGTGTGTAAATTCTGTTTCAGAGTCTTTTTGATTAAGAACTTGGACAGCTGGAGCATAGTGATACAATCCTTTAATCCTAGCACTTTGGAAGCACAGTCAGGCAGATTTCTCTGACTTTGAGGACAGCCTGATTTACAGAATGAGTTCCAAGGTGACACAGATTGATCCTGTCTTAAAACAAAAAACAAACTTGAAAACCAGACTATTAGGAATTTCAGTTGGTAAGGTGCTTGCTCGGTATGCATAAAGTCCTGGGTTCAGGCTCCAGCCTTGCATAAAATGAGGCATGCACAGTAGCTCATGCCTGTAGTCCCAGAGTTTAGAAGGTAAAGGAAGGAGGATAAGGAGTTCAAGACCATCCTCTGCTGCATAATAAGCTTGAGGCAAATGTGAGGTACATGAGACCCTTTCTCAAATAAATAAACAACAGCTAAAGAACACTGTCCTGAAGCTATTGAGTATGCTTAGGGAATGAGTAGAAAACAATGTGAACAAGAATCTCTCTTCAGACATTTGGAGGTTCTGAAACTAAATGCAGGGAAGAAAGAAATGTCAAGACCAGTCATTGAAAACAGTGAAGCCCACTATACTCCAGGTTCCCAGCCAATGAGAGGCTCCCCTCACCCAGGAGACCTAGCCATTATTTCTGAAATCCAGTTGGTGACACTTGGACCATGTCCTCTGACTTTACGAGGTTCAGCCTCTCCATCCTACCTCAGTCACAGGTGATACAGGGGGTGGGGACCACTGCCTTGGTCTCTGAGGAGACAGCTGCCAGTTAAGCATCAACCCTTGAGCTGGGAGGAGCAGTTTCTATAACTGCCCCACCCAGAAACTCCATGCAGCTTCCTCAGGCCTCAGAGACTTTGTCTGGTCTGCCCAGAGTCTGTGGTGACCTAGTATGGTACCCTGTCCTAAAAAGAGAAGGAACAACTTTACTTCAAGTAATACCTACCAGCCAACTGGAATCAATATCAGCTAACTTCTACACCAGCTAGCAGCACCCCTAGATATTTTTTGCTGCTATTGGGGAGATCACAGTTCTTCTTAGTTCACCATGTCCCAATCTCCTTCACTCATATCTTGAAGTTCAGAATCTGCAGGACCTGGGCCATGCAGTTGACCTCAGCAGTGAAGAGCTTGCCTTTTTAGCGAAAAGACTGTTTTGATTATGAGACAGACAGTGCCATCAGACAAAATGTCATGGTGGCCTTACAACTTGTCACCAAGAGACAGAAGTTCAGTGGAAGAGAAAAGATTCATAAGTCTGATATAGGGTTGTGTATCCTCACTATGACATTGAGTCTGAGATCTTTAAGCTGAATGAGAGAAACCTCTTGGCTCTCTGAAGTGATTCCTATAAAGGGATCCTATTGGTTTTCTACGCTATGGCCCTTGCTTCTATCATGAGTGTTTGATTTCTTGAACTTAATTCACTCAACAAATATGCACAGAATGGCCACTATGTTCTTACAGTGCATTACATCACACAACCATTAACTCTCATGTAGTTTAGACCTAACGAAGGTAGACAGACTGTAAACAAATACATGAGACTATAGCAGAATGTGATGGGTGACAAAAAAGTGAGAGGGACTGTTAAAAGCCACAGCTAGGGTGGGCAGAATAAGTGACTGGGAGATTTTGGGAATGGGCTCATTGAAAAAGTAACTGAAGAAGTGAGCCAGTGACTTGAATGGCAATAGGTGAGCCCGCCAGGTGATGACAAGGAAGAGGAGGAGTCACCCATGGAAAAGCCTTACTTCAGGAAGGTGTTTAGCATTTTCCATCACAGATGGTGAGGTCCTTGTGGGTGGAGTGAGGCAAGAATTGATTGACACAGATGACTGTCAAGGCCAGAGCTCCAGAAGCCTGTCTGCGAGGAGGATAGCAAGTTCAAAATGTTCATACAGCCTTCTTTTCTCACTTTAACATGAAGAAGTAGAGAGGTAGATGCTGCCATTATGTCCCCTTGCTGGCCAGGGCAACAGTGACTGAAAACATGATTCTGTTATGTAGTCATGCTGATTTTCACTGAAGGCTTCCAAACTATTGAAAGTAAGTTGACTCTCAAATGTTTAAACACTAGCTTTTAGAATATGTCACCCTCATGCTGTCTTTTCTACTTCCATTCTGCAGCTTGAAAGCTATGGAGGCAAAATCAATCTTGTAGATTTTTGTTTTCTCTAGAGAATGGTGCTTTGAGCATTTGCTTCTGATTAAGTATATTATTATAGAAAACAGTTCTTATCAGTATCTCTGTCCTGAACCGTAACCACCAAGAAGGCTTTCCACAGTCTGGGTCACAATTCTGCTTTTATGGCTTAAACATTAGGCTTGGATGGGACCTTGGGAAATAGATACCCAGTGACTGGCATTGTGTATCTTTTCACTCTGTTCCAGGAAAGCAAGAGAGCACACACAGAGGAGGTGAGGTGTTAAAGCAATCAGACATCATGGTACAGTGACCAGCCTGCAGCTCTAGATACCAGATTGAGTGAGTCTATATCATATTTAGTTCTCCAGCTAACAAACTGTTCTCTCTGTTCCCTACATTCTTGTAAAATGTGGTGGCAATGATATCACCCTCCTAAGGATTAAATTAATTTCTGCAAATTAATTTAAACCAATGCTTGTTTTATAATAAACTCTTTGGACAGGTTTTTAAATATTTCCCAAAGACTTATTAAAAACATGAATTATCTTTTTTTGCCCACCTCATTATAGACATTTAGACACTGACTTTTCATTTTGTCAGCACTGGATGGTTGGTTTGGCTATTTAAGTTATAGACTAAACACACGCTCTTTATTCTGGATTAGGTCACATCCCTACTACAGGACATATGGTATGGCTTCTACTATAGAAGGAGCCTGTATTCAACTGTGCACACAAACATTCATAATCAGAAATCTGCATCGGAAGTCATATACACATAGCGCACATGTGTGTATACACTAATTGGGTTTTAAAATAGAGATGACTATGGGAGCAATAGCTTTCACATTCTTTCAGCTGGAAGGCCGGCTTCTTGAAGAGAATGCACAGAAAGAATGGATTTTTGGAAGTGCTGAGATCTTCAGGTGCAAAGGATTTGATAAACACAAACTCACAACACGAGATGTGCTGGTAAAATGGGGGTTTATGATCATGGTCATTTCTCTGGTCCTCATTCAAGATTAACTGCTCAAAACTCTCCACCAGCAACATGTAGTGGCATGAGTGGCCTCATTCTCTGGCTTGTGATTCTCCTAGACTTCATGCCACTCCCTTTAAGCTGCACCACAAGTCAGTTGATTGACTGGATAACCCTGACAGACACTCTGTTATCTTTATTTTCTAGGCTCTGCCTCCGAGGGAGAATTCTTGTGACCAGGAGATTCCGAACAGACAGTATGGCACCACAAATGAGAAAGTGGTCATTATTCCTAAGGATTCTTCTGTGTCAATTTTCCTGCACAGGTAAAAAGAATTGATATTTACACAGTGCATAAAGGGAATCTGAGTCTAGGAGTGCTGCTCAGCTACCCTGAGGGATGATGGATGAAGGGACCCAGGTTGCACAGAAGTTCCGTCATCTTGAAAGGTAGTAAACTCTAGCTGAGAGAAGGGAAAGCGAACACAATGGACCATCTTGACCTAGGCCTGGCTATACTGCTCCACTCATATTAATTTGCCACACCTTGTATCTGCGCTTATCTGACTATATAGAAGAGTAGGAACTGGGTTTGGCTGTATGTCCTAGAGGAAAGGAACACGGTTAGTTTACAATCAGCTCAGATAATCTAAGGACAAGGGTACTCTCCAGAGATGGCCAAATTGGAATCAGGGCTTACAATGCTTAACCTATAACATAATATTCTCCATACCAAATTACATTTCCATAGCTATGTGTGTCCCATAACTTTTAAAATCACAGCCCACAAAAGTTGTCAGAAAGGGAACTAAGAAGTGGCTGATTCCCTTTCTTAGAAAGGACATCAAGTAAAAACATCAACAATGCTCAGTGTAAGCAACACAGAGCAACACCAGTCATGAGGACTTGAAGGAAAAAGACTATATCTGATGGCCTCCAGGGCCATGTGTTTGAAGTGGGCCTCATTCTGCATAATGAGGTGGTTGCCTTTAGAGAACATTAGCCAATTATTAAAGATGTTCAAGGCAAAAACTAATTTACATAGCCCAGGTGTGCTCCATGGTAAGCAGTGAGTGGCCATGTTTGAAGTTCATACTGCTGCTGGAATAAGTGATGGTTGTTTCATCTCTTCATGTATGTGTATGTATGCTTATATATGTGTTCATGTATGTGGGTAATCATGCATCTGTATGTGGAAGCCAGAGGTCTTCCTGTCAGAGGTCTTCCTCTATTGCTACCCACCTTATTTTTCTGAGACAGGATTGATCACTGGTCCTGGAGCTCACCTATTGTCTAAACTAGCTGACCAGTGTGTTCTAGGGGTTCGCCTGTCTCCATTACCCCAGGTCTGGGGTTACAGATGCATGTCATAACTCTTGGCTTTTATGTGCTTATTGGGGATCTGAACTCCAAGTCTTTGTGCTTGTGAGACAAGCGATTTACTGACTAAGCTGTTTCCCCAACCCTATCAGTGTTGCATCTCACTGAAGAAAGCAACAGCCAAACTGGAACTGCCTCTTCTATCACCATGAAAGGAGATAATGGAAATCACGATCTAAGATGCTGAGACAAAGACCTGGGGAGAAGTGGTCAATGGACTGACAGTAGACAACACAGAGGGGAGGCTGCTGATCTGGTTGGCCATCCTATGATGTGCTGGCTGTAAACACAAAAGTGCTCAAGAAGTCCAGTGTCTGGTCACTAGAACAACTCTGGGGGAAATGATGGTGCCACCATGGACTAGGCTGATGGTGAGAGCTGCCAAACTGAGAATCTGTAAACACTCACACCTAGGAAGTGTGACAAATAAGACAAAAAAGTCTTATTTAGGGGGAGCACAGTGAGCTAAATACAATGCTAGTCTACCTTGCTGGTTCTGTTACAGATGCAACAGAACCTGGCATGTACTACTTAGGAATCTAACTGCCGGTCAGCCTTGCCCCACCAAATGACAGAACTCTCCCACTGTACCATGCGCTCCAGAAAATCAGCTTTCAACTCCCCAGCCCTGCCTTTTATTTTAGTTTTTTACTTCTCTCTGCCCTTTCCCACTTGGCTGCTTCCTGAAGACCAGGGGGTGAGGAGAGGGTTATTGCACGGTTCACTGCAAACACCTGCCTCTCAGTTTTACCTCAATGTTTGATTCAGATGTTTTTGCTTCCTCCCCTCCTTCCATTTGGCCCTTTGGTCTCTGTCTCTCGATCTGACTTTCATCATCCAATTAGAAATAACACCTTCTTCTTCTTGCTACCATTTCTCTGGGAACCACAGGGAGTAAACCCTAAGCCTCTTGCATTCCCCACAGGGCCAGCAGTGCTTCAAAGGAGTGTGTTGGCGGCACCACCCCACGGCTGGACTTCCTTTCTGTTTGAACAGCGTCCATTGCTCACTGCCGATCAGTAACTCAATGATTCATTAAACACACAAACAATGAGCGAATCTGTTCCATTAGCGGGGCCACCTGTTGATCTCAGACATTCTCAGCTGAACCCGGTGGACATGAACAACAGAATGCCTACATCACTGAGTGCCCTGTCCACATCTGATAGCATGTTGGAGCAGGAAAGCAGAGTTCAGGCTTTGAGACTGCTTGTAGGCTTTTCCTTTCATCTGGAAGCAGGGCTGTGAGATGATAACCAGTGCAGAGAGCACACCCCAACTCCCCGCAACTGGAAAGCTCTAGGAGCTTGGTTGATGATGTCTTCTAAGTCTAACAGAATCGGGGGGGGGGGGGAGAGAATAGGGATATTCTGCACCCTTTCCTTGCTGTTGCAAAGGCAATAGAATTGATCAAGTTTTAAACACATGCACACAAACACACACATACATACACCTAAGTACGCACTGTGGCGGTGGGTGGGGAGTATGATGGGTGAGCAAAAGTGTGAGAGAGGCCCTGTCAATTGTAATACTGTCTTCTCTGTCCTTGAAATAGTGGCATCTCTTTGCTGTGAGGCCTCTAGCTTCTACATATGCTACAGGCTTTTAAGCGTGGGTTTCTGAATGTTTGCATGGCTTCTGTACATTGGGGTTGCTAAATACCATATAAAGCTGACTGAGCTAAGCTTCTGATGTTGGTATCACAGCCAATAAAATTTAATACTTTATTTTTAAAATAGTATTTTTTTTGTTCTCTTATATGTTGTGCCTCTTACTGTTTGCATCAAGAGAACCTTTCCCATCTTTTTGGACCCTGAAAGCTGTACTATACCAGGAATAACTAGCCATGCAATCTTTCCCAAGTGAATATTACATTGTCTTTGTAGAGTAGATTTATCATAGTGCTTGAAAGGTCACCAGGGTTTTAGTACAGATTTCATCATTATCAAGCTTAAATTCCCCTAAAGTGAGAGACCATTCAAAACTATTGGATGAGGGGTCTGTGAGGTAACTCAGTGACTAAGGGAAGTTGCCATTAAGCCAGAGGACCTGACAGTCCTTGGGACCCACATGCTGGAAGGGGAGCAGGAAATCTGAGGCTTCCATAAGTTGCTGTCTGACCTCCATACATGCCTCATGGCAACACACAAATGAATAATACATGTAATAACTACAATTGATGATGTAGGTCAGTTATAATTTTATGATTGATTTATTCTAAAGATCAGTAAAAGTGCATTGTGGCTCATGCATTCTTATAAGAAAACAGAAGATGAAATGTTAGAAGAAAATGATATTTCAAAGAAAACCCTAGTTCCTGTTAATCTCTAAAAATGCATTTTAAGAATCCTGTGTTTTTGATTCCTTGACAGAGAACTACTGTTCCTAATGTTGGGGTTTGCTTTTCTTTCTGTGGTACCAGACATGACAGAATGCCAAGTGGAGTTCGGTGTGTGCCTCTTTCAAGAATATTACTTTGCAGTGAAGGCTGGGCTTTGAGGTCTGTGCATTCGGAATGGGATGCACAACTAAACAGATGAGGGCAGGCCAGCCTAACTATCTGGATCTTATTATTTGTAAGAGGCAAGTTGCCCTCTTCCAATGCATCAAAGCCAATAGGCATTTTCAAAGCGATTTCTGCAGTCCTGGTCCTTTGACAACCACTACTATGATTCAACCAACAAATGCAGATGTGCAGCCTCCCAGTTGTACCAATCAAAGGTATCCTTGTCTTCTTCTGCATATAAGAAAAATGAATGGCACAAGATATGAATTCTTTAAGACCTAGAAAGAAATAAGCACATAAATGAACAATTAATAGAAAGCCAGCAGCTACCTTTCCATTCATGTGATATGCTGGCACTAGCCACAAATCTTTCTAATGTGGAGCTAATGTTAGGATCTGCAGTGTCCAGTGTGGTAATCATTAGCCACATGTGGCCACCGTGCATTAGAAATGTGGCTAGTTTGACTGGGGAATAGAGTTTAGTTAAGTTTATTGAAATGTAAACAGGTTTTTATATTTAGTGGTCTTCACTGCAACATTCCTAATACCTAGATTAAATTCCTACCTACTTTTTACATTATGTGTGCATGTACGTGTGTGTGTATGTGTGTGTGTGTGTGTGTGTGTGTGTGTGTGTGTGTGTGTAGGCTAGACATAGACATGGGGTATCCTCCTTTATTGAATTAACCATTCTCTTCTCTTGGTTCTCTTTGTGTTTCAGTTGAACTTCAAAACAAGGGTGTAAATATTCAGAAGGGAATTTCAAGGGAGACCAGGAAAGTAGTGTGTAGGGGCAGAGTGTGAGACAAGGGGGAAGCCAAGGAACCCTGTGGTCATGGACAAGGTGACACAGGGGGTTCTTTGTGCCCAATCTGCAGACAAACTTTTGAACTCAGATCAAGTATCACAGTTGTCTCAGCATTAAAGAGATGGGTATTGTCTCACTGTCATCAGACACTGGTAAGTGTTGTCCCGAGAGTCTAAAGGAGACACTGTTCTCACCACTTCCAAGGACACTTCAGACCCCTGGAAAGAATTCATGCAGGGCCCTGCATGGACCCTGAGGCACCTTGAGCAATCCTGAAGCTGTTGGCTGGAACATCTTGCCCCAGAGTTGTTATTGGTACTCTTACTGCTTGCTTACCCCCAGAGTTGTTAGTGGTACTCTTACTGCTTGCTTACCCTCAGAGTTGTTATTGGTACTCTTACTGCTTGCTTATCCCCAGAGTTGTTATTGGTACTCTTACTGCTTGCTTACCCCCAGAGTTGTTATTGGTACTCTTACTGCTTGCTTACCCTCAGAGTTGTTATTGGTACTCTTCCTGTTTTGCTAACACACATCTGCTGGGGAGGAGCTAAGCCTGAAAACTTGTACTCTTGACCCTGTTGTTTTTCACTATGCTGTGAGTCATTATATAAGCCCACTCCATCCCCTCAATAAATGGCATTCAGCATCCGGCATTGCTGTTGAACAAATGACCTGCTGTCTTGTCTCTTATTTCAATTTCTAGTCCTTAGTAGAGCAGATTGTAGTGCAGGTTCTACAGATTCAGGTGCTGGCTGTGATAAGTGAGGCAAGATGTGTAGCAATGGCAGCAAGGATTGCTGATGGGGTGGGGCAGGAGTCACAGAATTTATAGAAAGGTCCCTGGCCAGAACCCATGCATTAGTATTTGATAGTATTCAAGATGGAGAAAGTGTTAAACTTGAGTCTACCTAGACCAACCTTTTCCTAAAAGTGACTTTCCAGTGGTTTTCCTCTGTGAAATGTAGTAAATATATATATATTTTTAAACTCGGGTTGTAGGTAAAAGTTAAGTGGGATGATGAATAAGAAGTAATTAACATAGTATTAGATATCTAGTAAAAAAATCAAAATGTAGCTATTATTTTATCATGCCATGTGATTATGTTCATAACTTCTCCGTTGGCCTGCCCTGAAGTTCTCCAGGGCAGCAGCATACTCCATTAATCTTTAAATAAAAAATGCCTAAGTCAAAGTCTCACACTGAGTAATGGCCAGTTAGTACTGTTCAGTTCCTCAAGTTAATCCTACACTTTGAACATCTTGCCTCTCATCTCTGATAATGAATTGCATTGAAATGCTCTCTATTTGTGTCTATTTTTTGCCTATGGGGGTCCTAAAGTAGGTCTCTCCCCCCCCTTTTCCTTCCTTTATCCTTTGAGATAAGAGCTTATGTAACTCAAGCTGGCCTAGGTAACTGAGGATGACCTTGAACTTCTGACTTGACTACATCCACCTCCTATGTGCTTTCTTATTCATTTTTTTTCTGGTTTATTCATAAAATCAGCACAATCTGGTACATGACATCTTATGAATAATTATTTGTTAACTGATGCTTGTTGGGTAATGGTCAAGAATATGTCAAGCTTAAGAGTATTATGAATCCTAAGGGTTATTTCTTCTTCTTCATGGTTTGCTTGTAGAGAATGGTATCACACTGAATGTATGATTCAGTATAGGAAAACCTTAATCACCTCAGGGTTTTTGAGCAGAATAGGATTTAATAGAAATAATTGGTGCAATGGGATGGAGGATTTTAAAGTGGTCCTCTAAAGAAACTTGTCTCTAAAGCCAGAATCTTCAAGGTTGAAACATCACTGCTTTTATCATGTGCGAGTGTGTGGTAGTTTAAGATGGAAATTATATGAATTGGCCTGATGTAATGATAGAAGACACAGAAATAAAGAATTTTCTGGATGGTGGCAGAGAAGCAAGTTGGGTTCGCAATGTGGAGGGGATATGGCACGAGAGACACTGCTGCTCCCTGTGACGTGGTGAGAGAATTCGGTTTGAAGCTAAAGGAAGCCACCTATGAAGAAGCTAGGAGAGGGCGCTGGTGGGTAGCCAGCAAGGAAACCAGAACCTAGGTTTTAATACCGGAAGGGAATTAATTCCAGAAACAACCAGAACTGGCTATAAGTCAATTCTTCCCAGCGCCTCTAAACAAGAACCAACTCTGGCTGACTTCTAGATTTTTGGCCTTGTGAGACCTTGAGCACAGAAACCAGTCAAGTTATCTGTATAAGATAATTAATGGGAATATTTTTAAAGACACCAAGACTGTAGTAATTGCTACCCTGTAATAGAAAAGGACGTAAGTTATTAGCGCATTGTAGAAAAGTCTGGAATCAAAAGTAAGGTAGGCTCCTCCTAGCTTTCAAGCAGCCTAGCACAGGTCAGAAAGCTATAGGTGGTGACAAGATTCATAGCCCTGCTGCAGGGGTGTGGCTGTTGAAAGGGTCTTCACAGTTCCAAGCTGCCTTTCTGTCTGCTTTCCCACAGGAGCGATTTACATTTTACAGACCAAAAACGTGAGATCTGCTTGGACTAAGCATGTTGCCTAAAGTCTCACTTAATGATATGTAACAAAACAAAGATCTTAGAACTTGGGTTCCAGAAGTACCATTTTCAGGCTCTGCGGCTGATGCTGGACTTCTTGGGACACTCTTGGCCCCCAGTGGGCCATGCAGACTCAAATGAGGAGATAATGAATAAAACAACAACAACAACAAAAACAGACATATAACAAAAATACAAAAAAAAAAAAAAAAAAGAAAAAGAAAAAAAAAGCAAAAACATTTTGATTTTGTTTGGGCTTAAAATCTTAGAGCTTCATCCTCTCCTCTCTTCTCATCCAAAGCTAGCTGAGCCCTTGACCCCTGTCTTTGAACTCATGTACTCAAACTTCTGGGTATATTTTGATGAAGGGTTCTATCTTTCACCGGGTGAACGCAGAGCCGCGGAGGAGGCACATCTTCGAGTTCAAGGTTTTCTCCCTTCTCTAGTCTCCCCAAGTGGAATGGGTGGCAAGAAAAACAGCATCATGAGGGGATCTGTTACTAAAGGGAGGCATTTCCAGCAGCTATCTCCCCTGCATACCAAGCCACTTACAAACAGATTGGCCCACAGGCTTGAGCATGAGTGCAATTTGGCGTTTGTCTGAAGGCAGCGAACCTGCTGCTCCCTCTAAAAACTCCAGGAGGAAGTGTTGGCATCAAGTTTGAGACAGGTGGGGCTCCAGAATCCCAAATATTGAGGGGCGAGAAAACCTAGGGATGGCGATCAAGATAACATCCTACAGGAAAACATTAAAGCGGAGGAGCCCTGGAATCTTCGAGAACTGCAGACTAGAGGCCTAGAGGCAAGTCTTTGCTGTGCTGTGATTCACTGGCCGGAGCCTGATTGGCTTCCTCTCCATGGCTGGATGACTCTTCCTTCCCTGGAATCTCAGTGATGAGAAATTTATTCCTATGCCTCTTGAGGCTGGGGGAGAAATGTTCAACAGTTGTTACTATGCCCTCGAAAACTTACACGTTTGTGAAACACAGGCTTATAGTTTGATTGAGCTGAAAAATGAAAGCGGGGCTTCTGCTCCTGTGTTGAGAAGTAACAATCCAACCATTTTAGCAAGCTCAGGGCCAGCCAGGCCTTTGTCATCCACACGGTGGGTCTCCTGGGAACACAGTCAGGTAGATGAGCGACACGGAAATGAATTCTGTCTCTCTGACCCTTTAACAATCTACTTAAATACTTTAAATTGAAAAAACAACTTAAGCAAAAAGAAGGGGTAAAGTAGATTTGCATCATCTCCTTTAACAGAAATGTTTAAGTCTGGGTTTTCCCCAAGTCTGATCATCTTGGGTTGCATCCTGACACTGAACAAAGGGTGACTTGTGTTTTTGAGGGAAAGACTATTTGTCATTTCCTGTCATCACAGCAGCCTCAGGTCCCATATGAAGATGCGCAAGGGAATCTGAATCACCTGAGCAAGAGCCCAGCTGTCAGTAAGCTGGGGCTGAACCTCAGTATCCTGAGTTCTGTTGAAAGAGTTTCTGCCACCCTGATGTGCCTCTGTGGTGGCACCCCATCTCTCAGAGGTGCTTCATATGGCCCACAAATCCATTCAGAAGCTCTTTCTGAGATGCTTAGAAAGGCATGATTCGAAGGACTGAATGTGTTGGTGGCACACACCTTTAATCCCAGCATTTGGGAGACAGAGACAGGCAGATCTCTTGCATTTGAGGACAGCCTGATCTACAGAGTGAGTTCCAGGACAGCCAAGGATACACAGAGAAAAGTGTGTCTTGAAAAGTTAAAAAAACAAAAAAAAAGGACTGGCTGAGAGATGGCCACTGGGGATACAATGATATGCTATGGGTAGGATGGGTAGGTAGTACTTTCTCCAATGTTCATGATCCTCAGTGGGAGAGCAGACTGGCATGTTGGGAAATTTAAGTACTTGTCCCTTCCAGCTCTCTTCTCCCCACCCAGCTGTAGAACTTCCATGCGCAAACAAGGTTGAGCAAACAAGGTTGTTCTCAGAACTTTCCGACCTTGACCCCAGGTGTGGGTGGTGAATGACTTCCTCCTATGCTTAGCCCATCCTCTGGCTTGGGTGTATAAGCCCATGACTCTGTAATAAAAGGCAGCAGCTTCTTCTTAATTTCTCGTGGTGGTCTGTTAAGTGTTTCAATCCTGACACCCTCCGCCAAGCTTGGTACTCTGGTCATGCGGGCGCGCACTGGTACATCATGTGAGAGAAGTGCTGATACAGGGAGAAGAATGTCACAGGTACAAAAAGATGGGGTAAGCAGCCCAGCCTTGTAGGAAGACTTCCTGGAGGAAAGGGCAATCAGGTATAAGAATGGTTATAACTTGCTGTAGTCTCCAAGAGGAAAACCAAAAACATGTCTTGAGTAGTGAATAGCTGCTTACCACCAAGGGGACACTTGTCAGGTGAGACTCTCTATTAGATTTATTTGGATGGTCAGGTACAATACTGTGGCCATGCTGATGCATTCTACTGCCCTTCTTTGATGGCTTTTGACTCTCCAAGTCAGTGGTGGGGACAGGGCTCCTCACTGTTCCTTTTCCTGTCTCTCTTATGCTACAGCTGTGTGGTTCAGTGCCTGTTGTTAGAGGAATGTTGAATAGTAGATTGGAATCCCTAGGAGTGTGTGTGGTGCGGCTAGTGGGTGATGAGTCGATTACTTTCTCCTACTGAGTGGTGGTGTCTGCCTCACCCCATCTAAGCCCTCAGCTCTCAGGGAACCATGACAAAGGTCAAATTTGGGGGGGTTAAAGAGATATCCACTAAAGATCTCCAAGAAGCCAGAAAAAAAAAATTCATGTTTACTTTTAACTAGGGAGGATTTGAACCTGTCTCCGGATTTGACAGTTCTGGGTATTAATTCATTGTGACATCTACTCCTTCTTTTGATATTTGAAAAACAGGCAAGAAATAGAACATGAATCCATGTTCCAAAATGCCACTCCAAGATTCTGGGAAAGAATGCAGTTCTGAGGTCTTGTTTATTCGACTAGTCTCTGGTCATTTGTGTAACACGATATTTCACCCACTGGATGCTCTAAGCCAATTTCTAGCATGATGTTCCCACTTGGTTGTAATTGTCCATGAAAGAAAAAAAATGTGGGAATGGCTGCCTTGCCATTTCCAAGGACTTTGGTGGCACCAGTAGCTGGGGGCTGGCTATCTCCTAGTCTCTTACAGCCATGAGAAAATGTGATTTTCTTAGAATTCTAGAACTTTGGAACCAAACACAAATTTTCAGCCTTCTCTACCAGTAACTACAACAACACTGAATACTTTGCTCCAATCAGTCCACTTCCATGAATATCAAAGAAATGCCTCTAAAATGTCTATTTTAAGGATGTCTATTACCTAAACTAATATGAGACATTGAGTACATAAACACATTCAACCTTGTGGACTTTATCAGACACATTAATTTAAAGGAGTACTATGCAGTACTAAAATAATTATGAATGAAAGTACATATGAAATTTGCAAGTGTGTGCTGAAGAGATGACTCAGAGGTTAAGAGCACAGACTTCTCTTCCAGAGGTCCTGAGTTCAGTTCCCAGCAACCACATGATGGCTCACAACCATCTATAATGAGATCTGGTGCCCTCTTCTGGCTTGCAGGCATACATGCAGTCAGAATACTGTATTCATAATAAATAAATACATCTTTGCCCATTTTCCACTTTGCCCAGCTGAAGTCAAGATGGGTCACCAGCAGCTCTACTGGCATCACCAGCAGAAATTCAGCCAGGGTTCTCGCTCTTGCTGCATCTTCTCTAACCGCCACGGTCTGATCCGGAAATATGGGTGAACATGTACTGTCAGTGTTTTCGTCAGTACTCAAAGGACATAGGCTTCATTAAGTTGGACTAAGCAACCTTGAATGAATTATTCAAGACTGTCTACCCAGTGAAACAGATATGCTAGTCTTTGTACATAAAGAAAAAATATGAAGGCATTAAAAAAAAAGAAATTTGCAAGTGTGTATGTGTTTGAATCTCATCATGTGCCAATGCTGTGACAATTAAAGGAATATTCAAACTGTGTTTTGGCAGAAATATTAGTTGGCAAATTAGTGGATAATGTCATTTGAAAAGTTCGTTCCACTGTTCTAATTTTATATCAATTGATATAAAATTATTACAGATGTCCAGAAGAAGGCACTGCCATGGAAGAAGATTTGTAGTGCTTTTCGGGGCACGGGAGGCCTTTCATTCATTTTGGCCCCTGTCACTTGCAGGGTAACTACCATGTGCTGGAAACAAGCAGTGGTTAAGTCAGAGGAAATATAATCCTCAACCATCTCAATCAAGCATATGTCTTACTTTAATGTTTTCTTTAATGAATATTTGAACTGAAATGGTCATTTTTACAGTGTCTCTAATTCCCTTCTCACCAATCTCATTTTCGTTCACCCTACAGAGGGAGATTTACTCACAGAGTCAGTAAGTTACATGAGGCCACACAACTCTCTTGCAGGGAAGTTGCTGCTACTAGTCTCTTGTTCTACCTCATCCCCACAGCTCTCCTACAACCCCTACATCCCTTTTAGTTGAAATTGTTGGCCCAATAGTGGAAGGTCATGTGGTTCTCATTTAAAACCACAATTAATGCTTTTGTGCAGGAAGTGAGAATGCGCTGCTTGTGCTTCTTAAGCCATGTTACGTGTAGGAACCACTCAAGGGGCTTGTCTAGATGCAGGTTTTGTATTCTGTTGGTGAGAGGAAGGCACCGGATTCCGCTTTGCTCAGAGTCAGATTTGAGTTAGAAGAGTCTTGGTGACAGAAACTACATTTATACTGCAGATGTTAAAATGTCTGTACTTTGTCGTTGCTGTTTATGAAATTTGAATTTTCCTTGATTAAAAGGGGATGTGTTTTCTCTTCCCAATTCAGGATTCACTTCGGACCTTGGTTCCTGAATGTCACAGATCTACACCATGGGAAAAGGACCACTTGCAGATGTGTGTCGTGCTTAGCTGACAACTAAGCACCTGCTCTTACCTACTAGGACTTAGAAATCTCACATGACTTCCAGCATCACCAGGAGGTCAAAGGCCAGACACTTAGAATCTGTCTGGTAGCCTAAGTACCCAAGGCTAATGGAACATTATATCATTTGTTTGAGTTTTTATTTCTTCACCCATGAATGTGGGTAATTATAATATCAATTTTAATGGATGGTTGTGGAGATTAAATGAGTCAAGATGCCCAGATCACTGAATTCAGCATCTGACATGAAGTTAGTGTTTAATAAAGGTAGACATTGTGTCTAATTGGGTCACAATCTCATTCTAAACTTCTGGCTTAGAAGAGTTCATAGCCTGGTGACTGAAGTAGATGGGAAATTTAATAATTATATTTATTTTAAACTTAATATTTAATGGAGCATACGCTAAATAGATATTAACTAAAAATGTAAATACACAATATGAAGTATACATATCTATGAATATATGAATCTATTAGTCATCACTGTGATAGAACCCTGAGGTGAATGCTTTAAAAGGAAAATAAATAATTTTGTCACAGTTCCAGAAGTTTTAGTCCATGGTTACTGGCTCTACAGCTTGGCTTGGGATTGTGGCAACACACTAGGTCATGGAGTAAGTCAGTGGTTTAGGCAGATGCTTCTCTAATGGCCTTTTATCAGCATCCACATGACTCCACTACTTCTCAATAGTCTGGTCTAATAGCTGAGGGCCAATCTCTAACACATGGGACTTTGGGAACATTACAGATCCCAACCATGACAATACACATTTACACAAACATAAATATATTCAAATAATATTTAATATGATTAATATATTTACCCAATAACTACAAATGCATGGGAAATATATATTAAAGGGACATATAACAAATATATTTATATACAAATATACATAAGTAAAAATACATGTAATGTATATGCAACATAAACTATTAAAATGTCAATAGTAGACTAAAATATTTAAGCATGTTGATTATTTATCAATCTACAGTATGTGTGTATATTTGTGTGTAGATACATGAATTGAACCAGGCTAATACACTTGTTTTAATCAATACTGTGGGAAACCTGAAGATGATACAAATAGCTTTCTGAGATAGCAAGAAAAAACTATGAGCTAAGTCTTGAAGTATAAAGTAGGGTTGGGGGGAAATAATCAGAGGTGAGGGTTTGGAATGTGGAATGACAGGCAGTATGGATGGTATGGAGTGCTGGACTATAAAGATGCCTCAATCACGGCTGTGGTGATGACAGAAAGGTGGTTTAAAGCTAATCAAAGATGTAATTCTATGTGCGTTATAGCTGGTAACTCTGGTTAAGTTTGTTGGGAACCCCTTTGTCTGCACTCTAACTCCTTCAGGACTTAAACTCTACACATCATTAGTCTGGCAAGAGTCTTTGAAAAGTCTCAGCAAAGGCAGTTTATGGGAAAGCAGTCCCTGTGGAGCAGTCAGCATGTCCCCATCCTTGGACTGGGCTGGTAGGTGCTAAAAAGGAAAATTCCATGATGGATTTCTCTGAAGAGGAAAACAGGTGAATTGTTGGCACACAAAACATATGGAAGTGAAATATCAGAAATGAAAAGGAAGATATACAGACATATCTTACTTGTGTTCCTGTTGCTACTAGAGCCTTTAACCTGACCCTCATCAACTCTGAAGGTCCCTAAAGACTGAAGGCGTAGTGTTCTAATGAACCAAGAACTCTTTATGTCTCTTATTCATTGTGGCTTTATTGCTGCCTAACACATGAAGCTTGAGCCAAAGAAGGAGCATTCTACAATTCGAATCTGATGGATCCCTTCATGACATTTTCACAGGGAACCATGCCAGGGGCTGTTTGTTGTTTGTCTCATGTACAGATCTGCATGTATTTATTGCTCTCTGCCATATAAATGGCCTCTTAAATTCTTGGTCCTTAACATATGTTGAAAAATAAAATACTTACATTCTACAGTCCTTTGCATCCGAGGATCACAATCTTCCAAACAGTAATTAAGACCCACAGCACACTGTGAGGTGTGTAAATATTAGTATGATGTTTTCTGTGTGGAGATGATTAACAAGTATATTGAGTAATTTGCCCATAACAAGGTGAGTTTGCAGTTAGGGGAATTGCATTTCTCCCTTCTGAGACATGCACACAATAATTTCCAAACTAAGATAAAAGCCTTTATTCATTCCTTTAAGATGAGTGTGCACAATTGAATCATAGCTTTGCACTCCCATCTTGCTTAAGAATCTAGGAACCATCCAAAAAATAAAAAAAGTGATAATCTACTTTTCAAAAATGGAGAACTTAATATTTACTCTCATGAATTTATCCTCACCATCTGGTTCATATTTACCCCTGTGAATTTATCCTCTCATCTAGAGAACCCCAGAATGCAAAATTCTGCTCCATATCCTTTACAAAGGTACAGAATTATGGTTATTTACTCTCTGTGTTCTAAACCTATCTTGTTAGATTTATGTCATATAGCATGTCCTTAATCCAGTGCTTTACTGCCCTCAATACGAATAATTTCTTAAGATATGCTAGAATATAGGATTCCCATACATTCTCCCTGGTCAGCCAACTCTAGTGAGCACTCCATGACACACGCTTTGTCTGTAGCCTGCCATAATTCACTGTTTTCTCCTTGACTATGAAACGGTACCATTTCCACTTGTGAGAAGAAAAACCTGAGGATTGAGTAAGTAGATAGTTGCTCAGTAGGGACCATGGGACTGGGAAATGCCAGAGCCCCAAGACTGTTGGACTATCCCACTCCAAGCACAAATCCAAGCTCCTCAGGGCTCCTTCTCAGGGATAGCAGAGGCTTAACATATGTCTTTTTTCCGTGCTTTGCTTTCATTATGGTGAATCCAAAACTCTGACCATTCATTTTGCCTGATGGAGATTTGCTAGGTGACTGTGGCTGTGCTGTGGGCCTGAAGAAAAACTATAGATGAGCTAAAAAAAAAAAAAAAAAGAAAAAAGAAAGAAAGAAAAGAAAAGAAAAGAAAAGAAAAAGAAAAAGGAAAAAAGAAAAAGAAAAAAAGAAAGAAAAGAAAAGGAAATAAAGAAAGAAAAAGAAAAAGAAAAGAAAAAAAAAAGATGAGAGCTGAGCATCAATTCTCTTCACAAATGGGCTAAGTGTCCTACTGCTCACTGGCAACCTCTATCTCCCCACCACACCCTGAATCTCTCCTGAGATGAGCAGCTCCTGGGGAGCAAGAATCACTTTTGTTGCTCGACAGACTTTCTGTGACATCCTCCCTTTGACTTCCCGTAAAAATCTGGCAATCTCTGAAGGTCCGTTCTCTTGATTGTCATGAAATTCCAACTCCATTATTATCCCCTCCTTTGGAGGGGGGCTTTCTTGAGGGTTGTTTGTTTTGCTGAACAACTGGTAAATGACGTGTTTCAGAAGTGACATTTTGACTTGCAGAAGCCAGGCAATCTGGACAAGGAGAGAATTTCTATAAATCCCACATGTTTCTCTGTTTCATTTTAAATGCAGCATCTGTAGTATATACCTGCCAAGGAGAGTCATATTTTTATTTTCACCAGTAATTCTAGGGAACCGACTATTGCCCAGATCCAACAACTTGGATTCTTCTTTAACTTTTCTATTCAATTGGGCCATTCTTTCCGAATTCGAAAAGATTTGAAGTAGAAGAAAATATCTCTTTGGCACCACCACATAGAACTGCGTACATGTGCTATTTCCAAAGAGCAGCCTCCTTGAAGAACAAGATGGAAATTTAATGGCAGCTTTAATTTTAAGACGCTTACAATATTACACTAGCAAAAAAGAATTCAGCACCAGCTGTGCGTCTGAGAAACCAAGGGACTGATTAAGTCTGTCACATGGACAGCCTCTAACTCTGAGAGGTGTATACCCAGTGTTCAGCAAGTCTGTTCCAATGCAGACAACTTCAAAGATAGCGGGGCCATGGGGGTGCCAACAATAGCTGGAGGTGAAGGGAATAAAATGCTTCAAGGAAGTTGAGGTTGTTCTTCCTCACCTAAATCACCGAGATTGGTTGAATACCAAGATATTTTGAGGTATATTGACAGTGACCCAATATTTCTTTTCAGTTTGGAGGAAAGCCATATGCAAAATGCAGATAAAGTAAGTAGGACAAATTAATGGTGTTTCTATTTTAAAAAGAAGACATCAGATGCAAATAGGACACATCCTGTCTACAAGGACCTTCAGCCAATTACTTGATGCATGTGGCTGCAAAAAGGTTTGAGTATCATCCAATGGACACAGATGGGATTATTTAGGGGACAAACAATTCTTATTTTGTTACTTCTGTGCATACCTCTTGGACATACTACCTTTATAAAAATTATATTTTTGATGTAGATATAAAAGCCTTAAATGTACATCAGGAAATCTTACAGAAAAAAATTCTTGGCTAATACCCAGGGTTTTTAAACTTCAACATGCTATGATCCATTTTCTTTGCAGATCTGTTATCTTCTAGGATCTTAATAATGACAACTTGCAGTCATTCGACTTTTAAGATTTTTGATATGATTACATTTCTCACCTGTTTTAAAACAGCAGTTCCTAGGTCCAATTCCTTCTTTACTTACTTCCACCCTCCCTCCATCCCTCCCTCCCTTCCTTCCTTTTGTCCTTCCTTCTGTCCTTCCTTCTGTCTTTCCTTTCATCCTCCCTTCCTCCCTTCCCTCTTCCCTTCCCACCTCGCTTTTCTTTTGTACACGTATTGTTAGTCTACTACAGACAGTGCTTTAAGTACTAGGGCATATATATGCTTGAGATGCTTTTTAAATTCCTTCCTGCACGTGCTAAGTGTTTACTCCATTGCATGTCTCTTC
Organism: Cricetiscus sungorus; assembly: GCA_030556225.1. NCBI lineage: Eukaryota > Metazoa > Chordata > Mammalia > Rodentia > Cricetidae > Cricetiscus > Cricetiscus sungorus. Next base: position 1,805,504 of record JANBXA010000635.1, read on the forward strand.
TGAGTGGACTCCTGGGAATTTTAGACACAAGTTTGTGTCTCCCCCATCTAGGAAGGTATAATTTCATCATATACATAGTTGTAAACTAACATTGCTCTTGGTTTGTAGGTATTTTACTACCTTGTTTTCTTTTTAAATTTCTTTAAAACATTTAAAAGCCAAATTTTAAAATTTTAATTTTAATTATTAACCACACTGTGATTTACCTATGTATTTTTTATGTGTCTCTGCATAAGTTCATGTGCACCATGTATGTGCATGCAGGTGCCCACAGAGGCCAGAAGAGGGAATCTGATCCCTGGGAACTGAAGTTATGGGTCATTGTCAATCACCCAGTATAGGTGCTGGGAATTGCGCCCAGGTCCTCTGGAAGAGCAGTATGGTCTTTACTGCTGTGCCATATCTCCAGTCGTCATTTCAAACTCTTAATCAAACCCAGTAGGAGAGAGATAAATGAAAGAAAAGGTGTGGGTATTTTGACACTATAGCTAACTCAGACAAGCACAAGCTTTTGTTCAGTTTTTTTTGCATGGGTGACACGGAGTTGTCAGGACGATTCAGCAGAATGTGGAATTACAAATATTATTATAAATAATTAACGGATTCAGGTCTTAATGAGGATAATTATTTTTGTGTTTCTTTATCCCTCTGGGGTATGCAATAATTACATCAGCTCTTTGCCAAGAAACATTTAAATATTGTTATTGGTTGAAACAAAATGCAAAGCTTTTGTCTTATTTGATATCTCCAAACGCAAAGAAAGATAGGGGGAAGGTAACACCCAGGTGGATTTTCGGAGGGTTCCAAATGATGCCCTAAATAACTGTTTTGGAGCTCAGTTACATGCAGGTGGTAGGATTTATGCTACAAATACCTAAAATACTTGCTCTCTGGAGAGGAGATTACTGAGTCCTAGTGAGCAGGAGTGCTCAGTGCCAATACTAACCATTAGCTTTTGGCTCTGAGCCATGACTGTCTACTCTGCAGTGGATTCCGCCACCAAGGAGAAGGTCATTAAAGGCTGTTCTTTAGTCTCGTTAGTATGTTCCAATGTAATTAACAGAACTTGTTGGCCAGATGGTTCCCTTCCTGTCAGCAAGTGCCTCCAGCTTAATGGGCTATGCAGGGTTCTTTAAGTGGGTGAGGTGGGAAGCAAATTTAAACTATATCATCTTTGATCCTCCCACTTCTAATTAGTTCTAAAGGTTTTAGATAATAATGTAAAGGGGCCAGGGGGATGAAATCATTCTAAACAAAGATTCACAGGAGTCTAACAGGAGCTTAGACATACCAGGGTGTGTTTATTCCTCTCTGCTAAGTCTCCATCCAGCCCAGAGAAAGGGCAGAGATGTCATCAGCCTACCTCAGAGACACTTATAGAACCTTGGGGCAGAGATGGATAAAAAGTGATGACGAAATCCAGTAAGTGCTTATCAAGTTCCCAGTAGATTTCAGAAATAGCTCTGGGTTCTGGTGAAAGGACAGTGGCCCCTCTTTGCCCCAGAGTTTAGAGAGTTGTCGGGGATTTGGACATGAAGCCAGGAAGCCATGCAGCTCACAATGGAGTATAGAATGCTATACTAGATAGTTGTTTCTCAGCCTGTCATTCATGTTTCTACATCAAGGTCAGTCAGGTGTGTCCTGTCTTTCATGTGATACTGGGTGCAAGACAGGATTGCTCCAGCCAATCTTATCTGTCTAATTCTTCTCACCAGTGTCTGTTTTAATAGTTGGACATGGCAACCACTTCTAGCTAGTCAACTTGGAGGAGGGATTGAGATCTTGGTTGAACCTGTAATATACACTTTTTGGGGGGTTCTCCAAGAAACCAATACTGATATGGTCTTTTTATACAAGGTTGTGATCAGACTAGGACCACCTAATTACATGAATTACATGATAAAGATAACATCCAATGGGTTTCCCTATCAACTGGTTACATTTAGGAAATGATGACATAACAAGGAAAGTAACAGGACTATTTAATTCAGACAGTCTCTTGGTGATTCCTGTAAAATCCTTGTAACCCTAGGATGCTAGGTTCTGAAGTTAAGGTTTCACCTAAACACATCTTGTTTCTTTCCTAAAGTTAAACTAGAAAACCTCAATGCTCAGTGCCAGGATACAGTGCAATTGTAATACTTTCCTTTTTTGTCAGAAAAATGTTAACTTTGCTTCTTCTGAACTGTTATCCTGGAATTTTAAACTCATTTGTGTTTCTTTTCTATATGGAGAAATGTTTGAAGTCATGCAAGGCTTCTAGTGGGATAAAATATTAAATATCCAAGGAAGGTATTAGTGATGAGAGATTATTTGACAGGGTGTTTGGGGGACAAGATGTAATGGCCTAGTGCCACAGGTTGGTAGTTCTCCACTCAGAAAAAGCTTTGAAGGTAGTGAATGACCTAGAAGAATGTGGCATCCACATTAGCCAGGGTAGTTATTGGCCTACTTGTCATGTATTGAAGCTCAGATTTGAAGACAATTTCACCCACTCACTGAACTTGAGACCTCTCTGTCTAGAAGGAATAAAAAGCCCAACTTACTGTATTGGTTCCCATAATTCAGTCAACAACTCTGCCTTCAGGTATAGTCTGGATCAAGAATCAATTCTTTTTTGTTGGTGTTTTTATTTTATTTTTATTTAAATTAGAAACAAACTTTTTTTTAACGTGTCAATCCCAGGTCCCTTTCCCTCCCCTCCTCTTCTGCTCCCCCCATCAATCCCCTATTCATCCCCCTTCTGCTCCTCAGGGAAGTTGAGGCCTTCCATGGGGGGGATCTTCAAAGTCTGTCATATCATTTGGAGGAGGCCCCATAAGATTACTCAGGTTTCCTAACTGACACCCACATTCAGAGGGTCTGGGTCAGTCCTATGCTGGTTTCCCATCAGTCTGGAGTCCATGAGCTCCCCCTTGTTCAGGTCAGCTGTTTCTGTGGGTTTCTCTAACCTGGTCTTGACTCCTTTGCTCATCACTTCTCCCTCTCTGCAATTGGATTTCAGGAGTTTGGCTTAGTGTTTAGCTGTGGGTGCCTGCTTCTGCTTCCATCAGCTACTAGATGAAGGCTCTAGGATTGCATATACGGTAGTAATCAATCTCATTATCAGGGAAGGGCATTTAAGGTAGCCTCTCCACTGTTGCTTAGATTGTTAGTTGGGGTCATCCTTGTAGGTCTCTGAACATTTCCCTAGTGCCAGATTTCTCTTAAAACATAATATCTCCCTCTATTATGATACTTTTTTTTTTTTTTTTTTTTTTTGCTCTTCTCTATCCTTCCCTCGACTCAACTTTCCTGCTCCCTTATGTCCTCCTCTCCCCTCCTTTTCTCCCCTTCTCTTTCTAAGGACCAATTCTTGCCACTTTGTTCCACCTATAGGCTCTCCATTCTCAGCAGTGACCCAATTCTGGCTTTAAGTGGCGGTCACAACATTTAGGATTCCTTCTTCAGAGAATTATGTTCATTGGAAATAGAGTTTACTTCTTGGACAGCTCAAATGAAGTCTAGAAATGTATTTTTGTAGCAGATTAAGTTATTTCTCTGTTGTAATTATATATTCTCTTACAACAGCATTATGAATGACTTTCTTCCTGGGGCTTACAGTAGACATTGTACCTTCTTTGCCTTGGCAATTGGTTTGACCAGATGACTCACAGATGGACAACAAACTAGGACATTTTGTGTAAAAGATTATACATGCAGTTGAGTTTGCCCTCTTGCTACACCCCCTGCTATCACATAAGAAGAACATGTCTTGCTTAAAAGATTGTGTAAGCAAGAATGAAGGTATGTTACATGATCTTAGTACTGGATTGGAGTCGGCATCATCCAAGGGAATCTTAATTTGCCAATTTTCAGCCAACTTCAGAAATGTAACAGTGAAATTCTTGTTGTTGTAAGCCCCTGAGTTTTGTAAGCACTTGTTAACTAGCTTTATTTTGACAGGGGCTAACTGATATCATTAGTGGCCTATTCTGCAGGTTCAGACATTAATACTCAGGCAGTGGGTGAGAATGAGATCAGATAAAACTAGGCCATGAGCTCTCCTCCTGGAACTTGCAGGTTGAATTTGCATAGTTTCAGGGGCAAAGGCAGAAGGGACAAAAGCATAACAGCAATAACCAAACACCACTACCAGAAATTTTGATGAATGAGAATTAACAAGTCTGATGCATGCACCATCACTCCAAAGCTACATTTAGGGTCATGGTGGATTGTGTTAAGATGCCACACCATCTATTTTTGAGCCCTCAGATGTAATTGACAACCCAATAGCAAATCACTAGTTACTGTAGGGGAGATAGTAATAAAAGGGGGAAATAAGTTTCTAGTGTCTTGTACTGAAGCCAAGGGCAAAAGAGATTACAGATTTGTTACCACTTCTGTTTACTGGCGCACACTTCAAATGTTGGGTTTGGTCCTGAGAACCACATTCTAAGGGGTGGCCCATTACTGAAAACTAGCCAAAAAATGATCCAGAAATTTTAAAAAAGAAAGAGCTGTGTCTGATGGTAAAACACACATGAAGAGAATGAAATCAGAGTGAAGGTACACAAAAGGAGAGGCAACAATTTCTCAAATAGCCTAAGGGCTGAAGTGTGGGGGAGCTAGTGAACCCAGTCTGTATTCCTCCTGCAAGTGCATACGTGACACACAGAAACATGTTGCAGAAGGCATATGGACTTTAGAACTGGGAAGAGAATGTAGTTCAAACTATGTTCTGCCAATTAGCATCATGTTCTTGGTAATAGTGTTGCCTTCCGTGGACAGCAGCACTTGTGACTATTCATGTCTCTTGGCTTCCTTTGTCCCACCTGTGCAAACAACAGAAACAGGCTTGCTGGAAAGCTTCAAGAAAGCATACAAGCGGAGTCTGGCCTTTTGTGGGTTTCAATAATGCTATTTTATTTTTGTGTTAGTAATGGTGTATTAGTGGAACTAGTACCAATGGGTGGAGCTCATATGAAGCCAGTTTTGGTTAAGAACGGGAGAATGTTATTCTGTGCAGAAAAAAAAAATAGAATGGATTTATGAGAGTCAAAGTGAGTCCCTTATCCTAGGGACTGTTCCAGATGACAGTCATAGAGAACCTGGGACCACTGGAAGTATGCATTATGTAGATATCTGTGAGAATTCTAAGATCGTACATTTATTGTTCATGGAGCCAGCTTCAATCATACAGGTGCCTAGTGACTAGACACGAAAGCTGTTATTCACCAACATCTGGATGCACTTGGAACCATCCTGGTATAGTGAAAACGTCTACTATTGAGTGATGCCCCCATTTGAATGATAACACTATATGGTCACTCTAATTATAACTCTGATTATAACTCATCAAATAGAAGGCATGGGCACTATTGTTATTTGTGAAATGAATGTTTCCTCCTACAGTTGTTGCCTCCTCTTCAATCAGTTGCCAATCCCTTTTGATCCTATCTACCAAATTCCTCCCAATCTGCGCCTTCTTTTAAGTCTTACTGCTTTAGTTCAGGCTCTTGTTACCTCTTGCCTGGAGCATTGTAAAATCCTCCCAACAGCCCAGGCTCATTCTTTTATCCATAAAGCCCACTGCCTCTGGTGTTGACTTTTAAAGCCTGCCACTCATCTTACCGATTCTTTTTATTCATCCAGAGAAAAATGAAGTTTTACTGTGTGCCTTACTGTATCACAAAAAACAGATGGGAGGATTTTCATTGAAAGGGAAGAACATGTTTGGGATTGTAGGATTTAAAATCCCGCATTATGTAGGCTACTTAAAGTCCCCTGTAGACACCAAGGAGGGCTTCTCAGCGATGTAGATCACTAACCCTCGGATATCTGGGAAGAAAGCAGGAGAGCTGCATGGCTTCCACATAAAAGAGACATGGCTAACAATGTCAGCCATACGAAAACAGAATGGCTTCCAGGCTGAGTCAAAAGGCATGTCCGGGGGTGGGGGACCCTGAAGTGCAGGTGCTCGTTTGCTCTGCTCATTTGCAGCATGAGTGGATTATCTGTGGAATTGCTTTTCTCAAGGGCGACTTCGTCTAGTGCTTGCTGGGTTACTCACCTGAAGCAGAACTACCAACTTCTCAGATCTGCAGTGGGTGGTCTGCTAAACTGTGCTCAGAAACTCGGAGCAACCACCTGTGCCTCCATTCCCTCTCTCTAGCTGGGTACAGGTGACTTCACTTGAAGCATCTTATGATCTCAGGTGGCGGTCCACCATCTCTTATCATGGAAGTGTTCCTCAGAGCTTAGCTCAGAAGTCACTTCTTTAAGACTTTGCCAGCTGCTCTAGTACTTTTCACTGTGTACAGAGCATGTGTGTGCATGTATGTTCACAGGTGTGTGTGTGTGTGTGTGTGTGTGTGTGTGTGTGTGTGTGTGTGTGTGTTCATGTGCCTGGGGGCAGGCAGGCACTTGTGTGTGTGCATATATGCACACAGGTGTGTGTGTGGGCTCATAGAGATTATGAATAAATGTCTGTTAGATGAAATATATTTTAAAAAGAGGACTCTCTCATCACAAAGAATTGAATATCTACAGAAGGGTCACAAATGCCACACTGTGCCATTACTTAACCAGGAAGGGAGAACACCCCTCCTCGCTGGAGAAGTTGTTCATTTTGTAATTAACAAATGGCTAGAAGCCACATGGACTGTTTTCGTTTTTAGAGTTCAGAAGTTAGTAAAAAGCTGTGGAATGTCAGGGAACACCAGGCAAAGGACTAATTCTAACTCTTACATTCCTAAATTTGCCTCTAACATGTGGACTATGTGGAATGTGGGCCTGGAGGAACAGCTCAAACGACTTGCCTATTGGGGCGATAGTCTCTAGAGAGTATCAAATCTTCAGCAGAGTTATTGGCCTCAATCGAAATGATTTTGAATTACCTGATGGGTTCCAGTCAGTGGGATATCAGATTGCTTCCTGTGGAGTATGCAGGTTTAAACCAACAACCACAAGGACCTATCTTTGAAGCATAAAACATTTGGACATTAAACCTTCTTTCTGGCATCATGCCTGAGGCCAGAGATCCGCACTTTCAGCAGACGTCACCTGGGATTTCTCAGCACACATGGCCTGAGAGTTACTCAGCCTCCATGCTTGCAGCTATGCTGGGAAGAAACTGGTTTGGAATCTGTTGGAAGATAAGTAGAAGCATAGTAACTAAGTAGTCAATGAGAAACACCCCCCTTTCAGTAGACAAACTCCGGCCAGGATTTTGAAGAAGCTATTTGAACCACTTTACCTGGAATGCAGGGTGAATCCAGATGGCACAAATAAAGAGGGCCTGTTTTCATGAACATGCCCATATCAGACACCAGGAGAAGGAAAGGGCTGTTGCTGTGTGGCTTACATTTCCACATAGAATCTTCAGGCAAGAATTCCCAGGCATTCTGACCTCCAATTTGGACAAGACACAATGAAAGAAAAGAGATAATTTAGCAATTAATGAATTATGAAAACGCAATCAAACCATCTTTGACTCCTGTGAAAAGAGTGGTCCAGGAACTGCATGTGATTTCTTGGAGGACTGTGAGTGAGTGCTGTGGGGTCAGTGGCCAGGACAGAATGCCTACAGGGACTTCCAGAGGAGCCAGAGGAGGAGCTGTGTGCAGATGAAATCATGCCCACCTGTGGTCTGTGCCTAGCCTGAGCATGACCATATTTTATTCTTTGGATCCCAAGAGGGTTCTTAGAATGGCTCTTGGGATTTGACCCAACACTGTCATTTGCACAAAGTAGGAGACACAGGGTATAAGGGGAGCACCCTGGCACTTTATAGAGTAATCTTGAAATCTAAGTCAGTTGCACTTCATTCATTTGTCTGTCTGTCTGCCTGCTTGTTTATTTTGCCCTGATGCCTGTATACCACTTCCTCCCAGATACTGGGCACTTTAGTGGGAACGTTTATATTTCACACAAATGAAGAGAGGGCACCAGATTCTAAAACATGCTACATCCAGGAAGGTACTCTTGTTATCTTTAAAACAGCGTGGTGAGGTCAAGTAATAACAACGTATTTTGAAATTAAATTATAAAAAGAGTAGACTTTGTTGCCCTCACAACAAAACATGTTAAGCTAATCATTAACTAGCTTAATATGATCTTTCTATAGCTTGTGCATATATTCAAATATCACATGGTAGCTCATGAGTAAATATAATTGTTTATACATTTAAAATAAAAATGACACTCCCCCCCCCAAATAGGCAAGGGATCTAGTCAACATTCTTTTGTTCTTTCATTCTAAAGTGAGGCCTTCCTGGTCTCAAGCCAAACCCAGTCCTGAATGGGCTTCATGAAATGACCAAGAACACACCCTTCCTTGTCCTTCAGCTGGCCTCCACTTCTTAGAGCCCCAGTTCTTGGGGCAGGAGAAAGGGTCAGAGCCCTCTGTTTACCACAGGCACTCTCTCTCAGTAAGCTGTGTCCATTACACTCAGACGAGAAGACTCTCAATGCCTGTTCAGTCTTTTCCAGATTATCTGTAGGAGATCACCAAGTCTGGGCACTTGAATACAGGACAGTGAGTGTGTCTGCATGCACTGCAGACTGGAAAGCCAAAGGAATGTGAGCGTTGCCATGTGGGACTAGAAAGTGACAACAAGAAGACAAGTGGGACCTTCTTACCCCCTTTCCCAAGAACAAAATGCCATGAAGGAAATTGAAAGTGTAGATCAGAGACAGATATACAGCCAGAGACAAATATGGAAGGTGTTTAACTCCCCTGTCTCCAACATGATCTTGACCTTGGCCAAGCTCACACAGAGGAAGTTATAGAGAGGATGGAGCCCATCATCAATCAATCCAGATAACTAGGGACTTGGGCCATGGCTATCTCAGGGGCAAGGGAAGGAGGCTGAGAAGAATTCATGTTAAAAATGAAGTGACTTCACCTTGGTTGTGTAGGAGGAAGGCTGGATAGGAGGTGTGGGAATTGGAGATGTCATGCTCTTAGGTCATGCTTGTAAAGAACATTTTCTCTGCGTCTTTTATGCTAAAGCAGTAGAGAAAACATCTCAATCTATCTTAGGAAATAAGATTTACCTTCAACTTACACATGAAAGGAAAAGAGTAGGAGTTGGCTTTGAGTTTAGCAGATCCAGAAGTTCAGTGATGTCATCAAGGAATTAGGATCTTTTCATCTTCCACACTTCTGTCTTCATTGTCAGTCTAATCCTAAGACTCTTGGGGCTATGGGATGGCTGCCAGTAGCAATCCACAGGGGAGTGTCTGCTTTCAGAGTTCAAGAGCACTTCCTCAGAAGCCTCTAGAAAATTTCTTTGGTCACACATGAGCATTCCCAAACCAGTCACTGTTAGTAGGGTTGAATAACCTTTCATATCCATCAGCAGGCCATTTTCCTCAACAACCTTGGTTTTGTTCCCTGTGATCTGAATATTTGTGTCCTTCCCAAATTTGTAGACTGAAGCCTCCTGGACAGGGTGATGGTGTGAAGATGTAGGATCATTGAGATCCCACCTAAGAAACTGGGGGGGGGGAGAAACTGGGGGATGGGAATAAACTAGGGGTGGGGGATATGTCCATGTGTGTGCCTATACAGCTTGGGTGTCTTAAACGATCTTCTCAACAGAAACAAAGTCCCGATGGAAAGAGGACCAGGGGAGCTTGCTTGGCCCTTCTATCATGTGAGGGTTCAGCAGGAAGGCACTGTCAGCGCTGAGGAGGTACATTACCACACACTCTGTCTATCAAGACTTTGATCATCAGCTTCCCACCTGTCAGACAGTGCTGTTGGTTTAAACCACCTGGTTTGTGATATTTCTATCTTAGCAGCGCAAACAGGAGACACTATTCAGCGAAGAGGTGTGGAATGGATGTCACCTACCTAACCACGGCATTCACCAGCCCCTCCTCAACCCTCATTAGGGTTGCTCTTTGGGAATGTCAGCAAGTGTAGAGAAGACTACATTGTGAATTGAGTTTCTCATAGACAGAACTGGGTCCAGAAAGTCACTGTGGCTAGCAGCCAGAGGCACTGTAGCCTTTGTTCTTTGATTTTTGCCCCTTTCACTTTGTGCAAGCCTTGAGTGTTCCCTATGCCACGTGCACTTAATCCCCTCCTTCTCCTTGCTCCAAGGAGGTGTTTAAAGATTAAGTAAGATGTATGTCAAAATACTCTCTAGCTTCTTGGAAGACAGAAACATGCTATCTACTGTTATTTCATAGCATTTTGTAACAAGATGGGAATTTTCCAAGTACATGAAAATCTGCTCTTGTTGAGATAAAAATCTCCTGCTTATGACAGGTGACCAGAAGTACTGCTTTTTGAACTGAGCCAACAAAATAATGCAACTGTAGGCAGCATGTGGGGAGCCACCCATGTCTCTGAGTTGGTAATTGGCCTGTCTGGCCTGTGGTTGAACCTCCCTGTTGATTTACTGAGAGCTCACTTAGAACCTCATTCTTTGGCTCCTCTGTTCCTGGGGGATTTGGGCCTGTTGGAGAAGCAGTATCAGAAAACATAACACTTGTATTCAGCTCATCAAACAGCCGACTCTGTCCTGGGGGCCAGAATATGCCGGTCTGTTACTGTGGCTGTGTTCCAGCCCTTCTCATTGCAGCTGTTTTCAAACACATTCTTGGGCTCATACTTACAGTATGATGTTAATCCATTTGTTCACTCAGTGATCTGTTGATGTGTAATCTTGATCACAATCAAAACCCTACATATTTAGTAGGCTCCGATCCAGGAATAGCACTGGGAGCTCTGCCTCGCTCAGAAGGAATTACTCAGATGTGTTGCCTCTGGGTATGTGATCTTCAGAGACCCAGGAGAACTCACTCTGTACACTGTACTCTCATTACTACATATGGCACCTGCAGCTTTACTTTAAAACACACTTCATTACACTGATGTTTCACCATACTAGCCCAAATCACCAGTTGTATTGCAGCCTCTAGCTGCCACAGTAAGTCCTTAGCAGAGGAAAACCAAGAAGCACTCTTAAGAAAGCCTAAATTCAACAGTAAGAAATCCAGTATGGGGGCCCAAATCTGCATCCTGCCCTTCACACCCTCAGCATCTGTGTTCAGAATAAACTTGTAAATCTTTCCTCCCATCTGCCTATTCTATCATGGTCATGAGTGTACATTTTGTCACCTGTCAATTGCCACGTTAATAACAGCCAAGTTACTAAGAGGGAGAAAAGAGACAAGAATAATTAAGTGTCTTGAAAAGTGTCTTAGTTACTGTCCCATTGCTATGAAGAGACATCATGATCAAGACAACTTATAGACGAAAGCATCTAATTGGGGTGCTTACTTACAGTTTTAGAAGGCTAGTCCAGTATGACCATGGTGTAGATAAGTCTGTGTGTGTGTGTGTGTGTGTGTGTGTGTGTGTGTGTGTGTGTGTGGAGAGAGAGAGAGAGAGAGAGAGAGAGAGAGAGAGAGAGAGAGAGAGAGAGAGATTGGCACAGACCTTTGAAACCTCAAAACCCAATTCCAGTGACACACCTCCTTCAACAAGGCTACACCTCCTAATCCTTCTCAAACAGTTCCATTAACTAGTGACCAAGCATTCAAACATAGGAGCCTATGGGGCCCATTCTCATTTAAACCACTCCTACAATAAAAGTTGACACATAATTATCAAGGCAAAAAGATAGAGGTAGATGTTAGAGGTCATATCTTCGATTACTGATTACAAAGCCACAGCTGGTGTTTCTGCTTTCCTCATCCTGTTACTCATTCCATATTCCTTTTTCCTTCAGGCAATTGGTTGCTCACCATAGTGATAATCTATGCCTTGATATTGCAAATGGTATTGCAAAGTTCTGTGAGCTTGTTGGTCTTCCTTATTTAGAGTTGTAAACTCCATTAAATGTTCTAATATTTGGATACTTATTCTGTTTCTTCTATAAATACTAAAATTCACTAGGGATGACATCTGGGCCTGGAGTTTTCTCCTGGAAATTTTTTTAGCTAACAGACTCAGTTTCTTCAATATATGCAGAAGTATTTATATTTGTTAAATTCTGCTTGAATTTAGTAAGATAAATTTTACTTCTAAGAAACTACATCTTTAAAAAAAACTTTATGATTAGTTGTCCTGGTTGCTTATAATAGCACTGCTATCTTTCCAGTGTCTATAGTATTTGTATAATGGGATACTAGGGGGTCACAGGCCTTACTTAGTGATAGATAGCTCAGGCTATAGTCCACTGTACTTCTTTTGTCATTTGCTTAAAGACATTTCCTAATATACAACAAAAAAATCTTTCACAGATAATTTGTGAATATACTGTTTAATTTCCAAACATGTTACTGACTCACAACAATATCCCAATATGAATCAAGTATGTATCCTATTGATTCCAATCTTTCAAAATGTTTCCAAGACTTATTTTATGGTCCAGAATGGTCAAATTGGATGCATGTATGATGTGCTTTAGAGAACAAACCTTTAGAAGGCAGTGGTCGATGTCTGTTAATTCTATTGAGTTTTTCAGACCTTTGGCTCCTGGCAGTTTCTCAGATTTCTTGGGTCCAGAAGGAGTTGTACCAAATGCCTGTGGAGACTATGAAAATGCGTGCCTCTTTTTTTTTTTTGCTCTTTGGGCATTTTTCATGATAGATTTTGAAGCTTTCCTCTTTGGTACAAAAGTTAGAATAATTGTGTCTTTCTTATGGATCTATTATTTTATATATAAAATAATTTCTTCCACATCTCTTTAATCTTCATTCACAGTTTTAGACAACTCTACTTTGTAAGTTTCTATTGATGATAGCATTGCATCTTTATTTCTGTTTAACTTTTCTTTCCTTGTGTTTCAGATCTATTTTTTGAAAGTAGTTTATGCTTGGGTTTTATTGATTTAGTATAGTCTTAATATGCCAAAGATGGTAATACAATTTAAATATTAAGATTTTAAAATAGCTCACACTTTGTCTCTGAAATCCTCGTCTATTCAACTACCTATTGAGCAACTCAATGCAGATATTGCCAATTTACTTACAATTAGTATGTTAAATACTGAAATTAACAATCTGCTTAATAAAATCTATTCCTTGTACCCCCTTCCCTCAGAAAATTATATCATTATCCACCAATCAAAATTTAGGACATCAACAAAATTTTTCTCTCATCCCTAATATCAAAGTAATCAAGACACAGTTCTGCCTCCTAACCTCTCCTCCCAACTCTCCTGTTTGTCAGTGGTGCTCCTAATTCACACCCTCCTTGTACTTATTCAGCCTCTCTATCTCTACCGTCGACCTACCCAAGTCTCTGCTGTATGATTGACCAGGGTGACCTTTATAAATGTGGTCATGTATCCCTCTTGATTCACTGATGTTGTGGTTTTCCAGTTCTCACATGATGAAGCTCCTTAATTTTTAAGATAAAAAAAAAATCACCCCCAATGCCTTCGGCTTCTCTTTTCTGCTTCTTACCATGTCTTAGTTCACATTCTTCATCCCCTTAATTCTAAACCATATGCATCTCTAATGTAGATCTCTAACTGTTACCACAAGCAAAAATGCTCTTTCTACTGTGTATGCTAGCTTAGCCACCCTTGGAGACAAAGCTGAGGCACATGTATTTCCAAGAAAGCGCTGAATACCCATGCAAACTTCTCATTGTACTCCGATATCTACTCATACATTTATGGCCAGCCTAAGCCCTGTAAATAACCCTTTACTAGACTGGCAAAACTTTGGAGCATGGGTCATTCCTTGCTTATATTTAGTATATAGTCAATACAGTGCAGGTAATACTTCTGAATAAATGGGCAGATAATAAGTAAACAAATAAAACATTCTTAATTTCCCCTGATCTAGATAATGCCTCTTTATAGTAGTATACTTAAGCTATTACCTAATCTTCTTTCTCATCTCCTACCTTCCATTACTTCTTCCCTCCCTCCCTCCTCCCCCCCCTCTCTCTCTCACTTTTTTCTTTCTTTCTCTTCCTTCCTTCCTTTCTTCCTTCCTTCCTTTCTTCCTTTCACAGATTTTTTTAGAATCCTGTATCAGGACATAGGTTGAGATTTCTTTGCAAATCTGTAAGTTGCTCTAAGCAAACTAACCCCTGAGACTGAAATGGTAAAATCATGTCTTAGAAAGAAGCCGAGGGTTAGGTCTGGGAAGTTTTCAGGGCCTCACTCACTATATAGTGGTTTGCAAAAGGAGACCAAGATCACATGTTTGATTAAAACTCTTTAGGTCTATGTGTAAATACCAGAACAAAATACAGTATATTTTTCATCAAACATGTTTTGAAACCAAAACTGTCAGTTATAGATGATAATTATTTTTAAAAGTTAACTTCAAATATGAGTCCTAATTTATCCACTGAGAACTGTTGGGCAGATTGGAAATTTAGAGAGTTGGAGACTAGAAGCCATGTACCCCAAGCATTCCAAGAAAGCTAAGATTTCAAATACTCTGTCTCTTGTCTGACTACAATTCTTCAGAAAATATGAAGGCATGTTGATTTTAAGAACAGTGTTCATTGTGCTTAAGTAACTTGCCCCATCACATATTCACAATCCTGGGAATGGAGTTAAAAAATGGGCAACTTAGCTTTAGCTTTTAAATATCCTCATCCCTGATGGTGGTTGCATTGCTAAGAATTCATTATAACATATGCTCCAAAGACTGATGCATACTGGTGTTGGGGAGTTGAAATCCATTTGAATCTGATGGTGGCCACTGGAGAAAGATAGTCTGAATGGTCTCACCACTTGCTCAGCACATGAATTCATTTGTAATGAAAGATGCATGAGGAATGTGACCCTCCAGTGAAATGTGATAATAGGGATAAAAACATATCCTTGACCTTTAAGGAAGCTTTCCAAACTGTCAAGGTTAGTTAGTGACTTTAGTTAACTCAATTCCTGGAAGTTCACACAGAGACAGAAAGAAGTCACGAGGCCTAAGAACCTCTTGGGCACATAGAAGCAAGGGAGAGGAAGTTGTAATTAAGCTTCCTTTGTCATCAACTACTTCACAGACAGCCTATGCACACTACCAGAATGTGTCTTAACTCTGGGCACTACAAAGCCACACAAAGCTCTCGTTAATGTCTGTATCTTTCATGCACACTTTAGAAATTTGGTTTAAATAATCAGAACAGTAAGAGTCAAAGATTCAAGCTTTGGCTTAATTAAGACTTACTAGTGGAACGTCTAAATCAATTAGAGAAGATGCTTGAGCTTAAATACTCTGCCTTCATCGTTATGTCATCCTCCAACACCATATTCTATTTCCTTAGCTGCCATTGCTTTGGAGGAACCCACTTGTGATACTGAGGATAAACACTATCTGTGATGAGGCTGTGTTTATAAACTAGGTCTAGGATGAAAGAAGCCCCCAAACTGATGTATTCTCAATGTGATTTAACAGTATTTTCTAAGCCCCCTTCTGGGCACCAGCAAGGCTCAGGTTGCTAATAATTCCTAGAGACACACAGATTTATTCTTGAGCTTGGAACTTTGAAGCCCTTTCTTTTCACAGAAATATGAAAAGATGGACCCTCCCTCCAGGATGGGAATTTGCATGCAGCAAAAGACTTTTCCAAATATACTTCTGAGAGGTCCATGAAAGTTACCTGTCCACTTAGTAGCTAAAATGCAGGAGTCCTCTTACCTTTCTCCATGAGATGTGAGTCTCTGTAACACTTTGAGTCCACTGTGAGGAAGGGATGCTACCAGGCAGACTTTCCCCTTCTTCTGGGGAAAGAACTGGAGACCTAGATAAGACTCACAGTTAAATATTTCAAAGCTACAAAAAGGCATAAGGAATTATGTGATGAACACCCTGCACCACCCCCTCCTAGCCAACGAAAGAACCATGGCTGAAGTCCTTATGCATGCCCATGGCACCTGACTTTCCAACCAATTCTCCAGTCTCCCATTCCTTCCTATGTGCAAGTCTCAGGATTTCCTTATGTATTACTATGTCCCTAAATAGTCAAAATATCGTGTTCCTTTATAGATTTTAGAGTCTGAAAATAGAAGCTTCTCTATTCTATCTATGTATTTATGCACTGGCAAGTTTTCTGTTCTACTGTTTAGTTTTTCTCATGTGGGTCATATTTCATTATGAATTTTAACATGTTCTCTATTGTGTCATATCTATTGTCTACTGTTTGTTGTATTTAGCTTTCCATGGAATTTTTTTTCTTTCATCCTGGACAGAACTAAAAACACATGAAACACTACTAGGATCACAAGAAGCAGAATTCAGCAAATGCCAAACTGCCACCTAGAAAAGATTTCTGTGAAAGAACAATTAAGGACGGACAATGTTCAGCCAATGCTGTTTGCATCTATTCAGTTTCAGATAGAATTTAGCTCCATTGTGATCTCCTTTGTATTCATACAAAGGCACAGTTCTTTTGTATATGTGCGTTCATGAGTTGTGTGACACATATGGGATATATGCACATGTGTGAAGGTGTGTGTGCCTGTATGCACATGAAGGGCAACAAAGGATTTTAGGTGTCTTCTTCCTTTACTCTCTGCCTTACTCCGTTGGTACAAGGCCTGCCACTGACCCTGAAGGTACACTTGTGGCCAAGAAGCCTCCCACAGTGCTGGGGGAACTCATATCTGACTTTTTCTGTCTGTCCTAGGAACTCCTGCTGTCACATCAAGTACTATTACTCACTGAGTCAACCAGCAGCCCCCTGAGGTTAATTCTTATAAGAGAATGAGTTCAATCTTTCTACACAGCACAACAAACATTTCAAAGATGAAATAAAATGAATGAAAGCCCATTACATTCTTTGTCCACTTGAATCTCCTGGAGTTTATATGTGTCTTTAGTCTCAGAGGGGGCATGGCAAAGTGAGGACGGTAGGCAAAGTCAGACAAGTGGCAAGTTCCAAGGAGTCCCAGAAATGCTGCTTTGGATGAGGGCCAGTGTATACAGTCTATCTTTTCTCCTCAGATCTTAAAACTTCTAACACAATAGCAGAGTACAAGAGGCTAGCAAGTTTCCCTAATGGAGGCAAGCCATGATTTTAAGGAATGAATTAAAAAGTGCCTTGGGCAAGGTCATGGGGCACTGACTTCCAGGCCTGGCTTCTATTTCCCAGGCTTTCTATCTCTTGTGCCTTCTACAAATGGTAGTCATTTTCTTATCTCTTGTGTTGCAGCCTTGCTAAGCCCAGAGATTTTGATCTCCTGAAAAGTGTTTATTAAATCCTCCTGAGTATTCCTTTGAAATACATCTATCCCCATCTCTTCTCTCCTCACTCCCCTCCCCCACCATCAGTTCACACCTGGTTGGTTAGCATGAGCTCCTGGCAGGACTAAGTGAGACCATGCTCTCCTCCTAAGCCCCACCCCCACATGCTAACCCTCTTTCTCAGACAGTTCACTGGTCCCCAAACCTTTGAAGACTTCTGGTGTCTAAGGCATTAAGTCAACACTCCATTCTGGGTTTCTCAGCTGTAGAATTTTGTCCCACACGTTGATCCTTATCTCTGGTTACCTCATGATACACAAAGCCATCTCCATCTTGTCTGAAGTCTCCCAAATGTACTAACACTCCATTTTTGTCTCCCTGTCTCTCAGATGCTGCATTTTGCTCCTTGGATACTTTAGTCATATCTTCAGACCACATGTTCATTCACAGAACCTCAACCAACTTTCTGTTGCTTCAGATTTCCACAACATGAAATTATTCCTGACTGTATTCTTGGGGTTCAAGTCAGGGCAGCCACTTCCTGGCCTTGACCTGTGTTAACCCCTGGAAGAAAGAAGCTCTCTAGTCTGTGTTGGGAGATCAGCCATGAGGTGCCAAGCTCCTACCTGGGAACGAAGCATGCTCACAACTGTTGGTGTGTTCCTTTTGTCACACATGCTTCTATTGTTTAGTTCCACCTCGCTGGTCACCTTATCTCTCTCTCTCAACCACAGTGCAAGACTATAAGTGGATGCAATGAGAAAGGATGTCTCAAACTACTGTAGAGGAACCCGTAATGTTTTAGATTAGAGGTGTGGACCAGGCTGGCCTCGAACTCACAGAGATCTGCCTGCCTCTGCCAGATTAGAGCTGAACGGTGGCCCAAGTCATCTGGTACATTTTCCAAACCACTATGCATGCCAGAGACATGCATGTAGTAATTTTACCTTGGCTTATCTCAATAACATCAGTTTGAAATAAAAGTTCATTTTAAAGAAAATCACAATGTGGATTGTTTGGGGGTTCCATTACAGCTGTACTCTCCTTTGAGTTGTAATTCTAGAGCATTCCATTTTCCTTCCACCCGCCCCCCCCAAACCTCTGCTAACTAGGATGTTTAAATATAGAACACTAGATCTGAACAAACAATGCAGCATGACCTTTCAGAAAAGCTAATGAAACTGGTTTTTGTTTGAAGGGAAGCAAACTATAAATGCTAAGGAAGCCAGTGATTTACGATGCAAAATTTCATTAGAGAAACGGGAAGCCCAAGGATGCTGTCCCAGAGTGGTCACAAGAAACCCAAAATATGTTTTCAGAGTATAACATAAGAATTAACTTAATGGTGGATCTAAGTAAATTGATAAAAGGAAATCATTCTTCATTAATGCTTCTAATACTTAGAGGGAGTGATTTTTTTTAGTCTTTTCATTTTGGGAAACCACTGATAATTCAATATCCATTTATTAATTGAATGGGGCACTGAGGAAAGGCTGGTAATTGGGGAAGACATTCGAGTTGTGTAAAATATCTTGGCTTTAGGAGAGGGCAGACTGTGTCTTCCTTTTCCTTCCCTCGTCTCCCTCATGTTATTTCCATCCATATTGGGCTAAGAGGATGTGTTGCAATGCCCCCTTCATGGGTCAGGAAATTAGAGCGCAGTGACACACAAACGTGCAGATTGAAAACATCAGTTGGGCAATTGGTGGCAGTGTTTGTTCCTCTGCCAGCAGACTTAGGCTCAGTCTAGAAAGCAAAGATGTATCCTGAAATGTCAGGGGATGCCATCCATGATGTATTCTTGTGATCTGAGCACAGTCTTCTCAAGACCACCACATCTATAGACCTAATGTGTTAAGTTAGAGTGATGGACTTGAAGAAGGCTCTTTGCCCTGATCCCCGACAAAGCGGACCTGCAGCTGCTGCGAGTAGGTTTAGGTAACAACTAACTACCAGCTGCAGACCTTCAAGATCTTGCTTTTCTGTGGGAAGCCCTCACCAATCACAGGGACTGGTGCATATAGACAGGAGCTTGTGTTGTCTTCCTAAAGAAGGACTCATGTACTGGCAGCTTTTGTACTGAGAGCTTTGCATGGGCTGGATGAGACTCTTCTGTTCAAGTTTCTTCCTTCTGCATCTTGACTCAAAGCAGCCAGAACAGGCAAAGGCAGTTCCCTGCTTCCTCTTGCCAGCACTCATTATCACTCAGTCCTACTCTGATATCCCCTGCACTCTCAACTCCGCCTTAATGTCTGCTTCCTAGGGAACCTCTGTGACAAAAATAGCCTGTCTGTATCTAGCGGGCACAGGCCTGTTTAGGTTAACTGCTTTATTATCACTTCTGCATAACTGGAAGGTAGCGCTAGACATTATGCTATCTGAACTAACCAAACACTGCCAACCCAAATTGTGAGTTTCCTTTGCTTTATTCTCTTCCTCAGTCCCTTTGTATGATTGTTATCTGAGACAATGGAGTGAGACCTTTTTAATCTCATGGACCAGTAAAACAACAACCAAAATATTGAACAATTAATACAGTGTTTTGTTTTGGTTTGGTTTTTTCAAAATCAGGTAAAAGTATTGAAAGTCATACCTCTATATCTGTTTCACGAAGATAATATTTTTAACAACAGAAAAAGGAATCATGTAATCTGGGAACTGAGATGAAGAAAGGTTCCCTGGAGCCCCTTCATTGCACAGGTGTAACTCCATATCTTCAGATGGCTCCATTTCTTGTTAGGACTCAGCAGTAGTTCACTGTATGGCTTTCCTGGTTTGTTTATTCAGTCACCTGAGCATCTTCATCTTACATTTTGATAGTTAGGAAGAAAACCCCCATAAATTCTTGCAGACACTTGTGTGGAAACAATCTCACATTCTTTGGCTAATTACCAAAGAACGAGAGCAAATGGTAGTAATGTGTTTGCTTTTTGAAGGAACAAGCGAAGTGTCCTCCAAGGGACTTTTCCAGTGGAGAGTGAGAATCTGCAGTCCTCCACATTCTTGCCAGCGCTTGACTTTGCCCTTGCTCTGGATTTTAGCCCTTACAACAGGTAAGTAGTAGAATCTCATAATTATTTTACATTTCATTTTCCTGGTGATGTGTTATGTAATCTTTTCATACACTCCTTTATCGTCTGTGCAGTTTCTTTAATAAGGTGTCTTTTATGACCTTTGGCCTATTTTGTGTTATTCTTGAGACAAGATCTCAAAGGTAGCCTCAAACACGCTTTGTAGACAAGGCTGACTTCACATTCAGTGCCTCTGCCTCCCAAGTGCTGGATTAAAAGTGTGCCACCATGCCTGGGTTGCTCTGAGTTTGATTCCCCATATAGTGGAAAAAAGGAAAAGGAAAAGACTCCCACAAGGTTTAACTGTTTACTATAACTATAAAGACACAATCCTACTTTAATAATAAAGACATAAGTTAAAAGCGAAAGGACAGAGAAAAAAATGAAGCATTTTCATTTGTTTTGATTTTTGAGATGGGCTTTCTCAGAGAGTCCTCCACAGACAGGCAATTTTAATTTTAATGAATTTCAAGTTTATCAATTTTTGCCATCATGAGTGTGCTTATTTTTTGTCTTTCATGCCTTACATAAAGAATAAAGTTTTCACAGTTCCATAATCAGGCAAACTACAATGAGCTATATTAAAGTAAATTATTGCAAAAATAACAATATAAGCTGGTGGGAGTGTCATTTATTCCCATCAGTGATTGGTTAACTATCACCAAAGTTCCCTTCCCAGTGTAAACAATCATAAACTGGATGAATACATGAAATGACACATGTCAGAACCTGGATAGCAGGTGTCACAGGATTATGATTCCTGAGAGAAGGAAACAGATGATGCAAGAGCTACAGTGACCTAGATCACTGTTCAGCCAGTTCCCAGGAATAAAAGGAAACAGACTAAACCTCTGGAGCAATGTAGGTGTGCTGGTACCACTGAAGTAATTATTGCTATAGCAGGATCCTGTTGCTGGCCAAGTGTTTATCTGTGCATCTGTGGGTTTCAACTACCCAAAGAAAAGAGGGACATTCAGCATCAATCACTGTATCAACCAATCTTCAGAACTCATCAAGAAATGAATAAGTGCAGAGCCTGACCAACTACAATAGCCAGACTTAAGAAGATGGGGACACCAGTAGAGTGGTTATATGAATCATGTAGTAGTGATAAGGTAAATTGTTCCCAGAAAGAAGGTTCATTTCAACATGATAGACCCGCCGTCTCAGAGTATAAAAAGAAGCCTCAGAGAAATCATAAGGGACCCAACAAAACACCAGAACAAATCCAACTCTTTAAGGAAGTCTATTGCCCAAGACCATCAAAGTCAAACCATTCATGTTCTAATCAAAGACATGGAAAGAAACAGAAAAATATGACATATAACTGGAAGAAAAATGAACCAATGGGAACTGATCCAGAAATAACAAGAACTAGAATAGGTAGAGACAATAAAGCAGTTATGAGAATTATTTTTAAGAATATACTCAAGGACATGAGGGAAATTATTAAATGGTGAAGATAGCTTTAAAGAACTTCTTAAAGATTCAAATGCAGCTTCAAGAGAAAAATATCTGAAAATTTTCACAATAATAAAACATTTAGTGTAATTAGTGTCATGGTGTGTACTATATAATCAAATAGTGACCCCCTAAGAAGCATAAAAACTAATAAAAATGCTCTTTTATCCTACATCTGAAGCACAATGTCAAATGGCTTAACATATACACTTATAATCCAAGAAGATAGAAGATAAGCAAGAAAAAGTCAGAAGTCCATGGTTAGAGTAAAAGTGCTCTGGTATGAATCTACAGACCCAGTTAGAGGAATCTTAGGAAACTATAAGCAGTAAAAAATGGAAACAAAGTCTCATAAAGAGAAATGCAACATGACCAAGCTGTGAAAAGGTGGTACCTTCTCAACTGCTGGTAACCAGAGAATAGCGCATCTTTAGTACTGGGGGAAGCATACAGGCAGCTTCACGTGCAAGGGCTGACACATTAGACACCTGGAATTCTGTGCCCAGGGAGTCTTTCAAAAATCTAAAAGAAGCAAAGAAATTTTTAAATTGTTTGTTTGAACAGGGTGGTGGTGGCACACACCTTTAATCCCAGCACTTGGGAGGCAGAGGCAGGCGGATCTCTAGCAACAAGGAAACCATGTTTGAGAAAAAATTGTTTGGGGTATGGTGTGCTCCTGCCAGTATGTGTGTGTGTGTGTGTGTGTGTGTGTGTGTGTGTGTGTGTGTGTGTGTGTGTGTGTGTTAACTTTCAGAGGGTGGTGTTCTCCTTCTATCGTGTGGGTTTCCAGGATAGACCTAGGAGGTGGATAGTGGAAGCATATTTTTGTAAGGTTCTCATATAGTAGGTAAGATGCTGCACTATTTGAAGACCAGAAGATGGCTTAACAAGTAATTCACTGGTGCCAAGCCTGATGGCTGAGTTTGAGTCCCAGGCCCCACAAGGGGAAGGAGAGTACAAAGCACTGCAAGGTTTAACTGTTTATTGTATGTAAGAATTCCGCTTTTACTAAGAAGATATAAGTCAGAAGCTAAAAGTTGGAGAAACATATAAAATGAAAAAAAATGAGCAAACAGAGAGGTGCCATAACCAACTCTCTGATCACAATAGAACAGTTCATGGAGGTAATAGAAAGAGTGAATGGTAGCCATGAGGTTGATGATGGTGGTGAGAGGGGGGACAAGCACATACAAATATCTCCCCTTGAGGGTGAGAAGGCTTGATCTGTAATTCAAGAAAGGCAGATAGGCTGAACACTGAGGGCATCT
This sequence comes from Cricetiscus sungorus, assembly GCA_030556225.1. Classification (NCBI taxonomy): domain Eukaryota; kingdom Metazoa; phylum Chordata; class Mammalia; order Rodentia; family Cricetidae; genus Cricetiscus; species Cricetiscus sungorus. The sequence continues at coordinate 1,828,455 of JANBXA010000635.1, forward strand.
AGTAGCTCCTGGAAAAAGAGACACACATGGGGAGGACAGCATACAAGGAGCCTACTATGAAGACCCACTAACTTCTCCACCAGCCTGGAGTCAAGTGATGAATAGCATCAAGCCAGGAACATTGAGGATAGAAGCAGGCAGGGAAAGAGTGAGTGCCTGTTTCCCATGGCAAAGCCAGGCTCAACAGTTTTATATGACAGTTGTTTTTATGAGTCCATGGCCAGGATACCTACCTGGCCAATCTGGTGTTCTCAAGAGTTATCGTAGGGAGAAGAGGTGGTTTGCCAACTGGCAACACCCTGTGAAGCCAACTATATGGAGACATTCTTTCTTATACTCAGTAAATTTCCACAAGGAGTAATATTGCTGAAGCAGTGTGGAGTGCTCTCTTGGGTACTACTCAACAAATACTTAAGTAATATCTGTGTCAGGCATAGAAATCAACTTAAATGTAAGAAAATACATTTGATTGTGTAAAACATGATCTATACATTCAAAGAAATTTATGTTTTTCTTCAAAATAGTTACCATAGACAATTGTATACACAAAGCCATCCTGCTTTGTGTTAGTCTTTGTTGTTGTTGTTGGTTTTGAGGTATATCCGAAATACTTCAGAGTCTCACATTGTTACTAGGTTAACATTACTGTCCTCATTTTCCAGATGAGGACAATGTAGCAACTTGCCCAAAGCTGTGACAGCTCAGTCATAGGGTGTTAGAGCCAGGTTTAAGTGGAACATCAACCTGAGAATTATATTTTCTTATTCAGTTTGATTGAGCCAGGTTTTTAAACCCACTTTTCTTTATTTCTTTCTTCCCTTTTTGAGGCAGATTACTTTGAAAGTTCTTTACTGAAAGTACAATCATTTTACTAAGTATATTTGATATGCTTGGCACAATGCTTTTAGGATGAGTTTGAGTTCAAGATAGTTAAAGATTTTTGGAATAAAATATGTTAAAAAAAAAAAAAGATGGGAGACCTTGACCCACTAATATGCTTTGGGAACAAAAAGGCAACTAAGAATGCTCTGGAAGAAGTAATTCAAATATCTTGTATGGATTTTAAACTGAGCCAGAAGATAATCTTAAAATAATGTAGGTTTTTTAAAATTTCTAAATAATCACCAGTATTAGAAAAGCAGAGACAGGCATGGTGGTGCAGACTCATAACCCCAGCCTTGGGAAGTTGAGGCACAGGGATGAAGAGCTTGAGGCTGGCCTGGGTTACACACCAAGTTACAAGACAGTCTAAGGTCTATGCAGTGAGACCCTGTCTCCAAAAAGAAAGTGAAAAAGAAAGAAATGAAGGGAGGAAATGAGGAGGGGGATAGATAGTGTAAGGGGGGAAAGGAAAATGATAAAAATGGTACTTGGCATAGGAATATGAAAAATTTAATGTAAAACCTAATCCTATCCTTGAACTCCAAGATTAGAACAACCATTAGAGGTCATACCTTTTTTATTTTCAAATTATACAACAGTGAGTTGGCAGGGCAGCCTATCAGCCTGAAAGTTCCTTCTCATGTTTATGCTAGTCCCTACATATACTAGGGAATGCTTCTAGAAAAGTTCAAGGCCCTGCCTAAAACCTTCAGATCTTGCCTGATCCCTTTCCCATCCCAGTCTTGCCCCAGGACTTAATGGGAAAATCATTTTTTCATCAGGGCACGCTTTATCCAGCAGAAATCTTCATATTTCAAGAGTTTGAGAGACAACTGTAAATTCAAAATCAGAAAAGGAAGACATCTATTTACACATAGTCTAAAGAATGGCTTTTCAAAAAAAATCAAGTTCCAAAGCAAGTAAAAAGTAAAGCTGATTGCCCCTTGCCTGGCTGGAGGTCTGTTTGTTTGTCTGTTTGTGTAGTTGTTTGTTTTAGCTATCACCCAACCCAACTTTTATAAGTGGACTAAAAGAAAAGACACCAAAACTCTTTTCTGACTTTTCCATTTTTAGCACAATACCACTCGAAACTGCTAAATACCATTTACCCACACTTACCATCCTGGTGCCTATAAATTCAGTATTCAGATACATGATTACAGACCACAGGATGCCTGCTTAAGAAGTTGTCTGTGGGGTTGTAAGAAGCATCCTTCCCTTAGATCTTCTTCTGGTTATTAGCTGAGTAACATGGACTCTCTTCTCAGATCTTTCTCAGAATCCTACTATGGCTGTCAGCTCTAGTTTCTGTGTGGATGCATGGTTATGAAAGATTCATGCCAGCCAGAGTTGGGGCACCACTTTCTGCTATATTTATAGTCCAAAAGGAAAATAAGCATGTTTTTGGTTTCACAGTAAAATTCTAAGCAACACAGGAGTCAGTCACCCAGTTTTAGGAGGGCCAGCATGGGACCAGGGTTAGATAAAAAGAGGGAAATATTATGGGATAATCTTTTGGTACACCGTGAAGATGTGTTTTTGCTGAGGCACCTTCTAATTGGTTTAATAAAAGAGCTGACTGGCTGATAGCTAGGCAGGTGGTATAGATGGGACAGCAAAACACTGCAGACCGTAGGAAGAAGGAGGGGGAGTCAGAGAAGTCACAGAAAGACTAAGAGGAAACAAGGGGTGCAAGATAAAAGAGAGAAAATGCCATTTGGTAGAACATAGATCAAATGGGTTAATTTAAGTTGTGAGAACTAGTTAGTAATGAGCCTGAGCTGTCAGCCACATTTTTATAATTAAGTCTCTGTGTTGGTTTTCTTTGAACTGGTGGGTGGGAAAAAAAATCCACCTACAGACCAGGAAGTTGTTCCTCTGGGATGGCCAGGCATCACCTCTACTCAGATAGAAACCCTCACCCTCTCCTGCTTCAAAATCATCTTCCTCTTTTCTGGATCTGTTTGAAGGAATGAGTGATGGGAATCACAGCCCAGGTGTTTTCTTTCTGGACTTGTTTATATTTCGTAGCTGAGCCTTAGGATCCTCACCCACTCCCAGGAAGTATTTGAGGAACAGAAGCAAACTGCCCTGCCCACCAACATTAAATGGGGCTCTTTGACCCTTTACCAAAACCTCTGCTATTCATAAAATTATTTACATATGTTAGGAAACTGTAAAAATTAAAATGTGTAAGTGTTCCTGATGGCAGAGTTTTAGTTTTAAAATATAAACCCTTCATTTCTTTCCTCTGTGATAGATAGTAAATGCAGCTTACTGACTCAAGGCAGGCCACAGAGCCGCAGAACTGTTCACTAATTTGCAAAGCTCCTATTGAGGCTTCAGAGCTATAACATGTGTTGATTGACCTTGCAGAGGTGTTGCATGTAGATGCCATCAAACCAACTTTGCTATTAAAGAAGCTGTGAGTGAGAACAGTTATGTGTCTCAGGTAAACTTACAGTGTTTATGCGACAGAATCAAGACTGCCTCAACCCAGTGCTGTGACATCTTTCAAGATAGTAGGTCTAGTCTTGATGGTGCATATGATGAAAACATTTCTGTTGCCTAGATTTTTAGGTACAAGATGTGGATTTTAATTTTGGAATTGAAAAGAGAAATAAACATTATACAGAATATATAGATGCCTCAGGGGTGCTGGAAGTATAGAAAGTAGAAAGAAAACTGAAATTGCCTTGTAGAATGAGGCCAGGAGGCTGAATCTGGATCTACTGAGACTGGGCCTTAGACCTACACCAAGGACATGGTACAACGGACCCCAACACTGGGAATAGCTTTTGTAGTGTTCTTTCTGTTGCCCCTAAACTTGATGTAGAGGCAAACTAATCTCACTGTCAGAGAACATTACATTTCAATCCTCATTCATTTGCATCTGAGTCTTTATTCACAGACAAGAGTGGACACATTTTACTGGTGGAGCCAGGTAAGATGCCATGCATTGCCAAGAAGAAGCACTAGAAGTTTGGGGCAGAGCATATTTAGTGTCTATGATGATGAGTGTCTATGTGCCTGTCACCAAAACCCATATGTGAGTAATTATGCCCTGGGGATGAAGGTAGACTTTGGGCAGCCAGGAGGACTAACTTGCTGCACTTGAGGGCTGGAGCCTTCTCCCACCGTATAATGTAGTCCTTAACTCCAGATGGCGGGAGGGTCTCCATACCCTCTGGCCTGGGAATGAATCTAGATTATCCGTGTATATGGCAAGGATTTGTGGCTCACTACAATGTTCTGTGTATGCTGAGTGGTGTCCGAAGAGCCCCGGAGTTATGCCTGGCTGGTATGTAGAAAGACAAAAGTAAAACCTGGGTGTTCTGGGAAAACTAGCATTGGTGAAACACTGTTCTGAGGACCAGGGCTAAGGAACACCGTCTCTAGAGAAGCTGCATTTTGAACGAGAAATGAGAGAGTTCTGTAAGCATGTTTATGGTAAATGTTGGCAATGTAGGTGTCAGTGTTGGGCCTTCTTGTTCCAGAGGTTTCTACTATCAAAGAAAAGCCAAAGCATCTCTGCTGGAGGAAGGCCATGCATCTTGCCTGTTGAGCCATCTGCTCTCTCTTTGCCTAGCAGTCATTTTTCTTCCATTACTATACCACAGAGTTCCTCTGGGAATGACCCAACCCCGCTGGACACAGGAACACTCATCTTGGCTCTAGATTTAGATCATACTACTTGCATGTGATGACTAATTCAGGGGAAGAAACATGACACAGAGCCCCCTGCCAGTACTCCAGGCAGAGGAGCAGTCAAGGTCTCCTTTGAACTTTTAGGAAAGAAAAATGCCCCACTTGGGAATTACTGGTTAGTAAGGCATACCTGGGTCTCCGGGTGAGCATTTTGCTATTACTGTAGAGAACAAAACCACCAGAGAAATTTAAGCAGATATTTTCTGAAAAATTAAAGTCTATATATATCACCTTGTGTGTTGCAGGATCTCTCTCTCACTGGAACCTGGAGCTTGGCAGTTAGATGGAGCCTCGGGGATCTGTCTATCTCTTCCCCCAGGACTCTGAGATTACAAACACGATATGTGTCCCTACACTTAGCTTTACTGTAGGGGCAGTCAACACAGAGCCCCACAGTTCTCTGCCAGGCACTTTACTGTCTGAGCTGTCTTCCCAGCCCACAGCATCTGTTAAATGCTCCAAGGAAGCCACATCCAGTAACCTTGCACCATTCACTATTAGAGCTTATACTTTAAAAATATTTTAGATACTATCTTAGAGAAAGATAATGATGGGATTGCCACTGAGTGCAACAAAAAAAATCATCACCCAAAGTGGGTTGCTAACTATTTTAAGTTCCATTTAGTGTCTGGTGGTTATGCTTTTCATCATAAGTGCTTTGTAATTTCTAAGTTTGTGAGGCTTAAATAATTATGTAATTACTTTGTACAGCCACAGAGCACAACTTGAGTTGGGTAGCTACTGGAGCACAGTAAGCTCTTCATTATAAATTATATTGCTCTTAGCACATAATTTATAGTTTATATGACAAGAATAGCTATATCATGCAACTATTCTGTAATAGCATAGCAATTACTCCTATATTGTGGGAACTGCCAGTGGGATGAATATTTCTTTCATAATTACAGAGATGATAGCATCAAATCAGACAACTTAGCAGTGATAACATTTTTTAAGTATAAATTCAACTACAGTTTAGTTGCCTCCTCTTAACCATTCTAGTGGAGTAAGAAAACAAATGGAATAAAATATCTTCCTGACATTTCAATATTAGATGTTATTTAGCAAGTATATGCTTCAAGAATGGAAGCCTGGGGACAGATCGTGTAATGAGATCAAAGTCTTCATTCATATTCTGGCAACAAATAGGCTTCGGTTGGTCACAACAGCTCAAGATCAAGGGACAGTACAGGAAAACTACATTTGGTTATAACATAAACCCAGTTGCCAAATTTCCCTGAAAGATGTGATGTGAGAGATAGACTTCCATGTGGCCTGGGAGGAACCCAGAGACAAGAAGGACTTGGAGGTCTGCCTGGGCCACTCTGACACTGCCTGGCTAGGTGATCATAGCAACTATGTGATCACTGCCTTGAGGAATGGTCTTTGTCTTTAGATTTAGTGAAATCACACCTACAAGATTTGCTGCAAAAATCAGTTCATCCAATATATTTGGAAGGGTTATGGCAAGGGCTGACTATACAGCAGGTACTTTAACAACACAGGTGAAGGACTTTTGATTTGACAACTATGCTCTTTCTTCACACAAACTTTCATAAGGAAGGTTAAAGAAATGACACAGTGCCTACCTACTAAGTTGGAAGACTTCTGATAGAATCCATTCCTCTTCCCATCTTTCCTTCCTTCCCTCTCCTCTCTTTTCTCCCCTTTCCCCATTTCTTTCTTTTTTAATTTTTATTATATTTTTCTTATTTTACATATCAATTACAGTTCCCTCTACCTCCCATGCTCCCATGTTCTACCCACTCCCCAGGGAGGATGAGGCCTTCTAGGAGGGATCATCAAAATCTATCAAGTCATTTGGGGTAGAGCCTATGTTCTCCCTCCTGTCTCTAGGCTAAGGGAGTATCCCTCCATGGGGAATGTGCTCCCAAAGTCCTTTCATGTACCAGGGATACATTCTGGTTCCACTGTCAGAATTCTGATAGACTGACCAGAACTTCTAACTGAGAGCCACATTCAGGGGGTCTGGGTCGGTCCTATACTGGTTTCCTAGCTATTATTCTGGGGTCTATGAGCTCACCCTTGTTCAGGTCAGTGTTTCTGTGGGTTTCTGTAGCCTGGTCTTGATCCCTTTGCTCATCACTCCTCCTTCTCTACAACTTGATTCCAGGAATTTGGCTCAGTGTTTAGCTGTGGGTGTCTGCTTCTATTTCCATCAGCTACTAGATGAGAGTTCTAGGGTGGCATATAAGGTAGTTATCAATCTCATTATTAGGGAAGGGCAGTCTGGCTGTGACATCTGTCACCCCATTGATTGCCAGGGTTGATGCTGCTGATCTGGCTGGCTAGGCAGGTGTCCCCTTCCTTCCTTACCACTCCATGTATATCCCTCCTGAAGCTGCTCGTGGGGTCGAAGAGGACGACCTTCCCTGAATAGAAGAGGATGGGTCTTCTGTCAAGGGTATATGAGTAGCTGCACTCACCTGCTAGAACCTCCAAACAAGCTCTCATTTTCTTTCTTTTAGTATAACCTAGACTTTTCCCCCCAAAGCTTTCACACATCTCTTTTTTCCCTTACATATGTGATGCTTGAAGGCTTTTGAGTTTCACATCATCAGTGAGGACCATTTTCTTAGCCAAACAAACAAAAGAATAAAAGAGGTGGGAAATGCAAATACATCTGGTTACTGTATGTGATACGAATCCCTATCCAGATTCTAGAAAACACACATCTGAGTCTAGTGGGGAAAAAATTAAAGTGATGTTTTTAAGGTCTTGGAATTCTTTTTAATGCAGTTGGGTATTTTATCTTAAATAGGTAGCTTTATTTAGTGATGTTCTTGAAGTTGTTGGCTCTAGTGTTTCTTAAATTGGCTTAATATAAGGATGGGCCCCTCAACACACATGCCTCTCCTGGATTCAGAAGAGTAACATAGAAAGGAGATTTTTCAAGACAGAAAAGACTTCCACAGAACCTTGAACTTTTGCTTTATGTAAACATCTGTATGGCTACCCTGGACATACAGACATATTTATAGCTGTAGATAGCAATGATCTATATGAATTCCTTAGAGGTAAATAAGAGACACAGAGACCCAAAGGTTCTTTGAGGGTTAAGGACAAGAGAAGCATCTTCCTATGTTACTCTTCTGTGCTGAGCCCTGGCAGTTCTTACCTCAGGCTAGCCCTTCCAACAACTTCATGCATGGATGGATCAGAAGCATCTTTGGGAAAAGATGCTCTAGATCCCAATGGTTTTTGCTCTGTTTTCAAGTGTTTTTGCTTTGTTCAAGATTTCCAACCCATCACATTTTTATATTAGTTTTCTAAGACTACTATTACAATGTGCCATAAACTAAGTGGCCCAAATACACATACACACACACACACACACACACACACACACACACACACACACACACAGGCTAGGAGTCCCAAATCAAGGTGTTGGCAGAGTTGGCTCCTGAGAGCTTCTCCTCTGCTTTGCTTGTATGTGGCTACTTTCATTACTTATACCATAATCTCCCATCTACCTATTTTAGGTTAAATGTTTCTGTTCTGTAAAATTCAGGAAATGTCCTGTTGCCAGCATCACAGTCTCTAGAATGGGGGTTTTGAGGAAGTGATTAGAATAGATGAATTGGGACAACGAGGCTTTGAGCTGGTGATATTGGTGACCATACAAGATGACATCCTGGAGACCTTGTCATCTCCCTCCTACATATGCACAGAGGTTATGTGAGCACACAACAAGATGGTGGCCATGTATAATCCAAGAGAAGTTACATCAGAATGAAACTACCATCTTTATTTTGGTCAGAGCTGTCAGAAATAATTTCTGTTATTGAAGCAGCCATTCTATGGTATTGTGTTACAACAAACAGAATAAGATGGTGCCTATTTCTAAACTTCCCTTTTTCTAAAGGCTATAGTCATGCTAGATTTGGCTCACTCTAATGATGTCCGTAAAATTACAGTTGTAAAGTTAGTTACATTGTGTGATATCCCAGATTAGGATTTCAATGCACAAATGGGAGAAATTTAACTCATAGTCATTTCCTTTCTTTCTAAGGTATAAAGGTGAATTCAAGGCAAAAATTACCTGCTAACCAGTTCTTTCCTTTAACAGCTTAACTGAAGTATAAATACAATAAATATAATAGTCTGCATATTTTTAATGAAATATACACTTTGATAAGTGCGTAAGTAACCCCACATATCCAGCTATCACTACAATCATGGTATGGGGTGATTTCTGTTTTTTCCATTTGGGGTCTACTTTCCTTTACCTCGATTTCTGTCATCTCCTAGAATAAAATATTATCTTCTTTGCTTCTCTTTTACTTATTAGCTATAGTTTCAGTCTCTTGTTAATTTAGTAATTTATTTAATTAGATATCACTTTACTTACAGAACAAAGCCCTACAATAGTGAACTTCTACTTCTCCTAAGTTGCTCTGTGTGATATTTTTGTCATGCTTTTTTAATAGTCTATAAAGTTATTATACTGCATTTATTTTAATAAACAATTTAAAACCAGATTAAGAGTAATAGAATATTAAATACCTGCCCATGTGGCTGTCACCTGTTCTTCCTTCTCTTCTGTGGCTCTTGGTTACCCCGGACCTGAAAGGGTGCCTTTCACTGTACCTTTGCTAAAAGTCTTTCAGCTTTTTATGTCTAAAAGAATAATTGTTTTCTTTTTTGAAACATATTTTTATTGAGCCTAAATTCTAGATTGACAATTTGGTTTATTCCCTTCCTACTACTACTCCTCAGCTGTATTAGTCTGCTCCTCTTCAACTGAGTCTGCTAGGTTGTGTAAACTCTATATAGTCAGTACTCTGTGCTTCCTATTTCTCAAATTTGTCTCCATCCTTGCCTAATGCCAGGGTTTTAACACTTATCATTGTATATGTTTTGTCCTGTTTTATTGTTGTTTCAGAAAAAAGATGCAAATTTAGTCTTGTTACTCCACTTTGATTAGAAACAGAACTCTTCTCTCCATCACTACAATCAAAATTAAAACATGGAATAAAGTAGAAAGGCCTTTGAGAATTGTTACCTGTGAAAAACCATCCTTTGCTGGCTTGGTAACCACATGTACCATTGTTGTCAGGAGTCCAGTCTCCCAGGCTTTGTGGACAGCACTGACAAATGAGCTCGTTCACATTCTTCTTTGCTAATGTCTGTCCAGGGCTAAACCTCTGAGGAGACTCTCCTCACTCCCTCACTCCACATTCCTGTCTCCTTACACTTCACAAGCTGAGCCTCCAGACTCCTGAGTTTGCCCTTCAGGGCAGAGTCCAGAGAACCCATGGCTGGGGACAGAAACACTATCTTGCTGTTGGAAATTTTCTTTCTGTTTCTTTTTTTATTAAGACAGGGTCTCGTGCTGCACAGGCTGGCCTCACACTCATTATGTAGCCAGGAATGACATTGAACTCCTGATCCTCCCCAGTGCTGGGACAATAGGCTCGGTTTGAGCTCTATGGAGGTTTTCTGACATTTTTTACCTCCTACCAATGCAGTTGTTGTTGCTGAATGGCCAGTGTTGTTGCTTGTATTTTACAGATCTATGATTATTTTTTCAGTGTGTAGGTGACAGTTTTATGGATGTTTCTCCCCTTTACCAAAATGCTAAGAGTGACACAATTGTAGAAAACAAAACCAAAGTGAACCAATAGATCTCAGATTTTGAATCATTGCTATTTTATTGGGCATAAGCCTCATTTTGCATACTTAAATATTCAGATAAGAAAAGTTGTACTGATTTCTATTGTGGATTCAAATCTATCAGAATGGAGGAAGCTCAAATGGGATCATCAGAGGGTTTCACATGATTTTCCCCTAAGCTGCAGCCACCTAAGGGTACTTACGAATTGGGAAGTCCATATAGCCGCTTGCCATGTGTCCGTGCACACAGTCTAGCTTACTAGCAATAACTACTTCTGAGACTCATGCTCCATGCTATGGTAGGTGTGTGCTCCCAGGTCCAGCAGTCCAGAAACACTGCTCCTGTTTCTTTCTTTGTCACATTGGACTGTGGAGACAGTAGGGACACTAGATAGTTCTTCTTCGTGTTCTCTTGGCCATCTCTGGCTACTTCCAAGAAGTGACACAGATCCCTGTGCCTTGGTTCCTGGGATTTCTACAGGATTTCTCCTTAGAGGAAGACTCATAACATGTGTCCTGCAGAGCAGTGGCTTCCAGAGTTCTCTCCATTGCTATCCTGTCCTGCTAGCTCACTCTTTTGTATATGTCTCTGTGTGTCTCTCTCTGTCTCTCTCTGTCTCTGTGTGTCTCTCTCTGTCTCTGTGTGTCTCTCTCTGTCTCTCTCTGTCTCTCTCTCTCTCTCTCTCTCTCTCTCTCTCTCTTTCTCTCTGTTTGGATACATATGTGTATAAATGTCACTCAATGTTTTCTCCTAAACCATTGATCTGATGTCTCCTTTCATTTTCTCTAAAATCCTAAACAAGTGAAAGACATGAAGCAAAAGAATATCCCCTCTGTCTGACTGTCTAAAATAGCAATGCATATGAGCCTAAGTGCCTTAAGTGGAGAGAGTCAAAAGGCAAAATAAAATGTGAGAAATGATTAACATCTAAAAGTGCCACTCTTATGCCTTACTTGGTATTTTTTTCTTTATCTCTTTCCTTCCCACCTCTGACACTCATTAGTCATGTGACCTTAGGAAAGTTACTCTGCTTTTAGTGTCAGTCTTCACATCTGAAAAAATGGGCATAGTAACACTACACATACACACACACACACACACACACACACACACACACACACTGCTTGGGACATTATCTGGTACGTAGTACTAATTAACTGTCAATGATTAGTATAATTATAACTAGTCACATAATAATTAAGTGACTAAAATCGTGAGAGAACAATTTTTCTTCTACACACATTAGCAAAAGGTATAATTTGAGGTCTAGAAGAGATATGAGACTTCTCCCAGGCTAGGGTCATCATTAGGTAGACACACACACACACACACACACACACACACACGTCATCAGAGTGACTTGCTGTGGTAGACTCTTTCCTGGGGATTCTATTTCTATTCACCCCCCAAGGGTAATGAGAGACCAATGAAATGATTCCACCCAAGTCTTGCTTGGAAAGCCAATGAGATTAGAAGGGGTTATTTATGGGCAGATAAGTGAGGAGTTATTTACAGGCATGTGGTGTATAGGAGCACAGACAAATGAAGGATATCAGTGCCACAAAAGGAAAGCCCCCTCCTCCAACACTGCTAACAGCATATGTGTCCTCGGGTTGGAGTATTCATGTACTTTGTGAGTCTTTTCCTCTTCTGCAAAAGAAGGTCAGTGGGCCCAATTTTATGAGGGACTCCTGGGTATAACCACAGTCACTCTGCATTCAAGATAGTAGCAGCCATGCCATGCCCCGAGGACAGAGTTCCAGAATATTTGTCTAAGAGGAACTGGCTGCGGAGCAGATATTCCCATGAGAGAAGGGCACTTAAGCTTTACCCACAACATCCCCCTCTGGTGTTGCTACATAGCCACTCCTAGAATCTGAGTCCCTTTGCTCTTAACATCAATAGTAGATGCTTTGGTAACAAGCTGGGTGCTCCCATCAAGCAGTAGCAAGTGAGGACAGGCATTTTCAGAAGACAGTGCTATTGTTGTGGTCAGCATAGTATTACTAACTAGCATTAGAAGTTTGGATAAAGAGGCCAAAAGTTAAGCATAGCTTTTAATATTAAATAAACTCCAGATTTCCAGCCAATCTTTATGTATCTTAAGGGTCTTGATGGAAAGATTTAAGTATTGTCATTACAGTGAAGGAACTCTTGGGTGATATGTCATTTTTGATGTGTAGAATTAAAAGGTGATATTCTACTTGTGGTACACCCTAGAGATGCTTCTATTGCCATAAGCTGAGAAGAAGCTCCTTTGTGTCTCTGACTTTCTCACATCTGTGTCAATGCCAATGATATGATAGTATCAATACATATATGCTAAATTAAGTAATTAATATTAATCAGTAGATATTAAAGACACAAATCGATACCTACCATGCAGACTACCTTCTTAGGCTGGGGATGCAGCTGGGTACAAAGCACTTGCTTAGCATATGAGAGGCATTGAGTTCTACCTCTAGCACTGAGAAGAAATAACCCAATAGGAGAGCTACTTCTGGGTACTATAGATTACTTTTGTGCCTAAGCCATAGCCCTGTTAATTCAACTATTCCTAATTCTCCTGAATTTAATAGTGCCCCAACCTGTGCATATGAACTTCCTGCAAACTGAAAGCACATATGACATTCTAATTTGAATAAAACATTTAATTCACTTGTAGAGTTAGAGATAAACTTATTTAAAAACAAATCATCAAGTTGAGATGACAAATTGGTCAATAGGCTCTCGAAAAGTCATTAATTCTTAGAGAACTTAGCCTCCCAAGAGCAGTTCCTAAAGGAGGCAAGACCTGGGTTGACCTGCTCATCAACACATCCTTGGACTGGATTTCTCTATTTTCTCTTTCATCACTGCCCATTCGCATATTACATTTTACTTTTTCAAATAAGTCATCTACACCTAAGTCCTTGTCTCAGCTTAAGAAAATACTAAGTTACTATAGAGACCTAAATTTAACCACACACCTTCACATGTTATGGCGAGCCAGTGAAACTTGAAGCCTTTCAGAACAGATCTCTTTCCTTCTTGAAAATACAAGATTCTGTGCTCTGTTCTGATTTATCAAGAACTTACTGACACTGGCAAATCTCAGCATGGACCACTCATCCTTCATGTGAGGCAATGTTCACAGTCAAGTGCTTGCACTGGTGTTTCAGGACCCTGCACTTAGCTTGGCTAAGGAAGCTTCCGAAGGGAACAAGGAACATTCCTAACATCCTTGGAAAGTTTAAATCAAGCTAATTATTTGTGCTGGAGTGTTTTTTTAAATAAAATAATATTAAATCAATAAGAAATTGTTTCCAACTCTTTATAAAGAGCCAGGGAAGAGAGGATAAGGAAGGACAGCATGGTGATGAGTGTGAGGGTCTTTTTTCTGGAGCCAGGAACCCTGCTAGGGTCTCATTCTCCACCAAAAGCTTCTTTTCCGGGCTTCTCTGAAGGTTCCACAACTGAAAGTCAGAAATAACATAGACAAACTATCTGAAACTTGACTTGAAATACTCAGTTTTTCTTTTCCCTTTTCAATCATTTCTAGTTAATTTGAATAGCTTAATAGCTTGACTGTATTATTCACATTTTAAGTGTGCTTACTACTCCCTTCCTGGGATAGGCACCAACAGTTCCAGCAACTCTGGAGGCTAAGGTAGACAGATTGCCTAAGTCCAAAACTTCAAAGTGAGCCTGGACAAATGTTAGAGTACCACCTTAAAGAATATAAAAATTCAACCCAAGGTCAATAACTGCTGGCAGGTCAGGTCCAGAAATGACCCAGTTAAATTTTTCATAGTTTGAAGTATTTGAAAGCAATTGTGGCTTACATGAGCTTTCAGGAAGGTTGAAAGTTGATGGTATTTGTTCGATTGTTCTAGTTTCTTTGCTGTTGCTGTGTTAAAGCACTCTGGACTGTGGAGGAGGAGTGTGGTTTATTTCAGCTTACAAGTTACAGTCTATTACTAAAGGAAGTCAGGACAGGAACTTGACTCAGAAACAATGGAGGAATACTGTTTACTAACTTGCTCATAAATCCACATTTAGCTAGCTTTCTTATATAGCCCAGGGCCACCTGCTCAGGGAATGGTGCCACCCACAGTAGGCTGAGTACTCCCACATCAATTAGCAGTCAAGACAATTCCCAATAGACACAGCCAAATCTGATCTGGATGGTCACCCTGCTCATGTGACTCCGGACTATACCAACCTGCCAGTTAAAGCTAACTAGGCAGGTATGAATTCTTAATATGAGTCAGATAAGACCACAATTGAGATATTAAAGTAGAATAAAGTTATCCCTAAAAATTGTGACTGAATTAGTTACTGAATTAGACTATATACTCAGCAGAAGAGACAACTGTGGTGGTTTACTATTTCCAAAGGTATTTTGGATGTCACCAAAGACATGATAAACAACTAAGGGGATGAATATAGCAGTTATCTTAATGTGATGATCACTACATAGTCTATATATGTATTGAAATAACATGCCATACCCCAAAATGTGTAGTGAAGTGCCAATTGAAAATACTACTTACGAAAGAAAAATCAACACAATTTATTTACAAATGTAAACGAAAATACATGACATATCTTCATGTCAATGAGGATGGCTACCATTAAAACAGGGATTTCAATTGGTTGTGGAACTGCAGTTAGCCAGCCCTTGTGCAGTGCTGGTGAGAAGGTCAACAGTTCAATCAAGCTACAACAACAATTTGACAGGTTATGGTGAAACTAAATGCACACATACAATAGCATACACAAACACTTGTCCACAAATATTTATAACCCTTTATTCATAATCACTTCAAAGTGCCAGCAAGTCATCCTTCTCAGACACATAGATTATATCTAGTGTGGTGCCAGTATATGATGTAAAACCACTCACAAAAATGGCTGAAATATTGGACACATGTAGGCGTCTTGTCAGTGAATTTGTAATGGTGGCCACACCTCCTTGGGCATGGCTTCAGGCAGACAGAGGTGAAAAGAGAGGAACTTGAGGCATGGCTTTCCTTTGTGTGCTCTTTCTGGTGGGTCAGCGGATCCGGTAGGAAGGGCAGGGAAGCGCTCTAGTGGTTTTTTGTATTTTTCTGTGCAATTGTTCCCCAATAAACACCCATTTATCATTTATCTTGGGTCTAGTGATATAATTACATCCTGGCCTTCACACACGAAACAGTTTTGACAGAGCTCAAAAGCAGTATGATAGGTGCTAAGCAAGTGGAGCCGGCACAAGGGCTTATCTACACTGTTGTCTTTCTGTGGCATTCTTGGGGAAACAAAGCCATAAAGTCAGAAAACGGTGTGCTTGGTAAAGTCTGAGACTGGTGTAGAGTTGACTGAGAAGCACATGAGGGACTTCTAGGACATGACACAACTCTTCATTGTCTTCACTTTTATGGCAGTGGCTGCAGCACAAGCATGTGGAGTCTGTAATAGTGTGTAGCAGTTATACTCTTTGGGTCTGATGGGTCTCCTAAAGTCTTTGTGTTAAAGGCTTTATTGTCGAGCACGCTATTGAGAAGTCCCTTTCATGAAACTCCAGTGAGTGGGTATGCTTGCTCCTTTGTAAATAACCAAACCAACAAAATGTATGGTTTCATATTAAAGTGAGTGATCTTGGAATAAAACCTGAAACTGATGGAAACTGGAGACACAAAATTACAACACAGTAAGAGAAGCAAATGTACCTGCCACCCCACTGCACAGCCAGCAGAGGAGGAACCTTCTCTCTGCTGAGGTAAGGATGAAAGAGAGACTCCAGAAAACTCTGTCGCTTATGGACACTGGCAAAACTGGCGATTGGACTGTCACCATGCTTACAGGCTTGTATCCTCTTATCATCTGCATTGAGGCCTAGCTTTGGAAGGAAAGTCTAATTATCTTCCAGAAAACCCTCAGTGGGCTAGAGATAGGACCACCTTGAGAAGGAAACTTCAGCTTGTGTTTGAGCAGCTCTGGACATGTATCTTGCATTCCACTGCTCTGGCTAGGTGAGTAGCTGTCTCACAAACCAAACTGGGCTCAATAGAGTGACTGGTACAAACATGTAGAGAGCTGTAAACTATAGATATTGGGTGTTGTGACAGAGAAGACAGGAGGTGAGTGCTGTTTTCAAGGACAAGGGATGGGTACCTGTCCTATGAAAAAGTGAACTCATGTGTATACCACAGCTAAAGACTCACATGGGTCCCAATAACCTTTCCCCAGTACTGCTCGTGGACACCTGTCACCAACAAGGCAGAAAATAAGGGCATTCTGGGACAATCTGGAATAATGTTGTTGTTCCAGCTGGGACCCTGGTCCTGAGATGCACAGTTAAAGACACCCAGTGAGAATCTTCCCTGAGTGCTTGCATGTGTTTTCACCGGTACCTGGGAGCATTACATTTGGAAGGAATTCTTCCAACACACCTCTGCAAGGGCCCACCACAGGCAGCTCCTATACCTTGTTTATTCACATAGTAGTGACAAGAACTGCTACAGAGACAGGGGTTTGATTCTTGGGCAGCTTCTAGCACCTAGACCTACACCAGAGATTCACCTCCACCCCATGCAACCAGTATTAAAGACCCTGACAGGTAATAAAGCCAGTATTAGCAGTACTTGAGCAAATACTCATCATCTAATAGGGGACTACCACTCCCATTGTAGACATAACCATGCCCATTGTGTCTCGCATGCTCTGCAGTGTATACCACACCCGCCTAAGCTGCCAAGGTGTTCTCACTCTCACATGATCTGCAGAAAATCTCCCTGCAGCTTCCTTTCTGTGGGCTTTTTAAATTGCAAATTCACATGATGATAATGGACTAAACCTGTAAGCCAACCCCAACTAAATGTTTTTATTTGTAAGAGATGCTGTGGTCCTCTAAGGCATATACCCAAATGATCCACATCCATACAACAAAGACATCTATTCAACTATGTTTGTAGCAGGAATTTGAAGAAGCCATTCTGAATGAGTGGTCACAAAAGTCACAAAACCAGTCACAAAAAGAGAAACATGGTATGTACTCCCTCATATATGGATTTTAGACATAGAGCAAAGGATCAACAGCTTATAATTCACACTGCCAGAGAAACTAGGATACAAGGAGGATTCTAAGGGATTCATATAAGTTCCCTCACAGAAGGGGAAAGGGACAAGATCTCCTGAGCATATTGGAAGTGGGGGGGGGCAGTGAGTGGAGAGGGATATAGGAGAAAAAGAAGGAAAGGAGAGGAAAGCATGTGGGGCTAGGAAGACAGACAGACAGAGAGAGAGAGAGAGAGAGAGAGAGAGAGAGAGAGAGAGAGAGAGAGAGAAACCATAACAGAGGGAGCCACTATAGGTTTCAAGAGAAAACTGACTCTATAGAAATGTCCAGAGACCTACAAGGATGACCCCATCTAACAATTTGATCAACAGTGGAAAGGCTACCATAAATGCCTTTCCTTGATAATGAGATTGATGACTAACTTATCCACCATCATGGAGCTCTCATCTCGTAGCTGATGGAAAAAGAAGCAAACACCCACATCTAAACACTGAGACAAAATGGAATCCAGATGTAGAGAGGAAGGACAAGACCAGGCTCAGAGATACACACAGAGACAGCTGACCTGAACAAGGAGAAGCTAATGGGCCCCCAGACTGATAGCTGGGAATCCAGCATGGGACCGACTCAGACCCCCTTTACATGGGTCTCAGTTAGAAGGCCTGGACAGTCTAAGGGACCTCTGACAGTGGAACCAGGATGTATCAAATTTAAATAATAATTTAAAAAAATGAACCAGACACCTCAGCACACGATGGTAAACTCTGTAATTACTGGGTGAAAATACAAGGAAAAGGCTTCAAGACATGGACACAAATGATAACTTTCTGAATTAGGCTCTACAGCCAAGGGAAACATTACCTGCATCAAAAGATGGCCTACAGAATAGGGAAAACACAGCCAACCATTGGTATGACAAGCGGTTAAGATTTCACAGAGATAAAGAGCACTAACAGTCATTTATTCTCAACACTTTGGCCAGTTATGAATCCCTATTTAAAGCACCATTCACTGCTAAAAGAAACTTAACTGAGAGCAACTCCAGTCCATAGGTCCAAACAAACATTTAGAAAACATTTAATAGCATATCCATTCAGCAAAATAACTTTAAAAGATGTGACCTGCCACATGACCTATAACTTCTCCACCTGTGGACAGCTGGTGTATGGATACCTCTTGGGGAGTGAATTATTGGAACAGGGATAGTGGCACATAAATACAATGAAATAGAGAGGGAGACTATTGGAAGTATGGTGAGCATTAGGCAAATGAATTAACATTGGCCAAACAAGATGAAGGTGTATCAAAAGGCTAGTTGGATACCTATGACCTCACAACCTGAGTGAAGATTACAATAGTAGGAGAGAGTGGGACACACATGATCTGAACTAATGGGATTACTAAGGATTGCAAGTATAAGTGGGTACTGAGGGAGGGGAATGAGGGGAATGAAAACGTGGTAGCAGGATCAGCAAGCTGAGTGCTCACATCATGAACAGCAATGTGAATCAGTTAGAAAACTGGAGACAGCTAGCATTTAACTCCCAAGCCCTCCTCCAGCCACATACTTCCCCCCAACAAGGCCATGGCTCCAAACCTCCCAAACAGTGCCAGCAATTGGAAACCAAGTACTCAAATGTTCATGCAGAGGCATATACAGAGGCATCACACACAAACCACCAGAGATGCCATATCTTTATCAACTACTTTTCCTACTCCCCTAACTCAGAGGACATCAGAGAAGAAGAGGTGGGAGGAGGCAAGAGCAGGAGAGTGGGGAAGGGTACCAAAAATACTATCTCTGGACATGACATGACTATAGCACAAAGCAGGTATAGGCCTTCTGACCTCTACACATTATGCCCCCCCCTCTCTCATGCTCTCTCTCTCTCTCTCTCTCTCTCTCTCTCTCTCTCTCTCTCTCTCTCTCTCTCTCTCTCACACACACACACACACACACACACACACACACACACACACACACACACACACACAAATAAATAAATAGTAAATAATGCCATGTAAAGAACTGCACAAATCATGTATACTTTTAGGAGGGAAACATTATTAACATTATATGAGAAAATATGATTTAATAAAGCTTTTATTGCTTTTGAAGTGCCTCTGTTCTATGTTAACTTTTAATATCTGAGGTGATAAAAGCAACATACTAAATGGTATATCACTGCTGTGTTCACTAGCATGGCCTAAATAGGCTAAAAAAACAGATAAAAATAGATCCAATGGCTCTATTATCTCATCACTTATGTTATTTCAACAGCAAGCGTGTTATATGGCCTCCTTCAACCTTTTCAATGATCAGATCAGGATGTTCGCTTAAATCTGATTAATGATCACTCCATGCTGAGCACAGTGTTAAGAAAGGAAGGCATACTATTATATTATAATCAATTTAAAACTTCCCATGTGCTTATATTGTTTTATTTTGAGCAAAATGATCCATTGTAGAAAGTCTTTACTTAAAAATACATTCCAGTGGAGGCTAGTGCTAAACACACACAAGCCATCTGGCAGATTTAGCAAAAGTTCCCAACACCTACTTGAGCACATTTAAAAATTTCATATTCTTATTTTTTAAAGGTGCTAGGACCATCTGTTATAAGAGCACAGCTATGCAAAAAGGACATCTATTAAAAAAAAAAGAAGAAAGAAAAATAAAAAAAGAAATCTGTCCTCCTTGGCTTGTTCTGAAAATACCCTGCTTCCTCCTTGAAGTCAACTGACATTCCTTAGGGATCCTTGAAAAGTGACATTGAGCATTGTGATGCTGTAACTATGGAGGCAGGGAGGAGGAGGGATGTGGGGGGAGGACTGCGAACATGTAGATGCTTCACTGTCCTGAAAATGGATTGGCTTGGTTTCATCTTGGAGCTTAGGACTGATTGGCTAGGAAATCCTATACTTAAGAAAGTGCTCAACATTCTTAGTCATCAGGGAAATGCAAATCAAAGCAACTCTGAGATACCATTTTACTCCTGTCAGAATGGCTAAAATATACTGGAGAGGGCGTGAAGAAAGGGGAACACCACTCCATTGCTGGTGGATGTGCAAACTTGTACAGCCATTTTGGAGATCAGTATGGCAGTTCCTCAGGAAAATGGGAATCAGTTTACGTCAAGATCCAGCAATTCCACTCTTAGGCATATACCCAAAGGATGCACATTCTTACAACAAGGACATCTGTTCAGCTGTGTTCATAGCAGCATTATTTGTAATAGCCAGAACCTGGAAGCAACCTAGATGCTCCTCAGCTGAAGAATGAGTAAAGCAAGTGTGGCACATTTACACAATGGAGTACTACTCAGTGGGAAAAGAAACAATGGAATCTTGAAATTCTAAGGCAAATGGATGGAACTAGAGGAAACCATCCTGAGTGAAATAACCCAGTCACAAAAAGAAAAACATGGCATGTCCTCACATATATGGATATTGGACATAGAACAAAGGAGAAGCTGGAAAATAAGGAGGACCCTAAGACATACATGATCCCCCAGAGAAGGGGAAAGGGGCAAGATCTCCTGAGAAAATTTGGAGCATGGGGTGGGATGAGAGAAGGGGTTAGGGGAAAGAGAAGGGGAGAGGTGGGCATGAGGGAGCAGGAAGGTTGAGTCAGGTAAAGAATAGAGAGCAAGAAAAGAGATACCATAATAGAGGGAGCCAATGTAGGCTTAAAGAGAAATCTTGTACTTGGGAAATATCTAGAGATATACAAGGATGACCCCAACTAACAATCTAAGCAATAGTGGAGAGGCTACCTGAAATGTCCTTCCTTGATAATGAGATTGATTACTACCTTATATGCCATCCTAGAGCCCTCATCCAGTAGCTGATGGAAGCAGAAGTAGATACCCACAGCTAAGCACTGAACCAAACTCCTGGAATCCAGTTACAGAGAGGGAGAAATGATAAGTAAAGGGATCAAGACTAGGCTGGAGAAACTCACAGAAACAGCTGACCTGAGCAAGGGGAAGCTCATGGGCCCCAGACTGACATCTCAGAAACCAGCATAGAATAGAACCAGGCCCCCGAATGTGGGTGTCAGTTAAGAGGCCTGAACAATCTATGGGGCCTCTGGTAGTGGAACAGTATTTGTCCGGGTTCAGGAATGGACATTGGGAGCCCATTCCCCATAAAAAATATTCTTTCAGCCTAGACTCTTGGGGTAGGGCCTAGGCCCTACCACAAATGATGTGACAGATTTTGATGACCCCCATGGAAGACATCATCCTTTCTCTATAGAGCAGAAGAGAGATGGGATGGGAGTTGGTGGGGGGCATGGGAGGATGGGAGGGAGAGGGAACTGGGCTTGATATATAAAATAAGATTGTTTCTAATTTAAATAAAATTTAAAAATAAAAAATTCATATTAGTGGGAATCATGTGATATTCCAAAACTGTACAGTATGTAAGTTAACTTAAATATACATCTCCTCAAAAAATCTGTCATTTCTACACAGAGAAGCATCTACTAGCATTTCAGAGTATGTAGTACATCAACCATACTCATACTGCTTCGTCTATAGCTTAGCGTCCACCATGCACTCTTTGCTATTTCCTCCTTTCTCTGGCCTACAGGACCCATCTTTCCACTGCCAATTTCCGAGAGCTCAGCTTGGTTGGAGTTCACATAAGTGTGATGTCAGAGTATGGTGAACAAGGCATTGCTAGCAGTCCAGTGTATGCTGTATCTCTCCTCTGTCCTTCCAGACTATTGATTCTCCACCATGGCACCCATGACATTGACTTGTGACTCGACTTCCCCGTCTTTCTTTCTCTGTGTGATGGGCTCTTGGAGGTCTGGCAATGATTTATTCATTTTAATAGCCAAAGCTCTTATCATATTAATGTGCCCAGCACATGAGAGAGACTCAGTAAACATTGGCTGAAGGTGTGAAGGAATGAATAATCCTTCTGAAAGTTGTGATATTGGTTTGTGGTCTCATGTGTTCACAAAAGATGCCTTTTGTGCTATTTAATCAAATTGTGTCTGGCCTCATCCTTCTTGGACGAGGTAATGCCTCTTTACCTCACCACTAATGGGCCATCCAGTCTCCGTTCATTGCTATGACTTTTTAAGTACACATTTGTGGAGTTTTCAAAGCCATTTGGAAATGTAATTATCAAGTCTCCCACCTATATAAATACATAAGGGATGGATATATTTATGTGCTTAGGTGTATCAGCGTGTCCTGCGTTTTTTCCCTCTAGAGTCTCCCCTTTTCCAGCAAACATTTCTAGGGCAAAGAAGGTTATGCTCTATTTTCAGCCAGTGTCCATCAAAGGAAACCTGGAGAAAATGTGCATATACCCGAGGGTCCGTTTCCTGCAAGCTTTGGGTAATGACTCTCTCCTGTTTACAAGAGGACTTCCCCTCATGTGAAGCAGGTGTTGAAACATTTGGACAGCTCTGTAAAACTCTTAGTGAAATTCGGGGAGCATTAATCTTCAGTCTGGACAGTTTTTAGAAGGTGATTGGGATCTGCTGAGCACTTCCAAACTGTGGATGAAGCCTTTTTGTGTTTCCTTCAACATGTTCCTCCCTGTCCTCTAGCCATCACTAATATCTTGCAATATAATCTCAAACTCTGCTGTCACCCTGGTTTGGCAGATCCTCCTTGGAGTTATGACAACTCCCAAAAATTTCCAACAAATTCACCACCAAGTGAAACTGGCAGACCCCCAAATTCTCTTGGTCCCTGTGGGGGCTGAGCATGCTGCCATTGGTCACTTCTCTATGTGGTTACACGAGTTGAGTTGATCCCAGCATATGCACTTGAACTAGATGACAGTTTATTATTGAGAAATGACTCTTGATCAGCTCCAACCTTAATTATCAAAGCAATCTGTTTTCAAAAGAAAAAACAAAACCTCATAGCATTTTTCATAGCATTTCCTGAAATCAGGAAATGTTCCCATTTTGAACTAAGTACTTACTGTTTGAAACACTATCTGACTAGAAAATTTACACAAGTTCTAACTTGTCAAATTTCCATTTTTTGGTAAAAGGTGATATTAAGCAAGAAAGGGGAACAATGTGAACTAGATCCTTTAAGGAAAGCAGATGTGTGGAGAAATATTCATATGTAGAGGGAATGACTGTTTTCCACTACAAAAACATTCATTCTCCTAAACTTTATTTACACAGAAAAGCAAAATTTTCATGTTTCATTTTCTGACCTAGACAAGATAATTATAAAATGTATATGGGCTAATAACATCAAAATGTCTTGAAAAGAAAAATATAAGTAAAGAGATGCTCTATTACATATAATGATTCTCACAACATGATTACAACTGCATTAATGAGATTTTCATCATGGGGTATATAAGTTATGAAGTGAATATAGAGAAGAGAGCTGCCATGTACAGTGATGTGTATGTGGGCCTTCGGTATCAGACATGAGTGTCCACAAAGACCAATGAGGAAAGGAGAATTCTTTGGCTGTGTTTCCTAGAAATAAACCTTGGGGTAAAAATGAAACAGAGTGTGTGGCCCCGTGGGGTTCAATAGATGTTAAGATACACTTCAGGATTGTCCTTGGAAAGCAAGAATATGGGGTTTCATAATTTGGCATCTTTAGTCATTTGTAAGGGTCACCCTGCAGCCATGCAAATTCCTTCAACGCTCTCAGGGTTTTCCAAGCAAAGCAATGTCTAGTAGACCCAGGGCCTGCTAAAGAGCTACTAGGAGTGGTTGTGGACCTGAGGACTCAACTCTCTAGCCCAGGCTGACTAGAGGAGTCCAACAACAGCCCGGCACTGCACCATGCAGAATTCAACTGATTGCAATGTGGGCTTCCAACTCAAGCTTGTGAGAGGACTCCAACAACACCTCTAACTAACCAGGAGCCAGCTGGGATCTCTTTATGACGAGGAAGTATGGTCCTGCCCAGGGCCATGACACTCTAAGCAGGCCAGGAGACCACACTTAGGCCTGGGGTGACCTGCCACAGGATTGGAAAAGAAAGTACTGGCCCATCCAGCACCTTGAGGGTGCCAGGCAGATGGGCACTACCATGGTGAGCAAATGCATGGAGTGATAGGAGAGAGAATGGTTCATGTCTTGTGGACAACTGCAAATCTGAACAGGTGAAAGAGGTAAGGAATGGGCTGAGGTGGGTAACTCGGGTGTTTACCACCCAAAGCCATGGTGATGTCTGGCCTGGGCTTCTGCTGGGGCCCATGTGTGGGTTCATGGCTCTGATGCAGCCTAGCTTTGTGTTCATGTCTTTGGCTTCTGATACCTCCAAAGGCCTAGAGGATATGGCTGTAGAGAGTAGGCCCCACCCCTCACTGACTATACCCCTAGGAAGAACCAGTCCTGCCCCTCACTGGCAAGAGCACTCTGGAGAGAGGATCCTACACCTCCCCTGGGCAGCACAGAAGAGCTGACCCTGTTCACAGAGGCATGGCTGAACTGGCCCCAAGGGCCAAAGAATGGGAGAGCAAGTCACGCTGCTTTCATATGCCATGTGGTGGCATGGGTGAGGAAAAGATATCCTATTCTATGCCCCTTACCACCTGCAAAAGATGGGGGACTTGACCCCACCCCTCACCTGCTGGAACACTCAGGACAGCAGGCTCTGTGCCTTATCTGGGCGGTACAATAGAGTCAGTCCTGTGGGTGGACATGTGAGTGAGCCAGCCAAAAGCTGTGACCATGGAAGAGTAGCCCCCATTACTCATCTGTCTAGTGGTGGCATGGGTGGGAGAGAGATGCCCTACCCTCACTCCACCCATCAACCCCTGAGGCAGGTGTGAGAGCTAACTCTGAAGTCATCAGTGTAGGAGAGCAGTCCCTGCCCCTCATTAGCTGAAGTACTCCAGAGAGTGGCCCCTACACCTCCTGGGCAAAACAGTAGAGCTGGCCCTGAGGTGTAGGTATGGAAGGGAGAACCAACCCAGAGGACATGAAAGTAGGAGAACAGTCCCTGCTCCTTGCTCCTTGCTGCAAGCTAAAGCAATGCAGGAGAGCTCACTCTAGTAGTGAAGACAGGGGAGAGCTGGCAGGCTGACTAACTCTGCAACCACCCAGGTCCAGAGTTCTATGTTGGTGTATCACAACATCTACCCATCTGTGATCTCCTGGAGCATGGAGGTGGAGGTGGCCAGTCCTGTGGACCCAGGGCTGCAGGATTTCCAAGACACTGGACAGCAACAGGATGTCCAGAAAGAATCCAACTGAGGGGCCTTGAAGCAGATCAATGGCTCTTTGTGATGAAGGTCTGCATGTAAGTGAGTGGATAAAGGGGTTCGCTGTGTGACTCACTGATGAGACATATTCCACTTCTTCCTTTCCCCCTTTTTTTCTCTAGTTTTATTTTGGGAGGAGGGAGACTGTAGAGAGCTGCGAAGTGCTGTGCCTTAAAGAGGGTGCTGGCTTCCACCTTCCACCTTCCCAATGGTGAGCACTCTCTGTGATAAACAAGTCCTTATTTGGCTAAGGCTGAGATCTAGGCTTGCTTCCGTATGTGGGCCTATCTGCATTCACCACGTGGTGTGCCGGGGTTGGCTACCCCAAGGCCTTATAAGCTGTGGGCTGGCTTTCCCAGGGTCAGAAGATTGTTCAAGGTTCCTGAGTAAAGCTGCTTAAAGAAGAGTCCGAGCGTTGCATCTTCCTTGCTGGTGGAGGTGGTCGCGACAGGAGATGGGTGGGATCAGGAGGTGTGACGTGAAAGACAAAAAGAAGAAGAATTAAAAAAAAAAAAAAAAAAAAAAAAAAGAGCTACCAGGAATGCATTTGTTCAAAAACATAAAGGGTCAATAAAAGAACTGGGTGGCAAGGGTGTTAAAATATGTTATGTTAGTATTTTAAAAAGGAAAAAAATAGACCCCACAAGAACCCCAAATAGGCTAAAACAATACTAATGTAAAAATCAAAACCACGGAACTTTTCTAGCATGCTTCAGTACAGTGTTTTGGAGTTGGGAAAAGATTTCTTAGATATCTTAGTGTTAGTAAACAAACACTAAAGGCCTTTTGAAGAACTACATGGGAACTCTACTATAAGAACTGTTTAAAACATATACAAATGTAAAAAATTAAAGACATGACCCTGCCTCTATTGACAGGAACCTGAGGTAGATCTTGATTATATTTTCCTAAGGGGAGGAATTTTAACTGCAATATGGAACGACTAGTATTTTAATTTGCTATTTGCAGGAATGTCAATAGATACAATCACTTTGGAATCTAGGGACATGACACAGGAAGTTTCCTTGCAATATCCCATGAAGAGCAACATCTTTAGGATTCTGTCAGTTTTACTTAGCTGTTTTTCACTTATCCTCTGTTGTGCATTAAAATAATACAGTTGAGAATGTCAAAAGTGTCTTCAGATCTTTTTGTGGGTAACAATGAGAGGAAAGGGATAGCATGGGAAGTCCAGCTTTTGGAAAAACTCAATAGTGATGTAAGCGTGAGACATCCTGTTTCATGTCTTGAAACAGAAGGGCAATGTGTTGAGTTTAGCTTGGATGCCATGTGTGCTGTTGTCCTCATCGGGATCACACTGACTGAAGCCACCAGGGTGTGTGTGTGTGTGTGTGTGTGTGTGTGTGTGTGTGTGTGTGTGTGTGTGTGCTGCTTTTCAAAGGGTCTGTGGTGGGGACTCAGATGGTCCTAGTATTAGGATGTTCAAGATGGCTCCTGCTCTAGGTTCAGTTCCCAGAACACAAAACAGGCAGTTCACAACTGCATGAAACTCCAGTTCCAGGAGATTGATGTGCCCTTTTGAACTTCATAGGCCCTGTATACATGTGGTGCACAGACATGCATGCAGACACACATACGCATAAGTAAAAATGCTAAAAATAAAGCAAACAAAAAAATGTCATGTAGCAGGATGCCTCTTCATGCATAGGGAATTCCTTCATGTTCTCTCAGATGTTCTTATTGTTTCTTCTCATCTGAATGTATAGACAATGAGCTTTTTAAATGTGTGTGTGTGTGTGTGTGTGTGTGTGTCTGTGTGTATACTCATGCATGTATATGTGTACACTCATGTGTGTGGTATGTGAGTGTGTACACTCATGTGTTTGTATGTGCATGTATGTATACTCATGTGTGTATGTCTATGTATGTATACTACTGTGTGTATGTATGCATGTATGAGTGTGTACACTCATGTATATGTATATATATGTGTGTGTTTATGTGTGTATGTACAGGTGTGTATATGTGTGAGTGTGTACACTGATGTTTGTGTGTGTACATTCATGTGTGTACATGTATTTGTGTGCACACTCATATGTGTATTGTGTGCATATGTATGTATATGTATGTGTGTACACTCATGTGTTTATGTGTATAGTAATATAGGCATATGTATGTACATTCATATGTGTATGTGTGTGCATGGGTCTACATTTCTCTGAGTGTGTGTGTGTGTGTGTGTGTGTGTGTGTGTGTGTGTGTGTGTGTGGTGGGCATGTGTGGTAATGGTGTGTATGTGGAGATCACAGGAAAACTTGCAGGAGCCAATTATCTCCTTCTACCATGAGAGTTCTGGGGAGTTGAAATCAGCATGTCAGGTTTGTACAGCAAGCATCCTTTACCTTCTGAGCCACCTTGCTGACCCAACCTTGTAATGAACATGAAACTTCACAGGCAGGGACTGAGGTCAAATTGTTTACCACTGCTGCAAAGCCATTGAGACTCTTGGAAAGCAGGGCTCACCGCATCTCCTTCTCTGTGAAGTACTCTGTGTGCATATGCATGAGGACACCATGCATATGAGGTCCATGGCAGACACATGAGGAACAATGCCAATCACAAACCGCCCACACGGTGAATGGCCAGTGGGGCCTTTGCACTCTGGTGACTCTATGTGTTTAACCAGGTCTCATAAACAAAATTGCTCTAAACATAACATAAAATACCTTTAGACTGTGCATATTAAGTGTACATAAAACATAAATTTTATGTTTAGACAAATTCCCAAAGCTGGAACATCTCACTTGCCCTCAAAGAATCATGGGAATTTGAAAATATCAAAATTTCCACTAAGTAAAAACACTAAACTTTAAAAATCCTCAAGGAAGGGGGGTGAGGAAATAGCTCAGGTGGTAAAGTTCCTATCTTCTAAGAATGGGGAGCTGAGGCAAGAATACCCAAATTTGGAGTTGAAGTAGATGGGTATGCTGGTACCTTTGTTATCCCAGTGCCAGGAAGAGACCCTTGGATCTCCATGGTTCACTGGCACCTAGCTGAAGCTACTGTGTAAATTGCAAGCTGATGAGACATCTTTAAGTGGACAGTGCCTGACCACCAGCATCTAAGGTTATTCTTTAGCCTCCACATGCATGAGCACATACAAGTACACACATATGATTCTGCACATACATGAACAGAGAGAGAGAGAGAGAGAGAGAGAGGAAATGTCTCCAAAGAGGAGGTAGGAAGAATGTAAGAACCAAATAATGGGCAGATTGCTGAGGGGCACATGAGGTTCCAACCTAGCTGAGGAGCTACTGGCTGTTAATGGCTCCTGGGCTGTAAAGAGAGTTTTTCTTAAAGGGTGTAACCTCTTGCCCATAACCATGCTCATGCAAGCAACCCTAATAAAGTCCAGTGAGAGATTAAAAAATAAAACAGAAACATTAAATGAGGATCACTGTGGAGAAGATGAAGGGATTAATAGCAAATATGATCAAAACATATGTATATCTGAAATTTTCAAGTAATAAATAGAAAATGTTAAAGTAAGCTGCAGAATAGTAATCATGAGTTCATAGAATAAAACTTGCTACCCATATAGCAATCTTCTCTTAGGAACAAAAACCACATTGCCACACACAGTATGAGCTAAGCTTCTGTGGTGCTGGGATGTGGATTGTTTTAATTTGTAGGGTTTTTTCCACTAGGTATATGCAATTTTAATATTTAAAGATGAAACTGGGCCGGGAAAAAAGCTTCCTGAAGAAAGTACCTGCTGGGCAAGCATGGAGACCTGAGTTCAGATTCCTAACAACCAAATTAGACAACAACAAAAACAGGCATGGTTGTGTGCCTTTAACCTCAGCACTAGGGTGTGGAGACCAAGAAGATTCTGTAGGCTATTGGCCAGCCACTGCAGCTGGAACAGTGAGACCCAGGTTTACTGAGAGAACCTGTCTCAAATAAAAATAACGCAAAGAAGCAACTATGGAAGACAGCATGGTATCATCAACCTCTAGCCTCCATCTGCAACCCACACATGAACATAGACACACAACACACACACGCACAGAGAGAGAGAGAGAGGGAGGGAGAGAGAGAGAGAGAGAGAGAGAGAGAGAGAGAGAGAGAGAGAGAGAGAGAGAGAGAGAGAGAGAGAGAGAGAGAGAAAGAGAGAGAGAGAGAGAGAGAGAGAGAAGAGATGCAAAACACAAGCACACTCAAAAGGAAAAGTAAACAATAAACTAATGTAGCTGAAAAAAGGTAAAAGGCAATGTTTAGCCTTGAATGCTAGATATCAGTTGAATTCAAGTCAGGGTATAAGTAGGAGTGTCTGAAAATGACAATGTATTTGTAAATATCAGAGAGGTTGTTTCCAAGGAAAATTAGCAATGAAGTCCCAGACCATCATCTCAGTCAAAAAGAAAAAAAGAGGGTGGGGTTTCTGTCCGCACTATGAGAAGATTAAAAGAGGGGAAGTGAATTGAATTTTATTTTAATAACAAAGTAAACATCTTTGTTTAAAACAACAAGAACCCTGCAGCTATTGAATCTCAGCAGACAGAGCTGGCCGAGGGCTGCACTAACTGCCTAGATAAGACCTTGCCAAGAGTGAAAGTATCAGCAAAAGGAAACGTATGCTAGTCTAAAACAAAATTAATTTCATTGCGGGTATCACTGAGAACAAATTATCATGTCTGATAACACAGAGTCCTTGTAAGTCAGAGGACAAAGATTACACTCGAGTTCAAAGACTTGCCATTTACTTTGCCTTTTGTGGGCTGTTTACCCTGAACACAGGAGGAATAATTAAGGATGTTTCCTGTGCTGTTTCTGATATTAATTAAAGCTGACCAGGGAGACCAGATAGGAAAACAATAGCAGTATAGACAGTCAGATAGGAGAGCAGACTCATGTATGATGCTGTTTACAAGTCAACTAAAGAATGTGTCTGGGGGCAGATCTTACTTTCACTTCTTTGTGGCTGGGGTTAGAATGCAAAGTGCATCTGTTTTGTTGACAATCAGTTGCCTTTCATTTCTCTCTTGGTGCAAACCGGAAAGGAGACAAATCAAAGTCCAAATGCAGAGAGACACAGCTCTTTAGGGTGGCCAGCTCCTTTGGCAGTAGCCACTGGTTTGTGCATATCTGATTACCATTGTTCAGTCACTCCAAAGTGATTGTTTTTGCTTTTGGATATATTCAGGAAGAATGTAGAGTTGACAAAACACTCAGGAATGAAGGTTTCAGCTGTATGTTCTCACTCCCAACCATGACTCACCTCTCTAATGAGGTTTGAGGGCAACTATGTAATGCCTGTGTCTCAGTGTTTCATCTATAAAATGGGAGCAGTAGCGCCACATGATCTACCAGGGGATTTTTGGAGTTACCTAATGAGTATGAAGATGTTTCAAAACAAAAAGAAGCGTACGAGAGAGAGACAGAGACAGAGACAGAGTGTGTGTGTGTGTGTTTGTATGTGTTTATATATTTTTCATTCTGAAAATATTTTGTGATACATAACAATGAATTTCATCATGACGTTTTATACAAATATATCTTATCAATAAAAGTTGGTAAATAATATTTTAACAAAGGAAAGCATCTCTTGGGAATAAACTTTCACAATGTAATAAATCTTGTTTCTCTTGGGTGGTCCTAGAAGATCTGAAGGCAAATACAGGGAGGAGATAATTTTTCCAGGTTCTCTCTTGCTCTCTGACTCCATTCTGCTGAACTCTGAGGGATTGATTATCTGTGTTTATCTGCTCAAATATATATTGTAGAAACTGAACAATACTTCTGAAGATTGACTAATGCTTTAATTTGCAGTGACTTTCAAACCTCAAGAAATATTCAGAAATCTTGATCTAAATTTTAGCAAAGGAACTTCGGGGTCATCTTTCAATTAAAAATTGAGCCAAGCTATGGTGGCACACACCTTTAATATGAGCATTCAGGAGGCAGAGACAGGCAGATCTTCGTGGGTTTAAGGCCAGCCTGGTCCACAGAGTGAGATCCAGGACAGGTTCCAAAGCTACAGAGAAACCCTGTCTCAAAAAAGCCAAAAAAATCAATTAAAAATTGATTGAAGTTCATAGCACTTGGGAAAGCAACATAAAGAAACCACTTTCAAATACTGCAAGTGGTAATAAGAGCGACAAGAGAAGGCAGTGACAATTGAGTTTCCACAAGTAATCTGATTAACATATGGATGGGTACAAACCTAGATGTTGGCTGCCAAGTTTACTGCTAATATTTTTAGAAGTCAGCATCTGCTGGCCAGCATGTGCTTTTAAAAAACTGTTTCAGCAAGCAAAGACAAACGATCTCGATTTGGTGTGTTGACTGACCACGTAAGCAACTAACATGAGGGTTTACCCTGAAGCTTGTCTGTAGCTGTGTGGGATCAGGGTGAATGCCTTAGGACTCCTGACCGATGTCATCACTTCCTGAATGACTAGCCCACCAACATCATTAAACAAACAAAAATGGCCCTTTTAACTATGTATTAATTGTACTCCTATCTGGGAAGATGAAAACATGGGATTTTCTGTGGTGTTTCCCAATGACAGCTGGAGTATGATTTTTCTTTACTTCAGGAAACAAAAACCTTTGGGATTTTTCAATGTTTAATTTGGACAAAGTCTGTGAAAACATTTGGTATTTATCCTGGTGCCAACTGAAGTGTGCGCTTTGGGCTCTGAGACATCATTTGGGTTTGAGATGTGGATTTTCATTTGAGAAGATGTAGTTTTAACATGGAACAAAACACTGTCACACACAGACTGCTGAGGCCCTGCATGGAACCTGTGAATTAGTATCTCACGAATATCTTCTTTCAAGAACACAATGCTTGGAGAAGATGTGAAAACTGGGAAATGGGGACTTGTCGTAGGTATAAGGGTTCTGGTACATCTGGAGAAGCCGTTGTTTTCTCTCTTCTTGAGAGTGGATTAGAGGCTTCATCTATTCTCTGAACTACTGGGTGAGCACTGTGTGAGGTCTTCCCTGCCCAGGAGTGCCTGAGAGGGCAACAAAGAGTCTGAGGCAGGTGGGAGGTGGCATTTACACAATTACACTTCTTCAGCGGTTCTCAAGAGTGTCTCAAGAGAAATGGGGTCTCTTCCCTTCTGGAGTGTCTTAGAGTGCTGTGAAGAGACACCATGACCACAACAACTCTTAGAAATGAGGACATATATTTGGAGCTGTCTTATAGTTTAGAATTTTAGTCTGTTGTCATCAAGAGCAAGCATGGTGGCATGGTGCTGAGGCAGTAACCGAAAGTTCTACATCTGGGTCCATAGGCAGCAGGGAGAAAAAGTGGGCCACTGGGCCTGGCTTGGCCATCTGAAAGCTCAAAAGCCACTCCCAGTGATACACTTCCTCCAACAAAGCCACACCTCCTAATAGCACCACTCCCTATGAGCCTAAGGGACCATTTTCATTCAAACCACCACATGGCATATGTGGTTTTATTTCCCATTTACTTTCTCAGGGAGTCTAGCAGACGTGTCTAGTCTCTCCATGTTATGTTCCCGATGGCATTGTTTTAGCATCTTAAAATGGTGCTCCCTCAATATAGAGAATGATGAAGTGGACTTGCAAAAGTCAACAGTTTAGGCAAGGAAACAGGAAGACGCAGGCGAAGCAGGGCAAGGACAGAAAGCGGTCTGGGGGCTGCTGTGAGGAAGAAGGTATTTCTTGACTCTGAGGAATGCAGAAGTGGTAGAAAAGGCACCTGATGGGTTATAAGGACCTGTATCCTCCCTGCAGAGCTCGGGGGAGAGGGGATGCTTCCCTTCTTCATTAAAGAGAATATCCCTATATGGCACTGCTGCCAATGGAGACCTGGGCCATCAGGACAGCATGCAGCTTGCTTGCTGTCTCTGGGAACATGCTCGCAACAGCTATCTGCCTGTATCTCTGGTGCACAAGAGACCTGCTTGTAATTCCCACCATTACATTAATGTGAACCATGAGGGCTTTCTTAATCCACATCACTTCTCCATAAAACAAGGTCTGATTTGACTAAAGAGCTGCATCTTCAAAAGAACATTTGTATGGAGACCCACATTTGTTTATGGAGAAGTGATAGTACAAGACATACTCACTCCTATGAACCTGATTTCAAGACAGCGTAGACAGCCCAGAGTTTGTCTACTACTGAGACCTCTCATGCCCTTCTGAACTCATTGTGAGTAACATACTATCGAGCTTCAGTATTTCTGTAGCCTGTGCACAAAACAACCCACAGATTGTCTGTCATTTACAAAAATGTGTGCTAGGTGCCTATGCGGTGACAGACTCTGTCCTGGTTGTAGCAATGAAATGAAGTCAGAAAACTATGACCTCTGACATAGGAAGATAGATGAAGTGTGATGCATCTCCAGTGAAACAAGAAAACGACAACAAAAACATGGGTGTTGTCATTCCATCT
Source organism: Cricetiscus sungorus (assembly GCA_030556225.1). Lineage (NCBI taxonomy): Eukaryota > Metazoa > Chordata > Mammalia > Rodentia > Cricetidae > Cricetiscus > Cricetiscus sungorus. The sequence goes on from JANBXA010000635.1 coordinate 1,862,346, forward strand.
TCCTCCACCTTCTCTTTAACCATATCTTCATTTGTCTCGGTCACCATTTCAGCAGTCCCTGACCAGTAAACCTGGCCATGGAAGGGGAGACAGAAGGTGCAGTGAACCTCCTGAGAATGATCTTTGGAGCATCAGTCCACCAGAGCTGTGCCTGCAGGTGGTTCAGAAGGCCTACACTGCATGGACAGGAACATGTTTCCAGATTACAGAAGCCACTGGATGTGGACATGACACAAGAGAAGCATTTCTGAGTTAACTTTGGACCACAGCAGACTGAGGGTCCATTTAAATGAAGCATGCCTTGGGAAAATAGGTATTTGGCCCAAGGAACAGTAAATGTCTTTATCCCCAGTGTGTTGGAGGTGGGCAGAGGGGTATATGGGTATAATAACATAATGGGGAAGGCACATTATGGAGTTATTGCATTAGACAGAATAGACTCCATGTATATGTTCTGTAAGGTAGAGCTAGGCTCCATGAGTTAGCATTACAGGAAAGAATAGTTTCTCCCCATACAAAGGAGACATTTGCAATAATTACAGTGTTCCAGATTTGGAATGTGCTGCCTCGAAAGGAGTGAGAGTCCTTACTCACTGAAAACATTTGGGTTAGGTTTAAATCACCTTCAATTAGGGTGACGTAACGAGATCTCTGAGACTGTTTCAACAGGCATCTTCTGTCTTGTTGAAGCTGAAAAAAAGGAAAGAAAAAAAACCCATCCTCCTGGAAAAAAAATTCCCAGGGTACATGAAGTGCACAAAGAAATGTGAGTCAAATTCTGAGTTTAAAGTAAATGGGTCTCAGTTCTGTTTTAGATTCATGAGTCCCCTTGAAATCACTGCTTTCAAGGCATATAAGATCTTTCTTTTCTTACAAAGTTTTTTTACTATATATTTGTGTGTTGTGCAGAGTGTTTATAAACAGATTACATATATTATGATTAAATGTTACCATTTTTTCGTTTGAGTAAGGGAAAATCCTCCACCCTGCCATGGTGGACTCATTGCCATTTGATCATCTTGAAGTGATTCACCTCTCTGTCTGCTGTGCTTTAGAAGAACCCTTGGAAGGGAGTAATTTAGACCAGAGTTCTAGTTGGGGCAGCATAAGTCTTTTACATGGTAGAGAAGTGACACCTAGCCAAAGTCCCCTGGGCAGCTTTGTGTGGGGGGTTTGGTTGACTCCTCAATAGCATTCCTGAATTGGGAGGACCAAAACAGGGCCCACTGGATGAACTTCAGATGAACTGAGTTTCACAGGAGTACAACATAGAAAATTTGCTCAAATTTGCTCAGTATATGGTGGCTGGATCCTCTAGGCTTCCATCTTTGGGGCAGAAATCTTGTAAGCTCACTTTCAATTTTACTACAGAAGAGTAGTAAATGGGTAGCTCCATTTGTTCCGAAGCCACAAGAGATCTCTGAATTAACACTACAAGAAGATCTAGGGCTTCTTTTGGCATCAGTAGGGCTTCTTCTAGCCAGGCTTCCTCTTACCTACCCATGATACCTACAGCTCTTGCAGTTGAGTGTTAATTTTCCCTAAGCTTTGCCTCCACTTTTATGTTTCCCTGGAAACTTTAACAGGGACTAGAAAGGAGGTAGAGTTGAGACAGAAATGACTTCAGAAAAATTGTTCCTTACTCTCCTCATCATTGTGACAAAATTCCCAGCAGAAGCAACTTGTGGGAAAAGATGTCATTTAGGCTGTGTTCCAGGAAATGTGAGTCCACTGTGGCAGGGAAGACATGATGGCAAGATGACTTAGGAGCTGGTGATGTGGCTGGTTCACAGCTTGATGGATCAAGAAGCAAAGAGCTCAGACCAGAACCTGAGGAAGATTCCACCTTCCAGGCCTCTACCCTCAGCAACACACTTATGCCAGCTAGTCCAAAACGTGGGGTGCCATAAGGTCCCCAATCAGAACCACCATCTGAGGAATGGATATTCAAATACATGAGCCTGCTGAGGCATTTCACATTCAAACCAGAACAAGTGCTTCCCTTCTGGTCAGGCATTTGCTTTCCATTGTCTTCAGTGGACCATGTATGGGGACATGCACTCATCTCGACTGGGGACAGATATTCTCCCACCAAGGGCTAATTTATAATCTAGTTTAGAGACCACAATTTTATAAGAATCTTTTTCCCAGCAACCATGATAGAGTGTTCTTAGAAATGCAGGAGAGCTGAGAATGACATTGTCCATTTCAATGGCTGTCCCAGAAACATCAATAAATATGGAGGTATTGCCATCTGTGGTGGTTTGAAAGAAAATAGACCCCAAAGTGAGTGACACTATTTGTAAGTGTGGCCTTGTTGAAGTAGATGTGGTTTTGTTGGAGGAACTGTGTCACTGTGGAAACAGGCTTTAAGGTCTCATATGTGTTCAAGCCACACCCAGTGAGTCAGTCTACTTCCTGTTGCCCGCATTTCAACAAGTAACAGCTATATCTCCAGCACCATGCATGCCTGCATGTCACTATATCCCCACATGATGATAATGGACTGAACCTCTACCCTGTCAGTGAGCCACCACAATTAATTTTTTTTCTGTAAGAGTTGCCGAAGTCATGGTGTCTCTTCACAGCACTAGAAGCCACAACCCAAGTTATGTATGTACATATATGTACAGAGTGGAAAACAAAACCCTTGATGATGTGATATACATGTACAGAGTGGAAAATTATATCTCATGCTAAGGCAGCAGCATTTCTTAATGTCTGTGTCATGAACCCTTTGGGATCTAATGGCCCTTTCCCAGGTTCGCCTAGGAACATCAGAAAACACAGATATTTATATTATGATTCCTAACAGTAGCAAAGTTACAGTTCTGAACAAAAATCATTTATGGTTGGGGGGTCACCACAACATGAGTAGTGCTATGAGCACCCTTAACCACCAGCCCAGTCCCACAGCCCAGCTGCCCCAAATGAGCACTCAGAGACTTACATTAATTAAAAACTGTTGTCCAGGGACTTGGGCTTCTTATCGGCTAGCTCTGCCTCAATTATTAACCCATAGCTACTAATCTATGTATTCAGAGGAGGAACTCTATTAAAGGACCATATCATTAGAAAGGTTGAGAACCACTTCTCCAAGGCTTGTACCAGCTGGTCAAATAATAGTAGGGTCCGTTTTCTTTCCCATTTGGTGCTCTACAAGGAAGTGTCCCTTTCATAGTATCTTTACTTCCACTTTGTTAGTACTTTCTGCTTCTTTTTAATGTTGAGAATATTCCCAAATACAAGTCTAAAGTGCTGGCTAATATTCCATAATGCAAAAAGGCTCCATGTGATTTACAGGAAAAAAAATAGATTTATTCAACAAGCTTTATCTAGTTAGGAGTTAGAGTAGTTCTGGTATACCCATGAGTTCAAACCAAAAGGGTCAACAGTATATATACTCAAAGGGTAGAGATGCAATATTCATTAATGTACACTGTATGGTGACTTTACAGAACATAAATACTTCACATTGTGAAAATTGACTCTTTGCACATGTGATTTTTGTTTATGTATATTATCACTTTACATTTTCATGTTTATTTTGTGTAGTCTTCTTTATCACTGTATGTACATATGTGGAGTTGGAGGACATTGGATGAATGTGGTGCACAAAGGACTGAGTGAACTAAAGGGGGGAGAAGCAGGTCTTCCTGGGAGAGCAGTTCCTTTTGGCCACTTTCTTTACTATGGGTACTTGTTAATTCTAGGTAATGACTGAAGGTTGGGTTTGAGGGATAGGTAGAGCATAGGAAGTCTTTCAGTGGTTGTGCAAGGCTAGTGTAAAAGCAGAAACTCAGCGGATGTACATCAGGGTCCACTTTCTGAACCTCTACATTGCAGGCCAAAAACCTTTAGACAAACTCACTATTGTGTCTAGATGGGAATGTCTAGGATCATGTATTTAAACATAAGGTCCCCAGTTGGTGAGTCTGTTTGGGGAGGTTCGGGAGGTGTAGCCTTTTTGGAGGAAGTAAGCCACTGGAGGTGGGTGTTGAGGCTTTAAAGATTCAAGTCATTTCCAATTTAGTCTATGCTTCATGCTTTTGGTAAAGGTTGTGAAATCTCACCATCCTGTTCAGCTGTCAAGCCTGCTGCTTGGGGCCACACTTCCACACCATGACAGACTCATCTTCTATAACTATAATCTCAAATAAACCTTTCCTTCTAGAAGTTGCTGTGGCAAGGACCAGGAGGAATAGTCACAGCATGCTGAAATGATATCCCAGCAAAGCAGGTGCTTGGTCAATGGCAGTGTGTTTCATTCTTTCTGTGGATTCCCTAATTTAGGAGCAGAGTTTCTGTGAAGCAAGTGGGGAGGAGCGTCACTCAATGCCAGCTTATGTAATCTTTAACCTCATCTTCCCCATGGCTGGACTAGTTCATACAGTAGCAAAATTCTACACTAAGAAAGAAGCAAGCACCCCCCCCCTACACACACACACACACACACACACACACACACACACACACACTTTAGGTGGTCAGCACATCTAGGGTTGGTTGTCAGCACATCTAGGGTTCTTCAGTTTTGTGGGACTGCTAAAGCTAGGGAGATGAAAGTGAGCTGGTTTGGGGAGGTGTAGGGCTGAGGCTGACTCCTGGGTGGTATCTGCCAGCTGAGTGGATAACTTCTGGGACAGATATAGACTATGGCCCAGCCCTTTTAGCAGCTACTGAAGCTGTCAAGTTTATTCCAATAATGACCACAGCCTGCTAATGTCTATGTACCACCTGGAGTAGAGCAAAATAGAATGAGGTAGCAACGACTGTGGGTTGATTTAACTGTGCATGGATAGAGCTTCTATAGTGTGGCTTATCCTTATGGTTGTATACAGCTTGAATTCATGATAACTTTGTGATTGGGTGAGTTTTCTTAACCCTCAGTATAAATTGTCTGATGCCCTGAATGTAGTTGGCTATTGCATGAGACTTTAGTCTCCCTCATTTATCTACTTCTTTCTCTCAGGTCCCACAGCCTGTGGAGAGGTGACAAGGTATGACTTATCCTTAGGAGTTATAGGCTATGCCACGAGAAGTGTGAATATTAAAAAGTTATAGATGGATCAGCAGGCCCATTGTTTGTTTTGATCTGTATTGAAATCTCATTTTAGAGAAAGCAGTTAATACAAACTGCTTGAGCAGACTCAAGTTTTTGAGCCATAGCAAAAATAATGCCTGAAAAGCTACCAACATAAACATCAACAAGTTTACAATGACCAAAGGAAATTTAAAATTTGTGAGCCCATGACTGTGATAATCTTAATTATTTTAAAACATTTAGTAGCCAGTACTTACAACTGTTACTAAATGTAGATTATGTCAACTCTATTGATTTAAATACAGGTTTAACATTGTGTATTAAATTTTGAACTTCGACATTTTAACATTGTATTATAATCTTTAAGTCTCATTTTTCACACACTTTAAATCATTTCCTCAGAGCCTCACAGCTTGTATAAACCCTCTGCATTTCCCTTCCACTCTGGAAATAGCCAGCCAACATTTTACCTTTCTACCTGGAAACACTCCATCGTTTTAGCCTTCATTACAACTTGAATTATTTATTTACTTATGTACTTCAAGCTTTTATGACAGTTTGTGAGCTTGTTAGGAAGTGCCATTGATTTGTTTATTAACCATTTTAGGCTAGCAGATAATTAAACCTGTTTCAGAGATTTTTTTTAAAGTCATGAAGGAAACTCGTGTTATTTAAACTTTCCCTTAATGCTCTCAAATGTGTATTATCAGGAAGCAACATGTCCATCCTTTACACCCAAAGTTATTGCAAAGTCAGAACATTTTTTAAGGTCAAAGCAGACTTTTAGCTATGGATGGAGTGACCAGGCAGCCTCCAGGGAGGAGCTGACTGATGCCCGCATTCTACTAAGCTGAAGGTGGTGGGACCGCTTAACTGTCTGGAGAAGATAGGCCTGGGACAAAGGGCCAGCTGTCAATACCCATCACAGAGATATGAGAAGGATAAGTTTTACCAGAGGAAGTAGAAAGTATGGACCAAGTAACCTCTGTATCAATTAAAAACAACAGTCTGTTATCCTGGGATCACTTGTGGTATTGCTGATGACTTTGTTGGAGGCTAGGACTCCAGGACAGTGTCAGACCTTAGCAGCCAGGCCCAGAAGATCCCAGAGATTTTTCTATGGAGAAGGCACTTGGGGAACTGATGCACCTTGACAAGGCCAAGGGAGCAGTTGACTCTCCAATGTCCAACCTGTCTACAGTTTGGGAAGGATGTTGGCAGCAGGCAAGGTGAAGTGCAGTTGTGTGCCCAGTGACTGATGCTGTTACATTAAAGCAAGTTCTGATTGGAACCTGTGGCCTCAAGGTCCCTGCCAGAAACTGGCATTCTCTATCTATCATGGGAAGCCTTCCTTGCTCCACCTTCCCATTAAATACCTTAAATGCCATATTCAGGAGATATTTATGAAGTGTTTGAGGGTCATAATCTAATCTCTTGAATTTCTTTTAATATCCTGATTTTTAATAAAATTTACACTAAACAAAATTTTAAGTTTACTATAAACTTTTCAGTTACTCACTTAATGCTTAATTGTGATAGCATATACAGTGTAGCCTGTATGTTTTCCGCCAGCCTACCCACCACCAGTCTGGCGCGCCAGCCCCAAATAACACTCAGAGACACTGTATTTGATACAATCCTGTTGGCCAGTTACCATTATTGTTTATGGGCTAGCTCTGTCTTAATTATTAACCTATTTCTACTTATCTAAGTATTTCCACGTGGTCATCTTATCAGGGAGCTACGGCCAGCATCTTCCTTCCTCCCCGGTCTACATCTTGACCCTCCTTACTACTTTTTCTTTCCTCCTTGTCTCCTAGCCCCGCCTATCTTGCTTTCTCATCATCCCAACAGTGCTTTATTAATTAACCAGTATGAGAAACATATTTACAGAATAACATCTCCCATCATCTCCTCTTTTCTGTCTAAAATAAAAAGAAGTGTTTTAACCTTGACATAGCAAAATATATCATACAACAGTTATGAAATAAGAATCACAGTTAACAATATTTAGTTTATTAACATTTTGTAAGACTTAAAGAAAATATCATCTATCCTATCTTTGTGAGTTTAAAGTCCTATATGTAACTTATCTTTAATCCTAACTAAGGAAAACTATATCCATAACTATCTGTCTTTAACTCCTTCAAAGACCATAGAAGGATAATATATAAACTCTAGAAATGACAGAGACAACTCATTACCTGGTCAGTCACCCGAAGTTCTTTTGTAATGTTCCATCTTCAGCCCATAGGCCATAGTGTGTCTCCAGACTTCTCAACAAAGCAGGAAACTTTAAACTGTCTACCTGTATTGGCAGTTTGTTAGTCATTTTTTTGTGTGTGTCCTGTAGACTGTTTGGCAGGCAGCCTCTTCCATGAAGCAGGAATCCTGTAGCAATGTCCATCTTGCATCAGCAGTCACCTTTTTGTGGGCCCTGCATGTCCAGTTTCTACAACATAAAGTCAAACAGTCCAGAAGAGCAGTACCTTGCCAAAATGGCTAGTTTTGTCATATTAGAAGCAAACTCCATAACATGTTTCTTCGATATCCATCTTCCTTTCTGATGCAGGTGGTGTTACCACGAGCAGAATTCTACCAGAAATTCAAAGAAGAGCTAATACCAATACACTTCAAATTGTTCCACACAATAGAAGCAGAGGGTTCATTACCAAACTCTTTTTATGAGGCCACAACTACCTTGGTACCCAAGCCACACAAAAACACAAATAAGAAAGAGAACTACAGACCAATATCCCTCATGTACATTGATGCAAAATGCTGACAAATCAAATCCAAGGAATGCTGTTGGGAGTGCAAACTCATATAGCCACTTTGAAAATCAGTATGGTGATTTCTCAGGAAAATGGGAATCAGTCTATCACATGATCCAGCAATTCTACTCTTAGGCATATACCCAAAAGATACACATTCTTATTACCAGGGCGTCTGTTCAACTATATTCATAGCAGCATTATTTGTAATAAGCAGAACCTGGAAACAACCTAAATGACCCTCAACTGAAGAATGGATAGAGAAAATGTGGTACATTTACACAATTGAGTACTACTCAGAGGAAAAAATAACAATGGAATCTTGAAATTCATAGGCAAAGCCAGATGTAAATAATACTTATCAACTAATCCAGCCCTACAGAAAGTTCTGGAAGGAAAACTCCAACCCAAGGAAGTCAACTGTACCCATAAAAACATAGGCAATAGATAATCCCACTTGACCAAAAGAAAAAGGGAAGGGGGGATCTACACATAATACCACCATCACCAACAAATCCAAAACGATCAAAATTAACAATCAATGGTCATTAATATTCCTCAATGTTAATGGTCTTAACTCGCCTATAAAAAGACACAGGCTAAAAGAATGGATATGAGACAAAATCTATCCATCTGCTGCATAGAAGAAACACTCCTCAACTTCAAAGACAGATGTCACCTCATAGTTAAGGGTTGGGAAAAAAATTTTCAATCAAATAGACCCAAGGAACAAGTGGGTGTAGCAATCCTAATATCTAACAAATTAGAGATGAAGAAGGCAATTTCTTACTCATCACAGGAGAAATCCATAAAAATGACGTCTCAATTCTGAATATCTATGCCCCAAATACAAAGGCACCCACATTCGTAAAGGAAACATTACTAAAACTCAAGTAGCACATAAAACCTCACACACTTATAGTGGGAGATTTCAATACCCCACTCTCAACACTAGACAGGTCTGCCAGACAGAATCTTAAGAAAAAAAAAAACCGAAGGAACTAATAGAAGTTATGTCCCAAATGGGTTTAATGTTTATAGAACATTCCACCCAAACACAAAAGAAAATACCTTCTTCTGCCAAAATCCTTCTCTAAAATTGACCACATACTTGACAGTATAGCAAACCAAAAATGTACAAAAAATTGGAATAACCCCCTGTAACTTATCAGACCACCACAACACAACACAAATTGCAGAAACCCTATAAAGTCATTGAAATTGAACAATGTGCAATTGCACCATTCCTGGGTCAAGGAAGAAATAAAAAAAGAAATTAAAGACTTCCTAGAATTCAACAACAATGAAGACACAACATAACCAAACTTATGGGACACTTTGAAAGCAGTACTAAGAGGAAAGTTCATAGCACTAAGTACCCACATGAAAAAACTGGAGAATAGTCACATTAGAGAATTAACAGCACAATTGAAAGCTCTAGAAAAAAGAGAAGCAAACTCACCCTGGAGGAGTAGAAGCCAAGAAATAATCAAATTGAGGACTGAAATCAATAAAGTAGAAACTAGGAAACCAATGCAAAGAATCAATGTATCAAGGAGTTGGGTTTTAGAGAAAATAAACAAGATAGATTAACCTTTATCCAAATTAACCAAAAGGCAGAGAGAGAACATGCAAATTAACAAGATCAGAAATGAAAAAGGGAACATAACAATGGACACTGAGGAAATCCAGAGAATCTTCAGGTCATACTTTGAAAGCCTGTACTACACAAAATTCTAAAATTTAATGGAAACGGACAATTTTCTGGATATATATCACTTACCAAAATTAAATCAAAAACAGATAAGCAATTTAAATAGACCTATAACCCCTAATAAAATAGAAGGAGTCATCAAAAGCCTCCCAGGAATGCAGGGATGGTTCGTTCAATATATGAAAATCCATCAATGTACTCTACCATATAAACAAAGTGAAAAGCCACATGATCATTTCATTAGATGCTGAAAAAGCCTTTGACAAAATCCAACCCCCCTTCATGATTAAGGTATTAGAGAGATCAGGGATAACAGGAGCACACCTAAACATAATAAAAGCAATATACAGTAAAACAACAGCCAACGTCAAACTAAACGGAGAGAAACTCAATGCAATTCCTCAAAAATCAATAACAAGACAAGGCTGCCCACTCTCTCTATCTCTTCAATATTGTGAACAAGAAAACAAAAGGAGACCAAAAGGATACAAATTGGGAAGGAAGAAGTCAGACTCTTACTATTTGCAGATGACATTATAGCTTACATAAGTGACCTGAAAAACTCTATCAGGGAACTAGCACAGCAGATAAACACCTTCAGCAATGTGGCAGGATACAAGATTAACTAAAAAAATCAGTAGCCCTACTATATACATACGACAAAGGAGCTGAGAAAGAAATCAGAGAAACATCACCTTTTACAAATAATATAAAATATCTTGGGGGTAACACAAACCAAACAAGTAAAAGACCTATATAATAAGAACTCTGAGTCTTTAGAGAGGGAAATTAAAGAAGATACCAGAAAATAGAAAGATCTCCCATGCTCTTAGATCAGTAGGATAAACATAGTAAAAATGGCAATCTTGCCAAAAGCCATCTACAGATTCAATGCAATCCCCATCATAATCCCAGCCAATTCTTCACTGACCTTAAAAGAAAACTACTCAACTTTATATGAAAAAAAAAAAACCAAAAGACCATGAATAGCCGAAACAACCCTGTGCAATAAAGAAACTTCTAGAAGCATCACTATCCTTGACTTGAAGGTCTATTATAGAGCTATAGTCCGAAAAACAGCTTGGTATTAGCACAAAAATAGATAGGAAGACCAATGGAATCAAATTGAACAGTTGATATTTGACAAAGAAGCTAAAATTATACAATGAAAAAAGAAAGAAAGCATCTTCAACAAATGGTACTGGCATAACTGGATGTTTTGAACAAATTGGTACAGGAGACTGCTTCCTGAACATAATACCAGTAGCACAGACACTGAGATGGACAATTAATAAATAGGACCTCATGAAATTGAAAAGCTTCTGTAAGGCAAAGGACACAGTCAACAAGACAAAGCAGCTCCCCACAGAATGGGAAAAAGATCTTCACCAACCCTACATCTAGCAGAGGTTTGGTCTCCAAAATATTCAAAGAACTCAAGCAACTAGTCACCAAAACATCAAATAATCCAATTAAAAAGTGGGATACAGACTCAATAGAGAATTCTCAATAGAGGAATCTAAAATGGCTGAAAGACACTTAAGAAAGTGCTCCAAATCCTTAGCCATCAGGGAAATACAAATCAAAACAACTCTGAGATACCATCTTAGTCCTGTCAGAATGGTTAAAATAAAAAAACACTAAAGACAATTTATGCTGGAGAGGATGTGGAGAAGGGGGAACATTCCTCCACTGTTGGTGGGAGTGCAAACTTTTACAGCCTCTTTGGAAATCATTATGGTGGTTCCTCAGGAAAATAGCAATCAGTCTACCTCAAGATCCAGTAATTCCACTCTTAAGCATTTAACCAAAAGATGCACATTCATACAATATCTGTTTAACTATATTCACAGCAGCATTATTGTAATAATCAGAACCTGGAAGCAACCTAAATGTTCCTCAACTGAAGAATGAATAGAGAAAATGTGGTACATTTACACAATTGAGTACTACTCATTGGAAAAAAAAAAATGGAATCTTGAAATTCATAGGCAAATGGATAGAACTAGAAGAAACCATTATGAGTGAGGTAACCCAGTCACAAAAAGAGAAACACTGTATGTACTCACTTATATATGTCTTTTAGACATAGAGCAAAGGATTATCAGCTTACAATCCATACCCCCATAAAATCTAGGAAACAAGGAGGACCCTCAGAGAGATATGCATGTGTAGAGAGCCGCGAAGTGCCACGCCTTAAAGTGGAGCTGGCTTCCGCCTTACACCTTCCTGTTGGTGAGGGCTCTCTGGCGTAAACAAGCCCTTAATTGGTTAAGTCTGTTCAGCCTGTCTGCTTCCGCAATAGAGTAGCCTATCTACAGGGTCCACGTAGCTCACTGGGGTTGGTTAGCTCAAGGATATTTAAGCCTGTGCAGGGGTCCCCCGGCTCTCTCTCTCTTCCTCTCCGCAGGCCAGGAGCAACATGTTTAAAGGATCCTGATTAAAATTGCATGAAGAAGATCTTCCTGGAGTCGTGTCCAGTCCTTGCTGGTCAGGGTAGGCGCGTACATGCCTGATCCCCTGGAGAAGAGGAAAGGGACAAGATCTCCCAAGCAAATTGGGAGCATGGGGATAGGGGAGAGGGAGTTAAGAGGAAGAGGGAGAGAGAGGTAGGCATGAGGGAGCAGGAAGATTAAGTCAGGGAAAGAAAAGAGAAGAGCAAGATACCATAATAGAGGGAGTCACTATGGATTTTAAGAAAAATCTGGCACTAGGGAAATATCTAGATATCTACAAGGATAACTCTAACTAAGCAATAGTAAAGAGGCTACCTTAAATGTTCTTCCCAGATAATGAGATTGATGTCTATCTTATATACCATCCTAGAGCCTTCATCTAGTAGCTGATGGAAGCAGAAGCAGTCACTCACAGTTAAACACTGAGCTGAACTCCTGGGATCTAGTTGCAGAGGGGGAGGAGTGTTGAGCAAAGGGGTTTCTCTAAAACCCGCAGAAACTGCTGACCTGAACAAGGGGGAGCTCATGAACCTCCAGACTTAGAGCTGGGAAACCAGCATAGGACTGACCTAGATTCCCTGAATGTGGTGTTAATTGGGAGGACTGGGCAGTCTATTGGAACTCTGGTGGCAGATCAGTATTATCCCTAGTATAGGAATGGACTTTGGGAGCCCATTTCACATAGAGGGATACTCTCTCAGCCTATACATGTGGGGGAGGGCCTGGGCCCTGCTCCAAATGATATGACAGACTTTTAAGACTCCCCATGGAAGGCCTCACCCTCCCTGGGGAGCAGAAAGGGGATGGGATGGATTTTGGTGTGGGAGTCGGGGGAGGACAGGAGGGTGCAGGAACTGGAATTAACATGTAAAACAAGCTGGTTTCAAATTTAAATAAAAAAATATTTTTAAAAAACTGCATAACTATGGCAAAAATGTAGTTAACCATGTGCCCCTTGATAGAGTTTTATTAAACTGTTAAAAAAAAAACTTTATATAGTGTGAAATAAGTGCTACTAACCTCTATTGAAAATATTATACCTCTTAGCTGTTCTCAAGCACATATAGTCTTTTCTTTAGGCTGTCCTGTTATTTTCCTTCTCTTTATCATGGAACTGTACGGCCTGCACGACTCAAGACAAAGTGTTTAGAGGAAAGTTTTAGATAAATATACTCAAGTTGGCAGGCCCCATCCCATCTCCAGAGCCAGCTTTTCAGTAGTATAAAACATCCCGTGACAATTTTCCAATATTATCCATACTCCAAAGACATTTTAACCTAGTAATTAGAGGAGGAACAAGAGTGGAGAGCAATGAAGGCTCAGAGATACAGTGCTTGTGCAGTGGCAGAAGTTATAACAATTCATGAGAGTTTGGAAATGTGCCATTTTCTGTGCATTGAGACTGATGGTCAAGCTTGAATTGTGGATTAGATGGTGAGGCTTAATGGTATCTCTGAGCCCAAGGAGGGAAAGAGATTTGAAAAGGCAGGCCAGAGGAGTCAAGAATCTAATTGTGAATGGGAAGATCCTATGGTTAGTTAGAGCAAGGAGTAAGACTCCCTTGAAGAAAGAATGGCAGTAAAATACCCCCAGGTGCAGAGCCAAGAGAAGGTAGGGGAGATTTAAGAAAGGTTTGTCCTTCCAAGTCCAGATAGTATGGGCTTTAAAATGGAGTCTCACCAGAAGGAGGGTACCAGTAGGCAGAAAGAAACATAGAAGGCAACATAATAAGTGTTAAGTGAGTAGGACAGTCTCAATTCAAGGGGATCTCCAGGGAGACTAGCCAGAGAGATGCCCAGGATCACAGTACACAAATATCCTTCATCCATGTGATGTGATATTCAAAGGCTGTGGGAAGGCTGTCTGACATACCAACATGATTTCCATTGAGTGAGCAGAGAGAGGCAGAGAAGGCAGCTCCAAGAGGAGAGATGGATGAGTAGAGACAGTAGAGAAAAAGACCAGTTGAAGAGAAGGGTTCTGAATTTGAAGTCAAATATGGTGGGTGGCAGAAGCCAGCAGAGGCAAGTGATCTGTACCCAGGAGGGCCAAGTTGGCAGTTTGTTTTTTCTATAGGGGAGTCAGGGATTTAGGTGGCCCAGGCATTCCTTTTGGGTTTCAGCATCAGATGTAAGCAATATGCAGTGAAACCACTGAACTGATCAGTCTGTGGGTAGAGAGACAGTTTGTTAGAGGACAGAAGATTCCAGGCTGTACTTGCCATGAAAAGTCTTGACAATTTTGTTGGGGTGGTAGTGATAGGACAGGGCATGAGAGTCAGAAACGCCTGGGAGTTAGCATTGGGTTATTCTGGAACTAAATGTCCTTTTCTCAAGTAGTTGTCCATTGGGGGATGATAAAGGAAGCAGAGGCTTTCCTGGTGAACAGAGATTCATGAGAAATGCTGAATTTAGTTTACAGCAATCCTTTTGTTTGCCCAATCAGGGTCTTTCCTGCCTAGTCTGGTCCAGGTGGTTACTTTGGACACTGTCACAGTATTGCCATATTGTGGGGGCTGGTTCTGACCATTACACTCAGCAAAGTCGGCATCTTGCTTTGAACAGGAAACATTCACATTCTATTGAATAAGACACACTTTCTTATTTATAAAGGAAGGGTCCGCTCCTTTCTCTAGAGCAGTTCTGAAAGTTCTTGTCCTTGTTTATCCTTTGCTCTGAGATTCAGTTATAAAGTGTGGTGTGCTCAACCCAGCGTACTCTCTGCTGTAGCTTCCCAAATTGAAACTTATTAACTAGAACACCAAGGCTCTGCTTATTCCATGATAAATGGTGCTCATAATATGACCTTGATTACTACAAGATCAGGAAGTATATTATGAATCATCATAGACTAATTGATTCAATATGATTTATTTTCCTATTGAGTGTATTTGCATTATTCCAAGCCTTTGAAGTTGGCAGCCTAGGGGAGCCCCTTGAGGGCAAGGCTCTGGAGCTGTTTGTCAGAGGCCTGTGAGGAACATTCACAATGCTTGGAGAATGAAGAGCTCAAGAAATACAAACAAAAGACGTGAGGACAAGTATTTGCTGGGATCACATTCTGCCCCACCTCCAAGTTATTTCACATTGTGTAAAACAATGTAGTTCTTGCAACAGTGCCTTGTTCTGGAAGATTCTATTTTACTAGCTGGTTAGGGACAGAAGATGACTGTGCCATGGGGGTATGCACATGAATGGCCACATCTGTCTAGCACCACACATGCAGCACACTGATAATGACTTTATTTCTGGAAGTAAAAGGAGTGAAGCCTTTTAATTATCAAGGTGAACTGGGGCATATTAAAATCATATCAGGCAAATCAGGCCCAAGAACTTACAGGTATAGCAGACCAAACAATGGTGAAATTTGCTTACCCTAACCCCATAAAGAAGTGGACACCTGGGGCTGTGATAGGGATAGCCCCAAAACATGTCATCTTATCACTCAGTTTGTACATCAAGGGCCAATAGGCAGAAATTTCCAACTGTCCCAGGAGTTGTCACTTGGCTCAGTCCTCACTGTGGATGCACTCTATTCCCATTGCCATCTGCCTGTACACCTGCTTACCTATCTGGACATGCCAATCTTCTGCCCACCTATTTATTCCTCTGGACCTGTTCCAGCCCTTCACATGCTGCTGCAAGTTAACTCTGGCCCTGCAGCCTGACCACAGCAGCCACTGCAGCTTCTCCAACAAGATCTCCAGCTTAGTCCTTAACCTCTCCAACCATCTGGCTAGTCATCAATAACAGGTTCTATTGGCACTTCAATCCTATTTCTTATTTCTGAAAACTGAACTCAGCTATAGTCTCTTAATCCTTTATAGCCATCATTCTGTAACATAGATAGAGGATAGTAGATAGATAGATAGATAGATAGATAGATAGACAGATAATAGGTAGATCAATGGTAGATAGAAAATATATAGATGACAGAAAGATAAAGATTGATAGATTAATAGATGACAGAAAATAGATGAAAGATAAAAGATAAATGATAAATGATAGATGATAGATGCATAAATAAATGACAGGTATATATATATATGTATATATATATATATATATATATACATATATATATAATGGTGGCGATGAAGATAGATAGACAGACAGGTAGTTGACACATGATAGATACATGAGAGATACTTAAAAATCAAGGAAAATGGGACTATCTGGCAAATCACTGCCACTAAAATTGCCATAACTTGTGAATTTATTGTTTTTCACTAAATTTTGACATCATAGAAAGATACAAACATATTAATTTATATTTCATAAGTAGGATGTTCACAACAATATTAAAATTGGTGAGGTCTGTAATGTACAAGACAATTCAATCTTATACTTAGGGTTTTAGTCAGTGAGAATGTCACATTTCTAACCGGCACAGAAAACAGAAGCATCTTAAGACTCGGGTGCCTAAGATATTACTGTTTTATATTGTAAAACATCAGTGATCTCTAACTATGTTGCCAAGTGATAACAATAGTTTATTTCTAATCTGTTCAAACTTAAACTTCTACAGCTAGGAGAGCAGAAGAGATGAGGAAGAAGTTTGGAAGAACGAAGCCCAAACTCCCAAATATTGTCTATAAATGTTTGTTTTCATTTAAGTGGGCTTGATTATAAATGGTTAATGATCACAACCAATTATTTTAAAGGTGAAAAATGGTATAGATATGAATACTTTGCTTTGGAATGGATTTTCATTTATTGATAAAAATTTAAGGTCAATTTTGTGATATGTATATTTCTCCTCTCGATTAGGTATTGTGTTTATATAGCTCACTTAGAAATGCAATGTATAAATTAGTACAGATTATAGATAGTTACCTCTGATAGTCAAAACTTAGAGTAAAGTTATTAGGTTTTCAAGATCTATTTGAAATGTATTTGAGGTAGATATTCTTCAAAACTTTCAAAGACCTACATAATACGGCATTTAAAATAGTTTAGTGTTTTTCTTGACAGTGAGACATAACTGCTTCTGGCACCACCTGCATCAGAAAGGAATTTGAACATCG
Source organism: Cricetiscus sungorus (assembly GCA_030556225.1). Lineage (NCBI taxonomy): Eukaryota > Metazoa > Chordata > Mammalia > Rodentia > Cricetidae > Cricetiscus > Cricetiscus sungorus. The sequence goes on from JANBXA010000635.1 coordinate 1,879,360, forward strand.
AAGAAATTCATTATGGAGTTTACACCCAATACAGCAAGACTAGCCATTTAGACAAGATACTGCTTTTGTTTGGACTGTTAAACTTTATGCTGTATAAACTGGACATGCAGGACCCACATAAAAGTGACTGCTTATGCAAGATGGACAGTGCTACAGGATTCCTGCTTCATGGAAGAGTCTGCCAGACAGTCTGCAGGACACAGATAAAAATGACTGACAAACTGCCAATACAGATGGACAGGTTAAAGTTTCCTGCTTTACTGAGGAGTCTTCCAGACACACTATGGCCTATGGGCTGAAGATGGAACATTGCAAAAGAACCTTGGGTGACTGACCAGGCAAGTTGTCTCTGACATTTCTAGAGTTTATATATTTTTCTTCTGTGGTCTTTGAGGGAGTTGAAGACAAATAGTTATGGTTATTGTTTTTCTTAGTTAAGATTAAAGATAAATTACTTATAGGACTTTAGACTCACAAAGATAGGATAGATGATAAAATGTTTTCTTTAAATCTTGCTAAATGTTAATGGACTAAACACTGTTGACTATGGTTCTTATTTGATAACTGTTATGTGATATATTTTGCTTCTTTTTATTTGAGACAGAAATAGGAGATGATGGGAGATGTCATTCTGTAAATATGTTTCTCATATTGGTTAATGAATAAAGCCCTGTTTGCCAATAGGAAAGCAAGATAGGCGGGTCTAGGAGACTAGGAGTAGAGAGGGAGTAATAGGGAGGAGTCAGCATAGAGGACCTACAGAGAGAGTAGAACATGGCCCCTCTCCCCAGGAAGATGAGACATGAGACCATGTGGAAATACTTAGATTAATAGAAATGGGTTAATATTTAAGGCAGAGCTAGCCAATAAGAAACTACTAACTGGCCAGCAGAATTATATCTAATTATATCTCGGTTTGTTATCTGGGGCTGGTGCAGCAGAGGGACAACACCAGCAAGGGGGAAAACATACTCTAACAATTTCTCAGTTTTGGTCATACGCAACTTCCCCACTTCAAAATTTATACACTTAAGGGCTAGAGAGATGGCTCAACAGTTAAGCAAACTTGCTGTTCTTACAGTGGACTCAAGTTCAGATCCCAGAACCCAGTTGGCAACTCACATCTGACTCTAACTCCAGTTCCAGGAGATCTGGCATCTTCTTCAGCTTCCTTTGGCATCTTTATGCATGAGATACACATACATTCACACACACACACACACACACACACACACACACACACACACTGAAAATACATAAATAAATTTCTTTTTTTCAAATTATATGGTAACTTCGGCACTAATTGTTATATGTCATATTTAGACTTTAGAGAACCAGTTTATGACCTAATATTGTAAAGCATCATTTTATAACCTGCCACTTAGTAATTTAATTTGACCTCATCCCATCACCTCGCAAATAGTTTTATGTCATTTTACTATGTTTTTTATCATAATTTTATAAAAATATTACTATCAACAACTGGAGACATTGTTCTGATAGACAAACAGAAAAACAAGCAAAGCCCAATCGCAACTGCTTCATAATCCTAACTGGGAAACATCAGTCCTCAAAAGTATGTTTAACTTAAGTCAAACCAGGGTCAGAGGTATGAAATGTACAAATAAACAAGCAGAGATCTACAACCTTTTATAGATTCTTCCCTTTATATTTCCGTATTCATTCAGATATTCTAGGAACATATTTTATAAAATAGGGTGAGACTGTTAGTAACTAATCCAGGGGATCCATCATCCTATGCATTGTAGCAAAAAGTCTAGACCAGTGGTTTTCAACCTTCCTAATGCTGTGACCCTTTAATACAGTTCCACATGTCATGGTGAGCCCCAGCCATAAAATCATTTTATTGCTACTTCGTAACTGTATTTTTGCTACTGTTATCAATTGTAGTGTAAATATCTGACATGCCAGATATCTGCTCTGCAAACCCTGTGCAAGAGTCATCTAGCCACCAGAGGAGTCAAGCCTACAGGTTGATAACGGCTGGTCTAGACGCTACTGATGGATTTCTTCACTTTCCTGTAATTTGGGTGTATACCATCTGAAACACGCATGTTATCTTTCTTACGTTCAGGTGGAACAAAAGCCTCTTCAGTGTCTGTGAAATTAATCATGATTCATGTGTATGAGTGTGTGTGAGAAGAGTTGAAGGTTGGAGAAACAAAGAGCGAGGAGGGGAAGGGAGAGAGGGAGGGTGAGACACAGACAGAGAGAATCAGAGAGATGGAGAGGAGTGGCCCTGCAGGTGTGTGTGCCTCTGCACACCGACCGGGAGTTCCGAGAGGGCATTGGCTGTCCTGCCTTATGATGCTTCGCCTTAATTCTTTGAGGAAGAGTCTCTTACAGAACGTGGTGTTAGGTTGGCAGCCAGAAAACTGCATCAATCCCCCTGCTTCTGTCCCCAATAGTGGTAGTAGCCTTACCAGGCTTTTTTTTTTTTTAAATCTCAGTGATGAGGTCCAGTTTGAACCAAATTTGAACAGCGGTCATTCATATCCACTGAGCCATCTCTCCAGACTTTCTTGTTTTAGCTTCCTGCCTTAGCCTCTAGAATGCCGAAGTTACATGTGAACACTGCTATACTTATGATGAGTTTAGAAATGGAAAAATCTGCCACTATAAAACCCTCAACCCTCGAACTTCAGTTTTACTAAGGCTGATGGCAAAGTGTAGACAGCTCCAGAGAAGGGAAAGCAACCAAGGGGCCTATGTTGAAAGGAAATGGCTTGCCTTCATACCTAACACACTACTTTGCTCTCATGCTAACAACAGCTATAAGCAGATGTTTCTCTCTACTCTACCCCCATCCATGCCAGATCTCCTGTCTCTGTCCTGGTGGAACTTAGCCGGGCTGGGTACACTTCCCATGCACTGTCCCTCACCTGTATACCCCTCAGATGGACTGCTTCCTGGACTGTCCCGGGCACTCAGAGCTCAGCCCCTCTACATGTCTATGAACCATCTGCTGTTTTATTTTCATACCCTCTTTTGGATCCAAAACTTTCATATTTGTTAGTCTAAGTTTATTGTCACATACTTCATGTGAATTTTTGTTTTACGCCTCATACATCAACCTTAACATGGTGTTCTTGGAAAACTTGTAAAATGACTGCTTTAACATTTTTTTTATTGAATTAGAACATATATTACAACATCTGTTTCATAGTTACTATAATAAATACTGTTTCAGTTCTCAAGACTGAGTTATAAAAATAATTGATTTTGACATTAGCCCATCTATTTAATATGGTCTATAAAATTTTCAAAAAAGTTCACATAACACGATTGCTTGATAAAAAAAAAAAAAAAAAAAAAAGAATCTGCTTCAGGCTGAAGCCCTTCAAGATCCTCTGCTGAGTTTTTTTAGAAAAAGATTACTAAAAGGCTAAGAAGGTATCAGCTTGCCATCCTTCTGTTTGTTTATCCACCAAGTGGAGCTGTCTGGCATTTGTTTCTATGGTTATAAACTGTCCCACCCTCTTGGACATTTACATTGAATCAGCCAGGCAGCTAGTTCTGGAAAGAAAGAAAAAAAAAAGACTCTGAGAGTAATTAAAATAAGAGCTATACTTTTTTTTTTTTTTTTTGCTATTGTGCCATTTTTTTTCTGTCATACTCTGACAAAATTCAACAAATCTGAAACAAGACAAATGTGTCTGAAAATATTAAGAATATAGCAGCAAGTGAGGAACACATTAGTAATTGATTCGAGCTATTAAAGCTGCATGAATAAGGTGACCCCCTCCCCCCCACACACCAGTTGTGTTTACAATAGGCTACAAATAAGCTCCCCCATCTGGACCCTGCTGAATTATAAAAGAGCCCCAAATGTTCCTGGGAAGGGAAGTTAGGGCCAAACATACCAGTTGGTTCAGAAGGGTTTGAACAGTCAGAGCTGAGAAAGTAGGAACACTGTGTAGCACCTGTCACTCCATTTTGTCCTCCAGTGTTTGCTCTGGAAACACACACTGAAAAACAACTTCAGTCAAAGTGAAACAAGTCCTCAAGGAAGAGTCTTCCTGTGTAGAGTTGGCACTAAAGCTTTAGTATCTGTAGCAGTGAATACAGCAGTACCAGTGCCAGAGGCTCCAGGAGGAAGAAAGGGACAGGAAATGCTTAGCAAAAAACCTCTCCCATAGCCTCCCTACTGTAGTTGGCCACTCATTTACTAAGCTTGCCTTTTCCATTCTGTGTTGGAAAGAGAGGTTGTTCTGCTCTCAGATCATGAGTTTGAACCCTGCTGAGCCAATAACCCAAGGATGTAAGACTTTCTTATTGCCCTAGCAGGGTCCTCTTGTTTTGAGGAGCCTCCTGGCCTTGCTTATCGAGCAATCTAAAGGCCTTTCCAAGTATGTGAGACCGAGATTCTTGAAACACAGAATTCCTTCAGATAACACACAGCAGAAGGATGGACGAGGCTTTTAACAGACTCAATATTATTTAAATTTGTGACATTTTTCCCAGTATTAATTCTGGTCCCATCCTCACCTGTGACACTGGGGGATTTAAAAAAGAAAAAGGCAAAAAGCAAAAGACAGGTGTTAAGAAGTTGCAAGATTTGCCAATACCTACAGCATATATACAGCAAGTAATGAGGGTCAAGAGAATATTGTTTAATGCAACATTTTTCTGCCATGTTACAAGCATGAATTTTTACATAAAAATCACTTTTATTTCCCTGGTCAGCTATTGATAGAATGGCATCACTAAGATGGATTTCCACCTGCCAGCTACCATCTGTGTCAACTGTAACTTCTCTGTACCATCAACAGCATCAAAGGGCATCGCAGAGAAGCCTAACACACCACACCCTGAAGTGAATAGAGTCATTATGGGAGTCAGATATTTATGAATGCTAAACCAGTCTAGGAATGTCTGTCCCAGAAGGATGTGAAGATCTGGAATGGGGACAGGAAATGATGCAATATTTAACAAAGGTCATTCTTAGTGACCACAAACATTAATAAATTTTTGTCAACACTCTCAAGGGCTACTCCTAAAACAGCTAAGAGATGATCCATCAGGCACATACATACTTTAGAATTTCTGCTGGCATTTTTCAATCTTATATAATCTTCAGTTATATTAAATACATAGACTGACAATAAGGCCTGTACTTTGTGCACTGGATAGCATCTACCATAGGCAAAGCCTAATCAAGCAATCCTAATCAGGAGACTGACGACATAGGTATTACTATGGATTTCAGGACATGGAGACTGCTGTGTTAGGTTACATGACTTCACTTGTGATGATGTCCATTTGCACAAAATAGACAAAACCAGTAAAATATTCTTAAAGCATAATCTCTGATCGAAAGCATTACCAACAATACAAATGTTAGTCATCAAGAATGGGGGTGGGCACTGATACTTTGGTTGCCCTCAGCCACAACACAGAAAGAAGAACATTTGTTAGAACTCAGCACAGAAATTGTTTAGAATCATTAAGGACTGTGTTTAAAATGACAAGTTCAGAGTTACTTTTAAAAGTTTCACTTGTGTATGCGTAGGTGTGTGTGTGTGTGTGTATGTGTGTGTGTGAGAGAAAGAGAAAGAGAGACAGAGACAGAGAGAGAGAGACAGAGGCAGAGAGAGAGAGAGAGAGAGAGAGAGAGAGAAGGAAGTACCCAGGTGCCCCTGGGAGTTGGACAAGGGCATCAGATAGCCTTGAGCTGGAGTTAGAATCAATTGTGAAATGCCATGTGGGTGCCGGGAACTAGACTCAAAGCCTCCAAAAAAGCAGCCAAGTTCTCTTCTGCTGAGCCACCCCCTTTTTTCCCATGGTTATTTTTAAATTGAGTTTTGGTTAAGAATGGGAAATTATTTTAATTCATTTAAAATTAGATTTTTTTAAAAATAAATAGTTGGGCATGAAGCTGAACAATATAGCAGAAGTTACATTGTTCATGTTGTACATTAATATGATTGCCAGGATTATACCAATTCCTTCATCTCCAGAGACTCAGAAATAAGAGCTCTAGAGAGAAAAATAGACAAGGGATAGGGGAAAAATTAGTTTATTGTACAAATGTGACCATTGGTTTTGATAACAATACACTTTCATTATTGAGATGTAATAATTTAGTGAACTTCCTTGAACTAGCTAAGATAGCTCCTTATTTATACAATTTTTAATGACAAGAAATGACTTGTCGTTTTCATGGACCATTTTTGTTCTTCGGGACACTTGAACAGGAGTTCACACTGAAAGGAAAGAAAATAGCACCTAAAGGTCTTTTGTATGATTAAGAATAAATTTCCCTAATGCAATGTTTCTCTGGCTTAAACGTGGAAATGATTCAATGTCTAACTATGTGGAAATTCATATCTGAGAAGTCTTAGTACTTACTTGGTACTCATGAATATAAAAATATATGTATAGACATTGAAAAGGAAAACTACATCATGCAAATAGGTTGTATTATGATGGGATGCGTTAACATTTATTCCATTCCAGACAGCAACAGAGAATGTAAGGCTGAGAATGCATGGACAAAGAACAGAGCTCCAGAGACACAGCATGGTTGTGAGGACTGCAGGACTTCATCTTAGAGGCCCCAATGGAGTGGCCTGTCATCTTAGCATGCTATTTGCCAAGAAAGAAGTAGTTATATTTTAATGGCATAAAAAATAAAATTAAATCAAATGGTAATTTTTTATACTGTGTTCCCCTACTCTTTATATATTCCCTGGTGAAGGACACTGAGCAGTAGGGGCAATGGTGGAGTCTATTCCTTTGGAGGATTGTGAAATTTTGTGAGGATTGAATGTTAGTACTTGAAACCCACGCCTGTCACTGCAGGGAAGGCTGATTGCTCTTCTCTTGGCCCTGACTGAATGTGCCCCCTCAATTCCATCATTAAAGACTCAATGACCCTAGATGCCAGGCATTCACATGAGTAAGCAGAACAGCATCCAACTTCTTCTGCATATCCTTCTTACACAGTGCTGAGGGGCTCAGCCCTCGTGAGGAACCTTCCTGCATTTTACCTGTCTGGTGACAGACTAACCATGCGACACCTTGCAAAGCGATAGTCTCTGAGCATGTTTCCCATGAGTTAAGAGAACACTTCAATGCAAGAAAGGACAGAAAAATAAGGTCTGTGACACTTTTGTGTTTCCATGGTCCCAAGAACACTGGAAAAAATTTTTATGCTGGAAAAAAATAGAAGCAGTGAACGTGGAGTGTAGCCACAACTAACATTAATATTTTATAAGCCACTTATTCTGATTGGACCCACGTATTTGAATCTGTGAATAATTTGGCCAAGAGTCTCTGCTTTGAATCTTTCACTACGATGCACAACTCATTGTGTCTCTTGAGATCTTTAACATGAGGTGACTACAAAATAAGCTGGATCCTTAACCTTCAGAGTCACCTGGCAGACACTTAGAGCAGGATATTTAATGGACTATCACAGATCAAATGAAATATTTCATTTCTTACCTCTTTCTAATTCTTCGGAGCTTGGTTACATTGCCCCACAGTTTGATGTGTGTGTGCATGTGTGTCGTTACCACATTGGAAATACAGTACCATCAAAGCTCTCCTGATTTCCATTTCCCACACCAGTGCCCCACCCTCTTCCCTGCTTCACAGAAATGTTAATATTTTTTGTTGTGCCCAGTGCCTTTGGCATAGCAAAGTCAAGACAGGTGTTGCTTGAAGATTAGGGTAATAAAGTATAAAAGAAAATTAGGAGACAAAATTCCATGGCTATTAGCCACAGGTTTTGTGAGCAGTCTGTAATGTGACTTAACATCTTTCATGAGGCTCTTTCAGGGCTCCGTTTACTGGTTAGGATGATTGTCTTCTGGTGACTCTGACACATGGAGAGATGCTATACATTCCTAAAGTCACACACTGCACTAAAGGTGGAGTGGCAGCGTAGCATCCCATAAAGCTGTGTTTAAACAAAGTTTGCTTTGCAACCCAAGCTTGTGAGTAAAAGCAAGCCCTATGCTCAACAGCATTGGCTATCTCTCCCACTCAAGTCTGAGAGAATATGAAAGATGGAGAGGTGAAGAAAGTGACATCATGGTATTGGAGGAGAGTCTACAAGTACTAGTAATCCTCCCAATAATCTCTAAACACTTGTCCTTGTACCCAAAAATAAGTGTAGTCCTCACACCTCACCAAGGAAACTTATGGAAACACAGATAAAGATTCACAGGACCAGGTTCAAATACAGATTAAATATACTTTATTTCAAGAAGTCACTAACACAAGAAGCAGGTGACTACTGCAAGTACCCTCTCCAAGGATCCATCCAAGCTGTCCTCTGTGACCCATCTGAAAGCAAGAGAGAGCCACCTGTCCTGACCCCAGACCTAAAACCCACTCTCTGTCATGTCCACACCCATGACTATGCCCAAAAGGGTATGGCCAGTGCTACAGGTACGGGTGAGGTGGATATCTCACTACAATTCCCCTTTTAGTCTAAAGAAAAAGATTTAGGCTTGATAGGAAACTATATACAAAAATAGCAAATATCAAGTATGCTCTAGGAGAAGGAAAAGTAAGGACATACACAGTTAAGATCTAATGCCAGTGAAGCAGCTAGATAGAGCAAAAGGCAAGAACATATCCAGTCCTAGGGAAGGCACAACAGAGACTACTATAGAGTTGCCCTAAGCTGGGAGGTAACTAATATTTCTATCTAGGAAGATAGAACAATAATCATGACAGATGGAGACCATTACAGAAAACCACAACCAATAAAATGCAGAGTGTTGGAGCTCAGTCCCAACAGATACATCTACAAAACAATTTACACCTCAGGTTTAGGGAACGTTACAGAAGAGGGAGCAGAAAGATTGTAAGAGCCAAAGGATCAGAGAGTCTGCTATAAGACTGTATCTCCTGGTAATATCAGAAGCTACACCCATAAAGTCTCACCAACACAACTGTCCAAATGTGAACTGAACAATGACAATAGACATACCAAAGTGGATGGAGAAAATTCCAAGAGGCCTAAACCCTACATGAAGAACCAGAGGCAACTGAAGAAAGCTGGAAGTGGGCAAGGTAATCTGCCCCAGAGAAGAGGATCTGATTGGTTGTCCAGTGCCAAATGATCAGCCCGAAAAACATGCATGCAAGAAATCTTACATGTACTGAACAGGTTCTATTTAGGAATATATATGTATCTACAAAAACAAATATGCACACAATAACAAAGATTAAAAAAAAGAGGTCTTGAATTTGTAGGAGAATGAGGAGGGCCATATGGAAGGTTGTGGAGAGAGAGGAAAGGGAAGGGGAAAATGTTATCTCAAAAATGAAAAATAAAAGAAATACATCAGCATTTAAGTAAATTAAGTGAAGATATATTGACTTAGAAAAAAGTAATATTTACAATATGCTATAGGGAAAAGGTATTTGTTGGACATTCTGTTTTAAAACATTTTAAAAATGCAACTATACAATTAATCCCATGAGGGGAAGTAGAAATCATGTAGTTTGTGGCATTAACTTACTTTACACCTCCATGTCAGTCTTATCCAACCTCAGTGGATCTACCCACCAGACTGAATAAAGAGCTCTGCAAATTTTCATAGTTTCAATGTCTTCATTGCCCTTGGCATATGACAGTCACTCAAGGGGCTTGCTGTTTAGTGTTTAGTGGCTTTTGTAACCTCCTTTCAGTTTTAAGTTCTTTGCAGATAGCAGTTCTGTGTTTGCATATGTTGTTTGCATAATTTATACTCTGAGTAGCATGTGCTGTGTTGCTCTTAAGCAAATATCTAGCTCCTTTAGGAAAATGATTACAGTGAGGAGGGAAGGATTGTTTTTCTCCACGACTAGATTAGAAGAGATGTTGGGAAGGCGCTCACTCCTGCAGAAGTCATCTTACTTAACTCAGACTCATCTGGGAAGATGGTCTCAATGAGGGAATGACTAGAACTTGTTGGCTATGGGCCTTAGTTGACATAGGAAGACCCAACCTGAGGGGGTGGGCAGCATCAATTGCTGGTTTGGGGGCCTTGGACTCTGTAAGAGTAACAATATGTAGCTGAATATTAGGGATGGAGACATCTGTCTGCTCCTTGCTGTGGATATGTGTGCTGGGTGTTTTTATGTCAACTCAACACAAAGTAGAATCATTTGGGAAGAGGGAGCCTCAGCTGAAAAATGCCCCCACCATTTTGGCCTGTGAGCAAGCCTATGGAACAGTTTCTGGATTGATAATTAAAGTGGGAGGGCCCACCTCAGTGCAGGTGGTACCACCACTGAGTTGATAACCTTGGGTGCTATAACAAAGCAAGAAGATTTTCTCTATCCCACTAGCCATCTCCCGATGAGCACACAGAAACATCTCATTAATTACAAAAAGTTGGCTGATAGCTAAGGCTTGTTACACAGTAGTTCTTACAAGTTAAATTAACCCATTCTTATCAATCCACATGTATCCATGTGGCTTCTAGATATCTTGCTTCTTGTCTGGCTGGCTGGCAAACCCACCCTTCTTCCTGGAGTTCTCTCTGTTTAGCTTTCCTGCCTATACCTACCTAGCTATTGGCCATTTAGCTCTTTAATAAACCAATGAGAGCAATGCATCTTTACAGTGTACAAAAAAAGGTTATTCCACAACAGATGAGCAAGCTAATAAGTAGCATTCTTCCATGGATTCTGTTGCATCCTGCCTCCAGGATGCTGTTCCACTTGAAGTTCTTGTTCTGACTTCCCTCAGTGATGGACTATGCTGTGGAAGTGATACTGAAATAACCCCTTTTCTTCCCAAGTTGCTTTTGGCATGGTGCTTTGTCACAGCAGCAGAAAGTGAGACAATGTGATTGCGTGTTTCAAGCTCCTGCCACTATCACTCTGGAACCTGGAACTCTGAGCTGGAACCAACTCCTTTCTCCCAAGTTGCTTTTTTGTCAAGATATGTTATTTCAGCCTCAGAAATAAAACTACAACAATTGTGAAGACCTAGTAGTCTCTATCATTTGCCTCTTCCACAAATGATTTCATATATTTGAGGCAAAAAGAGTTAATTCAAAATGCCATACCTTCTGATCCAGCTCACGTGAGATATGTTGAGGTCGTGTTATATAACAAATGGGAATGTTCTTGTAGTTTATACACACATCTTTGGTACAATCAAAAATAGCGCTGCAACAGCGTTCTACAATTATAGCATGGCCAGAGGCTACAAAACCAATAGATTTAAATATCCTAGAACAAAACATCATTTAGGAAGGTCTCATGAGTCTGGAGAGCCACATTTCTCAGGCATGAAACAGTCTTGCACAGGTACAGATGGATGGCAAATAAATAAGACACAGAAACTCTATGCTCCAGCAGCAGCTCCAAGCAGCCCTGTGCCCCTGCTACTGTGCTTCTGACACACACCACATGGAAAGGACTGCCAAATGTGCCCGGTTTTCAGTTCAAGGAGTGTTCAATCATTCCTTCCACATCTTGACTCATGAGAAGTGATTTCCAAATTCTTTCTGATGCTGGGACTAGTCCAAAGAGTGCTCACTAAGTTAATGTCTCCCGAAAGTTCCCAAGGTACATGCATCTGAGCATGGATACTATCCATATGCTTCTGATTCATTTATCCTGAACTCATCAAAGGACTGTGTCATGAGGGTTGTTTGATGTTTCAGAACACTTGAGGGTTTTTAAATGGAATTTTATACTTTCTTCACCATTTTTTTTTTTTTTTTTTTTTTGGTGAGGCAGACATTGATTTGAGTAAACAAGCTTGGACCCTTGAGAATCTGGGGTTTACTTTTATATTTGAAATAACGAGGAAGTAGCTGGCAGTTGGCAAACGAGGCATTTTTAGCCTTGTGGGCACATTGGTACTGTTCCCCAAAGGGTAGGAAGGGTGAACAGGGAAACTCCTTGCAGAAGACCGTTCATTTTGTGGTTGAGTAATTCATTTTCAAAAGTCAGCCTCAAAGTCGAAGCAAATGCAGTCTTGGAAGGTAGCTGAAGGCTCTCTCTTGCCAGCTCAGGGAGGCGGCTTTAAAATGTTTCTGCTGCACCAGTGTTTGCTTTTTAAGGAAGAACCAACCAAAGCTTTTCAGGAACTCGCTGTGTATTCACCTGAACGCATCGCTTCCTACACTGATGTGCTGAGGAGACAAGACAAGCATCTCTGGCTGCAACAGAGAACTAATTAAGGCTGCTCTCTTACAAACATTTTGTGGTTCATTCCATTCTTCCCTGATTAAGAACAAAAGGAGAGAGGAGTCATTTACTGCCATGAGTCACTTGAGGTACAATGGAAGGAATTCCAAAAGGCTCATGAGACAAAACAAAGCTGACATTATGAAAGCCATGTCTACACACTAATTTAAACTGTCAACTCACTCCCAAGGAAGACTTCTGACAGACAGAGAATTAAAGCTTAAAAGACCTCATAAATCACTGCGATTAACACCAGTGTGAATGACTTAAAGTACATTTCTGCCATGAGAGAGCTAGAGGGCTTCAAAGCAGTCCTATAGGACTTGATGGGGAAATTGGTTGTAATAACTAGAAAGAGCAATTCTCAAATATAGTTCCTTGGGGATTTCAAAGCATCAGCATCACCCACCACAGTTATTTCAGATACCCAAGTGAGTGAAACACAATCTGCCCACTTTCAGGATTTGGAACACAGCATAATAAAAAGTGACTTGAAAAATGTTAGAATTCAAAAACTATGATTTATAAAGACCCAACATATTTCAAACCCCAAACCATTAAAAATAACTAAAATGCTACTTAACTGTGTGACTCAGCTGTGGCTTTCACACCACTTTGTCCATCTCCCATTTCCTATTTGTGCCTCTCCCAATAATTCTGCTCCATGCACAATTATTATGCAGTTAAGACTCAACACCATTTCTCCCGCTAGGGCTGAGTTTCTAAGCTCTGATGCCACCACAGAAAATGCTGTTAACATTATCATCAACTTTTATATTTTAAAATACTGGCTCTTTAGGGCTTTGAGTTAAGAATAAAAGGTCCCTTTGCATGCTGGCTGCACAGATGGGAAGACATGAGGACCCCGTGTGCCCACCTAGTTTGAGAGACACCACGGCACACAATGCCATTGAAGCCATTGAGAGTGTTGCAACCCTTCATCAAAGGAAAGCAAACTGAACTTTGGAGAGTTAGGTTACAAGACACTAACTCTTCTCCCATTCCCAAAGCCACACCAATGATTTCTGTGTAGGTAAAGCCCCCACACAGATTCCATAAAATCCTACATTGTTTCCTGAGTCCTTGATGCACCCTGGATGATCTTTAACTTGGATTTTATCACAGCCCTGCCTTGTCCAGAAATGAATTTCTGAAACACATGTTGATCTGGTTTCTTCCTCCCTAAATAAGAAGCTTTTGCACACCGCCATTTTATTCCATTCTTTGATCCCTCCTTCCCCTTTTGGCTTAAATCAAGGTGACACAGAAATCCACTCGGAGAAGAGAGGAATATAACCACTGTACTCTTCACGCTGAACCCACCCTTATCCAGGATACAGCTGCTAGGCCCCCCTCTTCTCAGTGCTGCTCTGCTCTCCCTCTGCTCCTCTATCCAAAGCAGTTGTGGGAGTAAGTGATAAACAGAGCAAGCCTTTGAGGATGCTCCTCCGGGTGAGGTGGTTGTCTGAACCACATAGCCAGCAATGGGACACTCACTGCTCAGCTCCAAGACATGAAATGGAGGCCCCAGCTGGACATGGGTCTCAGGACCCCTTTAAGGATGTGACCAGCTCAAAAGGTTCTCTTTAAGGCTCACATGTATGTCAGTCCTCTGCCTAATGGGAATCTTAGCTGAATGTTTTAGTGGTGCTGCAGGGGTTGACTTATAGTCACATTACTCTATATCCAGGTCTGTAGCGCCAAAACTATTGCTTTCTCTTTTTTTTTTTTTTTTTTTTTTTTGAGGAAAAGTAGCAAGCATGCAATGTAACCAAGATTCTTCCTCGGGATGTCTTCTGGATTACAAAGGACAACTCTGACCAGAAACTAAAAGGTGGTCTCAGTAAAACAGTTGTAAAGGGTATCCTGCTTCCTTGAGGTAGACTCAGTTACATGCCCACAAGTCTCTACCAAGCCACAGACAAGGAAAAAAAAAAAAAGACCCTCTACTCTCACTCTGTGACTCAGAACACAAAGATCAGTGCTTTTTGGTACCTCTTTGGCCCTTTTTGAAAAGTGAGAACTGTCACAAACTTTCCTTGAAACAGTAATGGAAGGTGCTTGCTCTGTAGAGAGAAACACCATGGTGATGTATGCTGAACACCGCCTTCTGCCAGCGACAAGAAACTTAGTCTCTCCGAGTTCTTTTGAAACCACTGCCTGTTTTTTCCTGCCCATCTCTCACTCACAAGGCTGAAGCTGCCTGAAGACTGTAGCAGCCCTCTTCTAATGGTTCTCATATATTTCCAGGCTCTTGGTATATCGTGAGCTCGTTCGTAGATGCATTAGGCCCCTGTGGTTCCTTGTAAAGTTTAGTTCACAGAAAGCTGTCCCAGGTATTAGGCAGGGATTCTGGCATGTGGATGGGGTGGACCCGCCAGTTCTTGAAGTGCTAGAAGAATGGTTTGATTTGGTTACGCTATTTCAGGCTCCAAGTGCAGGGAACACCTTGCCAAGCCAGGAACAGAGCTTTGTGTTTGCAAGTCAAATGACGAGCCTTTCAGAGGATCACAAAGATCATATTAGGATTTGGCTATATCTTGCTGACATTCCTCCTGTGTTTGTAAACATTGCTGACTTTGACCCCAGTCTCTCACAGATCCATGACCAACACCAAACAGCCCCAGAGGAGCTGCAGAACAGATTGTGATTTTGTAATGCAAAACAGGATGGCTCGCTAAATGGGCAGATCTGGAGAGAATGCCTGACATAATCCCGCTTACGTCTTTTATGATAATCATTTCCATCTTTAGAACACACGCAAACAAAGCTTCCTTGGACAGGATGACTGGACCAAAATCCCTTCTGCTGGGTGAGCAGCATGTGAAGGAGCTCTGAGGAAGTGAGGGTGCAAGGAGATGCAGCTTTGCCTGTGAAGGTACCAGGGAAGAGAAACTAGAAAGCTAGCCAGGAGTGGGGGCTGCTTCTGCACAAGGCAGAGGTCAGACAGCAATGACCCTACCCCGAACACTTGGGAAGAGTGTTCCACCTGTGGCTTCCTTACCCACATGCTCATTAGATAAACACTGAGTTTCTACTGCATGCCATGAGTGTGCGACGTGGGCAAGGACCATTGTGAGGAAGGGATCGTGAGCTGATGTTCAATAGTGACCTCATATATTTAGTAGGTGTTTGCAAATACATTCAGCTTCACCTCTCAGAGCACTGAAATAGAGTCCTCATTTGCATATGAAATGATTCAGATTACACTTTCTACTGGTGCTCTGCCCCATGCTAGAGAGAACAAAAACTATGATGTTTTCATCATTGTGTAGAAATAAAACTTCTAGTTTTTAAACTTTTGTGTCTATATATTATGAAATACACAATGTATTTATGTTTATGAGTACAGATATGTATGTACCATAGAGGCTCAAGGACAACTTCCAATATTAGTGGTTGCCTTCCACTTTGTTTGAGGATTGATGTATTTTTTGCATGTTACTCTTGTCAGCTGGCCCCAGCCGGCCTGTGAGCTTCTGGGGTTTTCCTATCTCTGTTTCCCATCTCACCATACAGCAATGAGATCGCAGACGCATGTGGCCACATCTGGTTTTGCACAGGTTCTGAGATTTGAACTTTGGTCCTCATGTTTGCATGGCAAGTGCTTCACCTGCTGAAACATCTCTTCAGCCCTGGAATACCATCCTAAGAACTTCACAATGTATAATTAACTTGATAACAGAGGGGCATGTTTTGCAATGACATTTTTCTAGTTGCTTTATGAGTAATTTACTGAGTTTCTGTATGCAAGAAGAAAACAAAGGACAATAATTTAAAGTGAAAATTTGTAACAATAGTGTTGACTGATCAAAGCCCTATTGATAGTATACCAATACCAACACTGCTTTTCAGAAAATCAGGTTTCACTAAAATACAATGTACCTTAAAATACATATATTCAATTATATCCGATTAAAGACATGAAATTGAGACTTATCAGTTAACTTAACTTTTTTAAATCAAAGGACATCTGAGAGTTAAATGTGATCTTTTATGAAAGAAAAATGTCTGAGCATGCACTGAACTTGAAGTTGGTAAGATTTGGGAGGAGATGTTTCCTCAAGGTTCAATAAGCACCATGGCCTAGGTCTGCTAAACTTGCTTTTTAAAATTCATAGTCAGCATAGGCCACTATGCTGGAACTATATGAGGCAGTAAGTAGGCAGCAAAGAGATGCTGAGATGTGTGTGCCATGCTAGGGGCACTGATAGGCTGGTTTTTAAAAATAAAGTCACTGCTGGCATTTCTTTTCTAGTTAAAGAGATGTGATAGGTAACATCAGATCAATTTTGACCAGTTTACTCAGCCCATAATAATCGTGAAAGTTAATGGTTAAGTCTGAGGAGATGGAGTTCTGAACCAAGAATCTTGAATTTTTCTATAGGCTATTTACTAAACATTTCCTTTAACAATTATAATTTAATTTAGAGCAGTCTTTAAAATTCTGATGCCCATTTTTCCATGCATGTGTCATGTGCCACACTTTTTTTTCTCCATAAGAAAATGGGGGAGATTTTTTAAATTTCTTTTTGAAATTAGAACTCGTCAATCTCATATAGTTTATTCAAATAGTAGCTGCACAATCAAAAACCAGAAGGTACAGAAGAAAGACCCAGGCATTTACCAAGATGACAAATCACAAAGAGTGATTTTGCAATGGCCCAGAGGCTTGTCTCAATTTGTGACTTGTTTCTTCAAGACTAAATCCCATTTTCATAAATGATGTCATCACAAATATTCTTTCCAAATTTAGAATCTGCCTTGATATACTTAGAATGTCACTTTTCATTTTGTTTTGCTTTAAGAAAGGGAAAACAGATAGCCTTGGCTAGATGTCGATCTTTGTCTTAGGATGAAGTGTGGAGTGAACAGGCAGCGGAAACAGTCACGTCACATCAGAGGGTGGATGCTAATGAGAACCCAGATGATGAAGGTTCAAAGTTATTGCCAGCAAACCCATCCCCACCCACAGGATTATGGACCATATTCGGGAGATCTCGGCATGTGAAGGAGCTGCCGTGTAGCCATGACTTCCCAAAGTTCAGGAGAAAGATTCTCTATCTCAGAGTTTACAGCAAGGGCTGTAGGTTAACATAACAGGGGACACCTTCTCAGAGCAGAAGTGAGCAAGAGGGAAGAAAAGACAGAACAAAGTGACAAACCAGCCTTTGTTTTTGTCAGTGGGTCTCCAAACCGGGAGGAGAATCCTGGAAGGTTCTTGAGGAAACATTTTTAAAATGTGATTAACATCTCTATATGTAGATGTACTCAGCAACTGCCTATATTAGTGGTGAGCTTCTTGCTTCCCTGGAGATGGCCATTACATGGATGTATATGTTCACATGGAACTGCTCCATGGAGCCCTGCCAAGACTTGCGAACATGAAGGGGTGGTAGTTGACAGCAGTGCCAAGGCATGTGGAGGATGACTCCATGCTCCTGTTAACTAAGGCCGTCTTGGTTTGAACCCGTGATGCTAGCATAATAGTAAGGATTCTGCTATCATTTTCAGAACTATTCTGATTTGGAAAATAAATGGCATGGTGACACAGACATAAACCCAAGGAAGAAATCCACCTGGAAGTGGAAGATGAACAAATTTTATGGTAAGATGGCACAATAGTTTTCACTAAACAGTGACGAGAAAACCACTTCCTTGACCAACTCAGGATTCTGATTTTCTTCACTTCTGATTACTCAGTCACTGAACTGGTGCTGCAAATTTATGTTAACCAGAACCCCAATTTATCAATAAAATGAGGGGGGAACCAAAGAGGGCTTTACAGATAATATTTGGTAGCCTGGCGGTGGTGCATGTGTTTAATCTCAGCACTCAGGAGGTAGAGACAGGCAGATCTCTGTGAGTTCGAGGCCAGCCTGGTCTACAGAGTGAGTTCCAGGATAGCCAACTCTAAACAAAGAAACCCTATTTCAAAAACAAAAAGCTAGAACAAATAATATTTGCCATATAAATTCAAACTTTGGATAGTTTCTTGTTCTAAGTTTATAAATTTAATATAATAGTATAAAAAGCTAAATTTTGGAAACAATTAGCAACAAATAAGCCAAGAGTGCTGGTGTGAAAGTTCATACCTCTAATCCCAGTATTCAAGAGAATGAGACAAGAGTACTATGCATTCAAGATACAGCCTAGGTTACATGTGGAAACACAGTCGAAATAAAATGAACCAAGACAATTTATAATAGATCTACTTCATCACCTCCAGGAGAATGCAGGAATATATGATGTCTCAGAAATAGAAAAATGAAATGAGAAGACAGCCAACTAGATGGAAGGGAAGGAGGTTAGGAGGCATGCAAATATTTGTAAAGCTGTGTGGGAAATATACTTCCACTATACAGAAATGAGTCCAGTGTTGCTTTAAAATTGCACAGAGACTGTTAAAAGCCTGAATTAACCCATTACAAATTAAATCTGTGATACAAAGATAGGACTAAGAAGCACTCTACAAGGAGGAAAATGGCAAAGAGATTATACTGACTATGGATGGAAAACTGACAAAGAAAACCTAACCAGTGCACGAGAGGACAAATGGAAGAGAATAAACTATCAAAGGCACACAAAAAGAATATTTTACTGAAAATAAGCAGTGCTAATCGCACAATTAAAATCATACTAAGAATCATATATGTTTAATAAAAAGTAAGAAAAGCCAAGTATGGTGAAAATGATATTTTTTTAAAAAATAGAGAATCTTACTAAAATAGAAAAACATCTATAAAATATTAGACTTTCTCTTGATTTTTAAACATGAGAAACATATGACTCAAAATACTGTATTTAGAAATGAAGAGATTTTCAGATATGCACAAATTTATAACTCAAGTAATTAGTTTTTTAATAGAAAGTTATACTAAGAGCTAGACAGTTGGCTTATTTTTCAGAAAACATTTACAGGAAAAATGTGAGGAAAAGTTTAACTTCTAAAATAAGTAATGATGTCCTAGGTGCCCTAATAACACTGAAACAAAACTAACAATTATTTGCAGTGCTCAAGGAAATAAAAATATAGCCTTGAGACTTTGAACTTCAACTTCCACACCAATACAAACTACAAATCACAAGTAGGAACAAAATCATATTTTCAGTTACGTGGGAAGAGGGTATTCTTCAGTGGATTCAGAGTCAGCACTGAGAAGGAAGATGGCTTGACAACAGAGAGCAGCAGAAAGCCACACGGCTGTGAGACAACCTGCCATCATATGCTGCGGAGCAGTTGGTTCCACATAAACAGGAAATTTTAAGCCCCAAATATTTTGATTCAGCCTTGTTTAAAAGTATTGGGGAGACTGTATGTTAAGAGGCTAAACAATATTGAAGCTAGATGCATGCAGGCAGAAAATAATTGACACAACCTTTTGTTTGAAAACTGGAGAAGTTAAAAAGTTTTACCTAGAGAAATGAAAGTTGAGACAGGGAGGCAGAGTCTATTTAACATACTTAGTTTGCATCTTGTCATCAGGAAAATTGAGTTTTATCTAGTCACTTCACCAGAAATGTTTCCAGTGAATATCAAATAATCATCTCCATGCAACTCTGATCTGTGACCTGTGACCTATGACCTAGGCCTATTTAGGTTTATATTAGAAACTGGAATTTCAATATTTGTAAGATTTTGTGTCTGCTCATGCCTGTGTATCACATACTGTGCATGCAGAAATATATGGACATATGTGCAGGTCAGAGGTTGACGTCAGGTTATCTTCCTCTTAGCTCTCTAGACAGGATTTCCCACTGAGCCAGAGCTCATAGACTGACTAGACTGTTGAGGCCAGCTCTGGGTATCTGCCTGTCTCCATCCCACCCACCCCTGGCCTAGGATTTCAGGTGTGTCCCATGATACCTGCCTTTATGTGTGCACTGGGCATCTGACTTCAGGTCCTCATACTGTGTGACAAGAACTTTACCAATTATGCCATCTCCCCATCCTTTTTAATGTTTTGTCCTTAAACACTGAACTTGTTCCCCAATCTTGTGATACTTACCTCACCATCAATGTTTCTTCATAGATCTTGTTACATTTAACCTAACTATAAGCCTTAAGTCAAAAATAAAAATAATAAGAAAAAATAAAAATGTAGGTTTTTCTAATAAAATATTTTACAAATAAAGTGAATTTTATTTTTGGCAGAGAGCCTAGACTTTAACAGTTAAGCCATCTCTCCAGCCCAAATTTTTAAAGAAAAATTCTTTTTAAAATGTAAAGTCCCACCCATTGTAGCTCAAAACAAAAACTTTTGTTGGCAAAAATAAAGGAGTCTACTATGTAAAGACCAGAATAACTGAAGATAATATTAGTAGAAATTAAAGAGAAAATGGTGCACACCTTTAATCCCAGCACTTGGGAGGCAAGACAGGCAGATCTCTCTGAGTTCAAGGCCAGCCTGGTCTACAGAGCTAGTTCCACAACAGGCTCCAAAGCAATAAAGAGAAACCCTATCTTGAAAAACCAAAAAAAAAAAAAAAAAAAAAAAAATTATAGATGGTTGTGAATCACCTTGTGAGAGCTGGGAACTAAACCTAGGTCCTCTCCAAGATCAGAAAGAGCTCTTAACTGCTAAAACATCTCCCATTTCTGAAATATTCTCGTTTAAGAGTCCTGGAATCACACAGTAAAAATAGCACAAAGAATAAAACCCACCTAGTTTAACCTAGTCTAATATTCAGTCTTTATGGTAAACAAAGCTTACATAGAAAATATGTATTCTGAAACATGGAGTTTTCACAACTCATAGAAAACACTTGTGCTTACAGAGAAGAATATGACTATCAGCCTTGACACAGAAGAATAGAAGGGGAGAAGGTAGAGTATGCCAGGAAATACAGCATCAGGAGAGGGCAAGAAAGCTCTCCTCTTTAAAGTTGAGACTCAAGGAGTCCTGTTGACAGCAGATGGATCAAGAAAGACAGATTGGGGAAAGAGACAGACATCTGTCATCAGAAGAGGGAGGGGAAGATGAAGTTAGAAACATTCATAGTCATCATGGCTAGGACTCAGCCGATCATGAAACTAGGGGGAGCAGGAAGCTAGCTGAGTTCTGAGACTGGGGACTGCAGCTCTGTCCCAGAATCAAAGGCAGGTGCACCCTGAGGCTCTCTGGTCAACCAGCCGTCCTGTGCAAGCTCCAGGCCACTAAGAAACTTGGTCTAAAAAAGATAGAAAGGAAAAAAAAAAAACCAAAACCCATAGACAATACCTGAGAAACAACAACCAAGGTAGCCCTCTAAGACACGCATACCAACATATCTACCTGTAAATTCATGTGTACACACGTACACAGATAAACTTCTTTAAAAAGTATGTGAATGTATGTCTATTGGAGGAATGAAGGTAAACACTAAAAACAACAAAAGGAAATGGGGCTTCCACAGATAAGGGCAGGAAGCAGAAGCGGTGGCTGTTTAAGATTTTCTTTGAATATTCTCTTCTGCTACATCCAGGGTTAGCAATATGACAAGCAGCTGTGGTTAGAAAAACACTTAAAAGAGCCAGCTGAACAGTCACCTGCCAAGATGGAAGAAAGAATCCCTGGAAGGACCTGTTCAGAACAATCCCTGGAGCTAACCCTTGGCTGTCAGCATCCTTATTCTTAGTCTGCCAAAGAAGAGAGAGTGACCCATGGTGCATCAGGTAGGTGTGGGAGAAGGTATGACAGGGCTCAATTAGCCTTGCACTCACTGTGCCCCCAAACTAACCTGCAAGATGCCTCAAAAGATTTGTAGCAAATTCCCAGTGTCTGAAATACTATTTAAAGAAACACCAAGCAAATCTGCAATCAATAGGGAAAAATGCATTATGTGTGTTATTTAATGAAAAATGACATTGCATGCAAAAAATGAGTTTGATATGGGGCTCACAGCAAAAGGGAAATCAATCAACAGAAAGAGATACAGAAACCACAGAAACGATGCGATTAAGGAGGCAGGATTAGAGAGGTCTGTGTGCTCAAGAAAGCAAAAGAAAGTATGGCCATGAGGTGGAGAAAAGACTCCAGTATAACTTCTAGAAGTCATTTCTATACAAATCCAGCTACTGAGATATTCACTTAAGACCAAACATACAAATATGAGACCAAAGAGAATTCAGGAATCATGCTACACTCATGTATAAAGTCAATTGAGTTTCAACAAGATTCCAAGCCATTGCACAAGCAACAGTTAGTTTTCATCTACAGCACTAAAGTGATTATAAAACTTAATGTAAAAACGGCTTTGACCCTTCTCCATAGACCCCAGATTAACTTCCAGTGAACCATAGACCTAAACTTAAAAACTGAAATTATGCAAGGAAATATGAGCAAATCTCTGGGGGGAAGAGGGGAATCTTTACTACAATACAAGAAAGTGCAACTCACAAAAGAAAAAAGATGATAAATAATTTTTTTCAGAATTAGATTTGTAGCCTTTGAAGCACAATATTAAGAACAGGAAAACAAACAGTAAGCTTAGAGAACTTATTTATAAAATACATATCTTATAGTAAACTTGTGTTCTGGACAGACAATTCCTATGATTCCACAATTTTAAAAAATCCAATAATAATGTTAAAAATTTCATTAGACACTTCCTCAGAATATTGGATGTCAAATAGTTATACAAAAAGGTATCCCACATCCTTTATCATTAGGAAAATGCAAATTAAAACCATGTGCATTACTATACACACCAGATGTACAAAATGTAAACTTATCTGCTGGACCAACTTCAAGCAAAGGTGCTGAACAGTGAAAATGCTCACATATTTTTGATCCAGTATTAAAGGTGAAAACACAGTTAGATCAAAAGACTTGCACAAGAATGTTGTGCAATGGGCTAATGCATAAAAGCCACAACCTGAAAACCACCAACTATTGAATGAATAAGCAAGCTATAGCATATCCACACAATAAAATACTATTGAGCAATAAAAATAAATGAGTGAATGGCTTGCACAATGCCATGGGCGGTGTATCCCTTTAATCCTACCACTCAGAAGGCAGAGGCATGTGGATCTCTGTGAATTAGAGGTCAGCCTGATCCACAGAGCAAGTCCCAGGACAGACTCCAAAGCAGCACAGCAAAACCCTGTCTTAGGAGGAGGGCTAGACCCTACTCCAAATGACTTGACAGATTTTGGTGATCCCTCCTGGAAGACTTCATCCTCCCTGTAGAGTGGGTGGGGAATGGGATGGGGGGAAGAGTCAGGGGGCATGGGAGGGAGAGGGAACTGGGATCAATATGTAAAATAAGAAAAAAATAATAAGAAAAGAAAAGCAAAAAAAGAATATAAAAAAGAAAAAACAAAACCCTGTCTTGTAAACCCCCCCCAAAAAAATTCATGCAGCACAAAAGGAGCCAGACACAAAGACAAAAAACTATCTAACTCCCTTTATGTACAATTATCAGCATATAAAAACAGACAAAAACATATCAACAGTTACCAAAGATGGGGGTAAAATGGGAACTGACTATAAAAGAGTAAAAAGGAATGATTCTGGAGGGGTAGAGGGTTTCCACATAGCAAATTACATAAGTGACTATTTGTAGGCATTTGACAAGACTAGACAAATTTCATACTTAAAATGTGTGAATTTATCATATGTGAATTATTCCCTAGGAAAAAATTATTCTGAAAGAATATTCATGGAAACACGCTTAGAGTTAGGGACACAACATTTCCTACCATTTTAATTTCTATACTTTTATTTCCAAGGGGATGCATGACAGCAATTTTTTAAAATGAAGAAGTCAAGAAGATTGAAGTTATCAAATGAATCTGAGTCACAAATTAATGTGGTCAATATACTATGTCCTTTATGCCAGCAGTAAAAACATGTTACCCACAAAATACTTCAACTGTAAAGGTCTCATTCATAAACCTGAGAAAAACATCTGAAACCTCTTCCCTACAGAATATTTGTTTTGGTCACTTCTTTTAAATGTTCCTGCCTCCCAATACTTTAAGTATGTGCCCACAGAAAGTTAAAGTTTTACACACATGCACGTGAACACACACACACACACACACACACACACACACACACACACACACACACACACACACACACTTCTGATTTCCTGAGTGATGACCCCTGCCTCACAAAACAAGAGTGTTGTGAATCTTGGAAACTGTTCTACACCCTGTGATTCAGTGTCAGGCCCCCATTTGGTGGATTGATGTGTGTTTACAGCAATCTTTAGCTAAGTGAGCTTGGTTTACAGTAGATGCTTGGGAAGGGGCTGCTGACCTCATAATGAGAAGAATTCTTCGAAGTTCATTCCCATTACAACATGAGATGTAGATAAACTGCACTTACTTAATGGGCTTGGATTTTAAATATTTAGTTTGTGGACGAGATGCTTCCAAGCCCACTTGTACATTCTAGCCAATAGAGGAGTCCTAGTTTGAACCAACCAAGAATGTGTAAATTTGTTTGTCAATATTACCTCAAAACTCTGCCAAATAATGGCAGTTTGGGAGCTTATGAATCAACTCAAACATACTGTGTGGGAAATTGAGTTTCCTTCAAATTTATGAACTGATGGAGCCATTCCTTATAATGATTAACAATGAGTCATAGAAGAAACCAAGGGTCACTCACAGGCACATGCATCTAATGTCAGGTGTGGAGAGAGTGAGAACAGTTAGAGACGAGGGAAAGGTCTCCTGACATCTGCTGGCTAATTTTCATTTTTAGAGTGAAGACACAGACTGGAAAAAAATTCAAGGCAAACATAGTACCTAAAAACATCCCTCAAATGGGTGCTTTGTGAAAAGCCTGGGTCACAATCCCCAAAAGATGATTATTAATACAAGAGCAATAACTTTAAGGGTGCTGCAATAATATCACAATATGTTTACCCAATTTGGAGACAGAATACAAGCATAGGGAACATAGGGTGATGGCACACATTTCTCTAGTAATTGATGCTTTACCTGAAGAACACATCATACACACATTCTAAGGCCCAGATGTGAAACATAAAGTATAGAAAAAGTAACTGCAACAATTTTATAGCAGATGGCTAAATAAAAAGAAGGCACAGACGTGGAACTTATTGCCAAAAGGGACTTTTGTAATACATTGTAAACCATACTTCAATAATAGTTTGTTCAACAGATATTGAATGAACATCTGTCTTATGCAGGGACCATGGTAAGCACATTAAATACATTCTCATTCCAACATCATCAGAATCTGATGAGAGACACTCTTGTGTTACTGTGTGCTATGTTTGGGCCACACATGTGTTACTGTATGCCATGTTTTATACAAATGAAAACCAAACATAATGAACATAGTAACTCACCTGGACTCATGTAGCTAACTTGTGGTAGAACTGTAGTTCAAGTACAATGTTTTCTGACCACTAAGCCAGCAAAATATTATCCGGAGAAATTTAGTCTCTTAACAATATTTATACTTAAAGTCTGAGTAGATACATATAAAACTTCTGTTGCCTTTTAAACAAAAATGGGATTCCAAGAAACTCTACTTATAAACTGTCAGGTTTAATGTTTTTGTAGTGTACCAGAAAACAGACCAATGTTCTTGTTTGTTTGTTTGTTTGTTTGAATAAAGAAATGGTGCTTAAGAAGCATCAGCCCTCTCACCATGACTATTTCTGTATCTATGTGTCTCATTAAACATGAAGTTCAACCTGTATCACCATGGACAACACACATAAGGGATTTGTGATCTAAAATAAAAGATAAAATACATGAAGTCATTACAAATTGCCTTGTTAACCATTTTCCATGTAATTCTGTCTAAATAATTGGCAAACTCAACAACTGTGTATGAAAAGTCCATAATATTCTCAAGTGTGGTCCAAAGAAACCTTGAAATCCCAAAGAGGTCTTAGAGATCTTCAAGGCCACATTCACTTTCATCATGGTGTTTATCTGTCCTGAACTTAATAGGTATATTTCCCAATGCCCTGGGCTTGGGATATAGACAACCAACTGTTCCAGGCTCAGTGAGTGATTGATGCCAGATAAAGACAGCAAGTAAGTGGCCTGGCACTCTGAGAGGAACTCTCCAAGTTCCTAAAAATGATCCCTATGCTGCACCTTACCCAGAACTTTCAACATCTGTGGCAGGAAATGCTCATCTCCACTGCAGAAGCCTGCTTTGGTAAATTCCCTGCACACCACCCCCAGACAGACTGACTCAGTATTCAGTTCAGGGAGTGTCGGGCAATACTGCTGTAGAGCTGCCGCTGCCACCTGCGCTCTCCCAGTCCCCACCCGTTCAGCAGCAGGTACCTTCATGTGTGAACTCTTCTTTCAGCTCAGGGCTTCCCCTCCACCTGTGCACAGTTGTTTTCAAGTAAGTACTTGGGAAAAACTTTGGAAACATTCATAATTCAAATTTACTCTAGAAGTCCTCACCTGAGAAGCACAAGTTGAATTTGGGTAACTTCATCTAAAGATGATTCCTAGGAAAGGCAAAGTTTTGTAGGCAAAACCCGCAGAATCCAGGGTTCTGAGCAAACAGCACTGAGGCTCCTCATGCCTGCCTTGGTAGGTGAGAGAGCTGTTTAAATAATACCATTACCTACAATCTCTGAGAATGTGTAGTGGCCACCCTCCAAAGCTTCTACTGCACCCAGCACTGTTCTAGAAGTCTCTGAGGACCTGTTGTCTTACAGAATGCTTGCCAGGATCTGAGCGAATTAGGAAGCCCCCCTTGACCTGCCCTCTGGACAGGAGAGCACACAAAGGAAGTCTTCATCTGAAATCTTAAGTAAATGAAAGTCAAGTGTGGGAAATGGAACAGTAAATCTCCCAACAGCCAAGTTGCAATAGTGCAACCTTGAAGATATTTAAGTAAGAGCAGAAATTCTACCTTACCACCTAACAGCAAGTTTGACAGCCTAGTGCCCCTAAAGCTGACAACTTCAGCTTGAATAGCCTAACATGTTATTTAACCCACATTAACGAGCACTGAGGTCACACATGTCAAAATCTGGAGGTAGGATTTCTTCATAAAAAAAAGAAATGAAAGAGAATTGTCTTGGGAAGGGGTGCTTTCGCACACTTGCCTTTGGGTGGACTGTTTCTCTCCTTAGGAATTTACATTTTCATTGAGAAATCTTCTTTCCCAAAATTCCATGCTCCCAGGAAGCTTTTGTCATGGGTGGGGTTGAGTTTGACCTGTTCTCTTCATAGTTTGCTAAGGTCTGGAGTTCCCACTTCTTTCTAAATCAAGAACCTTACAAAGTCAGGCAGGTCTCAGCCAAGGTTTGTTAAAAAGAGACCGGGGCCTATGTAGCACACTTTTAGAAGCATCTTCTACAGTGGTCCAGTTGAGGAAATAAACAAACTTGCAGTTATGATGAAAGAGGGGTGAAACTTGCTGGGAGAGAGAAAAATTGACACTCCAAGGGCTGACCTGTGGGAAAATTGGGAAGCTTGGAGGCAGCAGGATCCTGAGACATGAGCTTTGTAGAACTGGCAGAGTTTGAACTTGGGTAACGGAGGGCAGAGCAGCAGGTGCAAGGCTGTCATTACAATTTTACCAAAAGTATCTGTCTGATAGTATCTCCAGGCAAAGCAAACACAGACTACCCCAGAGTCTCTGAGGGGCCAGCTCAGCTTATTCACACAGCAATTCCCCCAAATAAGTAAGTCCTGGGGAGTTTTGTGGAATTCAAGTAACACGTTAGTCTGGAAATATTATTACACGTTTTTGTTTATTTGGTTGATTTTGGTTTTCTCCCTTTGCCCTGGATATCTAACTTTCTAGTGTGAAACATAGGGCTCCAGGAGGGACACATTCAAATTTATCCCTTGTTTGGAGCAAATTCTTGAAAAGAGCCAAGCTGAAATGCCCAGTACGTGTATACAGATGTAAGACAAGAAAGACATCTTAAACTGTGCCCTACCCCCTGGAGACTAACAGAAGTCATCTGATGACCTCAGATCTTCCCCAGCTGTTTTACAATTCATAGTTTCAATTTCCAAAAACTTAGGTTTGAAAGGAAAGAGTGGTGGTTTTTCAAAAAATTGGGGTGGGAAATGAGAAAATACAGCAAAATGTAGGAGGAAGTTGTTGGAAATGAGGCTAGCACAAAAGCAGCCAGGAGGGAGGTAGAGAAGGGAGATAAGGTTGGATGACAAGAAACCATGCTAGAACAGCAGTCCCCTTTGACAGTCTTTATTGTGAAAAGTACCACAGAGTCTTGGAGGAGGTTTCTCCCAAAAGCACACCCATCATCAGGACTCCAAACCATCTGTCTGGATGGCCATTGGTATTCCTGTCCTTGTGGGATAGAAGGAAGACAGACAGAATGCATGGGCTGGAAGAGGCGATGCATGCCAGAGGCGCCCTCGAGGATTGGAGGAAGCGGACCAGGCCAGTCTGAAGAGCCAGACACCTGTGTAAACTGCAGGAAGCTGAGAGGAGCCCAGCTGAGCTGATGGAGACACCACATGCATGTGAGAGTAGGAGGCAAAGTCACACAGAGACAAAGACACAGGGGTGCAGGCAGGTGTGCACACACACACACACACACACACACACACACACACACACACACACACACAATCAAGATCATGAACAGGACAGAGTAACTCAGAAAGAGGCAAAGAAACATTGAAGGAGACAAACAAATGTTAAGACATGGGAAATGATCTCCCCGAAAGTTTCTTAAAAATGACTATTTCTAAAGTATCTTGTTCTCATTTTCATAGACATTTATTTACTACTTTTTTTTAAAGTATAAATGACATGTTTTACTGGATTGAGTTCTGAGTTTATTAAACTTAAATTTCTCAGGTATCTAGAGAGTCAGGGTTCACGGGGAACCCTTATGGTTGTTTTATGAGATACTAATACTGGGACTAAGCGAATCAGACTTTCAGGGTATGAGCTAAAACATGGCTATACAAACTCTGTTTAGAAGCTACTTGGGTGCTGACAGTGGCTCGCATTTCACCAGGACAGTGTGTTTCTAGGAAATGAATCTGCCTCCCCACCCTGCATATTAAGGGGAATACTCCTAGCCCACACATGACCACAGAATTCTTAGAAAGTGAATATGCAATAATAATAATAATAAATAACTCTCAGGCTTTCAAGAACACTCACACATACTATCACTAAGTGAAGTAATTTTCCCTTAAAAACATTTATTCTCATGTTTTGTTGTTGCTCCTGTAAGAGTTTTGCAAGATAAAATTTCCAAAAGCATGTTCCATGTCATACTAATACCAAAGGCTCTCAGTAAATAAAGTTTTGGCAACTCAAGAAGGGCTATATATTTTTCCAGCACTGCCATTCATGCCCTGAGTACTACGACTCAGCAAGCACCATTATGAAACTCTTTGTGTAAACCAATTTAAGCTCATTTTAAAAAGCGTTTTCCAAGCTTATGTGACCACAGAACCAATTTCCAGCATAATGCCTACAAGGATTATGAGGAAACAATACTGTAAGGAATTCATTTATAAAAAGCAGCAGATTCTTATAGAAAAAAAGATAACTCATCGCCAACCACAGCTTGTTGTAAGCTGTAGGAGACAGAGCTGGTGATTTGTGGAATCAAAATTATAAAAACATAGCAAAAGAGGCCTATGTTAATAAACCACAGGAACTAACATTCAGAACTTTCCATATTTTTAGTTACCTAGTGAATCTTAAGTGAATTTTCTAGTACATTTTTTCCAAAGGCTTCTGGGGAATGTGGGCTAAATGCAGCTCTAGGTCTAGTAGAATTGCTGTTCTGACCAAGGGAAGGAGATGCCAAGAGGGAGTGGTAGGTAGAAGACATGAATGAGCCTGTCTTAGGTGATTGGGTGCCCACTGCCCACTGGGTAGTAGAATGAGATGAGAGCCTGTCCCTGGCTATTCAATTGACCATGGTCTGAGCACTTTCAGGGAGCCAACACAAGAAGAGGTGGGTGCCTGGAGGTGGACCAAATGAGCTATTAGTGAAAACACTAGGTTGATTCATTACTGAGCAGTTCACCAGCTCACACACATCTGTTCCATAAGCAATGCTAGCTTGATAGAAAGGCCTTCAGAGAGCCCTGAAGGTGGGGCCAATCGAGTTTTAGCAAGGAACACAGGATGTGAGACAAAAGTCTCAGGAGGGGAATTGGAAAGATGGAGAGTAATGGGGAAGGTAAGGATATGCAAACTTCTTTTATTTGTGGACCTAATGAGCCTAGGAGAAGAAATCTCCCCACTCAGTCCTGAGGGCATTAATAGTAGGGTCTGTAAAGTGAGCAAATAAAATGACTTGTTCAAGTGAAGCTTTTTATCATGGAGGGTGGCTTTTACACATGGTTTTGGAGCAGACGGTTGCTAGGAAATATGACAGAATGAGGAAACAGACTGTAAGTGATATTCCGGGTGTGTGCAAGATCGGGTGGGGTGGGCAAGATGATCTAATGTAACTAAATGTAACTAAATACATTTTTCTTCCCTGGTTGATTTGGCATCGATTTTAAGTCTTTATTTTGAGATTTCCAAAGCACACCTCTCTAACTGGGTTTCAGAATATGAAACCTGATATACATTCTTTTAAAACCCGATGTCCACACAGCTCTTTGTAAAGAAGAATAATTTAACAGAAGGATAATAAAAAAAATTCCACTGGGTGTTTTATCAGGTCAAGATTTTGTTCAAGTCTCAGCTTTCTTCATAGAAACAGGTGTGGTTTGATTCTGAAGCAAAAATATCAAATAATCTGCTAACACTGACAAAGCTGTATTCTGGGTTTCCTTCCCATTGTTCTTTCTTTCCTCAGACCTCACCCAGACCCACCCCGGAGCATTTCAGAGGAATACCAGGCCAATAGCTGGGTGAATCAGACCATAGCAACTGGCTCCTCTGAATGCTAAAACAATAAGCAGCTCTCACACCAACACCACATGAGGAACAAAAATCCCAGGCCGGGTTTTGAGGTAGCCCCATGTGAAACACACCTCATACATAGACTGACATGGACTTCTGTGTGGTGCGCTGCCTCTTGGAAGAATCCTTGCTAAGGGACAGAGAGGAAAGGCTTTATGGCTTTGGATTTGCCTGAGTTACTGAAACTGTGTAAGAAGAATGGAAATGTAAAGGCATGACTGTTCATTTGTGTAATATACTCACACACTATAGCATGAGAGGGTTCATCAATGATGAATGACTTATATAATGATGATTCCATGAGTTAGCATGGCCTGGTGACATTGGAGCCATGTCAGTGGGGTCAAGTATACCTCACTAAGACTTGCTTAAATGATGCATTTTGTCGACCTCTCTATCTCTCTCTGTGTGTCTGTCCCTCTGTCTCTGTCTCTGTCTCTGTCTCTCTTGTTATGAATTATAACTGTGAGTCACAAAGAACTACTACCAGATAGTTTTATTTTACTCAAAAATGTATTATTTTTGTGTAGAACATATATTGCAGGTCAGTATGTCATCTGTGATTGAGGGCTTTGATAGGATAGATGACATGTATATAAGGTGGCTTGCATCATTTATGTCTATGGAAGTGAAATTGTCAAGCACAAATTTCTTAGTTCTAGATCATGTATCCAGGGATCACCCATTCACATTAGAGCAAGCACATTCCCACCTCCTCCTCCTCCCCATTCTTCTCCTTACCCTTCCCCTCTTCTTCATTATTCTTCCTCTCCTCCCCTTCTTCCTCTTCCTCCTCATCCTTTTTCCTGTCTATTTTCTCCCATACAGGTACTCACTATGTAGCCCAGGCTGGTGGCCTTCAACTCATGATCTTCTGTCTCAGTCCCTACCTGCTGAGATCACAGGTTTCTGTTGCCTTGGCTAAAGTGTGTTTCTTGAGAAGGCTGTCACACAGTAGCACTTACTCCCTTAAAGGGGGAGTGTTTTGTGTGCTGCTCTTACACAGGATCCCTGTGAACCTGGACTCCCATGAGATTGCCCAGAGACATTTTACATATTCCCTATCTAGAGGGAGCACAGAGAACTGCTAACTAGCATGCCAAGAATGGGAACATCCTGTAACATGTAAGACAGAAGTTGTTACCTAGGCATTGGCTTGTGGTTTTTAGGGTCCTTTGGGGAAAGGATGCTTGGATCAGAGATGGGCCACATATGAGGGCAAGCTAAGAAAGAATAAATCTAGAGCTATAGAAGGATCATGGAAAAGAAACAAAAGGAAGACAGGGCATTCTCAGAAAATTCAAAAGTAGTTATAAATAACCCCAAAATAATTTGATGTGGTCCTCAATTGTGGACAGATCTGAAGCAGCAAAATGATTAAGGGGGAGGGGGCATCAGCTTCAAGGAGGATGACCAAACTAGGACATTTTGAAGTGAAAATGAGAACTATAAACTGATGGGAGATGTTATTCTGTAGATATGTTTCTCTTATTGGTTAATGAATAAAGTAGCTTTGTGCCAATAACAAAGCAAGATAGGTGGGACTAGGATACTAGAAGGAGAAAGAAAGTAGTAGAAAGGAGATCCAAGATGAAGGATAGAGAGAAGAATGCCAGCCCCTCTCTCCGGTAAGATAAGACCATGTGGAAGTACTTATATTCATAGAAATGGCTTAATAATTAAGACAGAGCTAGCCTATAAGAAACAAGTAAGTGGCCAACAGCGTTATATCTAATATAATGTCTCTGTGTGCTATTTGGGGCTGGCGTGGTGGTGGGACCAGACCGGCAGGGAAAAACCTACTCATAACAATAAACAATTATTCTGGGGCAACAAATATGCAGCATGCATAGTGGGAAGCTTTTTCAGTCCACTTTCAACTATACTCTTCAGACAGCCTCATGCCAAAAGACCCCATCACTGGCAATTCAGCATTATGTCTTATCTCACTCAGCAAGACCATGGAGGGATGAAAGAGAGATCTTCCTATAGGGGGGCAGACAACTTCATTTTCCTATCTCTAAGCATTATTTAATTTGAATCTTAGGATTTCATAAGGTAATCTTTCATTACTAATTACTAATTTTAAGAATAAGTCTTTTGGTATTGACTTTATAGTTTATTACAAAATAAACTTTCATAGTTGGTGCTTGTATGCTTGAAAACACATTATTTTCTCCCTGGTGAAAAGTTCACTATAGTAGCTTGAGCTTACTAATTATGTTTTTCCTATCTTAAAAATATCTGCTTTCTGAAATCAGCTTTGATCTGTAATTTTCTGAGTAACACACTTGGAGACTTCCAGCTGAAATTGCAGATTGCTATTTCTCTGCTGTTCTGTTGTTGTTGCTTTGTATCTCCTGAAACTATATTGCTAGGTGCATACACAATTGTGGCAGAAATGTCAGGGAACATTTTCAAAGCAACTAGAGGAAACTGACAAATGTCCTTCAAAAGGATGAAGAATGGGCCAAGAGCTGACTTCCTGATAATGAAAACCAAATGACAGAATATACTTAAAAGAACCTGAGAAAATAGCTACTAGGTTAAAATTTTATTTCTAGTATCTTTCAAAGTAAATGTAAAATAGATACTTTGATAAAAATGAAGCTAAGAGAGTTTGCTGCCAACTTACCTTAGCCAGAAGCCTTCATTTATCCCCATCAGAGCAATGCTTTATCATGAGAAGTATCAGATGCAGAAAAACAAAAGAAAATTTTAATCTATGTATGAATTGAATCAAACATTGGGAACATAACCAATAATAACAGTGTCCTGCATAATTCTAAGAAAAGATATACTCAAATATACTATTACAAAAATACTGGGTGAGCTATCTTCAAAAATAAACTATTGTAAGATTTCATATTATTTGGATGGATAATGAAAATATTTTGCAAATTAAAGCTTGTAAAAGTTTTTTTTAAAAAAAAAAAAACGAAGGATAAGTATTTTCAAGATACCTAAAGGAAGTGAGATGTAACATCTCTACGTTAGTAAAGAGAAAAAATATTTAGTCATGCAAATATGTCAACTATGTCAAAGCTCATTCCCAGTGACACACCTCTTCCAACAAGGCCACACCTCCATCCTTCGCAAACAGTTCTGCCAACTGGGGACCAAGGATCCAAATACATGAGCACACTGAACCCAGAAGAGAGGCAGAGATGCCAGCGAGACACAGAGGGAGTCAGACATACAGAATGAAACAAAGGTAAAAATCCACATAACAGAATGTAGACTAATAGAATGTGGGTCAATCTAAGTTGTAAGAACTAGTGAGACTTGCCTCAGCTAAAGGCCAAGCTTTCATAATTAATAATAATTCTCTGTGTCACTATTTGCAGACTGGTAGTCCAGGCAAAAAAGTACTGATATATAACCGAGGGTGGAAAACCCACCCATGTGGGTTGTATTGTCCATGGAATGGGGTTCTGGAATAAATAAAAAGCAGAATGTGAGCTGAGCACCCACATTCATTTCTCCCTGCATCCTGAATTTGGACATAATATAATCAGCCATCTCCAGCCCCTGCCTCTATGCTTCCCATACCAGATGGAACATGCCCTCTTCTATATCCCAAAATAAAACCTTTTTCCTTACATTGCCCTAGTCAGTATTTTGTCAGTAACAATGAAGGTAATTAGTATAGATGTAATGCATCAATTCAGAAAACAGAGCAAGATGTAAAGTGTTCACGTTTTGACTGGCTTGTCCTCCAAAGTTTCACGTGCTAGTAGCATGGTCCCTAGCATGGTGATGTTGAGAAAAAGTAGACCCTTTGTGAGACAAGGTCTAGAAAAATATAATTAGATCAAGAGGCATTGTTTCTATGTACCAGCAACAAGCAAGTGAACACCAAAATGAAAAGTGTGGTATCATTTACAAATTCTTTTTTTTTTTTTTTTCAAACTTTGATCTTTGATGTTCTTCCCTGGTTTACAGCAAAGTGAGTTAGTGAAGAAACCTTTGACATGTCACGTGCATGGGTGCCCTGCTTCAGAGAGGAAACCAGTTGGGGAGGTAGAAACAAGGAATCCTGGCTGTTCTGGATGATACCTACAGGTCTGCCTGGCTTCTTTGGATAGTCTTGAGTCCAAACTCTGTTATAGATGCTTCTCCTCGTATTCCTTGCCTTGAACTCCATGCCAGGTTGCATATGATCATGAGGGTGGTACTTCCCAGACTCCTTCAAATATTCAGAGGTTTTTCTGATCACTGGATCAGAAAATTTTTCCAACAAGTCCCAGTCACTGAAATATACCTCAATGGGGCCCTAAGCTCAGCAGTTGTTTTATCCTGGCAAAAGGCTTTTCTGGGATGGACAAAATCCAATTTGCAGGCCGATGTGTGCACTAATGAGTGATCCACTTTCATGATATACAGATGAGAAAGGAGAATGGACAATAAAACTCTTGGACTTCATTTCCATGGTGTACAGGTAGAATGCTGCCCCACATCATCTGCAGCAGGAACCACCAAGGGGCTTGGAACATCCATGACATTGTCCCAGGAAACAGGCTGCCCATTTCCCTAGATGTGGACACAAGCACACATTAAAAGAATAAACATTCCATCTCACCTGCCCCCTTGCCCATCAGGGGCTGGCTCAGGGTCCCCAATCTAATCATCTAAGCATCACCAGGCAACGATTGGTAAATACTTTCAGGTCTGTTATGATCTATCTCCTCTCCACAGCCTTCCACTCTGTATCTTATACCTGACAATACTTAGGAAACTTGTCTTTCCTTTGTCCAAAATCCTCAAGACCCTCTCATACATGGAACTTTCTGTATTTCATGTAGAAATCCACCATTCTGTGTCTTGCCATAGGCACAAGAGAGTCAACTGGTCTGGGGAAAGGCAAACTAGGCACTTAGGGAAAATACATAATTCTTGGCTGTAACAAAAGTATGTTTACAGCATATATCCTCCTTTGTCCTACACAGGAATTTCTCACAAAATTCCAAATGTCCCTATTGGAAGAGCTCACTGTGCCTTCATTATTTCCTCCATGGAAACAGACACATTTAAAAGAAACAAGGTTACATAGACAGAATGGGACAAGACATCAACCTAGATGTAAAAACACCAACCCACAGCAAAACAACTGAAACTGCACACACAGGACCTTCTTGCCTTGTATCTGGCCACCTTCATATCTACCTCCTCCACTCTCTGCACCCCCATTCCTGGCACCTATATACACTCCATGGAATCTAGGACATCTAGGCCTGTCTTTACCCAGATGATACACCATATTCAGTAGGGAAATGCTTTTTAGTACACAACAGAGAGCCAATCTCTTATGAACACCGACAGACTACAAAAGCCCACCAAGACTTAGGCAACAGATAATCCCACTTCACCAGAAACCAAGGGTAAAGAAGGACAAATAAATTCACAATACCGCTGCCAAAAGCAAATCTAAAACAAACAAACATTAACAGTCAATGGTCCTTACTCTCCCTCAACATTAATGGTCTAAACTTGCCTATAAAAAGGCACAGGCTAACAGAATGGATATGAAGACAGAATTCATCCTTCTGCTGCATACAAGAAACACACCTAAGCTACAAAGATAGACATTACCTCAGGGTAAAGGGCTGGAAAAAAGATCTTCCAATCAGTTGGACCCAAGAAGCAAGCAGGTGTGGCTTTCCTAATATCTAACAAGTTATACTTCAAACCAAAATTAATCAAAAGACATGAAGACAGACATTTCATATTCATCACAGGAGAAATCCATCAACAAAAAGTCTCGATTCTGAACATCTATGCCCCAAATACAAAGGCACCCACATTCGTAAAAGAAACGCTACTAAAACTCAAAGCTCACATAAAACCTCACTCACTTATAGTGGGACACTTCAACACACCACTCTCACCACTAGACAGGAGCACCAATCAGAAACTCAACAAAGAAACAAAAGAACTAACAGAAGTTATGTCTCAACTGGGTTTAACAGACATCTATAGAACATTCTATCCAAACACAAAAGAATATACCTTCTTCTCTGCTCCACATGGAACCTTCTCTAAAATAGATCACATACTAGGTGGCATAACAAACCTCAACAGATACAAAAGAATTGGAATAGTTCCCTGTATCTTATCAGACCACCATGCTTTAAAATTGGAATTCAACAACACAAATCGCAGAAACCCTACAAACTCATGGAAAATGAACAATGAGCAATTGCACCACACCTGGGTCAAAGAAGAAATAAAGAAAGAAATTAAGGACTTCCTAAAACTCAATGAGAATGAGGACACGACATAACCGAACTCATGGGACACCTTGAAAGCAGTGTTACGAGGGAAGCTCATTGCACTGAGTGCCCATATGACGAAAACAAAGGATAGTCACCTTAGAGAATTAACAGCGCAACTGAAAGCCTTGGAAGAAAAAAAAGTAAACTCACCCCGGAGGAGTACATGCCAGGAAATAATCAATTTGAAGGCTGAAATCAATAAAATAGAAACCAAGAAAACAATACAAAAAATAAACGCATCATTTACAAATTCTTAAAATAAAGAAACCCTTAGGTGAAGTCTAACAACCAAAACACATTCTCTGCTAATGAGTGAAATTTAAAAATATCTAAATAATTTAGAGAAATATATAGTATAGATAGATCTTTAAAAATCAGTATATAGTAATGGTTCCAAATCATCTGAAACTGGTAAATGAGTTTTCTTCATAATTTTTATGAAAATCTTAGGAAGGGAAAAGAAGATATTTACCAAATTGTCATAAATTTTATATGAAATGTAAAAAAAGCTAAAACAATACTGAAAGAGAATGCCTATAGTCATGTTTTCTGGTGTCAAGACTCACTATTTAGTTATAGTAATCCACTCTATGTTGGACAGAATTTTTAAAATCAACAATTAGCCTTGATGAGTGTGGCCAACTGATTTCTGGCAAAGGTAAAAGTACCATCTAAATTCTATAGAACATCTGAAGATTAGATCATTAATTCAAAATGATAGTAAATGTAGTATAAAACATAAAACTATAGAGGCTTGGTGATTTTGAGTGCTTGTTGCTCTTGCAGAGGACCCATGTCTAATTCCCAGCATCCACATGGAAGCTCACAATTATTTGTAACTCCATTTCCAGATCCAATGCCTTTTTCTGGCCTCTGTGGGTACCACACTTCATGGTGCACAGATATACATGTAGACAAAACATCCATATTCATAAAATAAAATAAATAAGCCATTAAAATGATAAAAATATAATAACTTCTCAAAAATAGCAGGATAGAAAATCGTCTAGACTTAGACTTGAAGAAGAGCTCATAGGCATAAAACAAAAGCACAATCCATTAAAGAAAAATATGTTACGTTAGAGTTCATCAAAATTAAATATTTTATTAAGTGGAGGAAGGACATCTTGGCATGGTGGTATATGCTCTTAATCCCAACATTCTCGAGGCAGAGGCAGGCAAATCTCTCAGTTTAAGACCAGGATGATCTACAGAGTGAGTTCCAGGACAGCTAAGTCTACACAGAAACTCTATCTTCAAATAAACATATAAACAAACAAAAACCAAAGAGAGAGAGAGAGATCATGGGTTGGGAGAAAATGATTACAAACAGCCTATCTAACAAGGCACTAGACTATACAAAGACCTTCCAAACACAGCCATATAAGAGTGTATAAGAGTGGACATGAATTAGGCAAGCACTATCCACAGCATATTCCTACCATGAATACTGTCCACTACATTCAATGTGGAAGTTGGCAGAATCTAGATGAGACATTCACAGATCTGCCTGTACCATCTTTACAATTGCTTATGACTCTCTAATCATTCTAAATTTTAAATGGTATTTTTAAGCTAAAAGGATAATAAAATATAAAATAACAAACTTACTGTGGTATTTGATTTTGATTGTCATCTTGACTGAATTAAAAAAAAATGTGTAGGATAGTGAAGGCATTTGCCAGGAGCTCTAGATGGATTCATAGTACAATGACATTATAGGGTGATGTTGGAAGAGCCTAGCAGGAGGAAGTATCCCACTGGGGTGTGTCCTTGTATCTAGGTTCTTCCTGTATTTCTTTTCTTTTCTTTTATTTGTTTGTTTTCTTGAGAC
This sequence comes from Cricetiscus sungorus, assembly GCA_030556225.1. NCBI lineage: Eukaryota > Metazoa > Chordata > Mammalia > Rodentia > Cricetidae > Cricetiscus > Cricetiscus sungorus. The sequence continues at coordinate 1,918,509 of JANBXA010000635.1, forward strand.
AGGGTTTTTCTGTATTGTTTTGGAGCCTGTCCTGGAACTCGCCTTGCTCTGTAGACCAGGCTGGCCTCACTCCTGAGTGCTTGGATTAAAGGTGTGTGCTACCAACGACCAGTTATTTCTTTTGTATTCTCCTTGTCTCCTTTTTGCCAAGTGTCTGCCAGAATCTGCTACACGTTCTTAGCATCATGACATTCTGCCTGAGACTGTGAGGTCAAAGCAATCAAGGACTGAGCACTCTGAAACCAGGAGACAGAGTCAGAATCACACCTGCAAACTGCAAGTTAACTCTGCTCACAAATCTACTGAGGAACATTGAAACAAGGAGAAAGTGCTAGGGAAAAACAAGTTCGTCCAATTCTTAACTTTTTAAGACAAACTTAACTAGACAAACTTAAGCATCTGAAGAAGACCACTCTTCATTTTTAATGCTATTTTTAAGGATGAACATTCTTTGTTTTCTTTTTTGTTGTTGTTTTTTCCTTTTACTGAAACAGGTTGTCTTCTCATACATTATTGAACAATTGTAGTTTCCCCTTCCACCTCCCCTTCCTTTTGGGTCCCCTCCTTTTATGTCTTCCATTAGAGAAGAATGAGCTTCTAATAGATAACAATGAAACATGACAAAATAAAATATAATAAGATAAATCAAAACCCATCATATCAAAGGAGGACACAGCAAACCAACAGGAGAGAAAGATCAACATTTTTTAAATGATCCATTAACCATTTGTAACAGTTGAAGGTAATAGAATATACAGATTTGCCCAAGTTATATATTCTAAGAAATAAAAATTATTACTAGAAGCCAGGCAGTAGAGGTGCATGCCTTTAATCTCAGCACTTGGGAGGGAGAGGCAGGTGAATCGCCAGGAGTTTGAAGCCAGCCTGGTCTACAGAGAGAGTTCCAGGACAGGCTCAAAAACTACACTGAGAAACCCTATCTCAAAAGACAAAACAAAATAAATTATTACTAGGAAAGAAGAGCTCAAGGCAAATTGACCTTTGCATTTTATTTTGGCTGTAAACAAGTAGGTGAGCAGTACTGAGTAAATCATGACTTTGCATATCAGGCCATCCAGACAGAAGCATGAGTCTGATTAAGTCTGACAGACTTGGAGATTAGTGATGAACTCAGTTCAGCACTGCTTCTGCTTTCCTTGGCAGCCGTGAGACTTCTGGGTGTCACTCAGCTAACTTAATGATTCTGATTAAATAAATATTTATAGCATGAGGCCATCACTGAAAAATAAAAAAAAAAAAAAAGATCGTGCAATTATCACAGACAAGGGAGGAAATGTGGTGAAAGCCATGCCATGATTTAGGAAGGAACCCTGAGTGTAGGATGCTGTGTTCACACACCCTGTGTCCTCAGAAAATTATAGGACCACATAATATATCATCTTCTGTCAAAGTCAAATCCCATGACATATGAGAGAATTTAGAAGAGCCCTGCATGATACTCTCACAAGATATGCAAACAAAATGAACCAGCCCCAAATACTTGGTTTCTTTGATGCCCTGCAGAGGAGGCAATCACACATTCTGCAGATAGTAATACTGATGCTGAAATGTTAACTTTGAGAATGCTCATTGAGAATTCTATTTTGTGGAAGCTTTCCCATAGAGATCAAAACCCAATGAAATGCCTTAAGACAGCAAATATGTCCCACAGAGTATTTGATAATTCCATTTCAAAGAAAACCAAGGAGTATCTGTGTGTGTGTGTGTGTGTGTGTGTGTGTGTGTGTGTGTGTGTGTGTGTGCGTGTGCGCACGAGTTAAAAATGCTGAGATTCAACTGAAGACTCACTTTGATGGCTACTCATTTCCAAAGCTTAACTAGAAATTTCTAAGGTGGAAACAACAGGCATTCCTGACCTTGCTTGCTGCATCACAAACTACACTCAAATTCAGCAACCTGAACCTGCCATTATGCAATCCACTTAGTTTGGTGGGGAGGAAGATAATTAAAGCAAGACCAGGAAACAAAATCTATGCTTTACAAAGTGACTATGGAGGTGTCTCAACAGCTGGGAACAAGATGTATTTAAAGGTGTCTTCCTTTACATTTCCAGTGTTTATGCGTATTGTTAACTAGTGCCTTGTTTGGGCTATAAAACCCAGCTCTCCAGAGCTCTATCCATATGAGCCAGTTTGGGCTTACGCATAGCATGGCAAGTAGGTGGCAGGTGTAATGGCTCTAAGTTAACAAAGTAGAATGTATAACACTTAGAATTCATACAGTTTTGCTCACACTAGTCATTGCCGAGCTAGACTCAGTGGCACATATCTATAATGCTAGCACTGTGAAGGTGGAGGCAGGAGGATCATGTGTAGCCTTGGCTATATAGAAAGAACTTACTCCCAAAACAAAACAAGGCCCCACTCAGTGCTAAAGAGGACAAAAACAGGTTTTACATCTCCATGGGAGAAATTCATAGAATGGAAGATACTACTGTGACCATCTTTTAGAAACACACTGCCAGATATGTCAAATAATTTTAGTTCTGCTTCTGAAGATTAAGAGTGTTCCTTGAGAAGTATACAAAACCTCATATTATAGTGTTGCTTCAGTGATATTCTTGCCACCATGGGCAGACTTATGAAAAAGACCAAAAAAAAAGTAAAACAGACATAAATTAAATAAAAGCAAAATGCACTGCTTGGTTGTACACAAAAGACAGCATTTCACAGGGTCCTTCCTATTTGTGACTCTTACATTCTTTTAAAAAAAAAACTTTTTTTTTTACATGCCAATCCCAGTTCTTCCACAGTCCCTTCCTCCCACTTTCCCATCTTCCCCTGCTCCCCTTCCCCATCCACTTCTCAGAAAGAGTGAGGCCTCCCATAGTGAGTCAACAAAATCTGTCACATCACAGTGAGGCAGGACCAAGGTCCTGGCCCCTGTATCTAAGTTGGGGTCTTTTACATTCTTTCTGCCCTCTCTTCTGTAATGGTTTCTGAGCCTTACTTAGAAGAGGTGCTATCAATATCCTGTTTGGGGCTGGACATTTAGCCATCACACATCCCAGCACCTTAGCAGCCATGCATCTCTGCCCACCACTCATTGCAAAGGGAAGTATCTCTGATAAAGACTGAGAATAGCAGTTGTGGATATAAATATACACATTTAGAAAAGAATTTGGTACCATGATAAACAGCAGAACTAAGTTCATCCATTGGGACTAACACATTCTTAGACATTCTTTTGGAATTTCTTTAAACAAAAAATAATAATAATAAACAAACAATAACAACAAACCAAATACAAAAGCAGGTTTACAGTACCAGACATAAGTTCCTCTTGTGTAATAGACTTCAAGTCCAATCAGAGAGCTGTTGTTAACCTGGTAATAGTTGGCTACTATTGTACCATTGGCTCATCTTGATATTGTACTTCATAGGATTTATAGCTGGATAAGACAATGAAAGCCTTTTCCTTTTCTTCCCCAGAGCCTGTGTGGCATCTGCTGGAATTATGAAAGCTAACCATTGGTGAAGAAACTTTTAGCTAGTTCCAGCTTGATATCTCTATCAAGTATATGATGTCTTTATCAGCAAAATCCTATTACCTAGTTCTATCAGGCAATCAAGCAGTTATGCCTTTACATCAGCTGTGGCTGCCTGCAATGGGTCTACACAAGACTGGGCTTATAAACAGTCTATGAAAGCTCTGGATGGGTTCATGGAGCCCTACTCCTCTACCTGAACTACTATCAATTATAGGGAAAGGGAACTCACTATCTTCAATTGTGTACCCATTGAAGAACCCATGAACAATTGTAAACTCATTGTCAGACAGACAATCTTGGTTAAACTCAGTGGGTCTCAAAAAAAAAAAGACATTAATGTCAGAAAAGGACTTGGAGGGAGGAGGGGATACCTTGGTGGGAGGAATATTAGAAGGGTAGAGGGTTATAATAGTCATAATTAACTTCATAGGGAAAATTGTCAAAGGAAAAATTCAATAAATTTTTAAGCAGACTTTGAATTAGAATTAAAATATTCACAGAAGAGATTATTATACAACCATCTTAAAGTTGAAACGAAATTAGTATAGTGAGATCTGTGAAAACACACCATAGGACAATCCCTGTAACAGTTGCAGTTTGATAATTGCGATGATAAAGGGTTGACTGATTCCTAGAACAGTTCATTTATTCTCTTGTGGATCAATATCACAAGCCAATGTGAGGGTGAGAACAGCAGGTTTATCAGAAGTGCTGGAATATAAATATCCATGAAAGGACATGTAAACTCAGAATGCTAGAGCTAGATGGAAACAAAGAAAACATTCATTATTTGATTAGAGGACCTGTGAGAACCCTCTCCTGAAGAAACACAAACAGATTCTAGCCTTCCTCACAAGGTCCCAATAGCAAACTGGAGTAAGAGGCCACCAAAGTTCATCCTGGAGACCCAATGAGTTTATAAGGCTTACATATAGAGAGAGCATGGGTGATTTCATTGGTAACCAAACTGGGGAGTGTGCACACAGGATGAATGATAGCTCCCCCATGGCTCCATAGACAGATCCCCTCAATTAACCCTTCTCATCCTACGTAGTTTTGCTCTCCATGAAAGCATTAAGGTCACATGTCACATGGCAAAAATGAAAACAATACTCAGATGAGTGCTCAGTGAGCCTCTTCCCCATATTCTCTCCTGTGAGTGATTGTCAGAAGTCTAAAGCCTGGTAGTGATGACTCTTGCAAGGAGGCACAGATAGTCTCATGAATACGGTGGCTTTTTAGAGTGGACACCCACATTCTAAAACAGAGAATTTATTAATAATTATTGTTAGGAGAAACCTGAAAATTAAATAGGAAACTGCTAGGAAACTAGCTAGGAAAGACATCAGTGAGTCATTATGGATTGCATCCCATAAACAAATCTGTGTAGCATTTTAGCATCCATGTAACAAAATTAAGAAAAGTTATGGAAGATATGCCTGGTAGGATGGGCAGAAGTCAGACAAAACAGAATCAGGGATACTACAGTGGTCATCTAGAAATGAGGCATAAAGGGCTGTGCTTATTGCCAACTACAGGTAGACAGACACATGACCTTCTAACCACTCTTTTCATTGCAAGTTCATCAGAACCTCGCAGAAATGACAATCTTCAAGGAAAGTACTGACCCAGATGGACCTGAGTGTGACACCATGAAGGAGAGCTCTGACATTCCTTCAAATGGATTTCTTTCCTGGTCTTAAGTAATGAAATACACAATCTTACTTCTAGGTATATATGCCAGAGAATCTCATATATGTACACAAGTAGATGTGGAAAAATTTTTTCATTGTGGGATGGAACTGGAAAATATAATATTGAGTGAGGTAGTTAAGACCCAAGATAACAAATGTCTCATGTCCTGTTTTATTTGTGGATGCTAGATCTGACTGAACCTTTAAGCTTGAGTATGCCATTTGAGTAACTGCAGACACCAAGAAAGTGTAAAGGGACCATTGAGGAGGGATGGATAAAGAGCTTTAGGGAGTGGAACCATAGAACACAGGTACTATGGATGAAGAGAGGGGAAAATAGGGGGAGAAAGACTTAACTAGATATTGGGGTGGAAAGGGCCATGTAGAAAGAGGAAGTGTGGGTAAATAACATTAAAGATGCTTGAAAGGGGCACAGGGAAACATTATTTTATAAGTTTTCATGTGTGTGTGTGTGTAAGTGTGTGTGTGTGTGTGTATGTATATGGGCTTGGAGAGATGGCTCAGTGGTTAAGAGTACTGTCTTAAAAGGACCTGCCTCCATCCCCAGCACCTTCATGGAAACCACCTATAACACCCTTTCCAGAGGCTCCAACACACTCTTTTGCCCTTTGCAGGCACCAGATACACACATAGTGCACAGACATACACCCAAGCAAAACACCCTTACACATAAACTTCAAAAATTTAAATACAGAGGGCCTTGGTGGTGCACATCTTTAATCCCAGCACTCGGGAGTCAGAGACAGGCAGATCTTCATGAGTTTAAGGCCAGCCTGGCCTACCATTGTGAGATCTAGGACAGGTTCCAAACCTAGAGATGAATTAAATTCATATAAGACACACACACACACACACACACACAATTGGAATTAGCTCACAAGAAGAAATAATGATCTCCCTACAAGCCATACACTGACAAACACCTCAGTGCTGGACAAGGGACACTTCCCTTCAAGTTGTTAGCTGTGGAAATTTTAATTGGTTGTTTTTTATTCTTTTGGCTTTTTGGTTCTTTGGGGGCCTATCACTCTGCTTCCAAATAACCATAGACAGGCTTATTCTTTCTTATGAATGTCCAGCCTTAGCTTGGCTTGTTTCTAGCCAGATTTTCTAAACTTGGATTATTCCATCTATTTATTGCCTCTAAGCTTTTACCTTTCTCTGTTTCTACATACCATTCTTTATTTCTTACTCTGTGATTTTCTGTGTAGCTGGGTAGCTGGCCCCTGATGTCCTCGTCCTTTCTGCTCCTCTATGTTTTCAGATTTCTCCTCCTATTTATTCTCTCTGCCTGCCAGCCCCATCTATTCTTTCTCCTGCCTTGCTATTGGCCATTTAGCACTTTATTAGACTAATCAGGTGTTTTAGACAAAGTAAAACATCTTCACAGAATTAAACAAATGCAACATAAAAGAATGCAACATGTCTTTGCATCATTAAAACAAATGTTCCACAGCATAAATGACTATAACACATATTAAAATAATATTCCACAACAGGGGATCCAAAGACTCATCCAAATAATGCAACCTATTGTCATGGCTCTTGTTTACCTGCCAAAATTTGAGGATAAGATCCTGTTGGTCAAGATACCACAACCAGTGTCGTCATATTGCAAGAAAAGAGATGCCATAATAGAGGGAGCCAGTATAGGTTTAAGGAGAAATCTGGCACTAGGGAAATGTCCAGAGATCTACAAGAATGACCCCAACTAACAATTTAAGAGGCTACCTTAAATGCCCTTCCTTGATAATGAGTTTGATGACTACCTTATATGCCATCCTAGAGCCTTCATCTAGTAGCTAATGAAGCAGAAGCAGACACCCACAGCTAAACACTGAGCTGAACTCCTGGAATCCAGTTGCAAAGAGGGAGGAGTGATAAGCAAAGGGGTCAAACCAGGCTGGAGAAACCCAAAGATACAACTGACCTGAACAAGGGGGAGATCATGGACCCCCAGCCTGATAGCTGGGAAATCAGCACAGGACAGACCCAGACCCCCTGAACATGGGTGTTAGTTAGGAGGACTGGGCAGTCTATCGGGCCTCTGGTAGTAAATCAATATTTATTCCTAGTATAGGAATGAACTTTGGGAACCCATTCCACATAGAGGGATACTTTCTCAGTCTAGACACATGGGGGAGGGCCTAGACCCTGCTCCAAATGATATGACAGACTTTGAAAATCCCCCATGGAAAGCCTCACCCTCCCTGGGGAGCAGAAAGGGGATGGGATGGAGGTTGGGGGGACAGGGAAGGAGGGGAGGGTGAAGAACTGGGATTGACATGTAAAACAAGCTTGTTTCAAAGCTAAATAAAAAATATTATCATTAAAAAAAGAAATATGCATAACTGCTAAATCTAACTTAGATTTTAATGCATATATCTGCCATTACTAGAAGAAGCATATTTGCCTAGTGCATAAGAGTTGTCTTTTTCTCTATCAGTCAGTCACTCTGAATAAATATTCACACACATGTGTTTGCAGCCATTTGGTCATTGACAAACTCATATAAGACAAAGGGCCCACAAAACTGTAATGGAACTGAAAACTTTGCCATCTAATGACAACATTGTCATCAAGAAATCTCTCCATGTTTTAGGTAGTTTCCATGTCAAGAAACTTCCTAATGGTTGTAAGTACACATGTAATTGTGTGTGTATAATCCATATACTTGGTGATAACCAACTGTTTTGTGTCTACCATTCTACAGTTTTAGCCATTATTTCACATAGTGTACTCCTATGTAGATAAAAACCAGTTTACTATTAAACAATGTGTCATGCTATGCTAGCAGCAGCTGTACTCATCTGTTCTCATGTTTACTGCATCTCGTGATTGCATCTCAAGGTCAAGTCATGTTATTGACCTCCACAATCTCGATTTGGAAAAGGACGTGCTGTGATCTGAGCACAATGAGAAAACTCCCTAACAATGCATCTGGAATGCGAGATCAATTAAGATCAGTTCACACATCAAATAAGCCCTAGAGTACCCCAATAGACTAAGAAAAACTGAATGTGGGGGTTTGTGATTAGGGAAACTGAAGCAGAGAGTTAAATGCCTTCCTTCTCACAAGGTCACAGAGAGAGTCTGCATGGGGCCAGGGCAGGGGTGTCTTTCCCTCACTACATACTCTTCTAAATGTTAACCATCAAGAACGTGCAGAGTCAATGGATGCTGGCACTTTACATAAATACATGACGATGCAGTGCTAGATGCAATAAAAATCTCAAGCATAAAATGTGGAAGCAATTCAAGAAAACAGATCTCACAGTTTTGCCTCTGTCAGAGTCAGAATCTCACATGCTCTGATTAAAATCCAACATCTGCAGGCATTTAAAATTCAAATATACAGGTATTCACATATTTCTCCATTCACGATGTTTTACTGCTGCTTTTTTCATCTTAAATATTAAAAACATTGCATTATTTTATTTCATATGTCAAACTCCATGTCTCTGTATATTACACATTGCTCCTTCACCCCCAAGCTCTGGTTCAAATCCAGCTCCTAGCTAAGGAAATAAGAACCATATGAAAATACTTAGTGAACTCATCCCAAGATCCAAGTGAACTACAATTTATGCCAACTTGACAAACACAACAAACAAACAGATTTTCCAACAATTAAGGTGTTTATCTGAAGACATTGCAGAATGAACAATGTGCAAAGGCCTCTTTCACAGACCTAAAAACAGGACCTTTATTCCACGAAGAATTTGCGATGAAGATGGAGAATATTCTGGCTGCACCTGGCCCTCCACCAACAGGTGAACATGGGGTTGAGATTCCACCAACAGCCTGTCACTAGTGGTGGGGAAAACTGAAGTTTGGAATTTCTCAGAGGGTGGGAAGAATACAATAGCTTTGAGATGCTGTGTTAATACACATTGCTGAGTATGATTTCACAGGCACACCTTCCAGCAAATCAAACACTTAACTTAAAACCAAATCAGATGAAAACCTATCCATTCTCTTAGGATCACCTACAATGAACACGTTCACACTCCATGAATTTGAAAGTGCAGAAAGGACCACCCTTTGATTGAAGATCAAATGCCTCCAGAGGCAAGGAGATACATAAGCAGACAGAGGTGGGCTGTGGAAGGCTGAAGAGGACATGCCTACAGTACAAAAGCACTTCTTTTATTTTTAAAACTGCTGTATTATCCAAATAAAATCTATGTGCAAGCCTCAGGTCTGTAATCTGTCTTTCAGCTATTCTCCAAACACCATATTTGATGCCCACAGAATCATCATTCTGATGAATCCATGCTCCATCCCCACCCAACCCCTCCCCCAAAGCTAAGGCTTATCTTTAAAACAAGCCAGCCCAAACAGCTGCAGTTCGCAAGTTGAACAGGTCATGCTTATCTCTGTCAGAAATTCAGAGTGTATCAAAATTCCTTGAAGAATCAGATAAAAAAGGATATTCTTCATCCCAGTTCCCAGAAATCCTGATTCTAAGGATTGGGTGTTGGTCCTAGGAATATATATTAAAAGGATTGTCAGGCAGTGCTGGGCCATACTTGGAGGGGGTTACTTATGCTGTACTATGGATCTATCTGTGCTCAGTAGACTTATCAAACTCTACGGAAAAGACCAACACTGTGGAAATGTCCACTTCCCACCATTGCTTCCTGTCCTCTGTCTTTAGGGCCAACAGACCAGGAAGGGTTCTGCAACTAGTGTCACCCTTGACAGAGAACCTGGTGGGGAAGAAAAAATTAAATAAAAAAAATACAATGGGAAGGGTGTCGGGGGGCATGGGAGGGAAAGAGGGAGAGGGAACTGGGATTGATATGTAAAATAAGAAAAATTAATAAATATATATAAAAAAGAAAAAATACAAAAAAAATATTTCAGTTAAAAAAGACCAATAAGGAAGAATTCTCCATCCTCAGTCATTTTGAGCTGAAAAATCATGCTCTTTGCAACACCAAACGTGGTATGTGTGTGCACATGCATGAGTGTGTATGCTTGTTGTTATTGTTGAATGAGCCCACCTCGTTACATAAGCTAGGCAAGTACTCTACCACTGAGCACCGTCTCCAGCCCCATGCTGAAATCCCTTCCTTAGCAGTAGGCTCCCCAGCTGAATGAACCAACTGACAAAATGCCCTTGCTCCCAACTCACCTGCATAGCATACAATATATATGCAGCCATTTTGCTTTCTAAATCTGCACTCAACAGAAAAAGTGGATATGGGCATAACCTTAGGAAAGTTTAGGATTATGATAAAGAAAATGTGAAATCAGAATTCTGCAATAACTCAAAAGCAGAAACAATCCCCAATTATGATAACAGTCTGAAGGAGTTTTTAGGGTCTTTCCAGCCTCTTACTAGGGCAGTCTGTATGTGAAGCAACTGCCAAGCCTTAGTCTTTTACCCCTGACGAATGCTTCAAGACAGAACAGCACTCAGGCATTCAGATTTGGTAGCATTAACTGCAGTAACATAACTCTGACATTCCACTTAAGGACAAGGGGTAGAACAATCATAAAAACCTTCTGCTTCACTTAATTTAATGTTTGACAAGTCCCTTGAAGAATAACTGGAATATTCTCGCCAAATGCTTTAAGTCCTGTCTTGACCACATCTGTCCCTGGAGTTTGTTCATGGACATCTTAGGATATAATAAATCCTTCCTTCCTGAAACCCAGCCTCCAGCAAGGAATGCTGAACAGATGGTATTAATCATAGGATGCCAATCTGATTTCTAGGTAGATGCCCTGGTGATGGGAAAATGGTTCATTTTCCATTGTCCTTTCCATCATTTTTATAGTAAGAAGCCTTTAGTCATGAATGATAAGGTCAGAAAGAAATACTTTTTCTCTATTGAAGAATGTAAAGGTATTTGCCCGTACTTGGGTCTTTATGAATCATCTTGGTCACATGACGGCATGTCTAGATAACAAACTGAGTACTGAGCATGTCTTCTGTAGTGGTAATGCAACAGATATTACAATTGCAATGTCTTCTCGTAAACATCTCAGATCATACAGCATGTTTATTGTCTTAGATACTGGTACTTGAGGCAATTGCGATATGCAAGTGCATTCAAAATGACTTATTTTTTGCTTGTTTTTATCTTTGTATATGTATGTTGATGTTCCAGTGTGTGAGTGTGGGTGCATGAGGGCCATGCATACATGTAAAAAGGCAGACACCTTGGGAGTCCATCCTTAACTTCCACCTTGTTTGAGGCAGAGTCTTGACCTGGCCACTGTGTATGCCAGGCTAACTGGCTCACAAGCATCCAGGAATTCTCCTGATTCTTCAATGGAAGAGCACAGGGATTGCAGACATGCACTACCAAGTTTGATTTTCCATAGGATCTTGTGGTTCCTACTCAGGTTCTCATATTTTTCAGAAGCAAGCACTTTACCCACTGAACCTTCTCTCCAGACTACATTACAGACTTTCTATGAGGAGGTTTATCACTAAAAATAACAGTGAGCCAAGAGCATGTCTCTTGACAATACCCAAATTAATAAACTTGGAAGCAAAAAGAATGCATTATGACAGATACCCTGAGTTCCAGAGGCTCATGGGGGATGATGTTGGAAAAACAATGCCCCTGTGCACTGGAGAATCTAGAACAAAATGGATACATTTCTGAACATATGTGACTTACAAAAATTGAAGCAAGTTGGTATAGACTATCTAAATACTTTAGCAGAAGGTAATGAGATTGATGAGGTAATAAGATTGAAAAACATCACCTAGCAAAGAAAATCTTAGGACCAGACAGTTTGGCTGTGTGGCTTTTCCAGATTTAAAGAAGAGCCGATGGCAACACTCCTCAAACTACACCAAGAGAGAGGAAAGGAAGGGATGCTTCCCAAATGGTCCTGTGAAATGACTATAAATGTGAGACTAACTCCCCCTCCACCAAAAAAACCCAAACAAACAAACAAACAAAAAAACAAGAAAACAATAAAGCTAAATCTTTCAAGAGCACTGATACAAAAACCAGCAATTAAGGGTTGTTTGGTGGCAGAGGTGTCATTGTCTTCTGTGGCAAGCCACTTGTGCTTTGTCCTGCACATAACTCTCTGCCTACAGTCAGACAAGAAACTCTACTTAAAGTCAGAAAGGCACAAGATGTGAAAGTAGGGGTGGACTTGTTGAGAAGGAGGGCTCCAGGGGGAGAGGCAGTGGAGGAGAAAGGAGTATGGTGAGAACAACTCAAATCTATTATATAAGTGAATGAAACTGTCAAACAGTAGTTTTTTAAATCCTCTACAAGATAGTTTCAAATAGAATTCACATGGGAAGAGGATACACTGTGATCAAGCTGCTTTCATTCAGGGTCATATGATCATCTGAGCAGAAAACACTGTCAGCAAAATTCAACAGCTCTTCGTGATAAAAGTTCCATGGAAGTTAGGCACAGAAGGATGATACCTCAGCATAATTTATATACCCGCAGCCACTTCACACTGGATGGAAGAAACTGAATATGTTTCATTATATCACATAAGATATTATTTTTCTGGCACCAATAATGAGCTTGCCAAGAAAGAAAATTGGGAAGGGGGAATCCCATTCACAGTAGCCTCAAAAACATCAAATATTTAGGAATAAATCTATCCAAGGAAGCAAAATCCCTACAATGAAATCCAAAGACCACTGAAGAAACTGAAGAAGATAGTATACGGTGGAAGAGCCCCCTATGTTTGTAGCTCAGCAAAACTGTATTGTTATGTAACCATATTACTAAAATATTCTAAAATTCAGTGAGATCTCTGTGAAACTATCAACAATACTCTGCATTGAATTAATGTAAATCATAATACATTTAATATGAAATCACAAAAGACTCCAAATGGCCAAAGAAATCATGAGAATAAAGAGCAATGCTGGAAGTTCCATACATCCAACTTAACAGTCCACTGCAGAGACATCAACAGAAACAGCACAGGTTGTTCTTTCTGTTTTTCAGGTTTGTATCCGATTTAATTTTTAAAAACTTAATGAAAAGATAACAGAAGCAGAACATTTAAAATAAGCAAACTTACTATACAACTAGCAATTCACTCAAGTAAAATAACTATAGAATATAGAAAGTAAAATCTGATAAAATTCCACTTTTGTTACAATTATACATTTATGTATATATTCTATAATGGAATCAGATATTCTCTCTAACAGACATAGATAGATGGACCAGGACAGAAGACCCAGAAATAAACCCATGCAGCTATAGTAGTATACTTCTCCATATAGGTTTCAAAACCACTGGAGAACAGCCAGCCTGCTTTTCAGGTGATTCTAGAAGAGCTAGGGGTTCACATGTAGAGGAACAAAACTGGGCCCATTGCTTTCATACCATGCAAAAGTCAATTCAGGAAAAGATTTAAAAAGTATGGGCTTGAAAACTCTGCAACTACTAGTGGACAATAGAAAGGATGCATGTCTAGGTGTGGGTATAAGTGATGACTTCCTAAGTAGCATTTGGATAGCTCGGGATATAGTAGAAAGAACTGACTGAAACTAGAAGGTTCTATGAGTGGGGGAAATGATCAGTAGACTGAAGAGAAAACTTACAGGTGGGAAAACAATCTCCAGATGACCATCAAGAGATTAATAAGCAGATTTTTGAAGACCTCAAAGAGACCAAACACCAAGAGATTGAGTCAACACAACAAATCAACAACTGCACTAAAAATTTCTCAAAAAAAACAAATATATATATATATATATATATATATATATATATATATATATATATATATTACAAATGACCAATTGATTCATGAAAAACTGTCCAGCCTATTTAGCTGCCATCTTATCCTGGTCAGAATGGTTATCAAGATAACAACAAAAAACAAACAGACAAACAAAAAACACAGCAAATTCTGATGACATAGAAAAAAAGAAGGGATTCATACATCATGGGTGGGGATGTAAATTAGTAAAGCCATTGTGGGGATGAGTTTGGAGGTTGTTCACAAAACTAAAAGTAGATCTACCACATGACCTTGCTGTACCATCCCTACATACATAGCCCAAGGAGTCAGTATACAGTAGAGGCAGCTGCTAACCAGTGTTACCAAGACACTGCTAACTATAGCCAAAGCATGGAATCTGCAGATGCTTCTTTCATCAGATGAATGGGTAAGGAAAACATAGCATGAGTAAAAATGGAGTATGATTAGCCATCAGGAAGAATGAGATCATGTTATTTGTGATGAAAACAGATGAAACTGGGAATCATGTTAAGTGAGATTAATCAGACACAGAAAGACAACTAGCACATGTTTTCTTTCATGTGTGATTTTGAGGGAAAAGACATGAAAGTAAAAAGGTGAACATTACAGAAAGAGGGAGGATGATGAGAGAAGGACAAAATGAGATAAGAGAGGATGACGTGCATCACAGAACATTACAACACAAATATTTGCAATGAAACCCATTGCATTAAAAATTTTCCCCCATTAGTTTGCATTTTTATCTTTTTTCTTTTGTTATGTATTAAATCCCAACCACAGTTTCCCCTTCCTCCACTCCTTACAGTCCCCCACCCCTAGCCTCTCCTCCTCCTCCATTTCCCTTCAGAAAAAGCGTGCCTCCCAGGGGTATCAACCCAGCACAGCATAACAATTTACCATAAGACTAGGTATATACTCGCCTATCAAGGCTAAATGAAGCAACCCAGTAGGAGGAAACAAGACCCAAGAGCAGGCAAACGAGTCAGAAACCTTCCCCTCTCCCATTGCTAGGAGACCCACAAAAACCCCACACTAAATAACATATCACATATGCAGAGGATCTACCGATTGTTGCTTCAGGCTCTGTGAGCCCCTGTGAGAACTGTTTAATTGATTCTGTGGGCTGTGCTCTCCTGGTGTCCTCTCCTCCTCTGGCTTCTACAATCCTTCAATCCTTCCTCTTGCTCTTCCACAGGGTTCCCTGAGTTCTGCCTAATGTTTGGCTGTCTCTGATCTCCATATCTGCTTTGATCAGTTGCTAGATAAAGCCTCTGGAATGACAAGTGGGCTAAGCTCTGGTCTCTTGAGTATAGCAGAATATCATTAGGAATCATTTCGTTGACATTTGAGGGGGGAGACAGTCCTGTTTGATTCTATCCTGGGTCTCTGGGCTATCCAGCCTCTGGTTCCTGGCCATCCAGTCAGTGCCAGGTATAGGCTCCCTCTCATGGCAGGGGCCTCAAGCTGGACCAGTCATGGATTGGCCACTCCCACAAGTTCTGTGCCACCTTTACCCCAGCACATCTTTCAGGCAGAACAAAATATAAGTTGAAGCTTATGTGGCTGGATTGATATCCCAGTCCCACGAGTGGAAGCCTTTCCTGGTTACAGGAGACAGCCAGTTCAGACTCCATATTCACCATCACTAGGAGTCTTCACAAGGGTCATACACTAGCAAACTGTTTTTTAAAAAATATGCTATCCTGTAGAGTAACTTCAAAAATAAGACAAACTTAATTTTCACTGGTGGCATGGATATAGCTCACAAACGAAGCAAATCCAGCAGAAATCACTTGCTATTATTATTCCTGCAGTTCTGTGTTTTGCATCAATAGTGGTATAATGGTACATGCAGGTGGTCCTTAGTCTGCCAAGGTATATGACCCAGGTAAGGGCTGGAGGGATTACACATCAGTTAAGAGCATTTGTCAATCAATCCGTGACCAGAGTTCAGATCCTTAAAGCTCTATCAAGTGGTTTGTAAAACCTGTAACTCTAGCTCCAAGGGAATCCAATGCCCTCTTCTAGCTCCTATAAGCACCTGCATGTGCAAACACATACATGCATGCACACACATTCATTCATACACACACATGCGCACACGCACACCACATAGAGAGACGAAAGGCTAACAAACAAAATTAAGGTAATTAAATAAACAAGACTGGGAGGAAAAAACAATCCTAACTCCAGTGTCTAGCACTACATGTGTTTACTCCATGATAAATAATTAATCATTTTACATACTAATAAATGGCTACTAAACTTTCAGGGTAGGGGCTAGGAAATGGCTCAAGGGGTAAAGTGTTTGCTGATCAGCATGAGGATCTGAGTTCAGAGTTCTAGGAACTTGGGGGCAGCTAGTAGAGAGGGTCAGAGACAGGAAAACCCTGGGGGCTTGCTGGCCAACCAGCCTAGCCAAAACAGCAAGCTCCAAGTTCATTGGAAGACCCTGCCTCTAATCAATTAATTAATTAATATGCGGAGAGTGGATAGAGAGAGTGATCCAACATTAGCTCAGACCTATACACACACACACACACACACACACACACACACACACACTACACTGATAGACAGCACATGTATACAAATATCACACACATACTGTTTTTTTTAGGTAGAGATTAGAACTTCTATGATTGGGATGCTGGACCCACCCCTCCATGTGGGACCATTTTGAGCCTGCCTTCACCTGACTTTTGGGCCCCATTGTCTGCCCTCTGCCTGAGGTGAGTCTGGGACCAGCCCATGCCAAATCACCCCCACATCTTTTCCTGGGAACTCCCTGGGTTAGCTCCTCATCTCAATCCCCCCTATAACTTTGGCCTGAGTGGTCCAGTCCTGGTACTATGAAACATCTACCTCCCAGAGCCTGCCATCCCCTCATCCTTGGCTCTGCTGGGCCTACTGCTTGGGGTGAGCATTTGGCCAGAGTGCAGGTCCAACACCCCCACCATCTCCTTCGAACTTCCTGGGTCAGCTCTGTTCATACTAGACCCACCCCTCCATGCAGGGCCATCTGGAGCCTGCCCTCGTCTGACCTTTAGGCCCCTTCATCTGACTTCTGCCTGAGTGCTTGAGACCATCTGGAGCCTGCCTTCCCCAAATCATTGACTCTGCTGTAGCCTCTGCTTAAGAGACCTCCAAAAGAGCTCGGATCATCCAGAGTTACAGACATCGAACTCCTGACCCACCTACACCCACCTGGAGAGCAGGAGAGAGAGAGAGAGAGAGAGAGAGAGAGAGAGAGAGAGAGAGAGAGAGAGAGAGAGAGAGAGAGAGAGACTCCACCTGTACCCACTGGAAGAAGCAATAGGAAGACGGCAATACAAGAAAACACTCAACAATAGAAAGACCAGTTTGACACCACCAGAATCTAGGGACTCTACACCAACTACACCTGAACACACCAAAGCAGAAGAAGCAGAAGAGAAAGACCTAAAAAATAACTTAATGAAAATGATAGAGGCCCTCAAAGATGAGAAAATCACTTAAAGAAATGGAAGAAATAGAGGAAAAGACCAAGAAAAACAATGCAAGAAATGAACAAATCTCTTAAAGAAAGCAAGGAAAGCCAAGAAAAGACAATCAAACAGATTAAGGAAACAATTCAAACAGTTTAAGCACTGAAAACTGAAATAGAGACAATAAAGAAAACACAAACTGAGGGAATGCTGGAAATACAAAAACTGTGTAAACAATTAGGAACTACTAAGTATAACCAATAGAATACAAGATATCAAAGAGAGAATCTCAGGAGCTGAAGATAAACTAGAGGAAATAGATTCATCGACCAAAGAAAATCTTAAATCCAACAAATCCTTAACACAAAACATCCAGGAAATGTGGGTCACGGTGAAAAGACCAAACCTAAGAATAATAGGCATAGAAGGTGAAAAAGCCCAGCTCAAAGGTGCAGAAAACATATTCAACAAAATCATTGAAGAAAACTTTCCCAATCTGAAGAAGGACACGTCTATGAAAGTACAAGAAGCATAGTGAACACCAAATAAGCTGGACCAAAGAAAAAAGACCCCTCGACACATAATAATCAAAACACCTAACACACAGAATAAAGAAAGAATATTAAGGGCAACTATTAAGAGTAGGTTTTCCCTGCTGGTCTGGTCCCACTGCCAGGCTAGTCCCAAATAACACACAGAGATGCTGTATTTGATATAATGCTGTTGGCCTGTTACTAGTGTTTCTTATTGGCTAACTCTGTCTTAAATATTAACCCATTTCTATTAATCCAAGTATTTCCATGTGGTCTTATCTTACCGGAGAGAGGGGTTGGCATTCTACTCTCTCCATCCTCCATGTTAAATCTCTGCCTACTGCTTCCTCTTCTCATTGTCTCCTAGTCCTGCCTATCTTTCTTTCCTATTTGTCAACAGTGCTTTATTCATTAACCAATAAGAGGAACATATTTACAGAATGACATATCCCATCATTCCCTCTTTTCTGTCTAAAATAAAAGGAAGGGTTTTAACCTTAACATAGCAAAATATATAACAAAATAATTATCAAATAAGAACGACAGTTAACAATGTTTAGTCCATTAACATTTAACAATACTTAAAGAAAATATTCCATTATCTATCCTATTTTTGTGAGTCTAAAGTCCTATATGTAACTTTTCTTTAATCCTAACTAAGCAAAACTATAATCATAACTATCTGTCTTCAACTCCTTCAAAGACCACAGAAGGATAATATATAAACTCTAGAAATGGCAGAAACAACTCACTTGGTCAGTCACCCGAGGTTCTTCTGTTCCATTTTCAGCCTATAGGCCATAATGTGTCTGGCAGATTCTTCAGCCAAGCAGGAAACTTTAAACTGTCCACCTGTATTGGCAGTTTCTCGGTCGTTTTTTTCTGTGTCTTGCAGTATGTCTGGTAGACACTTCCATGAAGCAGGAACCCTGTAGCAAATGTCCACCTTGTATTAGCAGTCACTTTCCTGTGGGTTCGGTATGTCCAGTTTATACAGCATAAAGTTAAACAGTCTAGTTAAGTGGAGTATCTTGCCCAAATGACTAGTGTTGCCATATTGAAAGCAAACTCCATAACGAGTTTCTTTGATGTCCATCTTCCTTTCTAACACAAGTGGTGTTGCCAGAAGGGATTGTGCCTCACTGTTAAGAAAAACCCTAAACCATTTTAAATGCCATATTCTGTAGATCTTTGAAAGGTTTGAAGAATGCCTATCCATCTTAAATATATCTCTGTATATCTAGAAATCCTAACTAACTTAACTATAAGTTTTGATTATTATAGGTAAAACCTAACTTAAGTTTTGACTATTACAGGTAACTATCTAAAATCTGTATTTAATTATACATTACATTTTTAAATGAGCTATATAAACACAATACCTAAACAAGAGGAGAAATTACATATCACAAAATTTACCTTAAATTGTATCAACAAATGAAAATCTATTCCAAAACAAAGTATTCATATCTATACCATAATCCCCTTTTTACCTTTAAAGAGATTGGTTGTGGTCATTAACCATTTAAACCAAGCCCATTTAAATGAAAACAAACATTTATAGATAATATTTGGGAATTTGGGCATTGTTCTTTCCAAACTGCTTCCTGCTGGTAGTAGGCACTGTCATGGGGATCCTAAGAAGATGCAGAAATCCTGGCAGAAAGCCTGGTCTGCAAGGCTGCCTTGTCCCATGGACATTGCTTCAGGGTGTCTTGTTTGATCAAACCATGTTAGTCTGGAAGGAATCCACAGCTTTTTTATTTTCTGTGGAAACAAAAATAGAAATCCTTTCCCCCAGTGACCTGTCCTTGGACTTAAATTTTGAAGTTAAAGCATTTTTAAAATATATAAATTGAATTAATCAAGCAGTATTTTTTAAGTTATTGTTATTTCCTCAGCAGTCAAACAATTTAAAGACAATATAATAGCATACAGTATCTAGACTCTTTTTGTGCTTTCCATCTTTACATGGCTTTTTATTACTCTATGTCTTCTGCTTCTATTTTTTTATTTTTTGAGGCAGGGTTTCTCTGTGCAACTTTTATCTGTTCTGGAGTTAACTCTGTATGCCAAGTTTACTTTTAAATCACAGAGATCTGTTTGCCTCTGTCTCCCGAGTGCTGGAATTAAAGGTGTGTCCCAACACACCCAGCTACTCTCTTTCTTTTTATTATTTTTCTTTAAACCATTTTATCCTGTTTCTTTTTCTTTCCCAAGCCTACGTATATTTTTAAAACACAGTGTAAACCTTCAAAGGTTTTTATTAATCTGAATCTGTCTTTACTATAAATCTTAATCTTTTTGTGGCCACGAGTCTTTTATCTGGTAAACAATATTGCTAAAATGAAAGTCACAGCTGTGTTAGCCATGGTCTATCCATGATGGCTGGGGACATGTACCACCAGAACTGAGAGCTATGCTCACTGCCTTGGACCATGCTGCCATCCAGCAGCATGCTGCCAGCTTGGAGATGTGGTCACTGCCATTGCCAGCTCTACTACACACAATTCAGTTGTTAGCAGAGCTCTTTAAAAGCCATGTGGGTTTTTGATGCTGTCAGGAAACCTCCCTTAAAGGAGCCTCCCAAATCTCTGCTTGTCTCTAGCAAAGCAGAGCCCAACTGAGAAAAATGCTGCTACCAAGAAGCCTTGCTTGACTTTGTTCTTTTGTTTCTAAAACCCTTTCTTAAGCTTTTGTTCAGTTTTAAGTGGGAGTTCTTATTAGCCACGTTGGAGGTGCCATTTTGTTAGGAGCAGTTTTCCCACTGGCCTGTTCTCACTGCTGCGCCAGCCCCAAATAACACACAGAGATGCTGTATTTGATATAATTCTGTTGGCTTGTTACTAGTGTTTCTTGTTGGTTAGATCTGTCTTAAATATTAACCTATTTCTATTAATCTAAATATTTCCATGTGGTCTTATCTTACCGGAGAGAGGGGTCGGCATTCTACTCTCTCCGTCCTCCATATTTAATCTCCTACTACTACTTTCTCTCTCCTCCTTGTCTCCTAGTCCCATCTATCTTGCTTTCCTATTGGCCAACAGTCCTTTATTCATTAACCAATAAGAGAAACATATTTACAGAATGACATCTCCCATCAGGCAGTGAAGGAAAAAAGGCAGGAATCATAAAAAAGGCAGACCTATCAAAATTACACCTAAATTCTCCATGGAAACACTGAAGGCCAGAAGGTACTAGATAGATGTTCTATAAATGCTAAGAGTCCACAGATGCCAGCCCAGGCTACTATACTCAGCAAAACTCTCAATCACTATAGATGGAGTAAACAAGATAGCCAAGGACAAAGCCAGATTTTCACAACACATATCCACAAATCAAGCCCTACAGAAAGTTCTGGAAGGAAAATTCTAACCTAAGGAAGTTAACTACACTCACAAAGACATAGACAATAGATAATCCCACTTTACTAGAATCCAAAAGAAAAAGTGGGGCAAATACACTCACAATAACACTGCCACCAACAAATCCAAAATAAACAAGAATTAACAATCAATGATCCTTGCTTTCCCTCAATATTAATGGTCTTAATTCACCTATAAAAAGACACAGGCTAACAGAATCTTTCAGCTTCATACAAGAAACACATCTAAGCTTCAAAGACAAACACTAACTTAGAGTAAAGAGTTAGGAAAAGATCTTCCAATCCAAAGGACCCAAGAGGCAAGCAGGTGTAGCTATCAGAATAATACCTAACAATACTTCAACCAAAATCAATCAAAAGAGATCAAGAAGGTCATTTCATATTCATCATAGGAGAAATCCATCAGTACAAAGTATCAGTTCTGAACATCTATGCCCCAAATACAAAGGTACCCACATTCATAAAAGAAACATTACTAAAACTCAAAGTTCACATAAAACCTCACATACTCATAGTGGGAGACTTCAACATCTCACTCTCAACACTGGACAGGACCACCAGAAAAAACTTAACAAAGAAACAAAATAACTAACTCATGGAAACTGAACTGTGAGCAATGGCACAATTCCTGGGTCAAGAAAGAAAGAAAGAAATTAAAGACTTTCAAAAATTCAATGAGAATGAAGACACAACATACCCAAATGTATGGGACACTTTGAAAGCAGTGCTATGAGAAAGTTCATTGCACTAAGTGTCCATATGAAGAATATGGAGGATAGTCACATTAGAGAATTTACAGCACAACTGAGAGCCCTAGAACAAAAAGAAGTAAACTCAACCCAGGATAGTAGAAGACAGGAAATAATCAATTTGAGGGATGAAATCAATAAAGTAGAAACTAAGAAAACAATACAAAGAATCAATGTAACAAAGAATTGGTTCTTAGAGAAAATCAACAAGATAGAAAAACCCTTATCCAAACTAACCAAAAAGCAGAAAGAGAACATGCAAATCAGCAAAATCAGAAATAAAAAGGGGAACATAACAACAGACACTGAGGAAATCCAGACTCTTGGGGTCATACTTTGAAAACCTGTACTACACAAAACTCAAAAATTCAAAGGAAATGGACAAATTTCTGGACAGGTATCACTTACCAAAATTAAATCAGTAACAGGTAAGCAATTTAAGTAGACCTATAACTCCTAATGAAATAGGAGCAATCATAAAAAGCCTCCCAACCAAAAAAAGCCAGGGCCAGATGGCTTCCGTGCAGAATTCTACCAGAAATTCAAAGAACTAACACTAATACTCTTCAAAGTGTTCCATACAATAGAAGCTGAAGGTCATTACCAAACTCTTTTTACATGGCTACAATTACCTTGGTACCCAAACCACACAAAGACACAACTAAGAAAAAGAACTACAGAACAATATCCCTCATGAACATTGATGCAAAAGTACTCAATAAAATACTGGCAAGTCAAATCCAAGAACACATCGGAGAAATCATCCACCATGACTAAGTAGGCTTCATCCCAGGGATGCATGGATGGTTCAACATACAAAAATCTATCAATGTGATACACCATATAAACAAACTGAAAAAAAAGTAAAACCACAAGATCATCTCACTAGATGCTGAAAAAGCCTTTGACAAAATCCAACACCCTTTTATGATAAAGGTCTTGGAGAGAAGGAGGATAACAGGAGCATACTTAAACATAGTAAGAGCAATTATACCCTAAACCAACAGCCAATGTCAAACTAAATGGAGAGAAGTTTAAGGAAATTCCTCTAAAACCCGGAACAAGATAAGGCTGCCCCCTCTCTCCATATCTCTTCAATATTGTACTTGAAGTTCTAGCTAGAGCAATAACACAACAAAAGGAGATCAAGGGGATACAAATTGAAAAGGAAAAAGTCAAACTCTCACTATTTGCAGGTCATATGATAGTTTACATAAGTGACCCAAAAAATTCTACCAGGGAACTCCTACAGTTGATATACCCTTCAGCAAATTAGCAGGATACAAGATTAACTCAAAAAATCAGTAGCCATACTATATACAGATGATGAAGGGGCTGAAAAGGAAATCAGAGAGACATAACCCTATACAATAGCCACAAACAACATAAAATATCTTGGAGTAATACTAATCTAACAAGTGAAAGACCTATATAGCAAGAACTTTGCATCTTTAAAGAAAGAAATTAAAGAAGATACCAGAAAATGGAAAGATCTCCCATGCTCACAGATAGACAGGATTAACATAGTAAAACTGGCAATCTTGGCAAAAGCAATCTACATATTCAATGCAATCCCCATCAAATTCTCAGGACAATTCTTCACTGACCAGTAAAGGATAATATTCAACTTTATTAGTTGAGTATTATCTATTAGTTGAAATTATCTATTTCTTTATTTTAAAGAATAAGACCTAGGATAGCCAAAACAACCCTGTAGAATAAAGGAACTTCAGAAGACATCACCATCCCTGACTTCAAGCTCTGAAAACCAAGGTATTGGCACAAAAATAGACAGGTAGGTAGACCAATTGAATCATATCAAAAGTCCTGATATTAACCCACACACCTATGAACACCTGATTTTTGACAAAATAGCTAAAAGCATATAATGGAAGAATGTAAGCATTTTCAACAAATGGTTCTGGCATAACTGGATGATGGAATGTAGAAGACTGCAGATAGACCCATGTCTACTGCCATGTAAAAACGTAAGCCCAAATGGATCAAAGGCCTCAACATAAATCCAGCCACACTGAATCTCTTAGAAAAAAAAAGTGGGAGGTACCTTTGAATATATTGGTACAGGAGACTGCTTCCTGAACATAAAACCAGTAGCACAGATACTGACATCAACAATTAATAAACGGGACTTCCTGAAACTAAGAAGCTTCTTTAAGGCAAAGGACACAGTGGAAAAAGATCTTCACCAACCCCACATCTGACAGAGGGTTGATCTCCAAAATATACAAAGAACTCAAGAAGCTAGTCACCAAAACACCAAATAACCCTATTTAAAAATGGGGTCCAAATTGAATAGAGAATTCTCAATAGAAGAATCCAAAATGACTGAAAGTCACTTAAGAAAGTGCTCAACATCCTTAGCCAAGAGGGAATGTAAATAAAAATAACTCTGAGATACCATCTTACTCCTGTCAGAATGGCTAAAATCAGAAACACTAATGACAACTTATGCTGGAGAAGATCTGGAAAAAAGGGGAACATTCCTCCATTGCTGGTGGGAATGCAAACTTGTACAGCCATTTCAGAAATCAGTATGGTGGTTCCTCTGGAAAATGGGAATCAATCTACCACAGGACCTGGGAATTCCACTCTTAGGCATATACCCAAATTATCCACATCCATGCAACAAAGACATGTGTTTAACTGTGTTTATAGCAGCATGTTTGTAATAGCTAGACTCTGGAAGCAACCTAGATGCCCCTCAACTGAAGAATGGATAAAGAAGATATGGTACATTTACACAATGGAGTGCTACTCAGTAGAAAAAACCAATGGAATCTTGAAATTCGCAGGCAAAAGGATGGAACTTGATGAAACCATCCTGAGTGATGTAACTCAGTCACCAACAGAGGAACATGGTATGTACTCACTCATATATGGATTTTAGGCATAGAACAAAAGATCACAAGCCTACAATTCACCTAAGAGATTCATACAACATACTCACTCATATATGGATTTTAGGCATAGAACAAAAGATCACAAGCCTACAATTCACCTAAGAGATTCATACAACATCCCACACAGAAGGGGAAAGGGACAAGATCTGAACATATTGGGAGTGTGTTGGGGGGCATTGAGTAGAGAGGTAGTTAGGAGAAAGAAAAGGGGAGGAGAGGAGAACATGTGGGACCAGGAAGATTGAGTTGGGGGGCAAATAGATGAGAGCAAAAAAGAGATACCATAATAGAGAGAGCCATTATAGGTTTGAAGAGAAAACTAACTACAAGGATGACCCCAACTAACAATCTGAGCAACAGTGGAGAGGCTACCTTAAATGACCTTCCCTGATAACGAGATCGATAACTAGTTTTTATGCCATCCAGTAGCTGTTAGAAACAGAAGTAGACACCCACAGCAAAACATTGAGCCAAACTACTAGAGTCCAGTTGCAGAGAGGGAGGAATGATAAGCAAAGGAGTCAAGGCCAGGCTACAGAAACACACAGAGACAGCTGACCTTAACAAGGGAAAGCTCATGGACCACCAGACTGATAGCTGGGAAACCAGCATTGGACTGAACCAAACCCCCTGCACATGGGTCCCAGTTAGAAAGCATGGGCAAGTCTAAGGGACCTCTGACAGTGGAACCAGGATGTATTCCTGGTGCACAAAAGGCTTTTGGGAACATTCCCCATAGAGGGATACTCCCTTATCCTGGAGACAGGAGGGAGGGCCTAGACCCTAGGCCAAATGACTTGACCGATTTTGATAATCCCTCCTGGAAGGCCTCACCCTCTTTGTGGAGTGGAGGATAATAGGATGGGAGGGGGTCTGGGGGCATGGGAGGATGGGAGGGAGAGGGAACTGGGATTGATCAGTAAAAGAAAAAAAATAATAAATAATAAAAACAATAACAAAAGAAATTCTATATTTGAATAATGGAGACTGTGTGGCATTTCTATCACTTTGACTATGGAATATAGCACTAGCTTTTAGAAAATCCAACTCAAGAACACTTCGTGAGAGACAGAACTCATCCTGGAGGTTCAGAGGATATTGAGATGCAAAGAAAGCAGATGCACAAGATGGGGGGGGAAATGCTTTTGGAAAGAATAACAGAAAAATGATGTGCAAATCACATTATTTTGGAACTTGGTGGGGTCAAGGATATTTATGGAAATGTTCAAACTGCAATCATGGGAGATAACCAGATTGGACAGTACCCCACCCATACTCCACTGAAACAGTGCGAGGTGGAGGTAGACTTGCGACCATCCTGAAGCCCTTATATCCACATTCTCATGGAAAAATAGTAATCACCAAAATGCCATTTGGAGTCAAGACCACCAAAGCCAACAGCTCAATGATTCTCCTTTGAGACATCTGAAGTAGTTGGTAGGGGTTGGCATCAGAAGGGGGAAGAGTGGGCTTGTTTTCCAAAATAAGAGATGCAGTCTAACGAGGAGCCCTCATCAAATTATGGCTCCACTATGTTTTTCCCTACCACACCACGTTTTTAAAGGCTTGAGACTTTCTCATGTCTCCTTCTCTTTTCTTCCTTCCCCAGCTTTTCCTTTTCCTCCTCAGCTTCCCTCCCCCTTCTCTCACTCCTTCTTTCCCTTGCCTTTTCCCCCCTTTCTTCCCTCCCTCCTCTTCCCCCTCTTCCTTTACTCGCCACTTTCATCTTCCTCTTTAACTCCTCTCTCAGCTTCCTTTTCCTTCTGAATGTACCTTCAGAGAGTCAGGTTCACCAATGAAATTTGACAGCCTTTTCTGTCCTGTGGTAAATGTCATCTAATTAGTTGTAGATGCCCCGTGAATTCCATGTATTCATTATTTCTGTTTCCTCATTTACAGCAAAGGAGGCCAACTAGACAATGGTCTTTGATTCCTATTTCCCCTTCCTAGTGAAGGAGCAAGTTTTAAATACCGAAACAAATGCCATCTTTGTGATACTGGAGCCATCATCTGGCACCACCTCAGTATGAGGCCACCTCTCTCAAAGAGAGGTCACACTGTCCTGACACTCGTGCAGTTCCATACTGTCTTGCAGAACGGTTTCCAATAGTAAGATAAGAGTGGATTTCAAGGATAAGAACTAAGTCCATTTGTATTTTTATATATACTTTTTTTGGTATGGTGTTTTTGTAAGTCCACCAGAGTGTAAACAGTTGATTTGAGGTTCTCTGTTCACGTTGTTGTTCTTCTAAGTCTATTTCAGAAAGTGAAATTCAAAGAAACAGGATGGCCTGCTTCATGTTGTAGTTCTGGTCTTCTAATGGGAGGGGATCTCAGTTTAGGCACTTTCAGCTTGCATTGTCTTTGGAAAAGCACTTATATTCACTATATCTGGATTTCTTCATTCATAAAAAAAGAGAATGAAATGATTATTCATTCATGATATAATACAAGAATCAAAGAGCATATAAAACAGTGATCAAAAATATCACCATATTTCTGACACTCAGCATGTTCCAGTCTTCTGAAAATATTTGAATAAATAAGTTGTCCAAAATCAGAGGCTATATTATTGATTAGAGTGTGGAAAGCAAAGTTGAGTAAGGTACAGTCTGTATTATTGATAAAAATCCAGTTGGAGAGGAAGAGTAAGACACAAAGGAATTAACGAAATACTAGGTAGAATTAGGTAGGTTTGCCTCAGAGGCCACCAAGTGCAAGCAATAACTTGGAGCAGGGCAAGCTCCCAGCCCAGGCTCAGTAAAACTGTGTGGCTAAGTGGCTGCCTTTCAACACAACGTAACAAACAATGTATCTGCGGCATCATCTTCCTACAAATTCCCCCTGTGGGGATTAATAGATTAAATGGATTAGAAACTCATCACAATTCTTATCCATAGAAATCAAGATACAGAGTCAAACTTGTATCCACTCTTGAGCTAAGAATTTTCAAGTTTGATTTTTGAACCAGAATGGGGGCTGGATGCTCCCAGAGGGTGGTCTGCTGGTCAGAATGGGGGCTGGGTGTCCCTGGAGGGTGGTCTGCTAGTTTTGCAACCAGAAATGTTTGCTGCCAAGCACCAGAGGCATGAGCATAAGTGTAATACCAGGAGAGCAGCCAAGGCCCCACTAGGGTTGCTTTTATTGTTTGTCTAAAGTGGATGTTTTTCCAAGGAAATTGCATTGTTTTCCCAAAAGGAGATCCATCATCCTTGTCTTTGTGGTTACAGAACAGGAATCAAATTGATGGGGCAATGGCTGCCTGCTCCAAAGGAAAGAAAAATGCAACAAACCAGACATCCCCTTCCTTTGCCTAGTCCTTCTCAAGGATAAGAATGTCTTTGAACTCAATGTGTCGTGCCTGCCCTTGAAGGAACCCATCACTAGGATCTGACTTAAAAAAAAAAAAAAAAAAAAAAAAAAAAAGCTTTGGATACCTGAGAATCACAATGCAGACACTGAGGTTTTTCTTTAAAACTTCAAAGAATGAAGAACAGTTCCTTCATCAAATTCTGGAGGGTTAATTTAAACCTGGATGTTTGGGAAATTATAGCGTATATGGCCCAGATTCCCAAGCTCATCAAAAACATTTGAATGGAAATCAGGCCAAAGAAGCCCTAACTACACCAAGGTTACTGTTAGTATTGTTAAATGTTAAAACTATAATTTCCTCTGATTTGGCTAAAATATATTCCAGTCCATACAAGTTGGAGGTGTTGTACATATGTGACTTCTCAGCTATCCCTGTCTTTCAGTGTCCATAGCAAGACACTACATAAAGTTTAAATGATCAATCAGAGTTTAATCCAAATCTCAATGAAACTATACTAGTACCATCCTCTTGGGGTTAAATCCAGGACCTAGCAGGGTGCATGGAGCCATCAGTTCTTCACCAAAGGTTCAATCCCCCTCTCTTGCCAGGCTCCCTCAGAGATTCATTGGAGCACCATCTCTCAAACTGTTCTTGCCACTGTTCATCCCCACAGATTGCTCAATGCATTCCCTTGGTCTCTGGTGTTGACAGCGCCTTCACCTCCAGGAATACTGACCTCCTTTTCTAAGCTGAATCTCTTCCCTTCTCCCAGAAGGGAGGTCTGCCTCCATCTGCTGTGGTCTCCTGGCAGTAAGTTTCCCAGCTCCTTCTCTTGGGCCAAGAGCATATGCTCATGTCCAGTTATGTCTGAAAGGGTTGAAGTTTTACCACACTCCACAAACTCATCTTCCTCATCTGCTACGGATTGTCCATTATGTCTTAGGCCTTGTATTGTTTGCTTCAATCCTCGGGATGGTATAGCAAATATTACTGTCTTACAAATGCACATCCAAAGCTCATGACTTGGCATTAAGTAGTCAAATTTAACCGTTGAGTTCATCTTTTCCCTTCATTTGCTACAATTTGTTCCTGTACCTACATCATTCTCTTGGGTTTATTGTATTGTTTTGTTTCTGGTATTGAAGATTGGCTCAGGGTCTTGTCTACTAGAGCCAACTAACATGCCACTGAGCTGCATCCTCAGCCCTCTATTTTCATATGCTTCTTCCAAAACCATTTCTTTTCCTCATGAATGCCTTTATCATTTGGATAGTTTGGTCTTTTTCACATCCCACTAATCCATTTCTCTTTGAAACTTCTACCTGGGTATAGCCATGCAAGCTGGGCCCTTTCCTTCCATGCTGTCTCCATAGGGGCATTTGGTGCCCTTGTAAAATCAACAATCCAGTAATTCGGGCCTGAAGAGCATTCTTAATCCCTTCTCCAATCTGTTAAAACATGACAAAGATCACATACAGGTATCTTTCATATTTCTATCTGTAAATTTTAGGAAAACATGTAAATGGCCTATAAGCTCAAGATTCCATGCATGTTAAATCTTAAGGAATATTAACTAGTTTAATAGCAAATATTTCAAAGAAACACTAACTAAATAAAGACACAGTATGAAGACATGAGACAAAAATCATAGAGTGACACTCAATCTCCCCATCCTTCTTAATGGTGATAAGGAGTTCTGTAAACCTGAGCATCCCTTTGTTTTTGTGACACCCTCTCTTAGCCTTTCTCCGATTTCACTGGCAGCTTCATGGCTATTTCTTAGTTTCTCCCTCATTTTGTGCATCAAGCTGATACATCCTGCACAATCCTGTCCTTATTTCTCCTTTCATTTCCATATGGTACAAGATAAAATCTATTTAATCTCCCAACTAAGATTACATTCTTGTCCTTCACCAAATCTGTCAGTCTCTGGCAATTTTTTTTTTTTATTTTACCTTGCCGCTGATCTCTTCCCTTTCATCTATGTTCTTCTAAAATGAACATCATTGCCTCTGCTTACAAATAAAGGTTTGGAGGTAAAGTAATTTTTCCAGTGTTAGCAATCTGATAAATGATGTGGACAGGATTAAAACTCATGTCAAGTTTAGGGAGCTTTTTTCCCCACTGACTAGACTAGTCTGAAAATAAAGAACATTGAAATAAAAAATAAGAGAAAATTCTAGTTGTATGCAGTTGAAGTAGAAATTTTCCTTCCTCTGTAAAGGATTGATAATTACTTCATTAGGTTCTTATTTTGAAAGCCCTTCTGTTAGAAATATCAACTATAGAGACTACTTAGGGAGTGGCTAGAGAAAACCAGCCTCCTGTGTGGCCTGCTCTACGTGAAGGCACCCACCAGAATTCTCTGTCAAAGACCCCAAAAGTCCTTCTTCTCTACCAAGTCTTCGAACTAAGCCAAAAGAGAGACTGTGTTTGCTGCTTCCCAGTGATGTACTTATATGGACATCCTCCTGAAACTAGGGGCATTTCACTCAGAACTTCATCTAAGTACTCATATTTTCCATTAACAAATGGAGCACTGCCGGGTGGTGGCACATGCCTTTAATCCCAGTAGTCAGGAGGCAGAGGCGGGTGGATCTCTGAGAGTTCAAGGCCAACCTAGTCTTTGGAGCCTAGTCCAGGACAAGCTCCAAAGTCACACAGGAAAACCCCATCTCAAAAAAACAAACAAACAAAAACAAAACAAAACAAAAACAAAAAACAAACAAAAAACAACTCCAAAACAAAACAAACAAACAAAAAAACCACACTTGACTTACACATCATTGTCTGCTTGTTGCATTACAGATCTGTCCCATTATGGAATTGTCTTGGGAGATTCTGATCCTCATAGACAGTGCCCATCTAATGTGCTTCTTCCCAAGGAAAGCATTCAAATCGCAAGCCATGCAGTCATCTTCAAGGAAAAAAAAAAAAAAACAATTCCCTTCTGCCAATTTCAAAGTAGAGAAGTGGGTTGTGGAGACATCTACATAGGTATAGACATGGCAGGATGAAGACGTGCCACACTACACTCTGTATCTGACTATTAGGGGAAGTCTCCCTAAGTCATTCCCTCTTTAGACATGTAAGCTCAAAGCTTACGGTGTGTGTGTGTGTGTGTGTGTGTGTGTGTGTGTGTGTGTGTGTGTGTAATCAGATCAAGGATGCTCATATACCTACCACGTCAGACATATCATTCATGTAAATGTTGGTATAAACAATCAGT
The DNA here is from genome assembly GCA_030556225.1 of Cricetiscus sungorus. Taxonomy (NCBI): domain Eukaryota; kingdom Metazoa; phylum Chordata; class Mammalia; order Rodentia; family Cricetidae; genus Cricetiscus; species Cricetiscus sungorus. Next base: position 1,950,053 of record JANBXA010000635.1, read on the forward strand.
TGATTGTTGTCAACCATAATTATCCCAATGTTATGGAATATTAGAAATTATTTCTATCTAATTACATACTTGTATCCACTTAACATCCTCTATGGGCAATTCTCTCTCTCTCTCTCTCTCTCTCTCTCTCTCTCTCTCTCTCTCTCTCTCTCTCTCTCTCGTGTGTGTGTGTGTGTGTGTGTGTGTGTGTGTGTGTGTGTGTGTGTGTGTATGGGTTACACACATGTCCTCAGTACATTGTGGAAGTTGGAGAACCACCCCAGTGGTTGACCCTGAGCTTCCACATTGTCTGAAATAGGATCCCTTTGCTGTTTGCCAGCCCCAGGGGCCCCAAGGGTTCTGCGATGTCCACAGAGCATGCTGCTGTAGGAACATGGAGATAACAGATGAATGTTACCTCTCTCAGCATCTCCTGTAGGTCCAGGAGATTTGAAATCAGATCCTTACATTATAATAGCAGGTTCTTTACCCACAAAGCCATCTCCCCAGCAGTGGCATTTTACTTTAAGAAAATAATGTTCACTTACTCAGTCATTTCCTTAGAGTATTTGTCAACTCTGTATGTTGTGTGATCCATTAGCAAGACTTTCAAGATTTACCTACACACATTCTAGAAACCATCGTGTGCTATTATTTTTATTAGACTGTCATCTAAGTGCTATGCAAAATAGAAGGTGCAGTTGAAATGTCCAGTTTTCCATACTCCAATTAAAGACTTGAACTAGTGGTGAAGGAAACCCTCTTTAGAACACTGGACTGGACAGTTCTTCAAAAGACAGCTTCAGGGATGACAAAGGCTCACTGGCTTCCTGGATGTCCCCAAGATGCAAGACAGAGTTCAGATGAGATTAAGCACACTCAAACTGGGACAGCCACAAAATATAAGTTCAAATAAAAATGGCCTTGTTCAGTGTGAATTCAAAAGTTTTTCAATGCTTATTAGATATAATTTAAACATATATATGAGACTAAACTAATGAATTGATATTATAAACACTTAACTTGTCAACATCCATCACAGTCTATGTTAGCTTGCCTAAGAGCTTAGTAGGGGATTATGTGATGAGAATAATGGCTTCCCATCTCATACTTAAATGACCCTACACTCAGGTAGTCATAGTGACTCTGGATGCAGACAGGGAGGGTGGGAAGGTTTGCATGAGGGGCTGGTCTAGGAAAAATGATGACAATACATTTTCTTCTTCCTTCCTTCCTTCCTTCCTTTCTTTCTTTCTTTCTTTCTTTCTTCCTTTCTTTCTTTCTCCCCCCCACAGCAAGGTCACAAGTGTGTCCTGTATTAAGAAAGACTGGGACACGCTGGTCTGAGGACAAGAACTCTAGCTCATTTTGTTCTATCCCTGGAACGGCAAGTGCTTGTTGGAGATTGTTCATCCATGGTTCGGAAGTGCTTTGAGGCTGTTTACCACTGCATCCTTCTGCCCTGTTACATAACACAAGAGGATGGACTGGAAAACACAGAGGTGTTTGCTCGCATAATAACATCATATGAGATACATTTCGAACCCTCTTCACAAATGTCTCACGCCTGTTGTTAAAGCCACTCCCCCTACCCCCAGCTCATAAGTTTCCTTTGGTTGAACAATTGCAATGTATAGTCAGAGTTTGAACAGTTGCCAACTAAAATTATTGCATCAGGCTCCATGGCTGTCTGTTCCACCAAGACAAATAAGAGCAGCCCCAACTCCTCACTTAGTGCATTGTTCACGGTGCTGAGCCGTGATTTTCCATATCTGACTGTCTTTGTGCTCACCCAGGAGGAAGGGTGAGCCTGGTTTATTGAGTTCTTATTTCTCACAAAGCGGTAACATCTGGAGGGCTGAGCAGTTTGTTGGCAGGTCCAATCTGAAAGAATTCGACCATGGTTCCGATTGGCTCTTATCAGTAGGTGTCACTAAAGACAGTTTCAGAGACAGAAAAATAAATAGGCCAATTAAGTAATGCCAAGAACAGACTATTTTATAGTCATTTCTGCTCTTTTTATTGTTGTTCCAACTGCAGAAGTTTCAAGATTGTAATTATTCCCTGCTTTCCCCCCTGCTGCAAATGAACATTTTTCCATTTTCAAAATGCCTCCAAGAGAGGGACATTTAATTAATATATTTATTTTGTGGTGCTTGATGTAGTGGGTTAGCAAAATGAAAACAGATGAAGGCTATTAATTCTAACACTTTATTGCAATGAAGCTGTAGCCAGCTGTCCCTCTGCAAACAGGCTAATAAAGGCTTTGCCAACCCCTTTCCCTGTAGCATGGTGCTTCATATTTGTGGGGAACAAGACCACTCTCTCATCCCACCTTGGCCATGCCTTTGTAGCCCCAAAGGTCACAAATGTAGGCCCCATATTCCTGAGGTCAGCAGAAGTGATTCCTAGGCCACCACACTCACTAGTGACTGACACCTTCCTACTGCAAAGATACAAGTCTAGTAGAGCAATTCAAGTTCACCTCCAAATCCAAACAATCCAGAGAGTTACCTGAGAAAAACAAAGTGGGAAATGTTCAAATCAGTGGATTTTGTTTACAAAACGGACTGTGAATAATACCAGGTATGGATCTCAGTACCAGTACATTGCTGGCCTGGGGTAGGTACCCAGGGAATGTTGGCATAATAAATGAAATCGTTGCCAAAGAAAGACACTTTGTTAACCTCTGAACCTGCTCCCTGGGGGCCTTAAATGTGCACTGCACCATCCCTCACTGTGTGCTAAAAGAATGCACAGCAGCTGGGTGAATATTTGGAATGAATGAGCCTGAGTGAGTTCAAGCATGCTCTTTTGGTTTCTGAAACAGTCCTTTACATCTGTATGTAGATTCTTGGGTTTGAGGACAAAACCCAGTGTTTTTTATCTAAAATACTTGTAACTACAAAGACAACAGCCAATAATCAAGAGGAGCAGTGTGCTAGTGTGTCCTCATCCTATCCCCTACACCATTTCTCTTAATCTCATAAAGGTCATGTTGATAGCTGTGGTGTATGCTATCATCTTCCATGAGAAAATGTGGATATAACTACAACATAGTAGAGTCGGGCTAGTGAGTAGTCTGCCTGATTCTAAATCTGCTCTCTTGATGGCATCTTCTGACCCGGAATCAGTAGTAGCAGGCCTGAATAGTGACCAAAAAAAAAAAAAAAAAAAAAAAGAGTGTGTTAAGAAGAAAAGAAAATTGATAGTGAAAGAAAATGGAAAGCAAACTCTGCTCTGTAGAATGCATCACTGGAATGTTTGTGTTTAATATGTGTTCAGCACAAAAAGGTTATCGATAGTTTCCACAGCTGGGAAATATTTATATCCACAGCACTGCCATCCATTCTCTGGACACAACAGGGAATGACTAGTGGCCCTAATTTTCATCGTGAACAGTCTTTCCTGGTATCATTTTGCAATTTCAGACTTACAAGTCCAAGGAACATGATGTCATTTTCATTTATTAGACAAAATCCACTGGCTCTGATGCCCCACATCTGTAGTTCTTCAGCACAATACACACAGAGGATTAACCACAAGAACTTCAGAAGCCAATGCTGCCCTTCCAGTTAAGATTTAAAATTATCATTCCAAAGGAAAATAGACATAGCTTAAAACTGACAAAGGGATTACTTAACATCTTTTCATAGATTGCAATACAAACTATCTTTTTTTTTTTCTTTTCTATTTTTGAGACAGGGTTCCTCTGTATTGCTTTGGAGCCTGTCCTAGAACTAGCTCTGTAGACCAGGCTGGCCTCGAACTCACAGAGATCCACCTGCTGCTGCCTCCTGAGTGCTAGAATTAAATGCATATGCCACCAATGCCCAGCCGTCAAATATTTTTTAAAGACTTACTTCATGTGTATGAATATTTTGCAGGCATGTATTTATGTGCAACACTTGCATGCCTGGCCCTCAAGGAAGTCAGAAGAAGATATCAAATCCTCCTGGAACTGCTGTTATGGGCGCCATCTCATGGGTGCTAGGAATCAAACCTAGGTCCTCTTCAAGAGCAGTAAGTACTAAACTGCTGAGGTGTCTGGTAACTTCTTGTCCTCTAGCAATGCATAACTTATCTAAATTCTAGCACATTTCAAAGAACATTGCTCATGAATCCTAAATGGAGAATATTGTGGTGGGACTGTATTTGTAACAAATTCAGAGACCTAGCTTGAGAGGTATATTTGTTATACTTTTAAGAGTCATCCTGATGGCAGGTGGAAAAGGAGCTCTTGATGGGGAATGACTAATCCTGTTTCAGGATTAGTAATATTATTTTCCCAGGTCAACAAAAGATGCAAGAGGATTCAATAAAGGCATACTTTGTAGGTCATAGCAAAACAATTTAGAAAAAACTTTCCGAGAAGCCTCAGCCCCTACTGCTGCATTTACAAGATCCATACATGGAAGCCTGGGGTGAACAGGACACCTGGTTACCCAAAACAATGCAAGTTAGCACTATTATTTTAGGCATCAAGATCTTCATGCGATTAAAAGACAAACTGTTTCAGGATAGATTTGTCTTTAAAATAATGGGAGATGCCCTCCACTTGAGATGGCTTTTGAGCCGTTCTGTGAAGGACATATCAAAGAAATCTTTGGAAAGTAGATAAAAGAGACAATGATAAAGAGGGATCCAAAAGAAACTATGAATGGACTGGAGAATGGTAGTGTAGTGGGTGTGGTAGGGACAGGGCCTAAAGTATAATTCAGTGTCACTTCATGAGGAGGAAGCACCAAGGGTACACTGAAGATTCTGAACATCTACCGTTGTACTGTTTTAAGAATATTAGTAGAGAAAACAAAGATAATTGACTTGTGGCAGAAAGAACGCTGGTTGTGCTACTAGAATAAGAAATTGAGAAAGATGTTTCGGTGGTGGCAGGTTTTTTAGTGGGTCTAGAATTTGATGCTGGGGCTGTAAATATGGAATTCCCTTTCCAAGAATTAGCAATAGAAGCAGGTCAATTGTCAAGAAATAGTACTGAGGAGAAAATGATCTTGTGTAGGCAGGACCCCAAAATCCCAGAGTATGGTAACCAAGTGCTATGGAAAAAGCACATGTCAAGTGTCCTGTCCTGAATTCAAATCTGCATCTCATTTTTCTAAGAATGGCATGTTTCTCACACGTCTCTTTTGACGATTCAGTGGCAGGTGTACACAGGGTAAAAGTCAAATAAACATCCTGTTACAAATGCAGTCAACTTGAAAAGATCTACGATAGAGTCTCCTGAGGGGAAAAAAAAAGTCCTGCACATATTGGTGAGAGAGTTTCTATCTCTGGTAGAGTGAGGTGGGAGGACCCACCCTAAATGTGAATGCCAACTTACTAGGAATTAGTGCCTTAGAGTAAATGCAGAGAAAAAATGAGAAGCAAGCTGAGTACCAGCATTCATCTCCTGATATTTCCCAAGAGCAGATGCAATATGACTAGCTGCCATGATGTGTCCTTAGAAAGCCAAAATAAATCTCATTGTGGAAGCTGTAGTGTGACACAGTGAGTTCCATAGTGAACCCTTTTGTTCATATATCTCTACTTGCAAGTGTTCATTGCAAGGACTCATTGGTCTAGTTTGAGATCTCTGGTTTGCACTATGCTTGACCCTCACTGGGACTCCTCTTGTTGTTGTCCTGTGTTGTAGAGATCCTGCAGTTTTAGGTCTGTAAGACCAGTCCCTTCACAAGATTTTTTCCCCCTTTTTATCCTTCTTTTTTTTTCTTAGATTTTATTGGGGAGGGAGTTGCTAGGGCAGGGGGCAGATACGAAGTGACAGGAAATGAATGGGATGGAAATGCATGATGTGAAATACACAAAAAATAAATAAAAAGAAAGGTTTTTTTAAGCCAATGAATGAGAAAAGTAATATAGGATGAGGGGCATTATAAAATATAAGATTATAAGATATGGCATCAAAGAGGATATGGAAATGGGTGAGCACATGGAGAGACATGCAACTTCATAGTCATTAGGAAAATGTGAATTAAAGCCATGATGGATTGTTTCTACATCAAACCAGCTCAAATACAAAAGAATGGCAGCACAAAGTATGCAGACTTGATGACTTCCATGTTATTATGAGAGTGGATGGTGGTTCAGTCCTTCCAGGAAACATCTTGACAGTTCCTTCAAGATGCACAGATTGGTCCTGTAAAACCTGGTGGTTGTTTTCTGGGAATTTGTTCTGAAGAAATTGACACTACCATTCACACGAAAACTTGTACACAAATGTTCATAGCAGACAAACACCAATGCCTTCCAACAAGAACTGGCCAGACAAACTATGGGTCATCTATGTCATAGTGAGCCATAAAGAGGAGTAAGCAACTAGTACATGAACAATTTGGATGGATATTCAGAGAAATACCCTGAGGAAAAAGAAAAAAATCAATGCCCAAAAGTTATGTTCCAGAAGACTCCATGGATACAAGATCCTTTGTTTCCCTTTTCCTAGTTTTATGGTGTGTGTGTGTGTGTGTGTGTGTGTGTGTGTGTGTGTGTGTGTGTGTGTGTGTGTGCACATAATGCATTCATGTGAGTGTGCATATGTGTGAACCATGCACATGCGTGCACACTGGGTTTCTTCCTCTTTGTTTTCCATTTTGTTTTTTTGGGCAGGGTCTCTTACTGAGTCAGAGTCTCATAATTTGGGCTAGGCTGGCTGGTCAGAAAGCTTCTGGGATATACCTGTGTCCATTCCTTGATATCCTGACATTTCAGGCACATGCAGGATAAAGTGGTTTAAAAAAAAAAAAGAAAAGAAAAGAGAGAGAGAGAGAAGCTGAGTGTGATGGCACATTCCTTTAACTCTGCAGAGACAAGCAAATATTTGTAATTTCAAAGCCAACCTGTGTACAGAGTGAATTTCAGGACAGCCAAAGTTACACAGAGAAACCCTGTCTCAATAAATGAAAAAATAGAAGTAAAAGAAATAGAGTAATAAAAAAAACCACAAAATTATGGAACATACACAGAGTCTGGATACTGTATTCTATTGTGTTCTCTTTAAATTGCTAAATTGCTAAGGAAGGAACAATTGCTGCCATATACTTGATTATCAATGCTGCTAAATTAATCCAATTTACATATCTTAAAATACTTTTAACTTCAAAATTTAAGTCTAAAAACAAGGGGAAAGGGATTTCTATTTTTGTTTCCACAGAAAATAAAAAGCTGTGGATTCCTTCCAGACTAACATGGTTTGATCAAGCAACCCCCTAAAGTAGTGTCCCAGGTGATCCAACATTTAAAACAGCTGGGACAAGACAGCCTTGCAGACCATGACAGCCAGGATTTCTGGGTCTTCAAAGGATTCCCCAAGACAGCGCCCCCTACCAGCAGGAAGCAGTTTGGAAAAAACAAGGTCCAAATTCCTAAATATTGTCTATAAAAGTTTGTTTTTATATAAATGGGCTTGGTTATAAATGGTTAATGATCACAACCAATCTCTTTTTAAAGGTAAAAAGGAGATTATGGCATAGAAATTAATACTTTGTTTTGGAATGGATTTTCATTTATTGATACAATTAAGGTCAATTTTGTGATATGTATATTTCTCCTCTTGTTTAAGTATTGTGTTCATAGCTCATTTAAAGATGTAATGTATAATTAAGGTCAGATTATAGATAGTTACATATAATAGTCAAAACTTGGGATTTCTAGATATTCAGAGATATATTTGAGATGAATAAATATTCTTCAAACCTTTCAAAGACCTACAGAATATGACATTTAAAATGGTTCAAGGTTTTTCTTCACAGTGAGACATAACTGCTCCTGGAAACACCACCACTGTCAGAAAGGAAGATGAACATCAAAGAAACTCATTATGGAGTTTGCTTCCAATATGGCAAGACTAGCCATTTGGGCAAGATACAGCTCTTGTTTAGACTGTTTAACTATATACTTTATAAAGTAGACATGCAGGACCCACAGTAAAGTGACTGCTAATACAATATGGACAGTGTTACAGGGTTCCTGCTTCATGGAAGAAAGAGTCTGTCAGACAGTCTGCAGGATACAGAGAAAAGTGACTGATAAACTGCCAATATATGTGGACAGTTTAAAGTTTCCTGCTTTGTTGAGGAGTCTACCAGACACACTATGGCCTATAGGCTGAAAATGGAACTTTATAGAGAAACTTCAGGTGACTTACCAGGTAGTGAGATATCCCTGTCATTTCTAGAGTTTATATATTATCCTTATGTGGTGTTTGATGGAGTTGAAGACAGATAATTTTGGTTATAATTTTCCTTAGTTAGGATTGAAAATATGTTACATATAAGACTTTAGACTCACAAAAATGGGACAGATGATGGAATATTTTCTTTAAATCTTGCTAAATGTCAATGGATTAAATATTGTTAACAATAGTTCTTATTTGGTAACTGTTTTGTTACATAGTTTACTATATTAAAGTTAGTACCCTTCTTTTTATTTTAGACAGAAAAGAGGATGATGGGAGATGTCATTCTGTAAATATGTTTCTCTTATTGGTTAATGAATAAAGCATTGTTGACAAATAGGAAGGCAAGATAAGTAGGACTAGGAGAAAACGAGGATTCTGGGAGAGGTAGTAGGGAGGAGTCAAGATATAGGGACTTAAGAGAAGAGGTCTGGACCCTCTCTCTGATAAGATAAGACCACGTGGAAACACTTAGATTAATAGAAATGGGTTAATATTTAAGACAGAGCTAGACAATAAGAAACACTAGTAACAGGTCAACAGTTTTATATCTAATACAGCATCTCTGTGTGTTATTTGGGACTGATGCAGTTGTGAGATCAGGCTGGTGAGAAGCTGCTCATAACACAGCCTTTTCCAGAATCTTACATAGGTGCTGGGGATTCAAACTCAGGTCCTTATGTTGGCACAGCAAATACACTTTCCCAGTAAGCCATCTCCCTGGCCTTTCACTTACATAACATTCTTAAAAGAACAAAATTAGAGATTAATAGTTGACAATGACTATGGAGAGAGTTGGTATGGAATGGCTGTGTGTGAACATAACTTATGAAATGGAAAATAAGGACATCTTTCACTGATAGAAATAGCCTGGGTATTAACTGTATTAGTGCCAAGATCCTGGCTATTATGTTGTATAATAATTTTCAGTATGTTTTCATTGGTGAACCCTCCATTGTATATTACTATCTTCATGAATTTATTATAATTGCTCAGAATAACTTATCAGAATAGCCTCAATTAGCCCTTGTATTTAGTGAGATTTGGCAAGGAGTAGCTACAAGTTCACAGGCATTGGGAAGAAAGGGGAAGAAAAGGGAGGAAGGCTGGACTGCAGGGAAGAGAAAAAAACTTTAAAATGCAAAAGATCACTAGATCAGTCTAGCGAACAGTCTGGGAGAAACAGAGGCAAGAAGAAAAGAATAGCTGAGCTGTTCCAGTAGGAAGTAAAATATGGCATCTTTGATAGCAGAGAGGAAACTGCTCCCTTCTCAATAAAGCTCATGAACTTAATTCAATGTGAACCCCTTGAGAATTTCTCTTGGCATGGAGTCCCTGGAGTGTCCAAGATAAAACAATGGCCCGTGGGGCATAATTTTGAAAATTTCAAAGTGAAAACGCAATCTCCCTATCTTCCCAGCACACGTGTGTTCTTGCAACTTGAGATTTATTATGTGAATTGGGCTGATTAAATCTATTTTCGGGTTCAGGGATTTGTGGAACCTAAATATGTTGGTTCTCAGGGAATGAAGAACTTTGTATTTCTTTTGTCTAGTTAGTTTTCCTAAAATCAATAGGAAGCTGTATCTGATAAGAATTTGGCACAAGGAACTGGGCCTGGGGGAGTTAGAGAATTACCGTGAATGTCCATCTAAATACAGGACTCCTCAGATGTGCTTTTATGAAAGTGTCTCATGAGCCCTGACCTGGGACTTTCCAAAGAGTTGGAGTAAATGAAAGGCTGGTCAGGAGAAGCTTCTTAGTGTTAGTAAACACTGAAGTGATGGATGTGAGGGATAAAGGAAACATCATCATGGAACCTGGAGGAAGCCATTGTTCCTTCTCAAAACTCAGAAGAAATGGCCAAAAACACAGTGAGTTGGCTCAATGCAGAGATTGAAGATTTTCCCATACAGGCCTGAATTATATCTAAGCTTTACATAGTCATGTACACTGGGAAAAATCACAACCTCTTGAAAAATTCAGTTGTAGTTGACCTTACATCAACTAACTTCAAAAACCCAAGTTTCTCTACAGTGAACAAATCGATTTTTTAAAGAGTCAAAGAAAAGTCAATGTGGTAAACTGACTTCATTCTGGAAACTCTCACTGGACAGGTGTTTGAAAACTGTGTAGACCTGATGAATCCCCCAGTGAGCAATCTCCAATAATGGACCTGTCACTGTTCTTGAACATCTCACTATCGAGCTGTGATTGTAGCATCAAGCCAAGTCAAAGAGAGAAACATGCTCACTTACAAACCCACATATCATGGTGTTTTCTCTCCTAGTGCTGAGCTGTAAGATGTAAAATGAATTAGAGCACTAAAGAGACTGTAGGTCTTATGGCTGCCACAGAGGTCACACTTCCCAGTGGGAAACACTGGGAAGACAAGCCTGTGAGGTTGGGCATTACCTCCTACAAAGAAGACCCTACTGGAGAATTATCACCACTCTCTCTCATGTTTGCTGTTGGGCCAATCACACACTACTATCTGCATGAACACTTAAAGGTATCATGGACACAGAGGAGATATCTGGATGTTTGTTCAAGATTTCAGCAAGTCTTCTGCTCATGTCCACTTCTGTCTTGATCTCCAAGGGCTTTCCCTCAGCTTCATGTATTTACTCACCTTGATGCAAGTCAAGAGCATCTTCCAGATTCCTGACTTTTGACTTTAGGTAACCATATCATTTAGCTTTGGTCACTACTATCCTTAACATATGGAATCAATGAATTCATTTTCTTAGCCATTATTACAATAGGGACCCTAGAATAGTCTATATGTAACCCCATCGTAGATTTCGCTTAAATAATTACAGAATATCTAACCAGTTTCCTTTAAAGTAAAACTTGCTGGTTAAGAATATAGAGCAGCATTGCTTCTACTAAGCTGTGCTTGTTACACTGCAGTTGAAACTGTACTGTTGTGTATGGTGAAGGGCTGAGAGTTTAGAGTTACTCCCCTTGGCAAACATTTTTTTAAGGACTGCTTAAATAAGCAGTACAGAAACCAGATGTCATTTGGCAAGGGTATCTGAATGACCAAAAATTTGCTGTCTGGGTATTTTTTTCCTTTATAAAAACAAGAAAAATTCTTTGGATTTATATCATATTTAGCAGCTGTGAAACAGTGCAAACATCTGTTTGTACCTATGGGGAGCTGACCCGCAAGGCCCTCATCTCCTAATCACCAGCTCTCACATGCGCAGTTTATTGTTTTCTTTGCCGTTGCCTCCTGTACTTCAAAGTTTTCATTTGCTCATGTTCTAATGGCAGAGATGAGGAACTAATCCATTCATTATAAGACCAGATGATTAGGAATTTTTTTGACACACGATCACAGCATTCTCTCCACCCAGTCTGTGCCCAGAAACATAGTCACATTTGCTTCTAGCTTCATTTTGGAGTGTCTACACTTAATGGAAATAATTCAAGATTTACAAACTTTGAGCAAGATTGTAGTAGCACATACATGGGTGTGCACAAGACCCACTAAGATGGTCTCTAAAAGGCCACCTTAAAATAATTTATCCCTTTTATTTATATGAGAACAGATTTTATGTCAGATCTTATTTGGGAGTTTTCTGTTAGAATTTTGCTATAGTTTTTAAAGAACAATAATATTTTTTTAAATGTCACCACACTAGCACACCCAGGGAATATCAGTTTCTAAAGACTAACATTTTGCACTTTATAAAAATAGGGAAAGTTTGCTGAATTAGACTTGAAGCTTGCCAAGTAAAATCAGCAGCTTTTATATATTCATGTGTGTGTATTATGTATGTATGTATGTTTATGTGTGTGTGTGTGTGTGTGTGTGTAGAAAAAAATCTGCCAAATAAAGCATTCCTGTTGAAAAAAAAAAGCAACAACCAGCTTCATTTTATATGTTAAGGAAAACTAATTAAAACAAAGTCTTCTCAGAATGATGTTCATTACAAAGATGGCATGGTCTACATACCAGTTATTTATGAGCATGAAGTAATACTAAAAATTTTGTATCATAAAGTAATATAAAATCACTAGTGACAATTGATTCTTGACAAATGCAGGCCTCCAGCTGCCCCTATTCTTGTTGCATTTTCTACAGTACATGTAATTAGCATTGCACTTTAGAAACAAACACAGGTCATGTTATAGCCGTATTTACCCAAGGAAGATGTCTATTTTGTCAACCTCTTTATGTCAACAGGATGGGGCAGGAGGAGGATGTACTCAACCAATAAAGTTTCTGGAACATCCAGGAACTTGAAGGAAACTGATAAGGTATAAACTACATGGACAACAACCCCCTTTTCCTCCGGCTCAGTACAAAGCACCATCGTCATTTGATGACACACTAAACAATGACTGGGCCTTGGATTTGTCTCATCTTTGTAAGCATCCTGATGTAGTATACGTATTCTGAATCTGGATCCATAAAACAAAGCTAACTCCAAACCACCAAAAGAGGTTCTTGGAGTTTCATTATACATACATTTACATACATACATACATACATACATACATACATACATACATACATACATTAAAGGCTTGAGTATTATTTCAATAAATTAGTCTTATTATTATTTAAAACCAGTAGGGAATTTTTAATATACAAGTGTAGCTAGGACTGATGGTACAGGACTATAATTTCAGCTACTGGAGAGGCTCAGGTAGGATGACTGGAATTTCAAGGCCAGCTTAGGCTACAGCAAATGGTCAAGGTCATCCTGAGCTACAGAGTACAGTTAAAGCTAGCCTGGGAAACCTCAAAAGACCTCCTTTCAAAATAAACTTTTAAAAAGTAAAGAAGGGAAGGGCTATAACTGAGTTGTTAAGCACTTGGCAGGTCCTAAATACAACCTCCAGAACCACACACTGAAAATAAAAATTGTTCATAATTAATTAGTTAATATTAAACCTTAATCAAGCTTAAGGAAAAATTTTTACAAGTACAATCAATCCATCAGAATAAATACCTTCTGTTGAAGGTATAATCAATACCTTCAACATATTTTACCCATCTCTCAGAGGTAACATAATTCTGAATGTGTATAAATGTTTATGCATTGACTAATATCTTCCCACACATCCCAAAGAGCTACTTTACTGATTTTTATCTTCCTAACTCTCATAGAAATTTTATATAATGTTACAGGTATTAATTTACTAATGGGGGCTCAACATTGTATTTTTGAAATTTTAATATGCACAGGTCAAATTTATTCCCTTTCACTGCTCTATTTTATATGAATATATCAGTTTATTCATCTAGCCTTAACTTTTTATTAATTTCTGTCAGTACTGGTACCAGTATATAAATAGACAGAGTAAACAAAAAGAACAGAACAGAGGGATGGGAACTGCTAATATATAAATATATGTATGGATGGAAGAGAGAGAGAGAGAGAGAGAGAGAGAGAGAGAGAGAGAGAGAGAATATAAAGTCTGTGTGTATACAAAGAGAGAGTGTGTGGAAAGACAGACAGACAGACAGATAAAAGTATGTGTGTATAGATATATTGAGAGAGGGGAGAGAGAGAGAGAGAGAGAAAGAGAGAGAGAGAGGGGGAGAGAGAGAGAGAGTGTGTGTGTGTGTGTGTGTGTGTGTGTGCATAGACACACATATGTATATGGAAAGAGAGAGAGAGAGATTATATGTAGAACAGAGAACAAAAACAGGACAGACAAGTCTAAGTCTCCTTTTAAAAATATAAACTCACAAAACTTACTAAATCTTAGCAAGATAGATCAGGAAAAAGGAAATTGTACATGAATAAACAATATTAGGAATGAAAATTAGGCCTATCTGTAGCTTCTACAAAGAAATGATAGCAAGAAAACTGAATAACTTTATGCCAAGAAACATTTAAAAATTCAGTAAAATGGATAAATTACTGAGAAATACAAACCACAAAAACCAACTCACAAAAAAATTGGAAAGTGGATAATGCCACAAAAAAAATTGAAGAAATTGAATTAGCATATAAATATCTTTCCAAAACCAAAATGTTAGGCGAGGAAACATCACAGAAAAGCTGCTCCCAGAATCCCAAGAACATGTTATTATAATCATATTCAAATTCCTTCAAGAATGTTGAAACAGGAAACTCGCAAACTCAGTCAGTCAGGCTACTACTATTCCTGAGGCATCAGAGTAGGTAAGGAGGGCATGAAAGAGAAAACCCACTGATTAATCATGAAAAATATATAAATTACATGCAAAAGCATTAGCATATAAATATGACAAGGAATAGAAACTGCAGTATTTTGTGACTGAATGGGGCTTATGCCAGGTTTCCAAAGTTGCTTCAATATTAGAAAAATCTGCAACTTACCATATGAATGGTTTGAGAGAGAAAAGTGATGTAATCAATAGATGTAAAGAAATCCAGCATATATGTTTATAATTTAAAAAGCAGGAATAAAATTCATGAAAATTGATGATGGTATCTAATATGTGTAATATATTCACAATACAAATACATAAGTGTTAAATGTTATTTATAAATTTACATATATAGAAAAATCACACAGTGGTAAAGTATTCAAAATTTCAAACCAACTTGGTGTAGTGGCTTGTGTTTATAACCCAGCAGCTGAGTGAGTCTGAGGCCAGTTTGGGCTTGAAACCCAGTCTCAAAATAAAGATGTCAAAACCAATAAATACACCTGTGCCCATCTAAACAAGCTACTCATCAGTCACCAGACTCCAGGAAGACTTTTCCCTCTAGGTTCTGTTTGGAATGTTACCACCATTCACTGGAAATGAAAGGAACGAGCAAGGATAAGAAAGAAAACAAGATAATGTTGCTAGATGATAAGAAAACACCCCAAACACCCCAAAGAATGTTCATATGACCCATGAGAATTAAGCTTAGCACATTTTCTGAACACAAAGTCAAACTTGACTGCACTTTATATGAAGGCAAGATATGTTGTGTGTGTTATTTTTACAAAACTTTGTTTTTATGATGTATATTAAATTTCATGTTATTTGGTATAAAAATGAAGTACATAGAAATGTTTCTAATAGACATGTCAAAATATTCATTGGGTGATAAAGTACTTTTAGAAACCTATCAGAATAAAGTCATAGGGTAGATTATAAAATGTTATTTAGGATACATAAATGTATTATATATGCTATATCAGTTAAGAGATATATTGTATTCATACTTGCATAGAAAGGTTCAATAATGAAAACTAGGCTTATTTTCCCAGTTGACTTTGAAACTAATATAATTTCAAAAACCAATGCATAAAATTTGTATAGAATCAATATAATTTTCTAATACACAGAGCACAAAGATCCAAGGATTACCAAAATACTGCTTTAAAAATTGTATAAAAATGTCATTGTGAAACCCATTATGTTTAATTAATTTATACTTAAAAAAATAAAATGAGAATTCAAAGGTTTGGCAATTATTTGTTCCCTAACAGGAACAAGAAGAAATTATATTTCACCTACTACATAATATGGATAACTTCAAAACTGTTTTAGAAAACATTACAGCAAAACGGCTCAGAGAGTAGAAGCCGTACCACCAAGTCTGAGCGCCTAAGTGTGACGAGGGGAACCCGTATGGTTGGAGAGAACTCACTCCACATATTATCCTCTTGCCTCTGTGTGTGCACGCCACATACACACACTAAATTAATCTAAAAATTAAAGATATTATAGCTTTAATTTTACAAACGTTATTGTACAAAAAAAATCCCTTACAAGTAAATAAAAACATCACACTAAAATTGAGAGACCCAAAGTCTGTACAGCTTGGCACTGGACACAGAAGCTGAGAAGTATCACATTAAAGCATCCATTTTTATGTAGCAATATTAAAATGTTACCATGTTAAAGAAACACAACAAGACCAATGGGGGCAGATTAGAGAATTCAGACAGAAGCACAAAAACTGCTTCCTGAAAGAGCAGGCATAGAAATGGTGAACAAGGAATGTCAACCCTGCATCCCTAAATAATCCATCAAACAAAACAAAATGGCCTCAGCATAGCTTCTGCTCACCTCCTTCTGGTGTCTGTTCAAATACTCAGTTCTCAGGGAGGCCTTTTCTAGAACCCAGTCCTCCCCAGCTCAGGTCCCCGGTCCTATACTCTTATTCAATATTCCTAGCATACGGTAGGCACCAAAGTACAATAGACATCTGACTGGAATGTAAGTTCCATAAAAGTAAATTTGGACATGTTTTAATTTTGTTTGTTGTCTGCTTTCATAATTTCCCAGGTACATATTAAGCAGTTAATGAGTATCCTTACATTGAAAATGAGATTAAATTTTACATGAACCAGTTGGCAAACTAAAACATTCAAGAATATTGGCAAAGATGTGGAGAAAAGACATTTTTTTTAATTTTTCAAGATAGGATTTCTTTGTGTAACAGTCCTGGCTGTCCTGGAACTCATTTTGTAGACTAGGCTGGCCTTGAACTCACTGAGGTCTGCCTGCTACTGCATCCTGAGTGCTGAGACTAAAGGCATGCACCACCACCGGATACTTTTTAGATAGTTAAAATACATCACTCAGAATAACTTGCTGAATTTTTATTTTAATTTTGTAAATATTTACTTTATTACTTTGACATAATTTTAATTGATTCTTTGGGAATTTCACATCTTACACACCAATCCCACTCATTTCCTAGTCCTTTCATGTTTTCTCTCCACCCTCCTAAACTCCTCCCAAAAGAAAAACATATTTTTCATTCCCCTGCCCTTCCCACCCCTCCCCATCACATTATTTTGTGGTTGTAGCCTTAAGAGCTGCAGTGTGTCACACCATACACCAAACAGCTTTACTTGTAAAGGTTCATTGCAGTGAATCGTTCTGGCTCAAGGCCTCTGGCTTCTACTACACCATCAATACTGGGCCCCCACTGGAAATTCCTCTCTCATATGTGGTATGTGTTGCTGTTGCCTCAGTCATAGAGATCCTGCAGCTATGGTCCCTTCACGCACTCCAGCAGGTCATAGATGGAGTAGATATTGGAGTAGGCCAACTTCAAGCCCTGGATGTGGGCCTGGGTGGGACCTGTTTGCCAATTTAGGCCTCCACTGGATTGCCTCCCTCAAGCAAGGGTCTGGGCCAGCTCTCCTACACACATGGTGAGGAGTGGGGCCAGCTCTCCAGTTGTTATGGCCTGTGTGGGGTCATGACTCTCCTACTGAGGCAGCTATTGAGTGGCTGGACCAGTTTTCCAGTGCCCAGGCCACACCAGAGCCAGCTCTCCACAGACATCAACACAGACACCATACGCAGTAGAATCAAGGACCCAGACATGCCCTCTGATGAAGCTAGGACCCAAATGCCACTCAGATCCATATGGTCCTGGAAGCAGCATGGTTTTGGCTTCAGGTGGTGGCTTGGACCACAAGCATCTGTATAGCCTTTGGTGGTACACAGGCCACTGGCATCATGAATAACCTGCTCTAACCTAGAAAGTTAAATGTATACATGCCATTGAGTCCAGAAATTCCACTTCTAAATACTCCACAATAAAAGGTGAAAAGGAAAATGAATGGAAATTTGGTTCAGCAGTTAAGAACACTAGCCACTCTTCCAGAGAACCTGGGTTTGGATCCCAGCACCTACATGGTGACTGAAAGTGCCTCTAAGTCCAACTCCAGGGGATCTGGCACCCACTTGTAGCCTCTGAAAGCTCTCACATGTACCTGGTATACTTAAACTCATTCAGGTGCATACACATACACATAAATAAAAAGTGGGAGAGGGAGACGATTTTGAGTTCAGGGTTGGCTGAGATGGCATAGTGATATTGTGTCTCAGAAAGAGGGGTCTGTGGGGGAGCCAAGGTGACAGCTCCATCAGGAAAGTACTTGCTTTGTGGACATGAGAACCTGATTTCTATCTTGAGAACCTATGGGAAAAAATAACCAGATACATATCATGTGCATGTATAAAAATGTCATGATGAAACCCTTATGCATTCTTAATATATCAGTAAGATGAAAATCTAAAGGGTTGACAATTATTCTCTTCCCTAACAAGAGTGAAAGCTTGAGTTAGCCAAGGCTCTTCTCAATGCCTTTTCCTCTTCAGTTCTTTTCTTCATTGTGAAAGGTCTCATGTTACACCCAGTTTTCATTTTTTTCGTTCATTTCTTCCTATGTACTCTGATCACTTGAACACGCAGTTGCTTCTCCATCTCTGAGGGTTTTGACCCAGGACTCTTGCTGATATCTCAAGTCCAGTCTGTTATGTGAACTGGTGCAGTTCTTGAAGTTGAACTTCTTCCTGTGTGTTTCAAATCACCCCCTGATGGTGTACTGTGGGATAACTAAGTCTCAATGGGTCTGACAGCCAGCCTACAGATAGTAAGGACATGCTCAGTAGTTATTTCCAGCCTGGGTCTGCCAAAGCGCCTTAACAACAACAGCTGAGTCTGATGAGAGATGAAATGGATTTATGGACAGTGACCACATCACCTCAGCAGATGCCAGCTCAGTGGCTCTCCTCCCTTGGGGCAGGGTTGAAGAATATAAGGCTTACACCTTCCTGGAATAAGCTGAGCTTGTTGTTTAAACTTGTTCTAATGCCTGTGTCATTTGTGTTGGGTCTACTTTTTCCTACCCCCAAGGGATACCCATCGGGACCATGAAACACTCTATAATACCCAATACTAAGTAAACATTATGTGAGTAGTTGGTTTATTGTAATTATTACTACTTTTTATTTCATGTTCATTGGTGTTTTACCTGCACATATGTCTGTGTTAAGGTGTTAGAAGCCCTGGAATTGGAGTTACAGACAAATGGGAGCTACCATGTGGGTGCTGGGAATTGAACCCACATCCTCTGGAAGAGCAGCTACTGCTCTTAATCACTGAGCCATCTCTCCAGCCCTGTGATTAGATGTTTTAATGTATGATCTAGGGAGTAAAAACAATAGAAAAGAGTCTGCATTTAGTTAGAATAAAGATACATTTTTAAAAATTTTTCAGGGACAATCAGAAGCTTAAGACTATCCTTACCTTCATAGTGAGTTCAAAGCAGCCTGGGCTACATGATTCCATGTCTCAAAAAAAAAAAAATCAAAGTGAAACTGATGTGGAATATAATTGAAGATGTGTTTCATTCATTTATCCTATGAAACATTTGTTTAATGATGCAAATGTGTTCAATTAGTTTATGTTGCTTTTGTGTAACTCTGTGAAGCTGTGTTACTTTGCCTGCCTAAAACATTTAATTGGTCTAATAAAGAGCTGACTGGATGATAGCTAGGCAGGAGAATGGATAGGTGGTGCTACTAAGCAGAGAGAATAAATAAGAGAGAAAACAAAGAGTGGGAAGTGAGAAAAAAGGAGAGGATGACATCAAGAGCCAGCTACCCAACCACACAGCCAGCCACAGAGTAAGAAGAAAAGAAAGATATATAGAATAAAGAAATGTAAAAAGCCTGGAGGCAAAACATAGTTAAAGATAGACAGGTCAATTTTTGTGTTAGAAAATATGGCTAGAGACAAGTTAAGTTAAAGCCAGTCATTCATAAATAAGAGTAAGACTCCATGGATTTATTTAGGGAGCAGGGTGGCTGTCCCCCAGAGTAGAAAAACCAACTACACAAAACAAAAAACAGTGCTGGACTGTTACTGATTTATGTTTCAGGATTCTGCTAATAAAACCAACAGTGTGTGTGTGTGTGTGTGTGTGTGTGTGTGTGTGTGTGTGTGTGTGTGTGTGTGTGTAAGAAAGAGGATTGTGCCCAGATGTACCAGTTTCTTTCTTGTTGATTTTTTCCCCTTTTAGTCTTCTTGTAATTAGAATATGTGACCTTCTTAATTCTGTTCATGTGTCATTTGTTGGATATTCTTTCTTACAAATATGTTTTTGTAAAATTGTTTTAAAAGCTAGATATGTCACACTTGTTTATAATTCCAGCACTGGGGAGGCAGAGACAGACAGCCTAGCCTACTTAACAAGTCCCAGACCAACAAAAGACCCTTTCTTCGAAAACTTAGGACCCAAAAGGATGACACCTGAGGAAGAACTCTGCAGGCTGTCCACTGGCCTCCACACATGAGTGAACACACACAGGGACATGCATATGCATATGTACACACATATACATGCTTACACATTTTATGAAAAGAAAACATAAAGCACAAAGCTGTTCAAAGAGAATATTATGCATCAATGAAAGTGAGTGTTTATATTTATACACAAAAAATTAAAATTTATTAGACATGAAGTGAAACATAAAAGTAATTCATAGAAGCCTGGGCATTAATCCATTTATACAAAATTCAACATAAATATTATATCTCTAAAGATATAATATCAGATCTTTACAGATATTTAACTAGATTAAGTTCATAAAAGAAAGAAAATAACAGACACAAAATTCAGTTGATGGAGTTGATCGTTGTTTTCAGGGTGGGGAGGGCTGACATTAAGAAAAAATAACTGGAATTTTTCAGAATATTGTTATTGTGTTATTTCTTAGCAGAGCTATATATCAAGGAGCATTATTTTATATGTGTTTAGCATTTTATCTGAAATTGTATTTTTAAATTTATTTTGTTAAATATATTGTAGACTGTCTATAACCATGAGAGTGACATCAACTAGAATAGCCAAACTGCCTAAGAGTTTTTGTGTTTTTTAGCCACACTTGTTAGTCCTTCAATTTACAAATATTTAAATTTTTCTAGAATTGCATATAGATGTAACCTCTCTAAATTCCTCTATCATTTCAAGCCAGTTCAAACAAAGGTACTAATGAGTTCTAGTGTATGAACCTATCAGCAAGGCTATAGCCCAGTCTGGAGCAGGAAGTAGAAAGAAATTCTAATGTCTCTCTCTCTCTCTCTCTCTCTCTCTCTCTCTCTCTCTCTCTCTCTCTCTCTATCTATCTATCTCTATCTCTCTCTCTCTCTCTCTCTCTCTCTCTCTCTCTCTCCACCTCCCTCCTTCCTGTGTTCCCTCCTTCTCTTCCTCCTGTCCTGTCTCCTTCTCTACCCTGAGTTCCCCCTGCAATCCTATTCTCATTGTAGAGCTGCACTCCTTGGCCTCAACTTTAATGATTTCTTGGCCCCAAGCCCCAGATTTGAATTCCTACAGAGATAATATAATTTCCCAGCTTGAGTTGGATATCTACATCTGAGCCAATTGGCTGTCATCACAAGTTCAGGCCACATAGCCCATGTGTGACTTCTTTGGGCACTGTGGTTCTAGAGAACACTGAAGTAAATGTATCATGGTAACCAAAGATGGCAACTATTTTTATTGGACTTGTTTCCATGGGGATCACCAATGACATTAAGTCTTCTAAGTGTTCCTATCACATATTTCCATCAGTTTCAAAGGAATTTATCCATAAGCAGACTGCCATGCTACTACTTGATAAAGACACATAATGTCATTGAAGATATCTGGACAATTTACTTCTGATAAATATGTAATTATCAATCTATTTTGTGACACTGGGGAGACAATGCTCTCCTTCCTTCCCTGCTCAACTCATATTTTGAATTAAAACTAATATTCTATCTGTAGTGATCAGCACGGTGTTGACCTATGTCAGGCTAACCAGGAGCCTTTTGGCCCTAATTTAACTTTTTATTGGCTCTATGTGGATTTCACACCATGTATCTCTATCATGCTTATCTCCCCAGCCCTTCACATTCACCCTCTGCCCCTGAAACCCTCTCCAAAATAAAATAAAATCCAAAAGAAAAGAAAAAAATCTCATCATGAAAGCTGTAGTGTGACACAGTGAGTCACACAGTAAAATCTCTAGTCCATTCATCTTTACTTACAAGTGGTCATTGTAATGAGTCATTGGTCTGGTTCAAGGATCTGGCTTCTGCCCTCACCGGACTCCTCTTGGTTGTCCTGTGTCATGGAAATCTTGAACTTTTGGACTGCAGGACTGGCCCCTTCACATGCTCCGGCATAACTTATATGGGGTAAATGTTGGGATGGGGTCACTCATAGCTCTTGTTCTGGGCCTGGATGGTTGATCTGCCAACTCTCGCTCATCCTCAATACCATCATGAGCTCTCCGGCACCATCCTGGCTAGCTCACCCTATGCAGTAAGCAGCAGAAGATGAGGCCAGTTCTCCTGAGCCCACGCCTATTCACTTTCACCTGCACATCCATCACCAGGAGAGGTGCAGGGCCTGCTCTCCTGAATGCTGCAGCCAGAGAGAGGAAGGATCAGCTTTCCCAAGCTCATGACCCAGGAATCAGCGTTTCCTGTCTAGAGTAGGTGGTGAAGAGTGAAGGGCAAGGGGAGGGGCGAGGCGGTTTCTCTTCTTCGCCCATGCCACTGAGTGACAGACCATAAACTATCACTCTCAGGTCTTCAGGGCCAGCTCTCCTGAAACCCCTCCAGCAGGGACAGCTCTACTGTGCTGCCCAGGTAAGGTGCAGGGGCCTCTCTGCTATGGGAGTTAGGGCAATTGAGTCCATGAGAGCCCAACATAAAGGGTTATCAATTATTTATTGGGGAAACACTCATGAATATTAATAAGGTAAAGAGCTGCCATGGTCTTCTGTCCTGGTGGTGCTGGAAGCTGCTATTAGATCTTTGACCACCACCCAAGAGAGCATGCGTCTTCTCTTATCAGCCCACAGACCACACCCAAAAAGGCCAGCACCCCAAAATCTATTGGTTGAATGAATTTCCACAACATTGCTGAATGCAGCAGCTGGTGAGAGACAGGGCTAGCTCTCCCATTCTCAGGATAGCCAGGAGCTTTAATACCAGAACAGATAAGGAATCTTCTGTCCAGTCCCAGAGCTGTTTACCATGAACCAGGACTGTGGGCAGTTAGCCTGGAGCTTTGTAACCATGCTTCGTGCACTACAACCAATCAGAGAGCAGGGAAAGGATCATGGAGGCAGCTATGGCATTCTACCAGTGCCAGTTTTCCATGAGTATTCTCCCCCTGACTCCCTGCTCTCTCCTTCCTTCCCTCCTTTCCTCGTTTTCTCCTTCTCTTTTTCCTTCTGTCCCTTCCTTCCTCCCTCCTTCCCTCCCTCCTCTCCTCCCTCCTTTTCTCCCTCCCTCCTTCACTCCTTCCCTCCTTCCCTCTCATCCTTCCTTCCCTGATTAAATGTTTGGTTTTCTGCTTTCTTTTTTCTTTAAGCTTGTGCTGTTACGTGACAATACAGCACTCTATAATCTTTTTACTGTAAACACCCCAATAGCAGATACCATGCTCATACGTAGTTTATATCTACATATTTAGGTAATATATTGTTTAGTATACTCACCTTGTTTTCTGAATAGACTCTAGTGTCTTCTACAGTCCATTCTAAGCTATATTTGTATCATAGACAATGCAGTGGTGAAGATCCTTGTAAGCACTTCTCTTCCCACGTGAACTTGTATATAAACGGAAGTTCCTTATATATAGACATTAGTGCTGGCACATTTGTGCTGCATAGCTTTCCCACAGTACTGAATGAAGGCCCAAAACTCAGCATATTTGTGAGTCCAGTATACATGCTTGAAAAGTCGGAGTCCTCTTGTGTGTGAGCATGAGTGCGCTGGTGTAAATGTGGTTCCAAAAGCACTAAAGGTCCTCGGCAGACCTCAGAGGTATAAATGCAGTTACTCTGTGTTCCCAGCACAGTTCCTCCTTCAGAGGACTTACATTATATTCCGCAAGCTTCCTTCTACTTGGGCCATTTAATTAAGTTTAGAAGCTCCTTGCAGGCCAGCTGGGTACTTGGGAGTCCTCCAATGTCAGAGTGTGATGTCGTTGTCATGGCAATACAAGAGGTCACACATTCCAGATGTCTCTGACCCCTTTGTGTTGTCTTTTGGTGTTTTCAACTGTATGTAACCTAATCAGATTTATCAACATCTTCTTTAAAATGTTGAGATTTTGTTGTTCTTAACTCAGGATGGTGTGGCATGAATGAGGCTTAAGATTTGCTTTAGTGTGCTGTTTGAGTCATGGCTCTGATTCTGTCCATTTATATGTGGATGACAAATTACAATCTTTCCAACATTTCTAGAACCATTCTTTCTTTCTCTACTCATTGATGGTGCTGCTGCCATATGCTAGTCTCTGAAACCTTGGATTCCCCCCACACACCCTGAGACACCATTTCATAGAGAAAGAAAGTAAAAGGAAGATGTGAGGGTGGGTGGCTCTGAGCCAAAGAAGGTGGGAGAAATCAGGCCTCATAGGCAGAGCCACCACCCAATCTCTCCCATCAGATGCATCCCCACTCTGTCCTCTGGAGGTGGGAGCGCACGTGCACAGCTTATAGGAAGCATCCTTCACATTTGAATTAGGCAGCTTTAGAAGTTCCTATTTCCTGGGACAAGGGATTAGGTGAAAAGAAACATTTCTACTTGTTGAAAATGCTTATTGACCATTTAACTCTTCCCTGCTAGTTTCCATTTTCCCACTTGGTAGACATTCCAGATCAATTTGGCAACTCAGTGTGGGAACGGTACAGGGGAAAGCTTGTTAGAGAATCCCACAACAGCCCAGCCTTGTGAGTGGAACCTGCATGTTAATCAGAGCCTCAAGCTAGTTCTACTTGCATCAATTTTGAGAAACTTTCTTTATTAACTTCTAGGCAGGCCATGGCACCTGGCCGTCTGCCACCCTCCCACTCATGCAGTGGCCAATGCCTCTAGATCTCATTTGTCCTATATAAAAGCCAGGCACTTGTCACTATTAAGCATCTGAGATGTACTGTCAGGCTTAACACACAAAAGCCAAAGTAAACTTGTTTTTATTCATATCAAATACATGTCAAAATAAAAGTCTAGAGATAAGAGAATAAATAAAATATTACTAAAATTAGCATTGCCTATTTCTATTTTCTTTTTACTGTGGCTACTAGAATTGAGCAGATTGTATTTATGACTTGGATCGAATTTTCATTGGCCTGTACTCTGTGGACCCTGATCTCTGCCTCCCAACTGACTCTGGATGGCTCATGTATCCATCACCAGGGGAGTCAGCTTCCTGGTCATAGTTCTTCTGTAGTCATTTCAATAACACCTTTCCGTGACAAGTCTTCTGTCAGGTTGCTAACATTCTAATAAAAAAATTCTTTTTTTCCTTTTTAAAAATTCAAAGTTTAGATTTTATTATGGCTTACAAAAGACCTCTAAATAGAAGAAAGGGGATTGGTGAACAAATTTGGATTGTGTCTTTAACTAGCAAAGCTCTCTAAGACTTCGACTACAACTTGAATTTCTACAGTCTACCTTTCTGATTCCTTACCTAAAACTGAGAAGTTCAAACTAGATGATCCTTATGACAATAGAGAACCCAGCATTTACTCTCAGTTACATCTGTGCAAATGACACTCCAATTAGATCTCACACTTCTTATAGGCAAGTGATTAGTTTTATGATTCCATTTACAGCAACCTGTGCAATGACTGGACATTGAGTATCTCAACAAACACCATTGACCCTGGCTTCTATCTCAAAGGATGAAGCATCACACAGGCAGATCCCAGTTTTGTGGAAGAAAAAACAAACAAACAAAACATGAGCTCCAAAAAACAATAGAAATAATACCTAATCCCCTCAAACTGTCGAATGTTGTGGAAAGAATGCTTTACCTATTTGTATGAGCACATGTGTTTTAAAAACAGACCATCTGACTGTTACCTGAGAAATCTTGGTTAAACATTTCTTTATGCAAAATAAAGAATGTTGAGTAGTTAAATATTTTACCTCTGAGGCTAAAGTTGAGGTTATTTTGTTTTGTTTTGTTTTGTTTCTCTACTATGACCATTTAAAGGAGAAAGCAAAGTGTAAATGTTCAAAAGATTTCTAGTTCTGAAAAATCCTATGACCTATGAAAGAATCGTGATAAGTGTTGAATAGCTAGTTAAATCAGCAGAAATGGATTACACATCTACTAAAACTGGGTGAGCTCGTGGTCTTCATTGAGAACATAATAATGTGAGGAGCTATCAGACAACATGAAGGAAATGGAATGCCAGCCCCCTCTTCTCAAGGAACTACAGCCTCAGTGAAGGAAGGCAAAGTAAATTGAAAAGGACATAATAATAATAATAATAATAATAATAATAATAATAATAATAATAATAATAATAATAATAATAACTGAGCTCCAGTTACTTGTATTATGTACAGGGAGTCCTCACATAAGCAAAGTGGCACAGACCCTCTCCATATATGTTCAAAGTGGGGTCCAACTCTGGAGTGCTCAAATGATTAGGGAAGGGTATGAAAGGGAAGGAAGGTGGGAGAGAGCAACCAGGTGCCTGGCAACTACACATTCTCTGATTGGAGAAAGAGAAAGGAACATCTGAAATCTGCCTGGAGACTCCAACTGCAAAAGCCACATTGAGGTCTTGTTCTACCAGAAGCTTATTCTGGCCCCTCCAGAACCATCTCCTGACCTTTGAAGGTGAGTGTCAGAGGCCTCTGAGTACATGCACTAACCATGCCTTTCGAAGATACTTCATTTTCCAGAGCACTCATTCAATAAGCTCCCGATGACGGGCTACTTTAACCTGCAGCCCAGGTTTGTCTCCACAGCTCTGTGGAGAGCTGTTATTGTTCCTCACTAAGCCTAAGTTTCCCCATTTGTCGAGTGGAATCATAAATGCCACCTGCCTACATTCTTGTTTGATGGCCAATGAATAGTCTACATACTTAGTGTGCACTTGGTTAATACAAAAAAACAGGTAATGAACTCATGAAGAACTCACTGGGTCAGAACAAATAAAGTCGAAGTCATGACAAATGAGAGGGGGAAATTCTAGGAACTCAAGCTGAAGGCTAGGCCTCTGCACATGTGTCTCCAACTATCACCTCCCTTACTGCCCACTGCCCATATGGTAGGCTTTGTTCACATTTATTCAAAAGACCCTTAGAACCTTGCTAGGAAGTCAAGATGCAGCTGAAAGTTGGCAAAGTTAGGTATTGTGAGCAATGTGACTTAGCTGTGTGACTTAGCAAGTCACATAGCACCCTAAAGATCAGGCTGAATTGTCATCAAATGGCCAGAATCCAACCAATGAGGCACCCAATATACCTCCAGTGCACAGAGATGAGCCATGGCAACACCAGGAAAACCCTGGCATGAAGCTAAGCTTAGAAACAAAAAAGGACACCAGAAATTGGGTTTAATAAATGAGAGGTCAGCAATGAGGTAAATAACACACTCTGCCAAAAAACGTTTCTTACTGCCCAGCTAGCATTGGTAGGCAGGAGGAATAGAAAGGAATAGCAGGCATTTATTTTTTGCCACAATTCTGAGATGGGGGAACTCAGCATAGCACCTGTCTTATGCTGTGGTCATGACTGTCTGTTAATATTAAGTGGAAGTGTTCCATAGTATTCTTGACCAATGGGTAAGGTTCAAATTCCAATCACACAGAAATCAGAGCTCAAGAAGGGCCAGTCAGCCCAAGGAGGCTGTAGTGAACATAGGTTGTTTTCACCTAACTAGCACCATTCCTCCTTCCTTGCCAGTATCCTGGTTTCCATGTGAACAGTACTCTATGCCTCCCCTCATCTAAGTCCTAGTTCAAGAACACATGGATGCCAGGCTTCTGCAATTAGTAGATCCCACACCTCTGATCAGAGTCAGCAGCTCAGGGATGGCAAGTGATCTGAACTGGGCCAACCTAATAAAGAGCTAAAGAGTCTGATTGGATTACCAATCAGAGGAAGATCACTCTGCTAGGATTAGAGAAGCCACGGAAGAGTTAGACATAGTCCGCTTCATGAAAAAAGGATTGTTATTTGTACCTCTGTGCCCTTCTGGAGTAAAAGGCCCACCCCTTAGACTCTTTGTGAGTACAGTCAATGATTTTCACTGCCCCCCATGTCTGCTTAAGTTAAAACATTTGTTACTCAGGAAAAGGTTGCTGTCTTAGTAAGAGCTTTATGCAGATCAAAGACCACAGATATTGCTACCAACTCATACCTACAGTGAACTGGCTTTGTGAGTGTAAATAACACGAGAACTGGGTGAGAAAAAGGAAGACAGGTTTCAATCCATGGCCAGGACAAATGACAGGATGACAAGGAGCTCAAACAAACATGGCTACTGAGGGCTTAACAATGATGAGACTCTTCAGAAGAAAGTGGCGTTGGAATATACACCCTCTGAAAAGATTCGTCTGAATGTGAGAACAGGGGCTGGGGAAATGAATGTGTTCCTAAGGAGAGAAGTAAAAAGAGCTCAATCCCAGAGATAAACAGCACAACATATTCCCATATTGGGCAATAATCAGTATCAAGGAGCATTAAGGTTAAGAGTTTTGTTTCAACATCTAAGTTGGACTGGCCCTTGATGGACAAACTTAGACAATCTGTCTGAAATCATCATATTAGACTGTTTTCATGGTATTGTAGGACTGTTGAGAAATTCCCAGAAGGGCAAAACTTCATAATTTCAATAACCAAAACATCATTACTGACAAACAAGGAAACAACTTAAGCACATAATTCCATTTTAATGCAAAATATCAGCCCTCTAAATAATCTCAAGCACTGAAAGATTTTCTGTCACCACAAGTAGATTTTACGATTCCTTGAGGCTCAGCTATACCTGTCTCTTGGTTTTTTTTTTAGCAGAAATTAATATATTATTTAATCACAGTTATCTCTTCAGGTTCCACCATCCCACCCCACCCCCCAAAAAACCCAAAAAAAAAAAAAAAAAAAAAAAAAAAAAGGTAATTTAATGTAAGCTGGGTAAAAGCTATTTGTAGTGGTGTTAAAATTCCTTCCCTGGAAGATATAAACATCTACCCTTTCTTTTAAAGACGAATGACAAACAGAGCAAGATTTTCACCCAAGTTCATCTGGAACATCAGGGAGTTTATTAGGCTAATTTACAGAGCAATGTGTGAGAGGCTATGGGTAGGAGTGTATGTGACCTTAAAGCAGCTCCTTGCACCCACCATCATGGAAGATGACTCCCCATGGCCAGCTGGATGGAGGCCCACCCACAAGTCCTTTCTAGACTATACAAGTGTAGCTCTCCCTGAGACAACGTGAAATTAGAGTAGAATTGTATATAACTTCTTAGGAGTCCCTCATGTGATGGTGAGGGTTCCAGGTCCCTCCTTGCCCTTCCTTCTAATGAGGGAAAGTCAAAAATGAACAA
Organism: Cricetiscus sungorus; assembly: GCA_030556225.1. Lineage (NCBI taxonomy): Eukaryota > Metazoa > Chordata > Mammalia > Rodentia > Cricetidae > Cricetiscus > Cricetiscus sungorus. The sequence goes on from JANBXA010000635.1 coordinate 1,979,331, forward strand.
ACCCAGCTCTAGTGTTCTTTTGTAAGCAGGCACTGATGAATTCATGAAGATTCCGGGGGAGGGGTCAGTTTGGCTCAGTTTCCAGCTGGGGTTCCATTTGGGCCTCCATTGAAACTCTGCAACCTGGAATTTACAGAATTCAGGAACACAGTTCCCACCAAAAACACAAAGGAAAATGTGTTACAGTTAACAAAGTCAAGTAATAGGACAAATGGAACACAGCTTCACTGTGTGAAACACAGCTTCACTGCAGTGAAATTTCACTTTAAACCCTTTCAAATCCTTAAGGTCCAAAAATATGGGCTTTGCAAACTTAGTAGTGACTCCAATATGCACTGAGGCTTAGTTTAGAATAATTCTAAGTGATTATCCCAACTGCTACAATATTTACAGCATATAAACTGAGACTTGACTATCAGAGCCAGGCATGGTGGCTTTTTTGTGCAGCATTTGGGATACTGAGGCTGCATGCTCACAAGTTCAAAGCCAGCCTAGGCCACTACATAGCAAGTTAAAGACCAGCTTGGCCTACAAAGCAAAACTCCATCAAAAGAAAAAAAAGAAAAACATTGGGCTTCAGATCCAGTTTCTCTGATTGCTAGTAAAATAGACGTCCATGCACTTTCATCTCTGGTAATTTCATCCATTCATTGATTGCATGATACCTTATGTGTGCCTTTGAGAGACCCAAATACAGTGTGTTAAACTCCACTGTTATGTGGCCTTGAACCACAACATTTTGCAGAGGAAAAGCTGCCTTCTTCATATTACTGCATGTCTAGGATTTCCCAAAATGGCTTATATCTTGACAGAATAGTCAACAGGGCTATAAATGTTGGTGCTCAGGATGGGGCTCTGTTGATAGAGTATTTGCTGATAAAATATGAGGACTTCAGTTTAGGGTTCAGCACCCATGTAAAGCTGGGTGTACTGGCACATGTCTACATAACACCAGCTCTGAGAGAGGCAGAGACAGGAGGATGCCTGAACTTAGATGTCAATCAATCCAGCCAAAATAATGACCTACCCATTCACTGAAAGATGTTGACTTCAAAACAAAACAAAACTTAAACCCACAGTAGACTCTGATTTTGTTTGTTTGTTTTTATTGAAATATTTGTTACATGGATGGTATCCGGCTAGGTATTGTAGACGTTTTACAAATCAAGACAATTTTTGTCTATATAATTTATATCCTCATAAGTACTTGAGTGATTAGAATGCATATACACCAATGATCATATTCATTTAAAGGTGACAGATAAAATCAAAACACTAGGAAAGGCAGATGTTGTGAAGGCAGTGCTGAATGTCACTGGAGAGATTATGAAAAACTTAATGAAGATATTTAAAAAATAGTTGTAAAACTGTAAAACTTCAAGGTGGAAAGTGGTGAAAGAAGTGGACAGTAAAATTCACCACCAGGAAAGGTACAAAATTCTAAAGGAATAGTTAGGCTAATTTTCTTAAACTCGTAGGACAGTGTGGCATGCTGGCCTCTGTTTTTTAATCTAGTATGTTAGTCTGCACCTTTTCATTGGAGAATTGAGACAGTCAGTATTGAGTTATTACTCTTCCTGTGGCTTCTTGGGTGTAGCTAACCTCTTCAGACTGAAGGTTCCCTTCAGGTGCCTTGTGTAGAGCTGGATTGGTGGAGAGAAATTGTGTACATTTGTTTTTATTGTGGGATGTTTTTCTTTCTCCTTCACCTGTGGTTGATAGATTTGCTGGATGTAGAAGTCTGGGCTGGTATCTGTATTCTTTCAGAGATTGGAGATGTCTGTCCAAGTTCTACCAGCTGTCAAGAGTTTCCACTGGAAAGTTGGGAATTATTCTAATGCGCCTCCTTTTATGTGTGATTTTGGTCTTTTTACTTGCAGCTTGAAATATCCTTTGTTCTATACATTTGATGTTTACATTATTATGTGTTGTGGGGAGTTTCTTTTCTAGGCCTGTCTATTTAGCGTTTTGTACGCCTCTTGCACCCTGACAGTCATCTCCTTCTTTAGATTTAGGAAATTTTCTTCTAAGATTTTGTCTTTCTACATGTTCTTGACCCCAATAACTGTACCAGGTATGGTTCCCATCTATGGAGTAGGCCTGAATCCAACCAGAAAGTGATTCATTTTTCCATAACATTTGTGCCACACTATTACATTATTAAGCATATCTTATTCGACTGGTTATTACTGTAGCTCATGTGGTTCACACCTGGACAAGACTGGTAATTATTAGAGTTGGAGTAATGTCTCGATGCTTAAGACCTCTGGCTGCTCTTCCAAGAGGAACTGGGTTTGAATCCCAGTACCCACATGGAAGTTCACAACCATTTATAACTCCAGTTCCAAGGGACTGGATAACCTCGTTTGGCCTCTACAGTCTCTGTATACATGTGGGTAAAACACTCATATATGTGATATTAAAGTAAAAAAAAAATTTAGGGTTTTATCTCCTCCTATAGTATGCAGTGGAAATAATTTTTAAATCAGAAAATAACTATTTTTATTGACTTCCCAGCATACCTCCAACATTTTTCTCCAATTTATTCTGTGTAAGTATATGTGAGTGAGTGTGTGTGTGTGTGTGTGTGTGTGTGTGTGTGTGTGTGTGTGTGCACGCGTGCGTGTGTGTGCTTGCACATGCTATATGTCTTTATATGTTGTATGTTCACATGGGGGTACACTTCTACATACATGAGGAAATGAGCAAACATTGGGGTCTCCTATTCTAACACTGATTCCTTTAAGGCAGGATCTCTCTGTGAACCTAGGATGAGGCTGGTGGTGAACAAGCCCCATTGATCCTCTGTCTCCAGGTCTCCAGTGGGGTTACAAGCATGGGACTGTATCCTGATGTTGGGGTAATTCTTGGGAATTTGAACTCAAGCCTTGTGTTGTGCAATATGTGTTTATACTCACTGAGCTATTTCACCAGCCCCTCTCCTGCATTTGACTCTATATTTCATGATCATTCATTCACAGGAAAATGCTTTGGTAACATCGGTTCTTACAACAGAAACATTATTCTTTCATCTAGATTTGTTAATTAAGGTTTACTTTTAAGTAATTATAAAAGTTTCTTTTACCCAGAACTCAAGAAGCTAAGGCAGGAGGACCATCACTTCAAAGCTGGCCTAAGTCAATGGAGTGAGATCCTATCTGAAACTAAACACACAAAACAGTTGTTTACAGAACAAAAATATGTTACTAACAAGATAACCATAGTTCCAGATGGTGTCCCAGAATTGACTGGAATTTCTGACAGGTTTCCTTCACATGCAAGCTCTACAACTTCAGTGCATCTCACCTTTTCTTATGCAGCCAGAAATGGCACTCTTTGAATGAACAAGACTTTGTAACTAGTCAATAAACTCGTTCTGATGATGTGCTCTATGTATTATTGCTGCCCCTGTTCTGCTTTAAATAGGTCTAAGTGCTTTTGGTCACAATGCTGGTACCATTAGGCAATGGATGGTGGGAGGGACCAGGAAGTAATTTCTATACCACGTCAGTTAGCTAAATCACTCTGTATTGATATAACGCCTGACAATGTAAACACAACTCTGACCTAAATGAACCCCAAGTCAACCTCCTGGTAGCTCATTCTCCAGAAAGCCTGTGGCAACTTCAGTGAAAGCAAATGTGACAAGATGAGTTAGAAAGGGAAGCAGGCTTTATTAACAGTATTTCATATTTGCACATTTTAGTTTGGAAAAGAACAGTGGAATAGACAGAAACTTGGAGTTTCCATTTTAGTAACTGTGAACAAATGTCTTTGCTCCCTGAATTTTATCCCAATGTGAACCTCAAATTTGATCACAGAGAACTTTGGTTTTGTAAAAGTTTGTCTACATCATTTTAATATAGAATGTGGATTGTTATACATGAGTGGAAATGTGAAAATTTTTTTAAAATCACATATTTTAAAAATCTATTGGAATTGTGCACACTAATCACCCATTCCATTTACATTATTAAAAAATCTAAATTAAATAGATATGTATATGTAGTGGGCTACCAGGAAAACCATTAGATGAGTTACTGTGTTCTATGAAACATGGAAAACACAAGGGCCTAGAGAGGTGCAAGTATCCCCTTCCTGTTCCCACATCCTTTTTGACAATAAATAATACAAATTCAAAATAGGACAAAAGAATAAAGAATTTGATCTATAAAGGGTTCGCCATATGGAATTTTCAAGTGAGAAATAAAAAGGATATTGGTTAAGTGAACTTATATTGACTGACTGATAGAAAACTAAAACTTCAATGTGCAAATGTCACAAGTGGGTTCCAGAACAGGAGCAGCTTTCTGACCTAGAGTGGGGCAGATCTTCCTGAGAGTGGCAAGAGTACCTTTTTAAAAAATTGTTTCCCATGTACATTATCACCCATTTGGAACCTCATGTGCATACAATCCCTCCCCAATCCTGATATTAATCCACCCTAATTTCATTTGTACCTAATCCATATCCCGGGGAGTATAAACTGGGACTAGGGTGAAGTTCAAAGATTGAAATCTGCATTACTTATTATTCCTAATTAAAAGAGGAATGCTGTTAGGGTTTGCTGTTCAGTTTATGTCAACACTTTGCCACCCCAAAGCCACTAGATCAGTCACATCCAAACATTGAAAATACTAATGGACTAATTAACTCAGGCAGCAAATAATGAATAAATACAATCATAAAAGATTATGCAAGAATTTTATAGCCCATATTACACAGCCTCCTTTGAGTAGAGGATGGGACATCTTCACATGGCACTGTTGCCCCTTTCCCATCTCCTAGTGACTTAGGTTGTGGATGTGTCTTGGCAATTATTTCAGTAGAACCCTTTTAAAGAGTTTGTAAAAAGCTTTCCCTGCTCTTCCTTCTTCTGCCAGGTCATAAAACAAAAGATTCCATGGTCACTGTTGGGGTCCTCCAGACCAGAACTTCTGCATTCTTAGAGAAGAGTCAAAACTCTCTGTGGAAACCCTGACCAGACCAAGGTGGCTGAGCCGGTCTTCTCACACACACCGTGAAAGGCAGAAAAGGATCTTCCATTGGCATTTCCTTTACTGTGCTCAGTTACTGTTGTTGCTGGCTTATTTAATGGTGTTTCTGTGACTTATTTGTTCTTTTTTTCCTTTTACCCATCAATGACTTTCTTAGCATAGAGAAAACAGATGGCTCTGTTTTCATTATACAATAAAAAAATTGGACAAGAAAGGTGGGCAGGAAATAAAATATTACTTAAACAAGTAATCCTTAAGAGGTTTTCACCCTGTTGCCCAGAATAATAGATGAGACCTTGCAATCTGGAGTGATATAGCTGAGTGATGGCAACAATTTCGAATTCACATCTTTTTACAATAGATCCAGAGGCAAGACTGATTCTACCTCGACCCTATGAGATGACCACCATTAACCAGAAGGTGTGGATCACCACGCCTGCCCAAGGGTGACAGATCACATGCCCACCTATGTGCTGAGGGTTAGGAGGACAAGTTTTCAGAGAGTAGGTATGCTTGCTTACAGATCAAAAGAGAGGAGTCACGACCCTTTGGTCATATCATATAGACCATAACCCATAACCACTCATGGCTTATCCTAAGAGCAAGCAAAAAGAAAAAAAACAGAAAAGAAAAGAAAGATAAAGGAAGAGAGAGAGAAAGAAGAAAGAAGAAAAAATTGCCTAGAGGTTGAGGTGGCATAGGGTAGTACACATTTGAATCCAGGCTTGAAGACAGAGATGGATGGATCTCTATGAGTTCGAGGCTAGTCTGATCTACAAGGACTGGTCTCCCAGGGAAAGAAAAGAGCCCAGGCCATATTTTAATCAAAGAAGTAATATGATCAGATTTACTTAGGTGTCCTTAACTGCTATGTATAACACAATGGGTATGAAATAAGAATAAAGGCAGCCAAGTCAAGAGCTACTTAGTCGATGGAATTCAAAGAGTTAGCACACTGGGAAGGGATGACTGAGAAAGGTTCAAGACAATGTATCTATGTCTGAATTAAGCAGCACGTGCAGGGCTTCTTAGAACCTTAAACTGGCTTCGGGACTCACTGCAGACGTGACTTAGCTGGTTAATCGGGGCCCCCAACACAGCCGTGCTGCGAAAGCCTTTCATATATTTAGAATGTGTATGTAGAAGAGAGAGCTCCTGATTTAGGGGGCAGTAGTTTCCAAGATGGATTCTCTAGGACATGCTTAGGTTCCATCATCTGAGGCTTTTGTCCAAGGAGCTTGCGGTCTTTCCACCTGTGAAATAAGGCTTAGAACAGACATTTGTATCTAGGTGTTAGAGGAAAGAGCTAGAGACAAAAGCTGGATGTGGCTCACTCTTGTAATCCCAGCACCCGGGAAGGCTGAGCAGGTGGTTTGCCAGGAGTTCAAAGCCAGCCTAGGCTACACAGTGAGTTCCAGTCCAGCTTAGGCTACATAGAAAGTTCTAGGCCAGTCTGGGATACAGAATGAGATTTTGTCTCAAAAATCCAAAGCATTGAAAACAACTAAAGTGGAGACAGGTGACAGAAATTGACATATTTATATTGTAATAGAAGTTACAGCAGGATGATATGCAATTATCTGTGGACAAGGTACAATGAGAAAATGGAAGGGCTCCAAACATTTTACAGAGAGGAGGTTGAATTGGCTAAGCAGTCTCACTGCCAAGGAGTCCTAAGAGAGAAGGAAGCCCAACAACTTGGTGTTCCCCAAGTTACCCTAAGGCAATGGTTCTCAACCTGTGAGTCATGATCCCTTTGGGGGGGGCATATCACATCTCTATATTACCATTCACAACAGTAGTAAATTTACATTTATGAAGTAGCAACAAAATAATTCTAGTTGGCGGGGTCACTACAACACAAGGAATTGTATTAAAGGATCCAAGCATTAGGGGGGTTGAGAATCACTTCTCTAAGAAAATACTTCAAGCACAGTGTGTAAGTGGCTTGAAAGCTGTGTCTAATTTTAGCAAAGCCTGGTGCCCAATACCCCTCCCCACCATAAACCTCTGGATTGCTTTCAGGTCCTCCACTCAGTAAGGGTGGACTCCAGCATGACAGCTGTCAGTGGGGAATTATTTCTTAAAGTCAAACTGTAGATGACTCGAAAGCCCAGTTTTCTTATAAGATTTGGAGAGTACTTGCAGCCCCCTTTCAGATGCTAAACACAAAAAGGTTTAGTCCCTGTGCACAAGTATGCCTGACTTGTAGCTCTCACATGTATATTGTGTTTGCCTATTTGTGGGTTTGACCTTGGCAATGACCGAAACTGTCAGTGTTCAGTAGCATTCTTGCTGCTGCCAAGCCCACCCAGAACAAAAGAAATGGGACCTTTTGGATCTGACTTCTCTCTAGGCCCTGACTGACAGCTGTATAAAATTTTGTCTCTGCTGCAAGAATCTATGGCTTTTTAAACCTTCTCCTCCCTGATATGTGTCTCCTGATTTCGCTGGACAGACCCTGCTCTTAAATTAGTCACAATCTCCAGTGTCTATCACCGTGCCTAGTACTCGGTATGTGCTGAGTAAATGTTTGCCGAATGAATGGAAAGTTACATAATTTTCTGTTAATTCTTGATCAGGCAATCAGGAAATTCCTTCTCGAAGTATTCTTTCATCGTAGACTGTAAAGCATTGTTTAAATAAAGGATGTGGTTTATTCATGTTTAAGTTTCAGGTCAATTTTCTATGGAGTTAGTAAAATCTCATTCCAATACAAATTATTTAAGCCCCTGGTGCCTTGGGTTTTCTGCCTATAGAACAAGAATGGTGGTTCTGATTTCCCTTGGTTCTGCAAAGAAGACTGGAAAACTCAGAGCTCTGCTGACCCAGAACAGTACACCTTGGGTTGATGCTCAACTTCCTTCTCATTCTCAGATTAGTTAGGAGGCTGTGGGGGCTCTGCTTAGGACTTGGAGTCTGTTGAGGATTGCTCCTAGAACAAAGGCTAAAGATGAGTCTTCTAATCATGCCATCCTTTGACTAAGAAGTAGTTTTCTGGAATGTCTCTGTCCCTTGTAGCTAAACAATAGGAAGAATTGGCAGCCTCAGGGCAGACCTGGGCCAGCTGCAACAAAGGTGGCTACTACTGTATCTGAGCTCTCATTGGACTTGGATTATTTGTTCAAGCTAAACTTTTTTCTGGTTCAACTTTGTTTTTCAGCTGATTGAACAGTCTCCTGGTGGAAATCCTGTGGTGATATATTATTTATGGTTTAATAAAGCTTGCCTAAGATTTCAGAATGCAAAGCCAGCCACAAGCCATAGAGCCAGGGAATGGAGACAGAGGCAGATGGATCTCTGTGAGTTCAAGGCCACCCTGGGCTACAAAAGAGTGAATCAGTCCGAAAGAGTAATAGAGTTCATGCCTTTAACCCCAGCACTAGAGAGGTGGAGACAGAAGTGATGCGGCTGGGTAGAGAAAGGAATATAAGGTTCCAGAGGAGACAGGAACTCAGACGACTGCAGTCTGAGACTTGTGGAGACAGGACCCCCCATTTCAGTCTGAGGTAGAGGTAAGAGCTAGTGGCTGGTTGCTTTGCTCTTCTGATCTTCATCTTGAACCCCAGTATCAGTGTCTGGGTTTTATTATTCATGCTACAAAAACCAGTCAGAGAACTGGGAGATTACCTGAGCCAAACGCAGTCTTTCCAACTGCAACCCAAGTGTTGAAATGGACCAACTCACCACATGTGTTGTCATTCACTCCTGCCCCACTTCACATGAAGGAGCCACCACAGACGGAGTGCGAATTCAACAACAGACGTTAGAAGTGCCTAACTGCTACCACTTCATCATATATTCACGTGGCTGTTGCAGCTGCCTCCATTTTCCATGTGCAGAGAAAAGAAGCTCAGAGATGTTTCTCAGTCTCTCAGCATCATCACACAGCCCTGAGCATTCAGAGACCAGACAGACAATCAAACACCCCTGGCTTCAGCTCAGGCTACTTACCGCCATTCGAAACTTCCCATGAACTCTAGGGTCAGAGATTCAGATTCAAGGACACCCTCTCAACAGCTACATAGTATTTAATGAGGTGTCTAGACTCCCTACGCCTTGGTTTCCAAATGGGAAAATGAAGATAATAACAGTATACAGCTTACACTGCTGATGTTAAAAAGGGTCTCAGGAATTGAACTCAGTTCAGTCAGGCTCCGTGGCAAGACCTCTACCTGCTGAGCCATCTCCATGGCTCTGTTTCCTACTTTTAAAGTAATGGAATTGATGTGCTTTTCTGTACTATTCATATAAAGTGTACTTGCTTTTTATTTCAATGGCTTGAAGTATTTAATATGCCACATGAAATTGATTCTTAAACTGGCCTTCAGTGTGAGCACTTACCACTGGCTTCTACACCAATGGTCTATAGCCTCCTGGGAACCTACCACTCTACAGTTCCACACATGATAGGATTAGGCTAGATCCCTGGGGTTGTGCTGGGATTAGTAAAAAATCCAGACGGTAATGTCACTTGGCTTCCTGTTTCACACAGCTCTTGCAAACTATCCCCAACAATTGTTAGAATGGACTAATTGTTAAGTGCATGGGAAGACATCTGCCCTGTTTAGCATGGGGTTTGGTAGCTAGGGATTGCTTGTAGATTGCAGTTGAATAGATTCATGTTCTTTCACTCCACTGTAATGCCTGGCCTCAGGAAGCCGCATTCAATCTAGACTGGTGCCCATGTACTTCTTCCCTATGTCCTAGCCAAATGCTCTAAGCAGGAATATAGCATGACTCATTCTTTATAAGCCTTTCACAGAGTGCAACCAAAGTGTCTAATGCACTGATCAAAAAGGAGAGGCAGTAAGATGAAACTGGATAATGGGACTACATTCACACAGGTACATTCCTTCATAGGCACACTGATAAACTAAGATGCTTGGCCATAACATGCATCAGCAGATTGACCACACTTCTCTGTATACACCTGAAGCTATCTATCTTGACAACTGGAGGCAGCATTAATTAACCAAACCGAGGGGTACCTGCATATCTATGATTAATTGAACCTGGTGCATTAAACACATATTCCACCAATATTTAAAACAGAAAATAGCTGGGCATTGGTGGTGCACACCTTTAATCCCAGCACTTGAGAGGCAGAGGCAGGTGAATTCGAGGCCAGCCTGGTCTACAGAGCAAGTTCCAGGACAGAATCTAAAACAATACAGAGAAACCCTGTCTTGAAAAAACTAAATATATATATATATATATATATATATATATATATATATATATATATATATATACACACACACACACAATCTACTCCAGCAGGGGAAGTAAGTAGGCTAATTGCAGATCTTCACCTCTCCCTCTGTTCCTCAGAGTCAAATACCCCAGTCTTGTTCCCAGCTCTGTAGCAGAACAGCTACTGCAGACTCCCCTATCTCTTTGGCCACATATCCATTAGATCACATAGACCTCCTCCAACCTTCCAGAAACTCCAGCAGGCATTCCCTGGATTCTCAGGTCCCCAGGGGATAGCCTAACTATGGATCTTCACCTTCCCTCCTCTCCTCCAAATCCAACCCCCCAGTCTCACCCCAGCTCTGTAGCAGATCACCTGTGGCAGCCTCCTCCTCTCTGCCCCCATCACCAGTGTATCACTCAGATGTTCTCCCTCAACCTTCCTCTCTACTCATCCTGTTACCCCAGCCCTGATTCCAGCAGGCTTTCTCTGGGAACCTACCTGGCAGTCCCACAGAGAAGCAAGGAGGCCAGTGAAGCAGGAAGGCGAGTTTCACTCTCAGCCAGCTTCAGTTCTTTACTCTCCCACCCCTTCTCCAAATCCAGCCCCCAGGCTCATTCCCAGCTCTGAAGCAGATTGCCTGTTGTAGCCTCTTCTCAAGCTCTGTCCCTTCCCCGGGGGACTAAACAGGTCCTAGTGGAACCTGTTTTCCTCCCTCCTGTGGATGTACTCACACACCCCAACCCATCTCCATTCCTAGGTGTCAGCTCCCCATACCTAGGAACACATTCTATCTAGAACCCCATTGACCACACCTACCAGGATCCCAGAAGAATTCCCTACCAGGCAATACACAGCCACCACTCTTTCCTAAGAACCAGAGAAGGCAACAGAAACCAAGAAATAAAACATTCACCCAAAAAAATACAAGACCAGATATTAATACCTAGAATTACAATCTTATCAAATCCAGATGCCTAGACACCATCATAAAATAACAATCAATAACAGCCAGGATAAATTGTCTCTACCAGAATCTAGCAAGCCTGCCACAGTAGGCCCTGAGCGTTGCAACACAGCTGAAGCACAAGACAAAGATCTTAAAATAGTCCATGGATATAATAGAGGTCCTTAAAGAGGAAATGAATAAACTCCTTAAAGAAATCTATGAAAACACAAACAGTAGAAGAAAATGGATAAACAGTTCAAGACCTAAAAGTAGAAATAGAATTAATAAAGAAACCCCAAACTGAGAAAAATCTTGAAATGCAAAATTGGGTAATTTGAACAGAACCTGCAGAGGCAAGCCTCATCAACAGAATACAAGAGATAGAAGATATCACAAAACACCCAGGAAATCTGCAACACTATGAAAAGACAAAATCTATAAATAATAGGAATAGAAGAAGAAACCCAGATCAAAGGCACATAAAATAGTTTCAACAAAATCATGAAAAGAAACTTCCCTAACTCAAAGAAGATTCCTGTCAAGGATCTAGACTATTATACCCAACAACATTTCTTTCAGATTGGGGGGGGGGAGGGATGAGTCAGGGTTTCCCTGTAATCTTGGGTGTCCTGGAGCTCACTTTGTATACCAGATTGGCCTCAGAATCTGAGATCCACTTGACTTTGCCTCTTGAATGCTGGGATTAAAGGTGTGAGCAAATGAACACAAGAAACAGACTGGTATAGGCATTTTAATATCTGACAATATAGACTTCAAAGCAAAACTAATCAGAAGATACAGAGAAGGACACTACATACTCCTCAAGCCCATAGCTAAGATCAACTTAAATGGAGAGGGAACTTGATGGGAGATGCCATTCTGTAAATATGTTTCTCTTATTGGTTAATGAATAAAGCACTGTTGGCAAATAGGAAAGCAAGATAAGGTGGGACTAGGAGACAAGGAGGATTCTGGGAGATGCAGTGGAGGAGTCAAGATGTAGAGACTTGAGAGAGGAAGAGGTCCAGACCCTCTCTCTGGTAAGATAAGACCACATGGAAACACTTAGATTAATAGAAATGGGTTAGTAATAAGAACCGCAAGTAACTGACCAACAGCTTTATATCTAATACAGTGTCTCTATGTGTCATTTGGGGCTGTCGCGGCAGTGGGTACAGGCTGGTGGGGAAACAACTCGTAGCAAAATGGCACCCCAATGTGGGGCTCGTGAACTTTCACTTAAAATTTAACAAAGGCTTAAAAGGGGGGTTTGAAACAGAAGAGCAGAGACAAACAAGACTTCTTGGTAGCAACACTTTTCTCTGTTGAATGCTGTTTTGCTAGAGACAAACAGAGGTTTGTATGGCTCCTTTAAGGGAAGTATCCTCACTCAGCATAAGCAGCAGACCATGCTAACAATTGAATGGTGTGTATGAGAGCTGACAATGGCAGTGACCACATCTCCAAGCCAGCAGCATGCTGCTGGATGGCAGCTTAGTCCAAGGTGGTGAGCACAGCTCTCACTGCTACTGGTAAACATACCCCCACCATCTTGGATAATTTACAGCTAATAGAGCTATGGCTTTCATTTGAACAATGTTGTTTAACAGATAAAGACTCATAGCCAAAATAAAGATAAAGATATACAGTAAAGACAAATTCATATATATATATATATATATATATATATATATATATATATATATCTCCTCTAATGGTTTACAGTGTGTTTAAAAATGTACAGAGGCTTGGAAGAGAGAAAGAAACGGGATGAAGTAGTTTTTAAAAAAATACAAAGAGAGTAGCTGGGCATTGGTAGCATGCCTTTAATTCCAGGACTAGGAAGGCCTGATATACGGAGTGAATTCTAGGGCAGCCAAAGTTACACAGAGGAACCCTGTCTCAAAAAATAAAAGAAATAGAGTAATAAAAAGCCACGTGAAGATGGAGAGTACACAGAGAATCTAAATACTATATGCTATGTTGTCTTTGTATTGTTTGACTGCCGAGGAAATAGCAACAACTGTTAAAAATAAATGCTGCTGGATTAATCTAATTTATATATTTTTTAAATACTTTAACTTCAAATTTTAAGTCTAAGGACAGGTTACTGGGTGGGGAGGGATCTATTTTTGTTTCCACAGAAAATAAAAATCTGTAGATTCCTTCCAGACTAACATAGTTTGATCAAGCAAGATGCCCTGAAGCAGTGTCCCAGGTGATCCAACATGCAAAACATCTGGGACAAGACGGCCTTGCAGACTACAGCCAAGATTTCTTTGTCTTCTTAGGATCCCCAAGACAGTGCCCCCTACTAACAAGAAGCAGTTTGGAAAGAATGACACCCAAATTCCCAAATATTGTTTATAAGTGTTTGTTTTTATTTAAATGGGGCTGATTATAAATGGTTAATGATTACAACCAATCTCTTTTTAAGCGAAAAAAAGGAGGTTATGGCATAGAAATAAATACTTTGTTTTATAATGGATTTTCATTTATTTATACAAATTTAAGGTCGATTTTGTGGTATGTATATTTCTCCTCTTGTTTCGGTATTGTGTTTATATAGCTCATTTAAAAATTTAATGTATAATTTAGTACAGATTATAGATAGTTACCTATAATAGTCAAAACTTATAGTTAGTTAGGTTTTCTAGATATATAGAGATGTATTTGAGATAGATAGGCATTCTTCAAACCTTTCAAAGACCTACAGAATATGACATTTAAAATGGTTTAGGGTTTTCTTTAACAGTGAGGCACAACTGCTCCTGGCAACACCACCTGTGTCAAAAAGGAAGAAGGACATCAAAGAAACTCATATGAAGTTTACTTCCGATATGGAAAACCAGCCATTTGGCAAGATACTGCTCTTGTCTGGACTGTTTGACCTTATGCTGTATAAACTGAACATGCAGAACCCACAAAAAAAGTGACTGCTAATACAAGATGGAAATTGCTACAGGGTTTCTGCTTCATGGAAGAGTCTGCCAGACAGTCTACATGGCACAGAGAAAAGTAGCTAACAAACTGCCAATACAGGTGGACAGTTTAAAGTTTCCTGCTTTGTTGAGGAATCTGCCATACACACTATGGCTATAGGCTAAAGATGAAAAGACCAAAAAGACCTTTGGGTGACTGACCAGATAGCAAGTTGTCTCTGTCATTTCTAGAGTTTATATACTGTCCTTCTGTGGTCTTTGATGGAGTTGAAGATAGTTATATAACCATAACAGATAGTTATGGTTATAGTTTTCCTTAGTTAGGATTAAAGATGTTACATATAGGACTTTAGACTCACAAAGATAAGGTAGATGATAAAATATTTTCTTTAAATATTGCTAAATGTTAATGGACTAAATATTGTCAACTATAGTTCTTATTTGATAACTGTTTTGTTATATATTTTACTGTGTTATAGTTAAAAACCCTTCTTTTTATTTAGGCAGAAAAGAGGAGATGATGGGAGATGTCATTGTGTAAATATGTTTCTCTTATTGGTTAATGACTAAAGCACTGTTGGCAAATAGGAAGGCAATATAGGCAGGACTAGGAGACAAGGAGGATCCTTGGAGATGTAGTAGGAAATTCAAGATGTAGAGACTTGAGAGAGGAAGAGGTCCAGACCCTCTCTCCTGTATAGATGGTCTACAAAGACTAAGAGACCACGGGTGCCAGCCCATGTTACTCAGCAAAACTCTCAATCACTATAGATGGAGAAAACAAGCTATTCAATGACAAAGCCAGATTTTCACAATACATATCCACAAATCATGCCCTATAGAAAGTTCTGGAAGGAAAACTCCAACCCAGGAAAGTTTACGACACGAACAAAAACATAGGCAATAAATAATCCTACTTTACCAGAAACCAAAAGAAAAAGCAAGGTAAATCTACTCACAATACCAACAACAACAACAAATCCAAAACAAACAAGAATTAACAATCAATGATCCTTCATTTCTCACCTATAAATAATAACTCGCCTATAAAAAGACACTGGTTAGCCAGGCATTGGTGGCCCAAGCCTTTAATCCCAGCACTTGGGGGCAGAGGCAAGATGATCTCTGTGAGTTTGAAGCTAGCCTATTCTACAGAGCAAGTTTCAGGACAGGCTCCAAAGCAATGTGGAGAAATCCTGTCTCAAAACAAACAAACAAACAAACAAACAGAGAACACACACACACAGAGAGAACAACAACAACAACAGGGGTTAACAGAATGGATACAAAGACAGAATCCATCCTTCTGTTTCATACAATAAACATACCTAAAGTTTAAAGACAGACACCACCTCAGAGTAAAGGGTTGGGAAAAGATTTTCCAATCAAATGTACCCAAGAAGCAAGCAGGTGTAGCTATTCTAATATCTAACAAATTAGACTTAAAACCAAAATCAATCAAAGTAGATGAAGAAGGTCATTTCATATTCATCACAGGAAAAATCCATCAGAACAAAATCTCAATTCTGAACAATTATGCCCCAAAGGCACCTACATTCATAAAAGAAACATTACTAAAACTCAAATCTCACATAAAAACCTCACACACTCATAGTGGAAGACTTCAAGACCCCACTCTCACCACTAGACAGGACAACCACGCAGAAACTTAACAAAGAAACAAAAGAACTAACAGAAGTGATGACTCAAATGGGTTTAATAGACATCTGTAGAACATTACATACAAACACAAAAGAATATAACTTCTCAGAGCCACATAGAACCTTCTCTAAAATCAACCACATACTTGGCAACATAGTGAACTTCACAGAAAAAAAAAAATGGAACATTGCCTGTATCTTATCAGACCACCATGCATTAAAGTTAGAATTCAACAACAACACAAAATGCAGAAACCTTACAAACTCATGGAAACTTAACAATGTGCAATTGTACCATTCCTGGGTTGAGGAAGAAATAAAGAAAGAAATTAAAGACTTCCTAGAATTCAACGAAAATGAAAACACAACATACTCAAACTTATGGGACACTTTGAAAACAGTACTAAGAGGAAAGATCATTGCACTAAGTACCCGCATGAAGAAAATGGAAGATAGTCACATTACAAAATTAACAGCACAACTGAAAGCTCGAGAACAAAAAGAAGCAAACTTACCCAGGAGGAGTAGATGTCAGGAAATAATCAATTTGAGGGCTGAAATCAATAAAGTAGAAACAAAAAATAAAATACAAAGAATCAATGTAACAAAGAATTGGTTTTTTGAGAATATCAACAAGATAGACAAACCTTTATCCAAACTAATAAAAAAGCAGAAAGAGAACATGCAAATTAGCAAAATCAAAAATTAAAAGGGAGACATAACAATGGTCACTGAGGAAATCCAGAGAATCATCAGGTCATAGACTGAAAACCTGTACTCCACAAAATTCGAAATTCAAAGGAAATGAACAAATTTCTGCACAAAATTAAATCAAGAACAGGTAAGTAATTTAAATAGACCTATGCCCCCTAAAGAAATAGTAGCAATCATCAAAAAGTCTCCCAAACTAAAACAGGCCAGGGCCAGATGGTTTCAGTGCAGAATTCTACCAGAAATTCAAAGAACAGCTAATACCAATACTCCTCAAAGTGTTCCACACAATAGAAGCAGAAGATTCATTACCAAATTCTTTTTACAAGGCTACAATTATCTTGGTACCCAAGCCACACAAAGACACAACTAAGAAAAAGAACTACAGAACAATATCCCTCATGATCATTGATGCAAAAATACTCAACAAAATACTGGCAAATAGAATCCAAGAACACATCAGAGAAATGCAGGGAAAGCTCAACATACAAAAAAAAATCTATCAATGTAATCCACCATATAAACAAACTGCAAAAGAAAAACCATATGATCATCCCACTAGATGATGAAAAAGCCTTTGACACAATCCAACATCCCTTCATGATTAAGGTATTGAAGAGATAAGGGATAACAGGAACATACATTAACATTTTATTATGTTACAATAAACCAACAGCCAGCATCAACCTAAATGGAGAGAAACTCAATGCAATTCCTCTAAAATCAGGAACAAGACAAAGTTGTCCACTCTCTCCATATCTCTTCAATATTGTACTTGAAGTTCCAGTTAGAGCAATAAGACAACAAAAAGAGATCAAGGGGATACAAATTGGAAAAAAGGAAGTCAAACTGTCACTATTTGCAGATGATATGATAGTTTACATAAGTGACCCTAAAAACTCTACCAAGGAACTCCTACAGCTGATAAACACCTTCAGCCAAGTGGCAGGATACACTATTAACTGAAATCAGCAGTCCTACTATATACAGACTATAAAGGGGATGAGAAAGAGATCACAGAAACATCACCCTTTACAATAGCCACAAACAACATAAATTATCTTGGGGTAATGCTAACCAAACAAGTGAAAGACCTGTATAGCATGAACGTTGAGTCTTTCAAGAAAGAAATTAAAGAAGAAACCAGAAAATGGAAAAATCTCTCATGTTCGTGAATAGGCAGGACCAACATAGTAAAAATGGCAATCTTGCTGAAAGCAATCTACAGACTCAATACAATCCCCATTAATTCTTCACAGACTCTGAAAGGACAATAGTCAATTTTATATGGAAAACCAAAAGACCCAGGATATCCAAAACAACTCTGTACAATAAAGGAACTTCCAGAGGCATCACCATACTTGACTTGAAGCTCTACTATAGAGCTATAGTCCTGAAAACAGCTTGGTATTGGCACAAAAATAGACAGGTAGACCACAAGAATCAATTGAAAACCCTGATATTAACCCACACACCTGTGAATACTTAATTTTTGACAAAGCAGCTAAAAGTATACAATGGAAAAAAAAAGCATCTTCAACAAATGGTGCTGGCACATCTGAATAATGGTGTGTAGAAGACTGCAGATAGATCCATATCTATCACCATGCACAAAACTTAAGTCCAAACGGATCAAAGACCTCAACATAAATCCAGCCACAATGAATCTCTTAGAAGAGAAATTGGGAGGTACCCTTGAATGAATTGGTACAGGAGACTGCTTCCTGAATATAACACTAGTAGCACAGACACTGAGATTAAAAATTAATAAATGGGACCTCTGAAACTATTCAGGGGGAGGGGACACCAATGGGATCTTGAAATTCACAGGCAAATGAATGGAACTAGAAGAAACCATCCTGAGTGAGGTAACCCAGTCACAAAAGAGTAACATGTTATGTACTCACTCATATATGGATCTTAGAGATAGAGCAAAGGATCACCAGCCTACAATCCACACCACCAGAGAAGCTAGGAAACAAAGAGAACCCTAAGAGAGATATACATGGTCCCTCACAAAAGCAGAAAGGAACAAGATCTCCTGAGCAAATTGGGAGCAGGGAGTTAGGAAAAATAGAAGGGGAGAAGAGTTGGGGAGAGAAGAACATGAGGGAG
Source organism: Cricetiscus sungorus (assembly GCA_030556225.1). NCBI lineage: Eukaryota > Metazoa > Chordata > Mammalia > Rodentia > Cricetidae > Cricetiscus > Cricetiscus sungorus. The sequence continues at coordinate 1,997,903 of JANBXA010000635.1, forward strand.
CAGGAAGATTGAGTCAGGAGAAGAATAGAGGAGAACAAGAAAATAGATACCACAATAGAGGGAGCCATTATAGATTTAAAGAGAAATCTCACACTAGGCAAATGTCCAGAGGCCTACAAGGATGACCCCAACTAATAATCTGAGCAATAGTAGAGAAGCTATCTCAAATGCCCTTCCCTGATAATGAGATTAATGACTACCTTATATGCCATCCTAGAGCCTTCATCTAGTAGCTGATGGAAGCAGAAGCAGACACCCACAACTAAACACTGAACTGAACTCCTAGAATCCAGTTGCAGAGAGGGAGAAGTGATGAGCAAAGGGGTCAAGACCAGGCTGGAGAAACCCATAGAGACAGATGACCTGAACAAGGGGGAGCTCATGGACCCCAGTCTGATACCTGGGAAACCAGCATAGGACCAACCCAGACCCCCTGAATGTAGGTCTCAGTTAGCAGGCCTGGGAAGTCTATGGTACCTCTGACAATGGAACCAGGATGTATCCCTTGTTCAGGAACAGGCTCAGGAGCCCATTCCCCATGGAGGGATACTCCCTTAGCCTAGAGATATGAGGAAGGGCCTAGGCCCTACCACAAATGACTTCACAGGCTTTGATGATCCCTCATGAAAGGCCTCACCCTCGCTGGAGAGTGGATGGGTTGGGGGGTTCTGTGGGGGATATGGAAAGATGGGAAGGAGAGGGAACTGGGATTGATATGTAAAATAAGAAAAAATATTTTAAAACGAAGAAATAAATGTTCAACATCCTTAGCAATCAGGGAAATAAAAATGAAAAATGCTTTTAGATTTCATCCTACATATCATAGTGGCCAAGATCAATAAAACAAATGACAGTTCATGCTGGAGATGATGTGGGTTAAGAGGAATACTCATCAATTGCTAGTGGGAGTGCAAACTTGTACAACTACTATAGAAATTGTGGCCATTCCTCAGAAAGATGGGAATCAATCTACCTTAAGACTCAGCGATGTCATTCTTGGGCATATACCCCAGGATTGCTTCACCCTACCACGGATACTTGCTCAGCCAAATTTATTGCTACTCTGTTCATCAAAACCAGAATCTGACAACAATCTAGATTCCCATCACATTTACATGATGTAGTATTACTGCACCATTAAAAAAAAAAATGAAGCCATGAAATTTTCAGGTAAGTGGGTAGAACTAGAAAAAAATCATTCCAAGGGAGTTAACTCAGGCCCAGAAAGACAAGTATGGCATATATTCACTTATATATGGATTTTAGATGTTGATTCAATGATAGCCAACCTATAATCTTAGAAGCACAGAGAGTTTAAGTATAGAGGAAGTGACTAGGTACAGACTAGGAAACAGAAATAAAATCAATAGCTATGGATGGATGGTCAGGGTTGTGGATGGGCACTGAAACAGGAGGATCAAATGGAGAAGGATAGGGATAAGGAAGAGAATACAGAGAGAGATGGCTAAAATTAAGGGCCATTTGAGATGTAGTATAGAAATCTAGCACCAAATAATGGGGGATTCAGAGAACCAAAAGGCCATCTCTTGTCACCAAATAAAGCTTATTGTCCTAGGATTGGGCTAGATCTAACTGATGTTGTTGTTGGCTAAAAGAGTCCCATGGGAAGGCCCAACAACCCAGGCTATTGCTAAGTCTATAGGTTGTTCTTCACAAACTGACAGCAAGGCCCCATTGCTGGAGACAACTGCTACACAACTCAATAAACATGGAGAAAAGAGTTGGTACCTACAAAGAGCCTTCATCCCTGCATGCTAGCATCTTCAGTAGAGAAGGTGTTCTGCACACTATCAAAGTCATCCATAAACCTTTGATCTGCAATAGTGTCCTGCTTGTCAGACATGCTAGTGCATGGTGGCACAGTTTGTGGGAGTAACCAACCAGCATCTGCTTTGACTAAAGGCTCACTCCATGAAATGGAACCTATACCCAACACTGCTTAGTAGACCAAAACCCTGAGACTAGATAATCCAGCGACTTAGGATAAAACCAAATACTGCTGTCTAAAAAAAAAAAAAAAAGCAGTAAAAAAATAGTAAAATGACTCATAATTACATTCTCCTATACTCATAGATCAGTGACTTGTCCATTCATCACCAAAGAACTTCCTCCTGCAGCAGTTAGGGACAAATACAGAGATCCACAACCACACATTTTGCAGAGAGTAAGAGATCTTGGAACACTTATCCCTAAATGGGATGTTTTCATCAAATCTGTTCCATCAGGGCTCAGGAAACCTTGTAGAAGGAAGGAGGAAAGAATGTAAAAGCTAGTGGGAATGGAGGACACCAAGGAAACAAGGCCTTCTAAATCAACATAATCGATTGATGTATATATGAAGTCGCAGGGCCTGAGGTGGTATGTACAGGGTCTACATGGGTCTGCACAAGATTGGGGTCCTAGAGCTGAAAGAAGTTATGGACACAAGCCCTATCCCTATCCAAGAGGCTGTCTCTAATTGATAACCACTTGCAAACGGAAATTTAGTTTTCCCCAAGGGACTCTCATTGGGGAGGCAAACTACTTTTTTCCCCTCTCCCTCCCTCCCATGCTCCCCAACCACCCTCCCATCCCACCCACCCACCCCCATTCTACAGGGAGGGTAATACCTTCCAGGAGGGATCAACAAAATCTGTGGAGTCATTTGGAGTAGGGTCTAGGCCCTCCCTCCTGCCTCTAGGTTAAGGGAATATCCCTCCATGGGGAATGTGCTCCCAAAGTTCTTTTGTGCACCAGGAATGCATCCTGGTTCCACTGTCAGAGGTCCCTTAGACTGCCCAGGCCTTCTAACTGAGACCCATGTCCAGGGCGTCTTAGTCGGTCCAATGAGGAGAAGAAAGCATGTGGGGAGGCAAACTACTCTGAAGGGTGGGCTACCTGCTCAGCAATAGATGGCCAACAGAAATCTAGTTTGATAGCAGATTTGAAGGCTTGTTGTCTTATAATGCCGTGTAAGGACTTTTTCTTATTGTGAAAAGATATCTTGTTATAGTTTAGTTTTGTTTTATCTTAGTCATAGTTTTTCTTCTCTTTTACCCCACAGGTCCTTCATGTATATGTTATGGCTTCTGGTTTAGTGTTTTTATGGGATTCCCAAGTATACAAATGAGTGGGTCTCTGCTTCTTGTGCCTTTTCTTGGGCTCTTTTCCTTTTATTTGTTTTCTCCTATTCAAGTAGTTTTTGTTTTATCTTATTATAGTTACTATTCTTACTTGAAAGCCTTTCTATTTTCTAATGAGAGACAGAAAGGGAGTGGAAAGAGGAAGAAAGATGGGAGGGGGGATAGGGAGGGACTGAGAGGTATACAGGGAGAGGAAACCATAATCAGGAAATATTGTGTGAGGAAAAAAAAATCTATTTTCAATAGAAGGGTGGGAGAATAAGGGGAAAAAACAACATTGAATTGTTTGGTTTACTAAAAAAAAAGCACAGAAAACAGATTTAAAACAAAAAATAAATAAAACAAAGCTGGTTTAGCATTACAGGCACGGAAAGATTTTAGATTTATTTACTGCTTTCTGTGTTTCACATTGGAATGGAATTGTTAATTTCCAGGTTTTTTATTAACTTAAAAAGTTCTGAGATACAGCCTAGACACATGGGGGAGGGCCTAGGCCCTGCTGCAAATGATGTGACAGACTTTGAAGATCCCCCATGGAAGGCCTCACCCTCCCTGGGGAGCAGAAAGGGGATGGGATGGAGGGCAGTGGGAGCAGGAGAGAATGGGAGAGAGAGGCACCTGGGGTTGATATATAAAATAAAATTGTTTCTAATTAAATTTTTAAAAAATCATAATAAAAAAAAGTTCTGAGACAAACACATTTTCCTGTGTCCATGCAAACTGCACCTGTAGCTTCCTTCTGCTCACCTAAAAATTAGGCTAAAATGCGAATTTTGATTAGAGGATTATGGAGAGGTGGCTCAGTGGTTAAGAGCACCGGCTACTCTTCCAGAAGACTCTGGTTCCATTCCCAGCATCCACATGACAGCTCACAGCAGTCTGCAGCTCCAGTTCCAGGGGATCCGTTACCTTCACACAGACACACAAGCAGGTAAAACACCAATGCACATAAAATTAAAATAAATCATGTATGTTTTAAAATGAATTCTGATCGGACCCTTTGCTATGACAGCATTGCTGTAATATGCACACAGGTGATCCCACAACTGAACTGAGATTCTTACAATGAAAAGCAGGATTCTTACCTAACAGTTGCTGTGATTAGCAAAGGCTCACAAAATTGTACAAAAACTTAGGGCTAACCTCCTGCACCCTCCACCTACCTACCATATGATCCTGCCACAGAAAGCCGCTTCAAGCAGGAAACACCTGGGCCTCTCCTGAGGTGCTTCTCGGCAGCACAGTTTCTAGAAACACAGCTTTCAGAAGTCACTGCACTCCACATTTCTCATCTCATCCGACCTAAACTATTGGATTCACTTACAAAAGCCAATCTTTTCAGAAGTGCAACGTCATAAGGCTGAAGGGGAAAGCCAGTTCAGTATGATCCTCCCTCACCTTCCCAGGACCTCCTCCTCAGGCTTGGAGGTGCAGGCTTGTCTGTGGTGACTTCCCCAGGCTCTTCCCTGGGAAAACCTATCCAAAGGAAAACACATGAGTGACATAACACTGGCCCTTGCTTGACAATGCTTTCAGGGACCAAACTGACCCCCTAGACCAGCCTTGAACTAATAATGATGGGGAAGTAGAAAGAGACACCCTACACAAGAATTTTCAGAGCAATTTAAGAAAACAATTCTCTGACCCTGGCTACTTTATTTGGTAATGCAGGTGTAACTTAAGTGCTCACTTCCACTGGTCCAAAGATGATCATAGCAGAGGCAGAGGACTCGGTTCAGTTAGGGGTGAATCCCCTAAGCTTTCCCTTCACCTGAGACAGGGTCGGGCCTTAACAATGCTTGTCCAGGATGGGATCTTGCCAGACTGGCCAAGACATTACAGGACTGTGCCACCATACTCAACAAAGAAGCAAACATTTTAAAGAAAACATACTACAGCAGACCACGTTGAGAGGAGAAATACCACATGGTCATCTATTTTCCAGGGTATTTAAAGCTATTAAAATCACTGAGAATGGGGAGGGGGAGGGGGTAGTGTCCTCTGCCCACCCCACAAGGTGACACTGTGCTTGCCTCCATGGGATCCTGGTTGGCTTCATCTGAGACCTTTAGTGTTTAATCTTCCTGCATTTCCTGATTCTTCACCAATCAGCTGCCTCTCTTCAGGAGATGGCTGAAGTCAGACCACTCTCTGGTCCGTTTTCCCAATCCTGCTGCTTTCTAAAGGCAACAACAGTGCCACTATATTTACTTCTTTCCCTTCCCAAGGATGAGTCACAGAGCCAGCCCTCCTCACTGCCCAGCCCGCTGAGTTTTTAGCACAAAAAGAAGGAATGCCCATGGCATGTGGTTTTCCTCAGTAACCTGCCACCCTTGACACTTGTCATGCCCCTCATGGCTCTCAGAGCTAGGCTGTTCGCCATTGTTCTGACTCCAGGACCATGTCCAACAGATGCCTGCAATTAACCTCATTGACTGACTTCACGTGTTAGAGGCCGGAGGCATGCAGGAGGGCACTTGCTTTCTCCTGGATCTCAACAGCAAGGTTGCTTGCCACAAGTGTTTTTGGCTTCCTCACAGAGAGAGGAATGTGAATAAGAGTGGGGGCTAGTGTTACTCTCTCAAGGTTCATTTTAGTGTGGGCCTTGATGTCAGATGTCATTCTGTAAATATGTTTCTCTTATTGGTTAATGAGTAAAGCACTGTTGGCCAATAGGAAAGCAAGATAGGCAGGACTAGAAGAGAAGGAGGAGGGAGAAGTCAACATGTAGGACTTTAGAGAACAGAGGTCTGGCCCTCTCTCCGGTAAGATAAGACCACATGGAAATACTAAGATTAATAGAAATGGATTAATATTTAAGACAGAGCTAGCTAATAAGAAACATTAGAAACAGGCCAACAGTTTTATATCTAATACAGCGTCTCTGTGTGTTATACAGTCTCTCTGGCTCAGCTGTGGGAACAGGTGGGCAGGAAAATTGCTCATAACAGAGCCTGAAGAAGTTTAACATACTTGGTGTTGGACTCCGGGGCACGTCTGTCTCACTTTAATCTCACCTCTCAGAGCTCGCATTTGGAAGCAGTGGAAGCAAAACCAAAATTGACCACAGAGAGAGAAGCTCTAGTTTTCAGTGTTTCCAAAATAATGGTATAAAATACTATCACCTGGCTCTGCTGATCATGACCTACCAGCACTATCCCCTCCACTGTAGTTCTTGCCTAGAATTCTGTTCTGACATTCCTGTATTCTTCCCTGCCAGTCTCAGCTAGACACCACAGACATTTCAACTTCTTGCTTGCCCCCAGAATCCCTTGGCAGACTGCCACAGACAAAGGACATGATACTGCTGATAAAGAACACTTGGAACAACTTATAGCACATTTCTGTTGCCATGACTTGGGCATAATAAGAAAATGCAGAAAACAATTAAAAGACAAGTTGGTGATACCTAGATCTGGTTTATAAATCCCTTTTACATATGATATCGTGGTCAAGATGCTTTGAGCTGCAGCAGAAACCAACTCAAGCTAATTAAAGAAGATAATTGTCATTAGGATGATGGTGTGGATGCCAGGGTATTTCACTGACCCTCTGGGCCAAAATAAAACTGGGTCTCAAGAATGGGAAGTCAAAGTACTCTCTTCCCTTTGTTAGTTATCTCTTATTTATTTATATTTTTAACCAGAGACCTGTGTTCTCTCAGGTTCAACAGCATGGCTGGGAAATTACCGCCAACCAAGCCTTCTGAGTTTGCCTCCCCTGTATTTAAAAGAACAGCCAATTGAAACTGGAATTTCTTGATCCTACTTCCAAGTGTTTAAGCACTCCCCCTCTCATCAAGATCTCAGCCCTGGCTCCATCAACTGGGATAGGGAGATCAGGCTTTGTTGAGCAGATACAGCTTGCAGAAGACCAGCCAGTGAGACTGTGTGGACAGGAATAAACTGGGGAGCAGTTAGAAAGGGTCCAGGAGAGGAAACCTAGTTGATCAAACACTTAGTGTTTATTTTGTTGTCTGTATGTTCATTAGTAGTGATATTCTCACCTTGCAGAAAATGTTGTGTTTCAGATTGACTACAGGAGAACTAAAGATACCACCAAAACCAGAATCAAGGTCTTGGTGTCTTTATTAGCCCTTATGAGCCTTGCTCTTAAGTACAGTGTAATAGGGGGGAAAACTAGAAAAGCAAATCCTAAACAAACAGATAAAACCCACCATGGCTCCTACTCCATCTTTGGCAGGTTTTAGATTTATGAGATAGATCCTTGAGAAAATAGTTTGGTAACGTTTTGGAAAGCAATATGAACATATTGCAGAGTGAAAATAGTGTCAAAGCAAATGCAGTCATTAGAAAGCATAACTCTGTATTCTTGTTTAGAAGGAACTTTGGAAAGACATTGGGAAGAATGTTTCAGATATAAGAAATAAAAGACTAACAAGTCCCCAGCAGCAATCTCCACACAAGCGCTGCAGCTCTGCTCACTCACTATCTAAATGGGTTACAAAATCAAGACTGACATTTCTATTTTAATGAGATTTAAAAAAAAAAAAGGATACAAGGTGACTAGAGAGTCCTAAGGTTCCTGGTTTGCAGGCAGACACCAGTTCACAGCCTCCCCATCTCCTCCTGCAGAGGGATGCCTCCTTAGACTCACTCTGCCTCCAGAGGCAAACCCTCTCCCAAAGAGATGCCTCTGGTTTAATGGGATTGGCCCAAAGCTTTCTCAGATCACCCCTTAGTAGGATTCCCTTTGCTTTTGCAACACTGTGCCTAAAATTAAGAAATGGCTTCTGCTAAGAAATTCTTCTGCATGTCATTTTCTTTGCCTGCATTTCAAAAATGGCATCCAGGTCTAAATAAAATGAAATCCAGTTTAGCAGAGCTTGGGTGAGTAATTGGGAGTTTGGTCCCCATGTCAAGCATGATGTAGTCACAAAGTTGAGGACACGGACTCCAGCTATGGGCTTTCTACTGCTTGCTAAATTAATTATTCAGAGAGCACTATTCACCCTCTGGGACTACCTCTCTCAATTATCCATCAACATCTTTGGTGTTATAACTCTGTAACAGGCCTTACTCTTAAGTTCAGAAAACTCGTGTTAGAGGAGGCTGAGGGTATGGTTCAACAGTTAAGAAATATCCTGCTTCCAGAGGACCCCAGTTCAATTCCCACCACACATATCATATGGTTCACTACCACCTGTAATTCCAGCTCCAGGCCATCTGACACCCTATTCTGGCCTCCTCAAGCACCTGCACACATGTAGAATATACTCCTGTTCATAGAATTTTTTAAGTGAATGATATTTAGACTGTACAAAATTTATGTTTTAGAAATTCATGTAATTAGTAAATTTGCAAATAGTAAGAACTATTAAAAAAAATTAAAGGAAGGAGTGTGGGAGAGGTGGCTCAGCCATTAGGAGCCCTGGCTGCTCTTGCAGATGACATAGGTTCAGTTCCTAGAACCCATGGGGCTGTTCATCAGTGAGTCCAGCTCCAAGGGATCTAACCTCTTTTTGTCTCTGCAAGCACAACACACATGCACAACACTTACAAACTTGTAGGGTAAAACACCCAGGTACCTAAAAAATAAAAATAAACAAATCTTTTAAAACTTAAACCAGTGGAAGATAAGTGAGGGAGTAACAAGCAGTTATTGATTAGTCTAATTAGAAACAATGTGGGAAGTGGTGTTAGTCAGAGATAGACGGGAAGAAGCTATGCCTTGCTCAAATCTAGCTCTGGGCCATCATGCTGTCCTAATCCCTCCAGTGGCCCTTCATGTCACTCAGAGTATAAGCCAAAATCCTTACAAGGCACCTAGGTAGATAGAACAGCAGAATTAAACTTCAAAGAATCAAGTATAAGAGTAGAAAATAAGTCCTGGTTATCTAGAAGAATCCTATCCCACAGGGGGTTCTAATATGTCCTCCCCTTTGAGTTTTCAGAATCCCCCTATCCCCCTTGATTAAGAGGGAATACCCCTACAACAATAAGATGAGAAATGGTGATAGTAGGTGACAGATTAATAAAGAAGGAAGGAAAGGAGGGAGGGAGGAAAAGAGAGAGGGAGGGAGGGAGGGAGGGAGGGAGGGAGGAAGGAAGGAAGGAAGGAAGGAAGGAAGGAAGGAAGGAAGGAAGGAAGGAAGGAAGGAGCTTTATTCAAGATAGTTGATGTGAGGGCCCAACCGCATTCTTGATGAATTAGGTGTGTGTGTGTGTGTGTGTGTGTGTGTGTGTAGCTGAAAAACACTGATAAGATGCTTGAGTCTGAGTATCTGAAACAGTGGTTCTCAATCTTCCTAATGCTATGACCCCTTTAATACAGTTCCTCATGTTGTGGTGACCCCAACCATACAATTATTTTCATTGGTATTTCATAACTGTAATTTTGCTACTGTTATGAATCATAATGTAAATATCTGTGCTTTCCTGTGGTCTTAGGTGAGCCCTATGAAAGGGTTGTCCGACACCCCCAAGGGTCTTGGCCCACAGGTTGAGAACCACATGAGAAGGCCAGGTGTCCCATTTGCAGTGAGATAATCTCCAGGCTTTCCACTGGGTGTTCAACAGTTTGAAGAATGTCTGAAACCCAGGAAGCAGTCAATATGCCTGGAGCAGTCAATCAGCAAAGCAGGAGCAAGTGGGTCAGTACTGGGCTATTACTCAGTGGGAGAAGGACTGCCTCTAAGAGCGAGCCCTGGATCTGATGTCCAGCATTGGGGAGGAGGAAAGAACATATGAATGGATTTGAAACTATGAGGGCATAAAGAATCTTCAATGATGTGACTGTAGAAAGACGTGAGGGCCAAAAATGGAGCCCTGGGGACACAGAAGGAGGAAAGGGGGAGGGGAACCTGCTAGGGAAACTGAGAAGAACAACCATCAATGGAAAGGGAAAGGAGCAGACATCTCTCCATGTTCACAGTGCATTGGAGCACCGCACCAGTGAACTCTTATTATCTGATCAACAAGTGGACTGATTGATTGATTGACTGACTGACTGATTGATTGATTGATTGATCAATTTCATAACTACAGCTCATGAGATACATCAGGGATTTTGATGTTTAAAAATAGACTGCAAGAAGCAGCTACAGAAAGCCAATTCCAGTCTTCTATCTCCATTTCAGTCAGAACTAGCCTGGCTCTTGTTTGTTTTGCTTTGGACTTTTTTGTTGTTGCTGTTCCTTGAGTAATGAGCCACTACTGAAAATTGTCTTTATAGAAAATGTAGGAGAAGGTGAGGGAAAGCAGATTCTCACTACTAGAAAAAGAAAAGTGGAACATATGATGAAAACCATTGTGCTATGTAATCTTTCAGGTCTATGATCTCTTTGAACCTATTCAGCCCTAAAATATATTTGATTATATTTGATTGTGCTAAACTTGAAAAAAACAAAAAACAAAAAGGATTTTCTAGTGTCAAAGGCTGCTAACCACTGTCACCTGGTAGGACAAGGCCACAAATTACTTGTGTTCTTTCTCTTGACTGAGACCCATATACAATAGAACTTATGTCATAAGAAATTGGGAAGAGCCTGGCAGTAGTGGTTCACGCCTTTTTTAATCCTAGCACTCCGGAGGCCAGACTGGTCTGCAGAGTGAGTTCCAGGACAGCCAGGGCTATGAAAAGTAACTGTCTTTAAAAAAAATAGAAAGAAAAAAATAACTATTGAATGTGAGTTGTGGAAGGCAGAGAAAGTTGACCTATGAATCCAGGGAATGTTTCATTCACCAACTAAGGCATGTTCTGGCTGAGAGGAGAGGACAACACTTCTCTCAATTCGTCTGAACTCATGACTGTTCATTCCACTGATCTAAGGCATTCACAGAAATATGTCCCAAGGGAGTTTCTTGAAGTATTACACTGAAAAAAATCAAAAGTTCTGCATGTATTTACCAATAATTATTAACAAGATATGGCTGTGACTGTCCATCAGCATTAATTCTGTGTATATTCTTGCACTTAACCCACACAACAACCTAAAGGTAGGTGTCCTTAGGCACTCAACAAATATTTGTTGAAATAATACCTCAACTAAGACTCAGAACCCTTAACTTGCCCAAAATTACCTGACGAGTGGTGAACTGTGTTAAATGTGAGATGCCTAGATGTCAACACCAGTGTTCTTAATCACAGTGTTTTGGTTAACTCACTGGATCTTAATGTTGCACGTAGTAGACGCTTTGTGTGCCCCACCCAGCACCTGCTGCATCCACAACTGCCAGGAGTTAGGCTACTGATGGCTCACAGCTGTTTCCTTGGACAGTCCTCCCAGCCAAACAGAGCTGCCCTGCCAAGGCTACTTCCTTTTCTTAGGGAAACTTATGACCAGTAAGTGGTCAATGCAAGGACATGAGGAGTCTAGTTCCCTGTGTCAGTTAATGAGACCTCCAGTGGGCCACCCTTCCTCCAACACCCCAGGGTCACCCTCATTTTGCCTAATCTTGCTTTTCTCATTTCCTGTGAAATTATCCCCAGTAAACCTCACAACTCAAATATCCTTCTCAAGGAGTGTGGCCTAGGAAACCTGGCAAAGACATGACATGTGCAGAGATCTTCTGCAACACTTCTACTCATTTAATAACCCAGTAATGTCCACTGAGCTCCAGGTATAAGTGACTTCATCTTTTGAATATTGTCTAAACGCTTGTCCATTTTCAATTGGGCTGTCTTGTTTTAGATAGCATAGATATTAATCTTGCAATGGATATAGGTGTTCCTTTAGTCTATTTCTTGTCTTTTAACTGTTTCGTACAGCTTTTTAAATGTAAGTCTCTACTCTTGGAATCCTAGGTGTGGCTCCTTTATAACAGTGGTTCTCAACCTGTGGGTCACAACCCCTTTGGTGGCCACATGATCCTTGCAGGGGTCATGAAAGACCTCCAGAAAGCACAGATACTTATATTACAATTCATAACAGTAGAAACATTATAGTTATGATGTAACAATGAAGACAACTTTATGACTGGCGGTCAACCACAATGTGAGAAACTGTATTGAAGGGATGCAGCATTAGGAAGGTTGAGAACCACTGCTTTATAGCTCTGTGTGTGTGTGTGTGTGTGTGTGTGTGTGTGTGTGTGTGTGTTTATAGTTCATGTATATGAGAAGAATATGTAGATTAAAACAAGAGACATGAGCTCCCATGTCTCTTTGAAATAAAGATTTTTAAATTTTTGATGACCACAAGTGCAAGTGAGTGCAGGGAAAGCAAGAGCCTTCCTACCCTGGAGTAAAATCGCAAGTGAGTGCAATTAGCAGAGAGCTGTGTCAAGATCTGAGGAGGCTGAAGGTGGCCATGCACATCACCCTTCAGACTCCACCCTTCACCATCAGCCCTAAAGAACTCTCACCTCAGCTTGAGGAAGCAAGCTCAATGTTAAGGAAAATACTAAGCCATTGCTCCAGTTCCATTTCCAGCCCTGCTTGTAGGGACTTCCCTTCTCTCCTTCCCCCAGTCCAGTTGGACTCCATCAAACCCTGAAGTAAAGCCGGCTTTCCTCCATCTTCCCATGCCATCACGTTAGCTGCAGATACTAGGACCACCAGTGGCCATGCTGGGCTTGAACTCAGGGAATTTTCACTCTCATTCATGTCTCCAGGCTCATCCCAGTGTAGCTGGGGCCTGTCCTCCCTCCTACCTCCACTGATGGAGGACTCGGTCAAACATTGGGGTAGACACACTGTTTCTACTTCCTGTGGACCCTCTCAGCCCCACCTCCCTCCTAGCCTATGCCCATTTCTTCCTGTCAGCACCTGATACCTAGAACACTTTCAATGTGGGACCCCAGTGCCCACACCTGTCAGGGACTCAGCTAGTGAATCACACTAGTCTTCCCACCCTCCACTGCTATCTCCCCATTCCCATCCTCAGCCAGTAAATGTGCTTACAGTTGCCCCTCCTACCTCAGCTTCATTCACTGGAAACTCCAAGCCTTAGTTCAGACTCAGGGTCCCCCTAATACTTCCATCCCTGTCTCTCTAGATAGTTATTTGCCTTACTGCAACATACTTGACATACTTGCAGGATCTCCTCCTCCCATCACACCTCCAATTCCTGGGGGGCTCCATCTTTAGATGTAAACAGCATCTCCTTAGCTCTTTCCTGGACCCCCTCACACTTTTCTTCTAGCTCACTTCTATTCCTCTGCTACCCACCCACATGCAGAAGCATTCCCTAATAGAACACCATGCTTTCCTGAGATCCAAAGAGGTTAGCAATAATTAAGAAAAGGAACACCCACCCCAAAAAACAAGACTGTAGACACCAATGCCAAAACACAATCAATAACAGTCAAGATAATATGATTCCAGCATAAACCAGTAATCATGCTACAGTAGGCCTGGAGACTAGAAACATAGCTGGAGAGCAAGGCAAGGACTTCAAAATAGTTATGAATACGTTCAAGGACCTTAGAGAGGATATAAAAGTATCTCTTAATGAATTCTACAGAAGAAAACCAAACAATGGAATGAGGTGATGAAAACAATTCACGACATTTCAGTAGAATTTAATAAATGAATATAATCACAGAAGAACATCCAAACTGAGATAAAACTGAAAACAAAAATTTTAGGAAGTCAAATAAAACTTCAGAGGTAAGCCTCACCAACATAGTATAAGACATGGAAAAAAGAATCTGATGTATTGATGACATGATAGAATAAATGGATGGCTAGATCAAAGAATATGTTAAATTTTTTTAAACCCTGGCAAAAAAAATCCAAGAAATAAGAAACACTATTGAAAAGACAAAATCTACAAATAATAGGAATAGAGGAAGAAGAAGAAATCAGGTCAAAAACTCAGAAAATATTTTCTACAAAATCATAGAAGAAAAATTTCCTAACCTAAAGAAGGAGGTGCCTGTGAAGGTACAAGAAGCATATAGAACATCAAATACAAAGGGCAAAAAAGAAAAATAGAAAAAAGAAATTCTCCATGAGGTATCATAATCAAACCACTAAATGAATATGTGGTAGTTTGTATTAATTAACCCCTATAAGTTCACAGGGAATGGCACTGTTAGAAGGTGTGGTTTTCTTGAAGTAGATATGGCCTTGTTGGAGGAAGTATATAAAGGTAAGATTTGAGGTCTCCTTTGCTCAAGCTATGCTCAGTGTGACACACAATTCACTTCCTGTTCCCTGTGGATCAAGATGTAGAACACTCAACTTCTTCTCCATCACCATGTCTGCCTGTGTACCCAAATGCCCCACTATGATGATAATGAACTAAACCTCTGAACTGTAAACCATCCAATTAAATGTTTTCCTTTATAAGAGTTTCTGTGGTCATGATTTCTCTTCACAACAATAGAAGCCCTAATGAAGACAGTATAAAACAAAGACTATTAAAGCCTCCAAGAGAAAAAAAAAAAACATGCAACATATAAAGGCAGACCCATTATAATAACACCTGACTTCTCAATGGAGACTCTAAAAGCTAGAATTGTCTAGACAGATATTCTGCACACTCTAAAATGCAAACCCTAAGAGACCACAGATACAAGATCATGCTACTATACCCAGAAAAACTATCAATCACAATAGACAAAGAAAAAAGTATCTATCTATAAACCAGTATTAACCAGTATATTAACCAGTATCTATAAACCTAGCTCTATAGAAGGTGCTAGAAAGAAATGTTTAACCTAATAATATTAAGCACATCCAAGAAAACATGAGGAATAAATAATCTCAGATTTGCAAATCAAAAGGGGGACCTACACTATACCAACAAGATAACAGGAATCAATAAACACTGTTCATTGATAATTCTCAATATTAATGGTCTCAATTCACCAATAAAAAGACACAGATTTGAAAACAGAAGCCATCCTTTTCTGCACCCTCCCCCCAAAACAACCAAACAACAACAACCACACCTTAACATCAAGGATATATATCACCTTAGGGTAAAAGGATACAAAAAGGTATTTCAAGCAAATAGACCCAAGAAGCAAGTCAGTGTAGCCATTTTAATATCTGACAATATAGATTTCAAATCAAAACTACATATTTATTAAAGGAAAAATCCACCAAGAGGATATTAAAATTCTAAACACATATTCACCCAAGTTCATAAAAAGAAACACTGGTACATCTTAAATCACATGGTGATTGATAGTGGGTGACTTCAATAACTACTTGCCAGTAGGCAGGTCAACCAGACAAAAACTAAACAGAAATGCTGAAGCTAACTAATGTCATAAATGAAAGGTTCTAATATATATTTACAGAACACTGCACCTAAACACAAAGAATATATCTTCTTGTCAGTAGTTCATGGAACTTTCTCCAAAATCAACCACATACTTGGACACAAAGAAAATCTTAACAGATACAAGAATTAAAATAATGCCCTGCATTCTATCTGACTTCCATGGATTACAGCTGAAAGTCAACAAAAGAAAGATCTGACATAGAAACTGAATAAATCTCTGCCTGATGAAGACTGAGTCAAGACAGACATAAGGAAGGAATATTAAAAGTTCTTAGAATTTAATGAAAATGAAAAAAACAACATACCTAAAAATATGAGCCACAATGAAAGTAATTCTAAGATGTGCATAACACTAAGGAAGAAAATGGAAACATCTCATATTAGCAACTTAATAGCATGCCTAAATGCTTTAGAACAAAGAGAAGAAATAATACCCAAAAGGAGCATATGGCAAGAAATAATCGAACTCGGAGTTGAAATCAATAAAACAGAAACAAAAAACAATACAAAGAATCAATGAAACAAGGAGTTGTTTCTTTAAGAAAATTAATAAGATTAATAAACTTTTAGCCAAATTAACTAAAAGATGAAGAGAGAAGTTTCAAATTAATAAAATTAGAGACAAAAGGGAGATACCACAACAGACACTGGAGAAAACCAGAGAATCATAAAGGTATACTTTAAAAAACTGTAGTTCACAGAATTGAGAAAAACCTAAAAGAAATGGAGATAAATGGATGGATGGATGGATAGATAGATAGATAGATAGATAGATAGATAGATAGATAGATGACCTACCAAAGTTAAATCAGGATGAGATGAGCAATTTAAACAGATCTATAACCTCTAGTGAAACAGAAGCAATAATTAAAGATTCCTAAACAACATATGCCCTGTGCCAAATGGATTTAATGGAGAATTCTGCCATTAAAGAAGAATTAATGCCAGTACTCATCAAATTATTCCAAAAAATGAAACAGAAGAAACTGCCTAATTCTCTTTATGTGGCCATATTTACCCTGACACCTGAACCACCCAAAGACCCAACAAAGAAAAAAAATTATACAGCAATTTTCCTTATGAACATAGATGGAAAACTTCTCAACAAAATACTTGCAAACCGAATCCAAGAACACATCAAAAAGATCATCTACCATAATAAAATAGGCTTTATCCCAGAGATGCATATGTTGATATTTAAATCAATAAATGTAATCTTCCACATAAACAGACTGAGAGACAAAACCACATGATCATCTCATTAGATATAGAAATGGCCTTTGACATAATATAACATTCCTTCATGATAAAAGTTCTGGGGAGAATAGACATGCCTTAGCATAATAAAAGTGATTTGCAGCAAGTGCATAGCCAACATTAACATAAATGGAGGAAAAACTCAAAAGTTTTCCACAAAAATCAGGAACAAGACAATGTTTTCCATTCTCTATACACCTATTCAGTATGGTACTTGAAATCTTAGCTAAAGCATTTAGACATCTGGGGGAGATCAAGGGAATACAAATAGGAAAATAAAGACTTTGGGACATTGAAGAAAGAAATTGAAGAACCATACATAAGTCCACATGCTTTGGGACACCTAATATTTGACATAGAAGCCAAAGATACACAAAAGAAAAAAAGACAGAATCTTCAGCAAAGGGTGTTTTTCGAGCAGAATGGCTGCACGTAGAAGAATCCAAATAGATCCATGTATACACCCTGCACAAAACTCAACTCCAGATGGCTCAAGGACCTCAACATAAGGCCAGATGTTTAAATCTTATACAAGAGAAAGTCAGAAATGACCTTGAACTCATTGGCATAGGAGAAGACTTTCTGAACAGGATGCTGATAACACAGGCACTAAGAACAACAATTATAAATGAGACACTTCATATAACTGGAAAGCTTCTTACAGCAATGACACTCAACAGGACAAAGCAGTAGCCTACAGAATGGGGAAAGATCTTTACCACATCTGATAGACAGCTAATACATAAAATACATAAAGTACTAAAACAACTGAACACCAAGAAAACAAATAACCCCCAACTGAAAAATGGGCCATAAATCTAAACAAAGAATACTCAAAAAAAGAAACACATATGTCTGAGAAATACTTAAGAAATGTTCAACATCCTTAGCCATCAGAGTAATGCAAATTAAAACTACAATGTGATTTTACCTTACACTAGTCACAATGCTCAAGATCAATAAAACAATGAGTACATTTGCCAAGGATATGAAAAAAAAAGGAACACTCATCTATTGCTGTTGAGACTGAAAACTTGTACAGCCACCATGAACATCAGTGTGGTGGTCCTTCTGGGAGATGGGAATAGACCTACCTCAAGATCCAGCCATATCACTCTTGGACATCCACTCAAAGGCCTCAACACCTATTACAGGGACACTTGGTCAACTGTGTTCATTGCTGCTCTCTTCCTAGTAGCAAGAACTTGGAAAACAACTAGATGTTCATCAACAGATACATGGATAATGAAAAATGTGGTAGACTTACACAATGGAATATTATTCAAATATTCAAAAACAAAAAGAATGCCTACTAAACAAAAACCACTGAAACATGAGTTTCACAGGTAAATGAGCAGAAGTAGAAAAAAATGAATGTGGATGTCAGCTTTTAAGCTTTCACTAGGCATACTACAATTGTTATAACCACAAAGACTGGGTATAGAGTGAGGAGGGGGAAGGATCTCCCAAGAAGAGGAAATAGAATACATAGTTATTGAAAAGACATGGGGCAGAATTGGAAATGAAATGGTGGAACAGAGAGGATGGTGGTAAGGACCATTTGAGGGCTCATATGGAAACCTATTACAGTAAAGCTTCTTAAAATATATACACATATGAAAGAACTCTAAATAGAATCACCAAATAATGGGGGTTGGGAAGACAAAGCCACAACAAGACATCTCTTGCCAGCAAATGAAACTTCCATTGCCAGGACTGAGTTAATTTAATTAACAGTCAAAGGACTTCATGGAAACTCCAAAATAACTCAGACCAAGATTATTGGTTGCTCTCCACAGCCTAGGGTAAAGCCAATTGCTGAAGACAACTCCTACATATCTCATTGAACACAGAGAAGTTGAGCTGGTGTCTAACTTGAGCCTTTACTTCTGCTGAGAAAGGTAAATATCACCAAGTTACAAACTTTTCAGTCTACAATGGTGATCTGTCTGCATGGTATGCCAATACAATAGTGGCACAAATGTTGTAAGGGTAACCAATCACTATGTAATTGGATTTAAGGCCCATTCCATGAGATGGAACCCATCCCTAAAACTACCCTGATAGTCAAGGACCTGAGACTAGATAGTCTATGAACTTAGGGGAAAACCATTTACTACCCCATGCTAAAGGAATGTAGACTAATGACTCCTAATAACATTCTTCCATATTCATAATTCAATGTCTTGCTCAGCCATCATCAAAGAAGCCTCTTCCTGCAGTAGATGGGAACAGAGACCCACAGACAGACAATTTGCAGAAAGTGAGAGACCTTGGAACACTCAATCTTAAATGAAATGTCTTCATCAAATCCTTCCCCTCAGGCTTCCTCTTAGGGAACTATGTAGAAGGGGGGGGGACTGTAGGAGTCAGAGGGGATGGGTAGTGTCAAGGAAACCATGTCCTCCAGACACATCAGAACTGGTGCACATATGAACCCATAGAGACCATGGTAGCATGCACAGGGCCTGCACAGGGCCTACACAGGTCCAAGCCCAATTCTGAGAGAGGGAAGTAGACATGAGCCTCCATCCCTAAACCAGAATCTATCTCTAAGTGTGAACCACTCTCAAAGGAAAAGTTTAGTTTCTTCCAATGGAAGTGACTGGATTCATAAACCACATTTAAAGTCAGGCTCCATGGCTAATACAAAGAGAACTCAGTGGCATTTTTGGAGATGATTTGTCTTATAATGCTTTGTAATGCTTTGTTTAGGTTTTTTTTGTTTTTGTTTTTGTTTTTGTTTTTACCCTATGGGTCTTCTGCTTCTATATTATAGTTTCTATTTTACATTTTTATTGATTTTTTTTTGTGCTTGTTTGTGTGTGTTTATGTGTGTGTGTATGTGTTTCTTGTGTTCTTTTTTTCTGTTTTTTGGTTGATTTGTCTTATTCTGGCTTGATTATTTTTTTAGTATGCCTGTTTTAATATGCCTCTAAAAAGAGAGAGAAAGAAGGCATAGAACTGGGTGGGTGAGGAAGGTGGAAGATCCGAGATAAGATGAGGGAGGGGAAACTGTAATCATAATATATTGTATGAAAAATTGTTTTCAATAAAAAATAAACCTACGCCTAACATAGTCAACACAGTAAATGGAGATGCTGAGTATTAGCTACACGCTATACTCTCATCTCTGGCTCCACCCTGAACACAAGGGCCTGGGATGCATGTGTAGTGAGACTCAATTATTATTTATTATGCCAAGCTCCACCCAGCATTTTGGAGGATTGATGAGGAAAGACATTCTCATGGGGGAACATACATGCCCCTTAGTTACTTGTTCAATTTACAATTACTCTCTTGTTATATACTGATAAATATACAGAGTTGCAATCATATTCACTAGAAACTATTTCGGGTGTTAAATTTTCATCCTTTTTCCAAGTTAATGACATTTGGTATGGTGTTTTTTCCTAATGCTGGGAGATCTTCGGCCTCCTACCAACCACCTATCACACGGGGAAAACAATATAGTGTGTTTATTCAACACATTACATGATATTCAATACTTTATTAGAATCATAAAATACATAAATACATACATACAGAAAACACATACACTTTGTTAGGTCCTTTTGCCCCAAAGTACTCCAATAGAGTGTTATGAGTTTATTTACGTTAGTCTAGGCTATGCCAGGGTGTTCTTTGAGGAGATTAGGTAGTTGTATTAAATGCACTTTTAACTTACAATATTAGAATATTTTCAATTTAGAATGAATTTACAGGAATAGAGTACTGTCTTCAGTTAAGGAACAATGTCCCACTAGTTCTGTTCCTCTGGGTAACTGTAGCTGCCGCAGGACCACAAGCAAAAAAAAAAAAAAAAAAAAAAAGTATGCCCTAAAAGCAGGAACTCAGTTGCTCAGGCTTAAGGGTGGACCAGCTCTCCTGCCAAATTCATAGACTGTGCCCATGTACCATTCCAGACCACCTCCAACTTTTCTATTCCCAGTCTGGTCCCCGGGGACATGGTATGTGCTTTTCTGATGGGAGAGTATGAAGAGGGTAAAGATTCCAGGCTCCTGGAACTGGCTAATCATTAATCCTGTTATATCTGCCAAGGAGATAGAATATCTGTTGAACATTCACTCAGTAATTGCCTTGGATGGCAAAGGATAGTTACCTCCCTGCTGTGCTAGTGTTGAGCCACCAGCCTCTCCTCCCCCAGGTGCCTCTTCCCCTCAGGAAATCCCTGACCTCCTACATTAGCAGCTTCCTCTGCTCCAACATAGACCTGCAGCCTATACAGGAGCAGGACACCCAGCTAGCTAGCCACAAGTTATCAACAAAAACAACCAGAGAATTTTGCAAAGTAAAAACCTGGCAGGAGTAACAATAATAATAGTCCCTGTTCTGGTTCAATCCAATGCTTAGACTTGAGCCTGAGACTTAAACAGAGTGCTCTTTTTTTGTCTCACAGTATGTCTTGCTAAAAGAAAAAAAAAATTTTTAAGCATTTGTGAAAAATAAACTTCTCAAGAGTTATTGAGAGCTCAAAATACTAAAATTCCAAGTCCTCTGTACTGATGAAATAGAATTATTTTGCCTATCACCCTTGAAGTGTGTGCTGCAAGAAAAAGATACAGTATCTTACATTGTGAAGCTATGAGAACTTTGTTGGCAAGGATTCTTTGATGCAGATAATTCCACAACATAAATCAAGGCTTGTTAAACACACAAGAAACGGAAAGGCAATACAAGTAATTTTACAATTTGCTAGACACAGTAGTAAGAAAAACAGGAAGTGGGTGTTTATTAGCAGTCCCAAATATACCAGCCAAAATACAACTCCCCATGGAGTCTGAGTTATTCAAAATAGAGCAGAGAACAGAATTCCGAAGATTATAAAAGGGTAATTAATCACAAGCAGTATTCACAGATCAGTGATGTGGAAACTACCTTCTTACTGGAGATCTGGATGGAGAGGAAACTTCAAAGAAAAATGCACTGATCTCAGACTCACTGCAGCTGGTCGATAAACCCTCCCAAAATGCATATAGGCAGTGTACCACATAAACACCCGTACACATAAAGTAAAAATAAATAAATCATTAAAGATACATATCTAAAAATACTTGAGGCATGAATATAACTTTAATGACAAATGTAAAAGAATTACATTCAAATTTCATCAGACTTCGGAATCAATTTGCTTCTAGGTGGTGAGGTTGTGGAATTAGATGATTTAGCAGCTTGAGAACCTAAGAATTTCTAGGGATAAGATGACTTAGGGAAGAGTCTATTAGTTTTCCCCTTATGAACTACAGGGTAAATAAAATGACATAGCAGTTTGTGTGGCATCATGAGGTCCTCTGACTGAAGCCACTTAGAAAAGTCACTGAATTAAATTATGTGTTCCTGTCCATAGAAGAGGTAATGAGAAGGTATGGGCATGACGAATTGGAATGCAATTCACACATCTCATATCAGTGTGTGTGGTCCTATGAGTTCTGACGAAGAAAGAGAAGGAAGGCATGTCTTTGAACTCAGCTCACCGCAGGAATGAGAAATTAGCAACAGGAATCACAAATTAGCTTGTGAGCTCCAAACTGAATGAGACCCCGACTTCTTTCCCTAATATCTGAAGAGCAACCTCACAAAAAGAAAGAGAGGAAGGGAGGGAGGGAAGGAGGGAGGGAGGGAGGGAGGGAGGGAGGGAGGAAGGAAGGCAGGAAGGAAGGAAGGAAGGAAGGAAGGAAGGAAGGAAGGAAGGAGGGAGGGAGGGAGGGAGGGAGAGAGGAAGGAGGGAGGGAGGGAGAGAGGAAGGAAGGAAGGAAGGAAGGAAGGAAGGAAGGAGGGAGGGAGGGAGGGAGGGAAGGAAGGAAGGAAGGAAGGCCAAGCTAGCTGCCAGTTGGCCTTCTTGTTGGGGCTAGCCAACATGACAGAGACAAAACGTTCATGGAGAAGAGAAGAAAGGAGTGCAGAAGGGAAAGGAAAGGACGATATTGGCATAAACTCTCCCTTCTCTGCTCACAGGATCAACAGGTGGTGTTGTTGACACAAACTGTCTCCTCGTCCAGGGTGAATGGGAGGACACACAGCTTCCCCTGTGACTAAGTTCTGGACAATGGAATGTGGCAGAAGCAATGACTTCTGCTTCTGGGCTGGCTCTAAAACATACCAATCAGTTCTCCTTGTTTCCCCAGCTGATGAGCTCAATGAGACCCTGGGAGATGGCAGAGTCCTCTGGGAATGAAGGACACTGGAGTCCTCTGTGGAGAAAGGAAAGGTCCATAGAAGACCCCTCCAGTGCACCAGTAGACTTTGCCTAAAGAAAAAGCAAGCTTTTATTGTGCTACCCCACCAAAATTGAGGGAGGGGGCCATTGGCTTCACCATCATGCAACCTGTCATATCTAATACAGAGTAGGGAAGACAGGGTCATTCAAATGAGTCTATGCAGCCCATTAGCTCTGGGTTCTGAAGCATCTGGGGAAGTTGGGGGGAAAGTCTTTCTCATTCCCTCCCTTATTTTCCTGGCAATCCAAGTTTCCTGCTGACCAGCTCAGCCAGTGGTGGCAGCCAGAGCCATAGCTTCCTCTTGGAACTTCTAAAATTCAGAAGGTCACAGATGTTCTCTGCAGGTCACACCCTGACAATTAGCTCTGCATTGGCATGTGGAAGGGAATGTGTGTGTGTGTGTGTGTGTGTGTGCAAATCTGTTTTTGTTTGGTTTCTAAATTATTATTATTAATTGCTATTGTTGCTTTTCTATTTCTTCTTTTCCCTCCTCCTATTTTTCTTCTTCTCAGTATGGTATTAGGCCCCTATACCAATCCCAAAAACTTCATCAAACATATTACATCCAATGGGAGCAAGCCAAATTCCAAGGTCTGGTAAATACTATTGCCTTTTGTAGACACTTTAGATGGTCCTCACATTGATCACCAGGCAGAAACACTTGTCCTGTAATTGAGATGAATTAAGCACAAGCAGTAGCCCTGGGGATATTCTAGGGCTTTGGAAAATGTAGGAGCAGCAGGAACCTGCTCTGAGAAAGCTGCATCAGACAGGAAAACACCCCTGATAAAGTATTAGAGTGCACATAGCAACCACCTTTCTTTGTCAAAATGATCTCAGTCAGAAGAGGTCATGCACATGGACTGAAAATAACATTTTCTGAAATTATCTTCCTCAAAGCAATATAGCCCTTGTGTGTTTGATCACACTAAAACTACAAACCATAGATGGCTGTGGGGCTAAGACCATACCACAGACATGTTTGTGTGGTCCTCAGACTGTTCTAAAGAAAAATTGTGACAATTTTTATAAATGAGACTTCACTTATTTGGCAAAGAGATTTTACATGAAGGTCTCAGATTTCTGGCCCCTCTTGTAAGACCAAAAGATTGAGAGATGTGTGTGTGTGTGTGTGTGTGTGTGTGTGTGTGTGTGTGTGTGTGTGTGTGTGTGTGTGTAATTTCCCTCTATTTGTAATAACCCAAAGGGAATGCTGCTTGCTGCTTGCTGTTTGGCCACTCTGCTTGCTAATATTACCTGCTTAACATAACTCCTTAAACAATGTTTGTATCAATTTGTGTAGCATATTCATTGTGCATGGCTTTCTATGTCCGAACTACTCTCTTCTTGAGAAGAGACCAGAATTTGGAAGCGCTGAATCTCAGTTGTAGTAACACATTCTAGGGGGGGGGGTTGTTTTTATTTTAACTGAATTTTGTTGCTGTTAGGGACAAATGAGAAGCACATGTGCAAGGGAAGGAAAAGACCCCCCTTTAATTTTCAGTTGTCCTTTCTGCTGGACGTGGGGAAGCACTGACAGTAAGTTTTGCTGCCCTAGGTTATTGATGTAAAGAGCCTCAACAGCATGGTAGTCACGGTAGTGGAGTGACTTTGTCAAGGGAAGGCTACTGAGTCTGTTTCTAGGAACACTTGTAAGATGCATGAGTGTGGCTGAACGACTGAATGTCACACCTGTAAGTCTGGGCAAAAGTTGGCTCTTGTCGCTGTTATTTCGTTCCCTCTGTTAAACATGCATCCAGCAAAAGCTGTAAGTGGCACTATGAATTTGTGGCCCTGGACTGGACTTCATTGCCATTGGCCCTGAATTTAGGATTTGCAGTTAAAAAGAGTATACCATATGATTTATTTTCTTCTTTCTCATGTTTCTCTTCTCTTCATTACCAAGTAGTTCATAACTTCTCAATATGGTGCATTCAAGCATGAGAATTCTTGTTTGTGACTAGATAACTGTTTTAGTACAAATGACAGGAGCAGCATCAAGTCAAAAATCCTATCTTTCTGGCCTCAGCTTGAATATTAATGAGCTGGGTAAATATCTTTCATAGAAATAGATGAAAACCACGAAAGCCTTGTGGCATACTGTCATGAGAAGGGCACACATCTAGGGATGTATAGAGCAATTGCTTTTCTCACTGTGAAGTTTAAGCACAGGCTGGCTGTGTCCAGCCATCCTCACATAACCAAACGGCACAGAATATTCCTGAGCTCTTGTTGACCCCTCACAGCATCAAAATTTAGCTCAAACAAACAAAACAAAAACACACCTAGAATCTGTCACTGCGTGTGAGATTCAGCCTTAGCCAGAGAACAGACAGAAATCCTATCTACCTAAGAATGAGCCACTCCCACTTCAGAACTTGGAAGCCCAGAATCTTTTTCCTGTCAACTTCATTCTAGAAAAAAAAATAAAAGTTAAAAAAAAAAAAAAGTATAGATTCGAGCATAGCACACTTCTTTGAAGAAAATGAATAATATTCTCTCTGTGTGTCATCTCACTTCAAATTGTGTTTTTATTAAGTGTGTGCCTTCAAAAAATATTAGAGTTCTTTGCTTTCATTACAGTAGTTTACATAAAGTCTGGCTACAGTCAGAAGTGAACTAACTTGACCTCAGGCTCCATTGACAGATGCTTGCTTTGGTTCAATTGTTGTCTGGGAGGGACTGGGGGTTAAGTGTGACATAATAATATTAGTAAAAACAATAGCCATTTAGTTTATATAGAGTCTTTCTTCCTGTGATTCCAAAGCAAATTTCAAGCCTAATACAAATGACATTAAAAGGATCCAGCCCAAGACTTGGCAACTGTAACTCACAGGATACTTCATTCACCCACTCAGCAAGCACAGGCTGTATGGAAGCAATGGCGGTGGCTCTACAATCACTGGTCAGTCTTCCCACTGCTTCCTAAACAGAGCTCATGCTAGCTCCCAATGTTGATGCTTCTCTTCCTAGTCAAAGACTATGAGCTGATTTGAATTGATCTCACATGAAGCTCATCCTCTTTGTCCCAGCATTTCCAGCCATCTGGCTTTCAGCTCAATGAAGAAGCTATCTTTTTTTGAGGGGGAGTATAGAAGATCTTCTCTTTCTTCCTTCTTTTCTTCCTTCCTTCCTTCTTTCCTTCCTTCCTTCCTTTCCTTCTTTTTTTAAGTAGACTGTTCAAAAACAAATAATCAGTTGGTAATACTTACTAGAGATTAGAGAAGTCCATAGCAGAAAGGGCAAAATGGTTCTAAAGTTCTTTCCATCATATAGTGATGAGCCCAAAGCTGGGAGATTCATGTCTGGTAACAACACTGAAGTTCACTCTTAGCAGAAACTTCCAGAACCACCTCCTGTCCAGTACAATTACCTCACTTCCCTAGTATGTCTGCTTGTTTTCTTTTTTTCCCAGCATCCCTTCTATATGAACACCTCCCCGCCAAGTCAATTAAGGAAGAACAAAAAAAAAAAAAAAAACCTCATTTCCCATCTTTGAATGACTCCTGAGAGTCATCCACTGCTAATGTTAAACACAGGAGAACAACAGCAAATGTTTGAAGGTTCAGGACTGGGAAATGAGGAAGTAAAGAAGTAAGGGTTATCCATTAAGCACGGGTTTAGAAACAGGAGTGTCATAACTACTTTGAGATGAAACTCATTTACACAAACCAAAACAAAAATCTGCTTAATACATCGAGGAAGGAATGGGAACGGAAGAGGAGACTCCAAAGAACAATAATGGAATCTCTGTGAGTGTTGCCTTTTTTATGAGTTAAAAGAGACGCAAGGCTATTGCTTTTAGGTTCAAGGACCCTTCAGCAGAATCTAAAGCTCTTGTCCACAGATGTATACCCATGTGTCACAAAGAGCATGCATTTTGGCTCTACTACACGAACAAATGAAATACTGACTCAATATTCCCCTCTGTGGCTGACTTACAAGCACATCCCCTGACTCCTGGGTCAGAATTTCTGTCTCAGGGACTATCTCCTGGTCTGTGCATCATCAGATAAATCATTTGGAAGAAGGTAACAAGTTTTCAGGAATTCTCCAATATTTTAACCAGTTACATTTTTTAAAAAAGAAAAAGAGATGACATCAATGTCCAATTGCTCATGATATCCAAATTGCTTCCCCTTTTCACTACTAAAGATTTGTTTTAACCAACTTACACCAAGCAGAATATTAAGAATCATTACAAAAACATCATTTTGTTAAATGCCAAAAATTCTTTTTAAATCCCCCTTCGTAATGGCATAACCCATATAAAGACAGGCAGTCAAAGGCATTCCAGAGGCAAAGTCAGCACTGCACTTTTAATTATCTCCTGGTATTTCCTCTTTTTCCTTAAAAGGCTTAAGTAAACTCACTGGTGTTGAATTTGCCTGGTCTTTCCTGAAATTATTGCTATAGCTTTTTTAAATTGGGTAACACGATTTCTGTCCCCAGTTAACTAATGTCCTTCTCTGTGTCATCTAAATTCAACAAGGAAAAGGGAGTGTAGCTCTGAACAAAACCGTTTACAATGGATTGAATTTCATCTAAAAGCATGTAATTCCACGTAGCCAGAAGCAGTTTCTAATCTTTATATATAGGAACTTACAAGGAAAAAAATTTCAAAGCCATTGATTAAGTGGGGGAGGATGTGAATGAAGAACTCCAAGCCGTTGCCCAGCTGACTCAAGCAAATCTCTGTAATGTTTCCCAAGCTAATCACTGGTGCCTGTGGGAAGAAATGGCGAATATGTCTAGCAGATCCTGTAGGTCATTATTTACTGAAACGCTACACTGAGTAGTTATTTCTTTTTAAATACTAATAACCTCAAAAGCTGGCCCCATTTGGAAGAGGGTCAGCACAGAGGCATCTGATTAGTGTCAAAAATGACTGCCTTGCTTTGGTAAGGGAATTCCCTAAAGAACACACAATTCACAATGACAAATGTTGTCATTTGTAGAATTACAAACATTACTTACAACTTCAATTCAGGCTATGAACCTGCTAGATAAAGTTCAGAGCTTGTTTGGTAGCTGGTCAGTGAGTCGAAGTTTAAAAATAAAATCCAATTATGCGTGTGAAAACATAAAGGAGAATAAATATAGCACAGATCTCTGGTGCTCAGAATACAAGCCTGTGGAAATGTCTGTGCCACAGGTTGAAGCTGGATATGTCACTGGATATATTTTTTGAGTCAGGCCTTTCAGCTACACTTTCTCAAATTTAGTGAAATCTTTTAATTAAGAGGGGGGGGATGTCGGATGGTAATAGACAAAGGTTTTGTTTTTTTTTTCTTCCCCATCCTAGTAACTAATATATTAAGCATATGGATTCAGTATGTATGCTGCTTTCAGTTTATGGGGCAAAAAGATGCTGGGGTCTACTTCAAAATGATGAAGTAAGCATTTGTGTAGTCACAGGGCTGTGTCTGACTGGCCAATGAACAACCTTTTACTTAAAGATAGACATGAAAAAATAGTTAAAGCTACCTGATCACACAATTACAATGAGCTCATGCATCAGCCTTTGTTGATCACTAAAACCTTTGCAATGCCTGTGGTGACACTTCAGGGTCACCTGAAAGCCAGAGCCCTGCATTTTTGACAACCTGAACACCAGGCAACATGGTACTGTATATTAGCATCTGCTACCTGAGCATGTCCCCCAATAGGCGATTATCTCATGTGCTTCTTCAAACTGTGGAGACAGTGAGCTATATGTATTATACTCATTTCCCTTCTTAAAGAAAAAGCTCTAAATAATCAAAATACACAAAATGTTACTTGTAAAGAAAACATTGAGAACTTCTAGGGCTTTTGCCTTTCTAGGTATTATTTAGGCTAATAGACACCAATGTGATTTTTTTGGTTTAGTTTATTTAACAGTTTTACATTTAGTACACAGTTGTGAAAACTATTTTAGTACCTTTTTAACCAGAAAAAAAAATACTTGGAATGTAAACTATTATTCTAAACATTCAGTTTCAGCAACAATACATTCAGGGAAATTTAAATTTTTAAAGTCAAGGCGATCCTGCAAGTGAAATGAGAAACAGGTAGATACAGTACATCAAACTTGTTCTCATGGGTGCCCTTTCTTAATGCCAAAATACCCATGTGACTTTCCATTTCTCATCACATAATGGGAGACAATAAATTCTGAAGTTACCCCATTAGCCTGAGTCCTTGTCACAGAAGAATCGAGTGTTTGTCTACTTAGATTTTTGGAGAATACCTGTGTCCTTCTACAAGTCATTCTAAAGTGAAGATCTGGCTACTCACAATAAAATAGGAGAAGGAAGCCCAAAGAACCAAAGAAATGAAGGAAATGATTGGGAGATAAGGATTGGTCTGAGATATGACATTTCATCCCAATCAGACCCTGAGCAGGGGTTCAATTCTAAATGCATGAGACAAGACCACAAAGAACAGGCTTCAGCAAAGTTGCTCACTTGCCCTTATCTGCATGCCACTTGCTGGACTAAACTCCCATTTTTTGGTTAATTAATTAAAATTTTTTTAAAGTGAAAGTGTGTTGTTTGTTGAAGGAAGTTTCATCTTCTAAAATGCTATGTGCAAAGCTGTGTGTGGATAAACACTGATTTTCACCACTGTACCTACAGCCCAAACCTCATAATCAAGTATAAGAGAGTGCTTGCATGAAAGAATAAAAAGAACACAGCTTAAAATAAAGTGTCCAACTCTGATTATCTGGCTCTGTTGGACTAATAGGGATACAGTCTGTATAAAATATCAAATATAACTTTACAATGTAAGTACAAAACGTATATATAAGTACTTAAATAAGACTCAAACACTACAGAAAATAATACATATAAATGTGCATGGGAAAGCCATTTCAAATCCTTCCAAATACTGTATGATACAACTTGACTAATTATGTTACTGAAATGGGTCTCTCAACATCAATGATATCATCAATTTGTTAGAGCAACTCAAGATATAATTTTAGGATTACAGTTTTGCTTATTTTACTGTATTTAATTAAATATGTACATAATACATAAAATATTCTGAATCAGAATTAGGCAAACAATAAAAGTAATTTTATAGAATCTGATTATTTCTTGTTTTCATAATTTAACATAGCCCTATAAATTGTTATAACTTATAATATCAGTATATTCCATACTCAGTGGTGCTAAAAGATATTCTAAATATCACAACAAAAATAACCGAGTATCAGTTAAACACGTTCATTTACATTGTACCCCTAGCACTCAAGAGGCAGAGGCAGGAAGATCATGATTTTTTTGACTCAAAGTCGGTATAGGTACTCAGGGAGACTTTGTGTTAAAAAGTTTCTGTACCACAAAGACATACTAAATAGGACAAAGCAGCAGCCTATAGAATGGGAAAAGATCTTTACCTGTTATACAACTGATAGACAGCTAAGATCTAAACTATGTAAAGAACTAAAAACAACTTGCCACCAAGAAAGCAAATAACCCAATTTAAAAATGGCATACAGGTCTAAATAGAGAATTCTCATAGGACAAAACACAAATGTCTGAGAAACACTTAAAGAAATGTTCAACATCCTTAGCCATCAAGGAGATGCAAATTAACTTTGAGTTTTCATCTTATAATGGTCAAAAGGTCCAAGATCAATAAAACAAATGGTAGTTCATGCTGAAGAGGATGTGGGGGAAGGGGAACACTCATCCATTGCTTTTGGGACTGAAAATCTGTGTGGCCACCATGGAGATCAGTGTGGTAGTTCCTCTGGGAGATGGGAATAGATAGACCTCAAGACCCAGCTAGACCACTCTTGTACACAGAGCCAAAGGACTCTACAGAGTCTCTTGCTCAACATAGTCATTGCTCTATTCATAATAGCCAGAAATTGGAAACAGACTATATGTTCCTCACTGGATGGATAAATAATGAAAATTTGGTAAATGTACACAATGGAATATTACTCAGATGTTGAAAAAAATCTAAATCATAAACTTCACAGGTAAATGGATAGAACTAGAAAAAAAATCATCCTGTGTGGAAGCAACCCAAAAACACAAATATGGCATGTCAACTTTTAATCCTTTGATGGGCATGCTATACCAATATAATCACAGAAATTAGCTATAAATTAAGGAATTGAGGAGCAGAGGAAGGATCACCTAAGGAAAAGGAAAGAGACTATACAGCTATTGAGAGATAGGGGAAACAGACTGAAATGGGAGGATTAAACAGAGCTGGGGAATGGTGAGGCAGATGAGGAAGGGAATATTGGGAAAGACAGCTAACACTGAGGGCCATTAAAGGGGTCCTGTGGAAACCTACTACAGTAGAAGCTTCTTAAAGTATATACATATATGGAAGAAAGCTAAATGGAATCACCAAATAACAGGGTTTAGTGGGAACAAAGCCCAAATAAGACATCTCTTGCCAGCAAAAGAAACCTCTAATGCTAGGAATGAGTTAAATTTAATTGAGTTGTTAGCCAAAGGGACCCCATGGAAACCCCCAAACAACTCAGATAATTGCCAAGGCTATTGGTTGCTCTCTACAAACTGATAATAAGGCCTTATTGCTGAAGACAACACTTACATATCTCATTGAACATGGAGAAGATGAGCTGGTACCTAACTTGAGAATTTACCCCCTACTGACTCTGGCTGTATTCACAGTATGGGAGGGTACTCTTCATGCTATCAAAGAAGAAAGGTGCATACCAACCAAGCCAGAAACCCTTTGATCTACAATGGTAACCTGATTGCACAACAGACTGATACAGTAGTAGCACAAATTCTGTGAAAATAACTAATCACTATCTAATTTGA
Source organism: Cricetiscus sungorus (assembly GCA_030556225.1). NCBI lineage: Eukaryota > Metazoa > Chordata > Mammalia > Rodentia > Cricetidae > Cricetiscus > Cricetiscus sungorus. The sequence continues at coordinate 2,029,542 of JANBXA010000635.1, forward strand.
CTTAAGGTCCACTCCACAAGATGGAATGCATGCTGGACACTACTCAGGTGGCCAAGAAACTTAAATTGTATAGACCATGGGCCTAGGAGAAAACAAATACTATTATTGTTCTGCTAAAGGGATGTAGCTTTAAAATGACTCCTAATGACATTCTGATACACTCAGAGTTCAATGTCTTACTCATTCATCATCAGAGAAGCTCCCTCCCACAATAGATGGGAAAAAACAAAAAACACAGAGACCCTCAACCAGAAAATTTGTAGAGAGGGATAAATAGACCTTGGAATATTCAGTCCTAAATGGGATGTCTTCATCAAACTCCTGCCCTCAGGGCTTATGTAGAAGAGGCGGGTGATTATAACAGCCAGTGGGCATGGAAGACACCAAAGAAACAGTGCCTTCCAGACACAACAGTACTGGAAGTTCTATATGGAACTCATATAGATGGTGGTAACATGCAAAGGGCCTACATAGGTCAAAGCCAAATGGGATCCTGACACTGAGACTGAAAATGAACATCAGCTCCCATACTTAAGCCAAAAGCTATCTCCAACTGACAGCCATTCACAAAGGAAAAAAATATTTTTCTACAATGGAGTATCACTTGGTACACAAACCACACTTAACGGGCAGGCCCTATGACCTCCAATAAATGGCCAAAACAAACTGAACTCAATGCTATTGTGGGACATGTTTTGTCTCAGAATGCTTTGTCTGTAAAATTTTTACCTATGTGTCTTTTGCCTACAGATTATGGTTTACAATATTGTGTTTGTTTTCTTTTTTATGGTGTGGTGTGTGTGTGTGTGTGTGTGTGTGTGTGTGTGTGTGTGCTTCTTTGGGTTCTTTGTTTCCTCTGTTTCCTTTGTTTCCTTTTTTTGTTTGTTATCCTGGTTTGACTGGTTTTTTGTTGGTTGGTTGGTTGGTTGGTTGGTTGGTTGGTTGGTTGGTTGGTTGGGTTTTTTGTTGTTGCTTTGTTTTGTTTTGGGTTTTTGTTTTGTTTTGTTGTTCGTTTTTTCCCCTGTTTGTTTTCTAGAGAGAGAGGAAGGGGCATGACTTTTGAAGGGTGGGTAGATGGGGACAATCTAGGAGGAGATCAGGGAAGTGATCCTGTGTTTTGTTTGATTGTTAGTTTTTGTTTAAAGTAGGTGCAACTTCACTATGTGGAATCTAGAGGTCCATGACACTCTATGGACTTGACATAGGCTGTTTCCACTTAGATTAATGAATGGTATTTAAAAGAGAAAGAGAGTTAGAGTAGAGACTGCTCACAAAGATAGAGTTTCATGTCAAATTTAAACCTAAAACTTTGAGTGTGACTCCTTGCAAGGCTGTTTTATGGAAATGGAATTAGAAGGTGACCAACACTCTCAGGAAACCCCTAAACGTACAAAGATAACCCTCCTTAAAAGCCTTACCAAGTAAAACACACACATACAGAAATTTGCCAAAAAAAAAAAAAAGTTAGTTACAAAACCCAAATAGAGTTCAAACACTTCATTTGATTAAAAGTTTTTTTAACTGAAATGTTTCCTTTGATTTTTCTCTTTGGATGCTAAAGCTACATTATGAAATTGCTTTTTAATTCCCCATACGGTGATTATATAATCATGCCTTTACCAGCTGTGAACATAGTCTCTCCCCTGATAACATTTTATTTTTAAAGGAAATTGTCTTTGAAGAAAATATTTTGATATTATGCAGCAAAATAAGAAACAACCAAAAAAAAAGCCAAAACAAAGATCACAAAAAAAAAAAAAAAAATAAGTTTACTTGGTCTGGGGGGGGGAGAAATAATTGCTACATAAGACAAAACATAATCGGCCATGCATGTAGGGGGAACTATTGGCTTGCTCCACATAAATGGAACAGACTGGCAGCCCTTTTCTTCTATGTTCCAACCAAAGGGTGTTTTGATAGCTTTGGGACACCGTCAAGGGTCCAGACTCTCATGTCCTCTCTTACAGGTCCCAAACAATGTCCTATTGGATGTCCACACTGTCTGGAACCTTCACTTGTGTCTATATAATTACACAGATGCCTAAGCCTAGGAAGGACAGAAGCAGAACAACCTAAGACAGCTCCAAGCAGGCAGATGAGTACAGGCAGAGGAAAATGACCTTGTCAGTTAGTCTTCAGATTCTCCAGGACTCTGGAGTAGAGAAAGTGGGGAGGAAAAGATAACCAAGTAAGAGATAGGGCCCCAACATCAGGGAGCACCAACAAAGGTATTTTTTTGCCAAGTTTCTATCTTGTCCACCAGGGACAAGAAAATTGCACTTGGGTGTGGCTGCCCTGCACCTTGTAGGAGCCTTACTCTACCCCTATATGTCATTAGTATCAACCCCTTGCTTTCCATCCCCACCATATCCCAATTGTGTCAAAGCCTTGTCCAGACATTGCTAAGGATCTCCTCAACAAGGATAGGTGACCCAGCTGAGAAGTCCTTCTACCAGTGTGTCAGAGCTCATCAGAGGCCCTGTCCTGGCCCTGCCCCAGACATTGTCTCATGCTCATTCCTCACATGTCAAGCATTTACTTTGTTCCAAGTTCTAGACAGGATGCTGGGTTTCTGAGCTAAGGAAGACTGTGTCCTTGCCCAAAGAGAAACTCCATTTTAGAAGGAGAGCTAGAAGTGTGCACAAATGTAACCAGGCCATGCTATAAATGGAGTTGGAAATATAAACCCTCAAATCCAAATGGAGTGCCACAAAACTCAAGCAACACCCAGCTACTGCAAACAGTCACTCTTTAATTTCTGGATCACAAAAGGCATTTTGGGGCCTAGAGAAAGCTGTCCTAGAACAAATGGCCTGGAGATCCAACCTGCACTAGGACAGAGGCAAAGGAGAACACAAATTAGGAGCAGTTTGGAGACTACCTCATCTCAAAGGGAGCATAAGATTCTGCCTGGTGAACAAAAAGATAAAGAGAGCTGGAACAGGTGTACAGAAGCAGAGAGCTGCCCCTCTTAGGAACAGAATAAAGACTCCAGACACTGTGCAGGGAACGTCACTGTAGCATGTGGAGCAGCCATCAATGGGTCTGCAGAGGGACAGGAAAGGGACAATGGTCTTTATTCTAGGTACTGGGAAAGAGCCCAACCATTTCAGCTCAAGGAGAAACAAACTAGGTGGGTGTGGTGGCACACAGCGGTACAGCACACCATAGGGTGGAGGAGAGCAGGAGACTTAGGAGTTTAAGGCCAGCTTGGCCTCAGTGAGGTCCAGTCCAGCCTGGGCTGTATAGATAGATCTTGTCTCAAAAAAATAAAAATAAAGCAAAGGTGGGAGTTGGATATCAAGATAATTATAGCAGGTGGTTTTAAAAGCAAGATTAGACCAAATGCAGAGATCAGTTTGGGGCACTACACTAAACACATGAGCAGAAAGTGCACCCGCAAGAAAGAATGGTTCTCTGGCTAGAGGAAGTATGGGGTCATTGCTAAGTAAAAGGGAAAACTGTCTCTTTCTTTCTCCTTTTATTTATTTATTTTTCTGATTTCATGCATGAATGCTATATATTTTGATCATTCCCACCCTTTAACTCCTACCCATCTTCATGTCTTCTTCTCCCTCTTCTTTTCCTTCTTCTCTTCCCCCTTCTCCATATCTTTCTCCTTTCTCTTCACAACTCATCTAGTTTAATCAATTCTACCTGTGTGAACATTGGTCTACATGCAAGACCATTTGAGGCTCCTCCCTCCCCCAGCAGCCATCAGCCAATAGCTTCTCAGATGGGGATGGAGCCTTGTGAGCCCACCCCAAATCCATGGTTGACTTTTGACTGCCTTGATCTGTGCAGATAACTGCAGTGCCTATGAGTTTATGAGTGTAACATCTATATCATGTCCGGAATACAGCATTTCACAGCACTCTTGCCTATTCTCTGGCTCATATATTCCTTCTGCCCCTTTCCCATGCAAGCCTTCTTAATACACAATCCTTTGCACATGTCCTCATTGATCTGAGATGTAAATCTGAGTCAGTACCTTTTAAATTGGGGCAATACAAAAAACAAAAACAAAAACAAACAAAAAACCCACCTACCTACACCAAATATCCTTTGATTACAGTCATCCCTTTAGGGTTAATAAACATTGATGTTAAGAAATTTTTTCAGAAGATAAAAGTCATACAAATCACTCTGTGGCTAAGAGCATTTGCTGCTATTGCAAAGGACCTGGGTTCAGTTCCCATCACCTACATGGCGGCTTACAACCATCTATCACTTCAGCTCCAGGAGAACCTATGCCCTCTTCTGGCTTCCATGGGCACCAGGCATGGATGTGATACACAGACACACACACACACACACAGGCAAATGCACACATAAAATAAAAATTAAAAAAATATTTTTAATCATTTAAATACAACCCATTTTTATACTGAGAAGTCAAAGCATTGGGAAAACAGAAGGCCAATTCAAGTTTGAACTTTTGTTGAGAAGTCACAGCCATGTTTGCTTTATGCTTTGGACTCACATTGTCATCCCTGTGCATAACAATTTTTAAAGCAAGACAGACTTGCTAGAGTCCTTGTTAAAGCTAAATTTCTCTGAAAGAACTTTTCATCACAGGGCTTAAAGACAAGCAAAGCATCTTCTACACACTTGAATGAAAGGATTCTTTGCCCCCTTTTCTCTGCACTAGCAATGGTTTAAGACAGAAAGGTATATAGGGAAATCTAGAAAGCCATTTGCACTCAACAGCTACGTCCAGCTAAATTACTGGAGTCCACCTCTGCAGAGGTTAAGCATTAACAGGTGTAAGGAGACTTTTGTTACACAATGACATCACCACACAGTTTAAACATTCATGTCAGATCAGTATTCCCCTACAATGAAACAATCCCCCCCCCACACACACACTGATCTACTTTCTCATACTGTGCCCTTCATTCTATTCCCCAACTTATCCCCAAAACAGAGCACTCATTTCCTCCTCCCCTTTCAGAATGCTGAACAGCCTGAGTCATTTTTTTTTCCTACCAGAGAGTTGGCAACTGCATGATTCATACAGATCCCTCATCCCCTTTGACCATGGCATTGATAAGGAACCCTGGCCTTCTTCCTCCTGTTTCTCAATGTGTGTGCCAGGCCATGACAGCAGCTGTTTGGAGCAGACACTGAAGGTGTACCTCCATTGTCGAAGCAGTGTGAGATGGTGTTGTGTATTCAGCATCCATGCCTGTGGATAAAACTTTCCCTTCAAAGCTTCTTAGTGATCGCAGTTTAGTTTATAATAGGCACAGTTTGCCTTTTGAAAACCTGATTAAAAAACAAACAAACAAAAAAATCAAACAAAAAAAAAACCTTTCCTAAAACTTTACTTAGAACTCATCAGCTATCTCCAAATTATGCCAACCACCTGCTTATGCAAACGCTTTTCCCTCCCTTTTCTTCCCCTTCCTCTCTCCACATTCCTCCTTTCCAGTTCCTCAGGCTTTCCTCGTTAGTTAGTGGAGAGCCCAGTCCATGCAGGGAGATCATTCTAAGGCCCTCATGAACCCAAAAACACCGCTTTTTTAAGGTTGAATACCGTTACATCCATTTTGAAGACTGTATTGCAAGTACTTCTCATTCCAAGCCGTCCTGGCCAGCTAGAATCTTCTGATGAAACCTGCAAAAACTAGCAGAATGTATTAGTGCCAAGTGACATGGGTCTTCTCAGTTTGCCTCAGGGATCACAAGAGGAGACGGGCGTGGAAGGAAGGGGAACTAGGAACTCAAAGTAGTCAGGCCCTTGCTCTCTGTGAATGCTATATTTCCCTCATACTGTGAAGGAACAGAGAAAGCTAAAGAAAGACAGTGGGAGAAGACAAGAAAAACTAAACAGGAAGAACTGTCAAAAGACTGAAGAGCAAAGTGACAAAAAGAAAAGATTGTGAGCCCGATGCCATCTTCAAATCAAACCAGGGAATCGGGCATGGCACCTGCTGTCTCTCCTCCCTCAGATGAGGAAAGTAAGACTTGGAAGGTTTAAGAGACTCACTTAAGATGTTCAAAGATACAAGTCAATGTGGATCCAGCTGGATCTGAGCCTAGAACCTACAGCCCTCCCCCCCACCTCATGCCACAGAACAGGGTCAGGCCTGGTCTTTCACACTGGAGGCAAATGCTCTACCCGGAGCCACATCCTACCTAGCTGCTGAGTTGGTTGTTTCTACAAGGGATGAAAGAAAAAAACAAAATCTAGAGAATGTCAAACAAGGCTTTTAGGAAAGGGTTAAATTTCCTCAGGAGTAGAGTAGCATTTGGGCTCTAAAGTCTATTTGAAGGTTCTCCAGTCTGGCTAGATTATTTTCAGAATATAAAACTGAGGCTGAGGAAATTCGAGTAAGGTTTGTACAACTAGAAAAAGAGGGAGCGTCTTTCTCAGCTAAGGTACAAGCAGGTACAAGCTTCAGAAACAGGCCTAATAGCCCCGCCACTGCTGTAAGGATCCCGTGGGTTTCCCTGGGCTTAGGGGAAGCTGTAAGGGAGAATGGTTAGCAGTGGCTCTTCCCACTATTACCCACTAGAGTCTAATCACAAGTTTAGTGGTCACCTCTGTCCTGCCTGGGTGGGGATCCGTCGGGGGCTCCCTCACTGCATATCTGAAGGTTCATTCAGTGACCATGGAGCAGACAACACTCCTGGTTTGGCTGGCTCCTATTGCTTGTATTGGAACAATCTGGTTCCAGGGAATTCCGCACAAGCAGTCATAGCATTCCACATTCTTGGACGAGACCAGTGCTTCACAAGACCGTGGATGGCTTTGTTATGTCTTATCTCCCGATCTGCAGTTGGAGGTTTTCCTTCCTTTTGCAGGTGCTCTCATTTCCTTCATTATTGTTTATTAGAAAATCTTGTGGCCTTCCAAAGTCATTCTTATGCTAAGGAAGGCCGAGTGTGATAACATATTTGTGTTGGCCAAAAGTAAGGACATAGCAAATACCGAAAGTCACATAATCATGGCTCTAACTGAAAGTGGTGCTTCATCCATAAACAAAAGTCCCCGGCCTCCAATGGAGGGGGGGGTCACAAAAGTCCAGACTCACACAGAGAGAAGGCCCAAGGTCGCTGTCTCAGCTGCTCCGTGAAAGCTGTAGCTGGGACTAATTTCTAAGGTTTAATCCAGGGGCTGTGTGAGTCAGGCAATATTTCTCAAGCCAAAATAATGCCTGAAGAGGACTCGGCTGGATCAAGATGTCAGCTTGGGAAATGAAATCCCCCTTCCTTGGCATCTCTAAGTAGAGGAAGGAAATCACACTGTATGTGGTAGGCCAGCAGTAGCCCTAACATGTCTCCCAGAAGTAAAGACCTGACCAAGCAGACTCTTAGAGAAGCCACCAGAACTAAAGAGCTGACCAAGCAGGCTCTTAGAGAAGCAAGGCTATCTTTCTAGAATGTTCTACTGGGTGACTCTCTCTTTTCTCAATCTCTAAACAAAAAGTAAACATGGGTCCATATTTCAATATCATAGGATTTTACAATCCTCAGAATCCAAAAACCTTTGTCTGACAACAGTCCTTATCACACCTTTATCCTAAAATAAAAACAAACAAAAAACACAAAAATATACTGGTAGTTTGAATGAGAATTTACCTACAGACTCATGTTCGAATGTTTGGTTCTTAGCTGGTGGACCTGTTTTACGGAAGATTGGGTTATAAGGCCTTGTTTGAGGAGATATGTCAGTAGGGGTGGGCTTTGGGGTTTTAGGCCCAACACACACACACACACACACCATCTCCAACTTTTGTATAAGATGTGAGCCCATACCTTCCTGCCTGCTGCTGCTGTGATCCTCACTTTGATGACATGAACTCAACCTCTGGAACTATAAGCAAGTCACAATTAAATGTTCTCATTTATAAGTTGCCTTGATCATGGCATCTCTTCATATCAGTAGAAGCATAAGTTTATAAAGGATGGTAAAGAAATATAAAGGAAGAGTATAAATCACAAGAAAGAAAATAGCCCACATACAGAAAGTCCTCCACATCTGCTAAACTGTTGCAAGGCTTTCTAGCAGGCAAACAGGTCAAGAAAATAATAGATGCACAACTAGCAGCACCCACAGGGTAAGGGGGGAAAAGCCAAGTGCAGCAGTGTACACTATGATCCCAGTACCAGAGAGGTGTAGATAAAAGACATGGCAGCAAGTCTAGCTGAATCAGTGAGCTCCATGCTCAATAAAAGACCCACCCCCAAGGTGGAGAGCAATTGAGAAAGGCATTCACCATTGACCTCTAGCCTACACACACACACACACACACACACACACACACACACACACACACACACACAGCGCGCGCGCGCACACACACACACACACACACACACACACACACACACACACACACACATACACATATTCACATATACCCATGAGTATGTACACATGCATATACACACAAGAGGTAACTAAATATAGACCGGTCCCTTCCCTTATGGAACATCAATGGAGGACAAAAGGCACACATTAAATAAACACACAAGCACAACAGTAGCAAAGGAAAGGGGGTGAGGGATGTGTGGGAAGCTGATGTGATGGTGAAGTTTATGGTAACCTTAGCCCTTGGTTCCATGTGTGCTTTCAGATCAGCAGAATCTTACTATGTATGCTATGAGGGAAGGAGGGATGCTTCTATCATGCAAACATCAAATGAACAACATCCATAAATGGCTTTGAAAATCACAAAGCACTAAAAACTGTAAGGTACTTGAACCAAGAAGTTTCTAACATCAAAAACTAAAAAATAACTGTCTATTTTCCTACAGAAGCAATCTGAATGTGTAGAATTTGTTATTAATTCTGAGTCACTTATAGAAACTTAATCATAATTCTGTAATTCTAAATAATTAGAATTATATGTTAAATAGTGTAAAACAGCCATGATTTTAATTTCTAATCACTTTTACCACTAATTTTAAAAGCATGCCATTAATGTCTGATGCAATGTGGTTATAAGATATACACATCAGGTCAGGTGGTGGTGATGGTACATGCCTTTAATCCCAGCACTTGGGAGGTGGAGGCAGGCAGGTCACTGAGTTCAAGGCCACCTGATATATAGAGTGAGTTTCATGACAGTGAGGGCTACATGGAGGAAGGAGGAACCTGTCTTAAAAAAAAAAAAAAAAAAAAAAAAACCAAAAACATAAAGGTATATTCAATTACCTGATTAATTATAAAGAGCTATGTCAAACCAGTATGAGATGTTATTTGCCATATTGATAAACCTTATGTAATCACAAAAGGTTCATACAATATGAATGCAATTCTAATATACATGATTTTACTATAAGCATTATTTGAACAATATGAAACCATATTTAAGATTCCATTTTCATACCAACAGTAACTTGTCTCTTCTGAAATTATAAAGAAATTTAAAAGGCTAAGGAGCCCTTCAAGCTATATAATGCTTTACTAACTGTTCAGGTTTGTTAGCTTAGTTTATTATGCTTGCAGTCACTCTGTGAAGTGATCAAAGGAAAAAAGAGAAAGGAAGAAAGGAAGAGAGAGAGAGAGAGAGAGAGAGAGAGAGAGAGAGAGAGAGAGGGAAGGAGGGAGGGAGGGAGGGAGGGAGGGAGGGAGGGAGGGAGGAAGGAAGGAAGGCACTGAAAAGTTACTCGGCAAAGTCAGATGGCTGGGAAATAACCAAGTCAGTAGGACTGGTCCCTTGATCCCTAGGGTCAAGGTCTCCCAGTGTCCCCTTCTAAACCACCTAGGAAGGATGTTGCTTTAGTTGTTTTCTCCTTGTTGTGACAAGATACTAATGAAAGTATATTAAGGGAAAAGGGGTTTATTTGGGTTCACAGTGGGTCCATCATGTTAGGGAAATCATGGCAGCTGGATTGATCTAACAAGACCCCACCCAGTGTGGGTGGTACCAATCCCTAGGCTCCTGATCTCACTGCCTACACAGCCAGGAGGCAAAGGAATGAATAAACAATGGTGTTTGGCTTGCTCTCTCCTTTTAATTGAGTCTGAGATTCCCAGCCCATGATATAGTGCTATCCACATGCAGAATGGGACTTCCCACCTCAGTTAAACCTTTCTAGTCATGTCCTCATAGACATACCCAAAGGTGTATCTCCTAGGTGATTCAAAATCCTTGCTGACACATCCCCCATGGAGAGATACCCCTTAACCTAGAGACAGGAGAGAAGTCCTAGGCCCTACTTCAAATGACTTGACGGATTTACCTGACCCAACCTGGATAGCATAGCCCTACAAGTGGAATGGGGGTGGGGAGATGGGAGGGGAGGGTGGCCAGGGTGCATGTCACAGGGGAAAGAGAATAAGAGGTAGGGAGGAAGGGAGGGAGGGAGGAAAGAAGGGAGAGAAGGAGGAAAGAAGGGAGGGAGGGAGGAAGGAAGGAAGGGAGAGAAAACTGGGATCAACATGTAAAATTTTTAAATTATATTATTAATTAAAAAATCCTGTCATATGACAATCAAGATTAATTATGACAAAAAAGAAGTGTGCTCTGTTTCATTTCTGTTGCTGTAATAAAATACCCTTACCAAAAGCACCTTAGAGGTGCTTACAGCTTACAGCTCCTGGTTACAGCTCATTATTGTGAGGAGGTCAAGCCAGGAGCTTCAAACAGCTCAGCATATCATGTCCATGGGGCAGAGAGAAATGAATGCATGTATACTTGCTGGCTGGCTTCTGTTCAGCTCAATATCTCCACCCTTACACAGTTCAGGACCCTTGCCTAGGCTCTGGTACCATCCACACTGGGCTGGATCTTCTAAGATCAGTCATCTTAAGACACTCCCCCATGGACACACCCACAGGTCAGCCCAATGCAAACACTTCTTCATTGGTAGTCACTTCTCAGGAAATGCTAAGTTGGGTCAAGTTTACAATTAAAGCTAACAGATAGCATCAATAACAAAAAAGCTGGAAGTTGAGCTGTCCCCCTTAAGTATGTACTTTATCAAGGATGAGTCCAAAGCACTTGGCTATCCTAGTTAACTTTTAACTGTCAACTAGATACAGCCTAAAATCACCTGACAGTAGACCCTTAACTGAGGACTTTCCTAGATTGGATTATCCTGTGGGCATATCTGGGGGGATTATTTTAATTATTGATAGAAGAGCCTCACTCTCTGTAGACAGCAAGTGGTCCTGGGCTGTTTTCATTTGCTAGTGAGTGAAATAGCAGACATGGTTTAAAAGTCCTTACAGCCTCCTCTCAGAGATAGACTATGACCTGGCAGTGCAAGCCAAATAAGTCCTCTCTGCTAAGTTGCTTTCAGTAAAGTGTTTTAGTACAGTAACAGAAAGGAAACTAAGCCATTGGCAAAGAGTTCTATAGTCACAAGATGGAGTTAGTTGTCTCAGTTTTTCTGTGCCATGCACTTTCTGAAATGTTTTATGCACCATTGTTTAGTCCTGGTGACTTGACCAACATCTCACTCTAGTTCTCCCTCTGATAAGCCAGCACCAGACACACAATGCCATTCACACACATTTGTTTCACTCACACTAGATAGAGTATCCCTATGTGTCTTGACATCATGTCTTTCCCAATACTCTTCACAATGATTCAGATATGTGTGCCAAACGTAACTGATATCTACCAAAGCCCATACTGCAGGCATCCCCATTTCTATGTTACAAGCTTGTGGGAAAGAACTCAGAATAAATCAAATGGGAAAAAAATAAAGACATCTTAAACACATCGAAAGTATTGGGAATATAGAAACCAGAATATCTTTGTTAAAACAAGTATCCTCCAACAGTTATGTGGAGTCTCTGGTGTTTGTTATTTTGATTGTAAATACAACTAAGAGAAAAACAAGACAAAATCACAGGGAAAACAAAGCCTTGAATGAAAAGCTGGAGAGAGCCAACTTCTTTCTGGTCACACTTTTTCTTCATCAAAATGTGCAGTGTGACAGGAAACAGCACCAGAAACAGGTGAATGTGGGAACTCCAGACAGACAGCTAAGTGGCAGAGGGCTGCCTGCCCAACAGGGACCATGTGGGATGTTGCTTTGGGGACACATCCACGGCAATTCTTGGAGCCAGTGCTTTTTACAAGTGGGCAGATCTGGGGGGGGAAGGTTTGAAACCTGTTTTTCTTGTCATTGATTTTGCTGATCCCTGCCTAGTCTTCCCTCATCTGATGATGTACAAAGTGTATCAAGACAACAAAAATAACCGCTCTCTCTTCCTACTGAAGTCATCTGAATAGGTAGAGTGTGTGTGTTCAACAAGTTTGAATAATTGTGATCAATTATAGCATGTGAAAGGAAATTTTTAGAAATCAAAAATGTCCTTAAAGAGGCCAGAAGGGTTGCATGTTGGCATGTATTCCTGCAATCTTAAAAGAAAAGTCCAGGGACCTCTTGAGAACTAGGTGTTCCAAATGGCAGACTTCCATCTAGCTCATCACCAACCACATTAACAGTCACGTGGCATGATTCCCTCCTCCTTCTCATGTTTTCCTCTTCTAGATGATTCTAAGGAATTCTGGGGATTAGTGTGGCCAGTTTATAAATGTGTGGAACCTTTATTTACTCCTGCAGGGCTTGGCCTCTATAAAATGAAGGGAAGGATTGGAGTGGAGTCTATAATTGGCTCTTCCAGGCATTCTTCTCAGGTGGGCCTGGACTGGGGCTGGCCAGGGCCCTGAAAAATCTTTGTGCTGAGATTGCCTTCCTGGACAGAAAGTGAGGACTAGAGTTGAGAACTAACAATGGAGGAAAATAGGTGAGAACTTAGCCCAGTGTGACCATAGCATCATCAGCTGATATCAAGAATGCTAGTGTCCCCTCCTCAGGCTCTCCCTGTAACCCCTGTGCTTTCCACCCACTGCTAAGACACCATGAGGTTGGTTGTACTGTGGCACAGCCTATGACTTTATTGCATATGACTCCTAGGTCATCTCACCCAGACATGCCCAAATCATGCCATCCCAGAGTAGGTCTGAGAAGGGTATGGTTTTCTTCTAAGAAAGCTGACACTGCATACTCTTTCCTCATTCTGCCAGCATGTTCCATCCTCCACAATGCTTTCTGGAGGCTGAAGAACACATGCATTCCTGTGCTGTCTCATGGACAGTACAGAGCTTCCACATCTGTTTTCCGTGCCATTCTTCCAGAGAACTTCTGGGGTAGGGAATTCACAGAGAGAGCTCATGACTTTCCCAAAGTCACATTGCTGGTAGGCAACAAGTGGGTACTGGGCCCAGTTGATTCCAGGCAGAATCACCCCACAACAACCTGTGGGTCAGGGGCCTCTTTGAATCTTCATTTGAAGAATGTTCAAGCCCACCCTTGGAAAATTAATAAACAAGTAAATCCAGGTGTTGCTGGACCTGCTTATAAAACAAGTCTACTTTTCTCCAGGAAGCCATCACAGTACAAACATATTTTAGTGCCTCCACCCCAAACCCAACTCAGGCTCCATCTACACAGCATGCCTGGAAGAGCCAAATAAACAGATTTAACTGACTTAACATGCTTCCCTTGCCAAACATTATAAAATGAAGTAATGGGCAACCTGCACTAATTCTGCTGGAGTCTCAGACTTTCCTTTCTCCCCCCAGGAATGGAAAATGATTTGAGGGAGATGGGAAACCAGCTTCCCTCTCCCTCTCTTTCCCTCCTTCAGGACCTCTCCAAGCACATTACTACGCTACTGGAAGACATTCAATTGCACTAAGTCATTGAGTTAAATTGTCTGCACTCATCTCCGTATGATGAGTCCGAATGGTGGATGGATTTCATAGAACAGTTGCATGTAAACATCTCCAGGGAAAACCAGATGGCAGCGACACATCAGTGCCTCATTAGTCCCACAAAGAGCGTGGCTGGTTCTGGATATCATCTTTCCAGGAATTGTCTAACCTAGGGTGCAACTTCACTACAGAGCCCAGCTGGTGGGCACTTCGTGCCCTCCTCTAGACGTGCCCTTTGCTAAGGAAGGCAGGCTGGGCCACCCACTGTAGCCGGTAATCCAAGACCTGAAAATCAACAGAGACCACAAGACCCCAAAGGGGATAGGAAAATAAAACCCCTGGACCAATACATCACTCCAGGAGGTGGGCCTGGGGTATGGAAGGCCCACTGGGAACAAAGCCCTATTAATTGCCAGTGCCCCAAAGGCACAAGCCTGGAGAGCCTTCAAGTCAAAATGAAGATGAGCAAGGGGGGAACCATCTGGCTAAACTGAGTCTTGAAATAATAATGCAGTTATTTAATTAGTTATCATGTTTTTCTTACCATGGTAAAGGCTTTATATATATTTTTATGTTGTATAGATCACAATAAATATAAAACACAAAGGAGAGGCAAACTGCAAGGGATTAGTTTAATTAGTGAAAAAAACATTGAGCAGCTGACCTTGTAAATACTCTTTTTAAAACCTCAAACTTAAAAAACATGTTACAAATGTCTTGCAGGATCTGCCAGGCTAGAACAATAGGCCACCAATACAGCAATCCCTTCACCATGCCTGGCAGTGGAATGGAGTAGTGCAGCCTGTTCAGTGATGGCTTGGGGTCTGGAAACAATAAGCAGTGTGTTCAGGTTCAAAGGTACATTAAGAACTCATATGCCCTGGGGACCCAAATGGGGTCCTGGGGAATTTGAGTCATATCAAAACCTTTTCGGCAGGGAAGATTTCAACTCCATTTTAAAAAGAAAAAAAGAAGAAGAAAAAAAAAAGGCAACACCATTTGTAAAGGTTTAGAAATAACCATTATGAATCAGTGTTGTTTCTGCCTTCTCTAAGTTGAAAAATAATAATTACTATTTTTAAAAAAAAAAAAAAGCAACAGTATCAGCCTGGATATTTGAAGCTGTGTTTCCCCCTCCTCTTCACTTCTGGTAGAAATGTCAATAAATGAAGAAAGATCTGTACTGACTACATTAGTGAGCTTTTTTTATTCAGAAAACAACTTTTTTTAATTTTTTGAGATTAAGATATAATTACATCATTTTCCTTTTCTCCCTAAACCCTTCCCATGCCCATCCACTCTTGCTCTCTCAAATGCATGTCCTCAATTTCTTCTTTAATTGGTGTGTGTGTGTGTGTGTGTGTGTGTGTGTGTGTGTGTGTGTGTATGCATGCGCGCACACACATGTGTTTACATATTTCACTACAACATGTTCAGCCCATATATTGTGTGTATACATTTTCGGTGCTGACCCTGGTATTCTGTAACCAATTCAATAATCCTTCCCTGGGGAAGACTATTTCTCCCACTCTCAGAATTCCCTAGTTGCCTGCATGAGGCCCTGTTAAGTGTTCTCTGTTCCATGTTAGCTTGTCTGTTGGTGTTGTCCTTTTCAGATCTTGTTTAGGAAGCCATGTTGATGAGACTTCATGGATGTAGCTGCTCTGATGTTTCTGGAAGACAAAATCTTAACAGCAAACTTCCTGTTCCTCTGGCTCCTCCAATCTCTCTGACTCCCCTTCCTCAGTGATCCCTGAGCCTTGGTGTCTGCTGGGGCTTGGTGTCTGCTTAGTGTCTCCACGTGGGGCTGGATTCCACATGACCACTTGTTCTCTACGTTTTAATCATCTGTAGTGTTATGTATTGATCTCTGTTGAAAGAGTCGTTGTCTTTGATGAGGGTTGAGAGCTACACTCATCTGTGGGAATAAGGACACATGTAGAATGTAGTTAGGGATTGTGCTGGTTTAGTGAAGTGGCAGTTGCAGGTTCTCCTCCAAGATCCATGACCTCACTAGACCCAAGTAGTTGGCTAGGTTTCCAGTACCAGGCATGGCTTCCCTCCTCTTAAGCTGGTCTTAAAGTCTAATTAGAGAGCTGTTGGTTACTGCCATACCTTGGCTGTTATTGGTCATTGTTATTTAGTCAGCTTTTTTGTTTAATTGTAACAAGTACCTGTGAAATACTAACTTATAAAAAGAAAATGGATTGTTTTAGCTTATGGTTTGGGAAGATTGGTTCAGGAACAGAACATCACATCAAGTCAGCAGTACGTGGCAGAATCGAGAATGTTCACTTCATGGCCAGAAGGCAAAAGAAACAAAGGGAGAGGCTGGGGCTAGAATATGCCTACAAGTCACTGGAAGACATTTCACTGGTCCTGACCTCCTCAACATACTACCACTGCCCAAAAGCACCATCCAAAAGACCAAGACTTCAACACATGGCCTTTAGGGCCATTTTAGACCTGCACAATATCACAGCATAAATAAGTTATACGAATAAATGAGAAAACAAATAAAACCAAAGAATCCCAACTGAGAAATGATAAAAGAAGGTCAAATAGTAATCCTCCCCTCCTTATGAAACCCTCACAGATTTCTACACCAAAGTCTCAGTGCTGGGGTGGCCATGCTGCCCACACACAGCACACAGCATGGCCACAGGGCTGACTCACCTAGAAACTGAACATCAAATGAAATGGGTTATACAAGGGAAGACATTCACATGTAGAAAACTTAGAGGAAACTAAACAAGGTTATTTTATCTCAAGGTCAATGTCTGACAACAAAAACAACATTTATATAAACTGCTTGCCTTGTGGGCAAAGTCCAGAGTTTACAACAAGATTTCAAAGGAAACGCAGGAGATATAGCTTCTGAGTGTTTCCCCTCTAGCAAGCCTGTTTTAATACCTTCACCAAAGCAGAGACAAATGGTCCCAAGCTCATCCTGTTGTTTTTCTTTTGTTGATGAAGACACTGAGAGAGAAAATGAAGAGTTTCCCTCCCAGAATGTGTCCTGTCTCCTGTCCCTTTACCAGGCTATCTGCCCACTTCTCCCACTGGTATTGAGAAGAGTCCCCTTGCTCTCATGACTCACACATCTCAAAGCTTCTAAACAAACATCAGTGATGCTCATATCTCTGTTGGAGCCTCTCTCTTCTATACTGTAGGGATCTGCTAGACAGCCCTGGTCACCCTTCTGGCCCCTCTTATCTGCTATACCATCTGTGATCCCACTCAGGACTTCTTCCCAAGGGTAACCCTGAGTTCTCTGGAAGTGGTGTTACCAGGAATACTGGGAAAAGACATCAAAGCCTGATCCACCAGGGCCACAAGAAAAGAAGAGCACAACAGAAAACAGTATTCACAAACACCCACCCCAGCTCTTCCTACATGGCCATAAAAAGGCATTTAAAGAAGTTTTTGTTTTGTTTTGCCTTCTTGAAAGAGGATTTCACTCTGTATCCTAGGCTGGCCTCAAGTTTGTTATGTAGCCCAGGCTAGCTTCAAATTCATGGCAGTCCTCAAGTTCTGGAGTTATAAGACATCATATCCAGCTAAGAAGTTTATTCTTTGAAAGACAAGAAGAAAAAACAAAAAGAAGAAATGAAAGGAAAAGAGGAATGAAGGTGGGGGTAGAAGAGCAGAAAGAGAAATGGGTTTTTCAAATTCTGCTTCTGGATGTCAACCACCAGATCTCATGTGAGACCTAAGAATTTGCATTGCTATGGACTGAGGTTGAAAGTCAGTATGAGTGAGGCCTAAGATGTTCACAGCCAAGTGCTCACACAGCTGAGATCAAAGCTGAAGGAAATTCACTGGAACAAAATCCTGGAGGCATCATGGGCCTGTGATCTTCTGGTACTGTCTCTTAGTCCGCTCTCTTGGAAGCTTTGGGTCACTGGTCTGGACATTCCTTGATTCATAGTCTCTTCCACCTTCCACAGTTGTCAGCCTGGGTGGCACTGTAGTTCCCAGAGGAGCTGAAAGGCCACCTATTGTGAGAATAAGGGTGTCTCAACAGTTTTCCAAGCTTCAGGCCAGCACCCCTCCCCAGTCACCAGATGTTGCAAATGGACTTAGGGCTGCACAAGTCTACAATGGCTTTTACTGGGTTCCCAGGCTCCCATTCATCTTGTGGGGCTAGGAAAAGATGGGGTCCCGGGTCCTGTCATGAGAGGGATGACACATGAGAGCAGTATGAACCTCACCTCATCAAGCAGTTTTTGTGTAGTTCACAGGAGAAAGAAAGCCAGCTGACAGCGACATTCTCCCTTCTTCTTCAGTGGGGTCTCCTTAAGACAAGTTTCTACCATATGTCCGTCATAACTCCATGCTTGAGAGTGGCAGGGTCAATTCAAATCTCCACTGAGTGAGCAAGAGACCACAACCTATGTGGCTCTGTGAATTCCACCCTGGAACACTCTTCTTTGTATGGATCCCCAAAGACCTGCCAGTGCTCTGGGAAATGAATGTGACTGAAAACCCGCAGTATAAGTCAAGAAAACAGAATTCTAGAGGTCAGACAGAAAGGAGACAACGGGAAAAGTTACTTCCACATGTGTTCAATTTAGTTGTTGTTGTTTGCTTGTTTTTTAAGACAGGTCTCACTCTATAGCTCTGGCTGTCCTGGAAATCACTCTGTAGACCACGCTGGCCTAAAATCACAGAGATTGGCCTTTGTCTGCCTCCCAAGTCCTGGGATTAGAGACATGTGCCATATGTCTAGCTGTAATTTTAAATATTAGTGATGCTACCCATATATACAAATTAACTATGCTTTCATGGTATTTTAGTCAGTGTTCTGTTGCTGTGAAGAGACATCATGACCACAGCAACTCTTGTAAAGGAAAGCATTTTAACTGGGGGCTTGCTTACAATTTCAGAGGTTTCGTCCATTGTCATGGCAAGAAACGTGGTAGCATGCTGTCAGGAGTCAGAACAGTAGTTGAAATATACAAACTTATCCACAGGCAGAGCAAGAGAGAGAGACTAGACCCAGCCTGGACTTTTAAAACCTCAAAGCCCATACCCAGTAACACACTTCTTCCAAGAAAGCCACACCTCCTAATCCTTCTAATCTTTTCAAATGATTCAACTCCATGGTGACAAAGCATTCAAATATATGAGTTTATGATGGCCATTCTTATTGAAACCACCATACCTGATAACTTAGATGGCATGTGGCTTAGATAGCCTGATCCCTGTACTGTTCAGTTTGCAGGGAGCCTGAGACTTTCATTGGGGCAGTCTCTCCCATTGCATCTCCTCTAATCCTATGTTCTCAATCTACCAGGGCTTCAGCTTTCTATCTGGAAAGTAAAATGTTTGGGATAAAGCTTTCACTTCTCCAGGGGCCAGGTTCCGCACTGGAAACTTTACAATATGGATATAAATTGTGTGGGTATTGATTTCCTTTCAGATACCAAGCATATGATCTATTTAATTTATAGCATTTAAACACACATAGATGACATAAGTAAGTTCTGACCTCTCATCACCAGTAAACTTACTGGAAGGAAAATGTTTTGAGCCCTATTAGAGACCTGGGGAGCCCAAGCGTGCATGTTAATAAGACATACAACACTTTTAGGAACCCAGTGACACTTGAGGAACACTAGCCTTGCACTGTTCACTAGTTTCTAACATGTACCTATACCCATAGTGATGACAATAAGGGCCCAAAGCAGATGAGCATCCCACCCAGAAGTTCCGGGTCCTAACTGGAAAGCCACAGCTCTCCTAGCACAGCACACCCCACCCTGCTCTGGTTTTCAGGAACCACGCCTCTCCATCTTGAGGCCTAACCAATACCAGGCTCCCTGTTCTTGGTCTGTTTCTCTGCAGATCTGTTGACTATAGGGCTGTGTGCAGCAGGAAACTCTGGAGGGCCTTACTGGAGCCAACTGAGCCCCAACAGTGCATCTGTGAAGGAAGTGCTTTCCAAATCCTATTTTAAATGTGGTTGTTTATTTCCAACCAATAAACATTTTGCAGTGCTCACCACATGCAATGTTCTGAGCTAGATGAACCAGGGAAATATAAAGTGGAACGAACATAGCAACCTCATGGCCCAGCCCAGGCTTGCAGTCTGGCTGAGACAGCAGACACTATCAACATGTAATTTGGGGTGGCCTTAATGGAGTTACATGGAGTTTTATTTACTTTATTACGGAGTAGGCACCAGCATTTATCTTTAATAGTATTATTACATCAGCCAGTTGCTTGGGACCGCTGATAGAAACAGAGAGGACTGAGACCAGGCAGAATCAAAACCTGTAACGGAAAGAACAGATTTGTGTTGCGCTGTGTGGGGCCAAAGTCAGGGCCCCACGCACACTGGACAAAGGGCCCCACATGGAGATGTATCTGTAATTTCAAAGCACAACTTTTTACAAAAGAAAACCTTAACCAGCCGATTAAATGTTAAATGGAAGAAAATGTACTAATAATCCTAGCACAAGTTTTTCTGTTGTTGTTTCAGTTGTTTGGGGTTGGAAATGGAATGTTCTAGATAATCTAAATTATGGCAAAGTGAGGCTTACTATATAGGAGGCATACCAAGTAAACAGGACTAGTCCTGGAAAGATGTTAGGAAATCTGTGTTCAAGAGCGTTCTATTCGTAGCTCATATGCCATGACAGAAAACAATAATTATTAATCTCAAGCCTATCTTTAGTATTATTGCTTTTTATGACTTAAAGTATTTTGAAATACTACCACTAGGTCAGGGGCTTTTGTTAAATATTCATCACAACAGAATCCTGTATTTTCTAAAAACAAGCTGGCTTTCTGGTAATTGGCACTCCACAGTTGAAAGGGTGCTATGGGTGAGACAGCTTCATAATTACAAGTATTCTTCACCGATAATGTGTGGAAGGCAGAGAAACAGACTCTGCTCCAGGAGCAAAGTAAGTCGCTGTCTTCAAGCAAAAGGACATCAGCTTTTTAAAGGCAGACTTGATGGCCATTTTATAAATTAAAGTGCATAAAGAAAATGAGAAAAGGGGCTTCCAAGACTCTAGTTACAGAAATGACACATAAGGCCTAGTATTATAAGTCTATATGGAAAGGGGAAAAAACCCTCCATTCCCAAATGATTAGTGAAACTCCTTGGGGGGAAATGACATAGAGATTACTGAATGTAGATCCTCAGCAATAACCACATGTATCTTCAAGGAGAAGAAGGAAAAAAAAGTTTAATTATAACCAGGACAACTAATCTTAAAGGAGAACAGGTAGACATTTACTAAGAACTAAAGCTTTAAAGGAAACAAATTAGGAGTACATAAGTGTAATAAAATATATTAATCTGAAAAATGAGTAAAGAAATCATGACATTCCAAAAATCTTAAATCTGACTGTTATTGTAAACCTCATCAAATCTGCATATAGCATAAGATGCTGAATCATGCACCTGTCTGTGTTTTCCTACATTTTGAAATGCACTTGCTCTATCTCTTTGACAAATAATGTGTAATGATGTTTTCTATAAAAATGCAATGACTAGTATGTCTGAATCTTAGCTTCTTCTGTTCTTAGGTTCTTTTGTTGTGATGTGCTCTGTAGAAATGCAGAGTTTTGCATGCGTGATTCTGAGCTATAACTTTGACATTGTCTAGAACAGTTCTTTTCAGTGTCACGACTCATTGTAGGTGATGTCCTGTGTATGATTAAGACTGCTGCCAAAGCCCACAGACTGGGAAAAGATCTTCACCAACTCAAAATCTGACAGAGGACTGGTCTCCAAAATTTACAAGGAACTCAAGTGACTAGTCACAAAAACACCAAATAATACAATTAAAAAGTGGGTATAGAACTGAATAGACAATTCTCAATAGAGAAATCTAAAATGGCTAAAAGACACTTAAGAAAGTGCTCAACATCCTTAGCCATCAGGGAAATGCAAATCAAAACAACTCTGAGATACCATCTTACTGCTGTCAAAATGGCTAAATTCAAAAACACCAATGACAGTTTATTCTCAAAAGGATGTGAAGAAAGGGGAACACTCCTCCACTGCTGGTGGGAGTACAAATTGTACAGCCACTTGGGAAATCAGTATGGCAGCTCCTCAGGAAAATGGGGATCAGTCAACCACAAGATCCAGCAATTCCACTCTTAGGCATATGCCCAAAAGATGGACATTAATACAACAAAGATATATGTTCAACTATGTTCATAGCAGCATTCTTTGTAATAACCAGACCTGGAAGCAACCTAGATGCCTATCAACTGAAGAATGGATGAAGAAAATGTGGTACATTTACACAATGGAGTACTTACTCAGCAGAAAAAAAACAATGGAATCTTGAAATTTGCAGGCAAATGGATGGAACTTAAAGAAACCATCCTGAATGAGGTAACCCAGTCACAAAAAGAGGAACATGGTATGTACTCACTCATATAAGGATTTTAGACATAGAGCAAAGGACCACCAGCCTACAATTCACACCTCCAGCTAAGATACAAGGAGGACCCTAAGACAGACATGCATCGTCCCCCACAGAAGGGGAAGAGGACAAGATCTCCTGAGCATATTGGGGGAGGGGGAGAGCGAGTTAGGAGAAATGGAAGGGGAGAAGAGGAGGGGAGAGGAGAACATGAGGAAGCAGGAAGATTGAGCCGGGGGAGGAATAGAGAAGAGCAAGAAAAGAGATACCATAATAGAGGGAGCCATTATAAGTTTGAAGAGAAAACTGACTCTAGAGAAATATCCAGAGACCTACAAGAATGACCCCAACTAACAATCTGAGCAATAGTGGAGAGGCTACCTTAAATGCCCTTCCCTGATAATGAGATTGATGACTACCTTACATGCCATCCTAGGGCCTTCATCCAGTAGCTGATGGAAACAGAAGCAGACACCCACAGCTAAACACTGGGCTGAACTCCTGGAATCCAGTTGCAGAGAGGGAGAAGTGATGAGTAAAGGGGTCAAGACCAGGCTACAAAAACCCATAGAAATAGCTGACCTGAGCAAAAGGAAGCTCATGAACCCCAGACTGATAGCTGGGAAGCCAGCATAGGACTGCCCCAGTCCCTCTGAATGTGGGTCTCAATTAGAAGGCCTGGGAAGTCTAACAGAGGAACTAGGATGTAATGTATCCCTGGTGCAGGAAAGGACTTCAGAGCACATTCCCCATGGAGGGATACTCCCTTAGCTTAGAGACACAAGGGAGGGCCAAATGACTTGACAGATTTTGATGATCCCTCATGGAAGGCCTCACCCTCCCTGGGGAGTGAATGAGGGGTGGGAGAGGGGACATAGGAGGATGGAGGGAGAAGGAACTGGGATCCATATGTAAAATAAGAAAAATAAATAAATAAAATGTTTAAAAAGACTGCTGCTAAATGAAGAAAATTTTCTACCAAATGTCTCCTAATGTAGAAGCTATGTAGTTTTAAAATATGTTTCCCAAACTGCCTCTGGCTTCATTTATTCACCCTTGTTTCTCCTCTTCCACTCACATTCTGTGATCTGAGACCCTGGGCAGAGTGACACCAGCCCAGCAGCTACATGTCCAACAAGTCAGTATAAGGTCAGTGGGGAAATCTCTTGGAGCTATTCTCACACCAAGGACAGGGGACCGTACCAAAGTCCCTGAAACCTGTATGAGCATGTCTTTCTATTTCTATAATCATAATTAAATGTGTTTGTAGCTCCGTCTCCCATTGTTCTATTCCAAAATGCCTTCTTTCTCTCTAACAATGCCAACATACAGGGGAAATAGAAGAGAAATCTGGATGGAAACGATGCCTGGCTTATAACTTACTTTGGAAATTTTATAAAAACATATCACTGTGTAAGGCAGTTCTTGGTCCCTTCCTGGGTCTGTGAAAGGAGAGCAAGTTAATGAGGGTTCCCAACACTTAAATTTCATTATCTTTATGGTAAGTTATAGTTTGTCTGCCAAAAATTAATGCATTTTTTAATTTGCATATTCCACATAGGCTAGCAGTGGGCCTAAACAACCTTTGCTTTTTAAGAAAATGGAAATTGTTATTGATTGGTATTTTAAAATAGTTTGTTCAGCCGGGCAGTAATGGCTCACACCTTTAATCCCAGCCAGCACTCAAGAGGCAGAAGCAGGCAGATCTCTGAGTTCAAGGCCAGCCTGGCCTACAGTGAGTTCCAGGACAACAAGGGCTACACAGAGAAACTCTGTCTCAAAAAATCAAAACAAACAAACAAACAAACAAAGTTTAGTTTGGTCTTGAGATTCACTTAAACCTTAGCATTTCTTTTGAAGAAAAAAAAACTAAGCAATTACTCTATAAACCATCATTTTGCAACAACTTCTAAAAGCAATTTTGAAAAATTTTACTAACCCTTGTTCACATAAAAAGAGAGGGATTGGTGGAATATAAGGAGGATAATAAAAATGCCTAATCAATTAGAAATAATTATTCAAGTAATCATATAAATAATCACTTAAATTGTCTTTCATCAGGCTTCAGAGATGGCTCAGTGGTTAAGAGCACTTGTTGCTCTTAAGAACCAGCTTTGGTTCTCAGAACCCACAATCATCCATTAACTCCAGTTCCAGGGATACGACCTCTTCTTCTGACCTACAAGGGCACGCATGTAGTATACATGCATACACATATGCAAAAATTCATACACAAAAACTAAAATGAATAAATCGAAGAATGATTGTCTTTCAAGCTCCATTTTAATTTGAGTCACTTTGGAAGACAGTTCCCATGTAATGGTGAGAGCTGGGTGAAGCCCTAAAATAGAGACATGGCCAAATCTTATTTTCAACCAACAAAGAATATTTATGAGTAAATTGACAGACTGTTTGGACTTTCACAAAACATTTAAGGTAGGAGGTGATTACAGATAAAACAAGGTTGGCAAAAATGTTGATAGGTGTGATGTTATTGAAGGATTCATGAAGGTATACTTATATTTTCTTGTAGATAATAATGTTTATTTAAAAAAAAAAACACCAACTTCAAGCCAGGTTTATGATTCAGAGGGTGAAAATGATCCCATTCTTTATCTTACAGTTAAAGAAAAGGATAGTCAATGATTTGATCTGTATGTTGTGTTCCTTCACAATGTGAACAGGAACAAATTGCAACACTGTTCTAGGAAATGCACCAAATTCCAGCAAGAACCAATCAAAACTTCCAGTACCATAGATTGTGGCTTCAACTTTTACATACCCCAAAGGTGTTTCCCAACAAAACACTTGCCACTTGACTTCCTCATTGCCAGATGAGAAGATTGGTGAAATGTGATTAAAAAAAAAAAAAATGCTCTGTGCACTTGGGAACAAATCTTAATCGGCAAACTAAGCCAATTCTGACTTACCAACAGGGGAAAGTCGTTGGAAAGATTTCCCAGAACCCAGAAGAAAACTGAAGAATCAGACTCATTAAAAAAAAAAAAAAAAAAAAAAAAAAACAACAACAACAACAAAGTTCCAGCAATTAATCTCCAAGGTCACACCATGGAAATACAAGGGTAATCTAACCACATCATGGGCATTAGACACAGCACTTCCATTAGGCGCCACTGGGATCAAGGCTAATGCCAGTAAAATGAATTTTGAACTACCTTTTACTCTTGAGATCTGTTCAGATTCATATCCCTAGTAGGATATTCTGTTTCCTGCTGCTGTGATGCAGTCAGCCCTAGCTGGCTAGGTCTGGTCTCCATTGTAGGAGATGGGACTGGAACCTCACACAGTAGCAGTGTCAGATGTATGTATGAAATCTTCTTACACACAGGTAACCGTTACTATTTTTTCTTGGCAGGGGCTAGGGGGCAGGAGGGGTATTGTTGAGACAGGGTTTCTCTGTGTATTCCTTGTCCTATAAATCAAGCTGGCCTCAAATTGCCTGTGTCTGCCTTCCAAGCACTGGGATTAAAGGCCCAGTATATATCGATTCTGACTATAATTCAGAAAACATATTGTGCTATATATACACAGGTTAGTTAAATCAGAAGGTGTTGCATAGAAAGCTGCAATACAGGCTGAATTGTCCATTCTATCATGAAGAGGAGAGAAGGAAGATACTACAACAAAAGCAAATTTGGAACCAGATGAGTGAACTCCATTTTGATTTAATGACTGAGTGTTTACAGACCTGATGGACCTGGCTGGCATTTCTCGATTGCCTAGATACCCTCAATAACAGCCAGGCACTGGTAACTTTTGTACTGCATGTGTGTTTGGTTGATGTCATGAAAATGAGAATGGTATGGAGAGAGTTACATAATTAAAAGCCAATGTAAGTAGAAAAAAATCAGCAGCTATATTTCTGTATGAAAAGCAATGCTTTGAGAAGTATTTTATCAAAGAGAAACCAATCCTTTCAAGATTCTTGGAATTCAGTGGTTTATACTAGAAACAATAAGACAACATTAACATGCATTTATCAGAATTCCATGGAAGAGTCACAGGGCCAGGCATAGTATTCCTGTCTTGTAACCTCAGTACTTGGGAAGCCCAGGCAGGAAGATGCAAGATTGAGGCCAGCTTGGCCTACACAAGAACATGCCTTTAAAAGAGGGGGGTGGGGGACAAGAGAACATTCAGTGTCTTTAAAGAGGCAGTGAAATATGGGAGACAGTTTAGCTTGGGACCCCATTTGGTTTAGGGCTATGAATACACACCTGTCTTTAATAATGGACTTGGCAGTGTAGGTCCTTCACCTGTATGTACTCGGTACACACACCTCTCTCCAAACCATGCACCTAGCAACCCCAGAACCTCCTCAACCTCCTCCTGCATCAGGCAACACATACCCCCATCTTTGAACAATGATGTAAGGTTCCAGTATCTGGTAACAATCATATTCAGACAGTTTCTATTCACCTGTATTCCCAGTGTGTCTGGAGATAAAGAATCAGAAGGCTGACCTGGCCTGAACGGGTATTGAGCACATGCACAGTAAAACAAAACTCTGTCCTCTGGTAACCTTTGAGGGAGAACTCCCTAATTGGGATTTTTTTTTATTAAAATCAGATCCAGTATGGAAAGGGGCATATGCAGTAAACAAGACAATTACATAGTCTCATCTATCAATCAAAATAAAGACCCACCCAAAGTACTCTGTTGGTAGCAAAAGTCCTCTTCTTGAGTCCCCTTCAGAGGAAGCCCTGCATAGTCAGGGACTGTAAGCACCCTCATGCATGTGGCCCTCTGTCCATCTACAGGACACTATGACTTCACTCTAAATACAAATCTCTTGTTTTCGGTTCTTTGGATAAGAGGCCAAGAACTTGTTGACACCCAGCCCAGACCCTAACCACTGGTACAAATACTTTGGCCTCACTTTGGTCACTTCTTATATTAATAATGCCTTCATAACACAGTCAAAATACACGGAAGCCTGTCACTTAGTCACCTAGAGAAGAGGAAATCTACCTGGATAATAAACCTGACATTGAGCCTTTCTTTCCCTTTCTCTCTCGATATTTTAGGAATCATAATTGTTCTGTTTGTCAGTCTGATGACACCTAGAATCGCTGGGAGGACAGGCCTCTGGGAAAGTCTGGAGGGCGGTACCTTGATTGGGTTAATTAAGGTTGAAGAGTGGTCCATTGTGGGTAGCCCAGCTTCCTGGGATGGGATCAGGAGTGTATAAAAAAGAGGTAGTGTGCCAAGCACATGCTTTCATTGCTCTCTTCTTCCTGTGGCCCTCACTGCTCTTACTGTCCCAGCCAGAACTGGGAGTCAAAATGAACCCCTTCTTTCCTTGAGTTGCTTTTGTCAAGTATTTTGTCACAGCAACAGCGGGGAAGGGGGGGTAAGTCAATGCAGGAAAATCACTCAAGAGGATATTTAATATCAAAGCTCATACACATGTACTGTAAGACAGTGTAAAGGAATCTCTCCTAGCGGACAAGAAACATGGAGAGCTAATAAAGCGGTGAGCAAATGTGCGTCACAGACATGGGCAAGGCCTTCCTCAGTGTGCATACTGATATTGTGTGTGCACAAAATGTTCACCACAGCTTTCACCCTCAACTACCACCCCATGTCACGGCTTGAAGCTCACTCCCCTACAGAGACTACTCCTGCAAAGCTAAGCCTGCCTCCTTGTCCAGCTGTATAAAAAAAAACCCTGCATCCTTGTTTATCTGTAATAACCCACCTCCTTCTTCAGCTGTGTGCAATAACCCTACTTGCCAGTTCAACTGGATGTAATAAACACACTGATCTTCCAGGGCTTGTGGGTTTTTCATCCGAGGGCCAGGGCCACCCAATCCCAGCTCTTCTGGGTATGTGTCCATCTGTCCTTTCTTCATTCCTTCCATGCCTCAGTTAGTCAAGCCCTAGAGTCATACAAGGCTTTGAAAAGGCTGGGAAATGCTCATGGAAAGAGGTGCTGCTCAGTATGACCACTGGAAAGTGGAACCATTTGGAAACTTGATGAACAAGAGATAAAAACATTACAGAAATGTAGCTGAGAACACCCAAGACTAGCAAGACTCCAACAGCCAGAGCCTGATGGTAAAATGAGCATTTCCAAAGCAGGATTCATGGAGAACACTGGGTCTGGTGGTCCCCTATGTCACTTCTGTTGGAAGGTGAAATAATATTGGCTTAATGCATATGTGAGGTGGATAAAGTCCTGAGATCATCCCATTTGGTGTAACATTAGGCAAGACACTTACTCTTAACCAGATATCAAGGTGTGCCTTGCCCTTTTGAAATCTACAAACATCAAGGTGCTTTCTTGCTCCAAGTTGCATGGGCCCTTGGCTTGTCACTTTCTGAACTTTTATGTTACTAATCTGGGTCAACCATCCATCGTGTAGATGTGAGGTTGATTCTTCATTTCTAGCCTGAGATTATCAAACAAGTAGAACAAGATGTGGAAACGGCAGGGCACTCAGGAAGAAAGGGTTTGTGTATGTCGGAGGAAATAAGAGAGGATATGAGTGAAGGGTTATAATTACGGCACATTATACATATATGTGTGTATAAAGTTGTAAAAGAATAAATTACATAAACTCAGGCATTAATGCATTTGATAGCTTGTCCCTCTCTCCACTGAGATTATAAATTCCTTCACAGTTATACAGTTATAGTCCATAACATTCCATTATTTAGATGATAGAAATATCTTGAATCAGTGAATATCTTTAAATAAATCTTTCAGCTGATAATATTTCTTTTCATGGGCATGCATGCATAACATACACATGTGTAATACATGTGAAGGTGCACATGCTTCTGTATACATGTGTGGAGATCAAGCTTTGGAGGCTGTCCTGGAACTCGCTTTGTAGACCAGGCTGGCCTCTAACTCACAGAGATCCCCTGTCTCTGCTTCTGAAATGCTGTGATTAAGGGCGTGCACCACCACTTCCTAGCAGCAAATGTCTTCATGTTCCACTCTCCACCTTACCTTTTGAGATAGTGCCTCTCACTAAACCTGGAGCTTGCCGTTTCAATTAGGCTGCTAGCCAGCAATACCCCAGGATCACCCATCTCTGCCCACCCAGCATTATGGTCACAAACAATCTGAATGCTGGCTTATATGTAGAGCTTAACAGTTATAACTTGGGTCCTCATTACATGGCAAGGACTTATCCCACTGAGCCACCTCTCTAACCCTATGATTCCTTAATTATCTATTATATTACAAATACAAGCTGGTGTCCTTAGTTATAGTTTCTTTTGCTGTGAAGAGACACCATAACCATGGCAACTCTTATAAGGAAAACATTTAACAGGAGGGTAACTTACAGCCGTTATCATGGCAGGGAGCATGGTGGTATGCAGGCAGATGTGGTACTGGAGTAGCTGAGAATTCTACATCTTGCAGGAAACAGGGAGTTGACTGTGACACTGGATGGTATCCCGAGCATAGGAAATCTCAAAGCCTCAAAGCCCACCCCCACAGTGACACACTTCCTCTAACAAGGCCATACCCACTCCAACAAAGCTGCACCTCCTAATAGTGCCACTCCCAATTAGATTATGGGGCCAGTTACATTTAAACCGCTACAGCTGGTGACATAGATGTATTAGTGGACTTACCCAGCATGGACAAGCCTTTAAGTCAAATGCCTAACAGAAAAAAATCAGACAAGTCAGTAATTTTCGCTAGAAATATAAGCCATGTACACAATTTTAAAATTCTGCTAGCTTTATTGAAAAGGTAGAAAGAAAACATGGAGTTGGGTTTAATATAGCCTATTTAATACAATGTCTCCAAAGTTGAAATCTTATATGAATTTCAACAAGTCATTTCTTGAGATTTTACAAATAATTCTTTAAGAAAATAAACTAAGTTTAAAATTCAAGTTTAAACACAAGGATCTAGTGCCTGGAGTCATGATGCTCTGGCCTAGATGGAGAACTCTGCAGAGCAGAACCTGTGATGTTGGAGAACTCTGATGAGCAGAGCAGAGCCTGTGGTGTTAGATAGAGAACTCTGCAGAGCAGAGCCTGTGGTGTTAGATGGAGAACTCTGCAGAGCAATACCTGTGGTGTTCACCAGTAATTTAAAGAGCTTCTCTGTCCAGACATCACAAGGGCTCTGTGATGGGTGGAGGAGGGGGTTGTGCCTCAGCTTGGACAGGTAGTTTTCAAGAAAGTACCTCCACAACCTGTCAACATGAGCCACCGCTTTATAATGAGAACCCAAAAGCCCACATGCTGGACACGGCCTTTACAAAAGGCTGCTAATAATTGGCATGGAGCTGTGGTATCTGGTATATGAAAAACTTAGAGTTCATAAAACATAATTGGGTCTAAATCTTCTCACCTGTCACCAAAACCCAGCTCCCTGGATAGGAAGAGTAGCTGAATCCTGCTCTTGTGACCCTTGACCCCTTCAAGTTTGCTTTCTTCATTTTAACTTGCCCTTGCCCATGTAAAGATTTGCCCTGGAGAGACACGTGTGGTCTTCCTAGGACTATCAATCTCTCAAGTGAAGATTCGTCATTTTCTACCCCAAATCATCAATAGGTCAACCTCCCAGTGGCCTTTCCAGTTATCCTATCCTCCTGTCTTTGGTCTAGTTTCTTTCCCATCACTCCATCTGGAACTGAATCTCTAGAGAATTGTGTGTAAAATATGGAGAGAATTCTTAGAACTGACATGTGGTTGGGAGCAGAGGACCAGGATGGAAACAATCTAAGAGAAAGGAGCAAGGTGGGAACAAGTCGCCCCACTTCCCACCAGAGAGAGGTCAAAATATAGGCTACAAATCAAACCTGTGCTTGGTTCAGTCCACAGCTATGAGATACCTGAGCCCAAAGGCTTCAAGCGTCTGTCTGCCACTCGAGCCCAGAGCAAGCTGCCTGGTCTTCCAGTCGGCTACAACTGAGCTCAGGGTGAGAGCACTGCCATCTTTTCCCCCTCTCCTCAATTTTGTTATTCTAGGAGCTGTCATCACCACTCACATCCACTCACAAACTGTACGAAGTAAAGGAGCACCATTCAAAGTGTATATCCAGATGAACTTTGCAGGCCCGCTAACGTGGATTTATGGGAACCTGTGGTAAATAGAAACACTGGCTGCACTCCCACACCGTGACCTTCGGGTACATATTTACATTTAGAAGCTGAACACAAGCTGGCTTAATTCCAATATTCACTAACATTTTCCAAGTATCCCTGTTTTCTAAACCCTATGGTTAACATGTATAAAAGAGAAGCCCAAAGAGGGGAAAAGGTTAGGAAGCACTTATAAATATAAACCACCTTTCAGAATTTACAATGAGATTTTGTTAGTAAATATAGAGACTTGTGTAGGCTGGGACTAAATTTTTGCCTGGGTACATAGATACTAACAGAAGCACACAGGGAAACAATCCAACTTTTGGCTATTTCTCCTCATTCTCAATTTTTACATTAGAAAGAGCACAACAAACAATCAAATACCATTTTATACCAGCAGTAGCTTCCAGAATCAACGAGAGT
Organism: Cricetiscus sungorus; assembly: GCA_030556225.1. NCBI lineage: Eukaryota > Metazoa > Chordata > Mammalia > Rodentia > Cricetidae > Cricetiscus > Cricetiscus sungorus. The sequence continues at coordinate 2,061,133 of JANBXA010000635.1, forward strand.
GACAGGCACATAGAGAAACGAGGACTGCGAATGTAGCTCAGTCAGTTAAGTGTCTGGGAGGATACAAGAAGCCCTGCAACCCCAAGAATGAATGAGTGAGTGAGTGAGTGAGTGAGTGAGTGAGTGAGTGAGTGAGTGAGTGAGTGAGTGAAGCAAAAAGCAAGCAAGCACCTCCAGGGCATAGCTGAATTTCTTTCTCCACTAACTTAAACCATTGAACTAAACATTGGCTTAGTCACCAACATTCACATTATACAAAATATTTTTTTCTTCCAATCTGGTTTGGCTATTCAAGGGCCTGTGCTTTTAAGTATCAGCTTTGTAGTCACCGTGTCAATTTAAGAAAAGAAACCCAGAGTCCTGTTGGCACGTAAGCCTTACATTGCTGGTGTAGATCTATCTGGAACTGACAAACAACACCAAGGCTTTTGCCTAGCACCTCTCTCCCCTTAGCTGGCTCTCCTTCCCTTGTTTCTGGACATGGTTTGTGATTTTCCTGGTGAAAAGTATGGCATGCCTCTCGGTAGGCTTCCTGGGTTTTGAGGCTGTAGAAACAGAGTGTCTGAAGTTTCACTGTTCACGTATTTGCCTGGAAGGTCTCAAGCCCATGAACCCTTTGTGACCATTGCGCCAGACACTTTTGCTGCGTCAAGTCACCTCTACCTGAGTACTTGATGACTGTTTTCTGCCCAGCACCTCAGGCCACTTTCCCCCCCTCTGTCTGTAGCTCAGTCCTCTCTGGGCCATGTTTTGCTGATGGGATTCCCCTTCTGCCTGTCTGCTGCCCACTGCTTAGCTTTGTTGGGACCATGGTTAGGAAAAAGGCTCTATCCAGTGCCTTTCACAAGCCTGTGCTGAAATGGAAGCTGGAAGGAGACAGAACCTTTCTCCACCCATGAGTGTCCTAATCATTCCCCATGGCTGCCTCTCGTCTCTTCAGAAATGATGTCAGCACAATACCACATCCCAGCCTACCCAAACAGAACAGCTCGAAATACAAAGATTGAATGGGTCTGTCGGGGTCTTATGCTTGCATTTCAAAAGCCAGCATAAGATTTTTCTTCTTTTTCTTTTTTCAGTTCCGAAAAGGAACTAACCCAGAACCAAAGAGAGGTCCCTGGAAACAGTTACTATTTTACTCAAACTGCCAAGATCTCCCACCCTCCTCTGTTCCCACACCTCACCTACACCTGTGCATACCCACAGAATCAAGTACTCTGGAACTCACAACCACTGACAGCTCGAACACCATCAAGCTGACGCATTCCAGTTTTCAGTCGTTATGCTCTCAGTGCACATATGCTCATACTCATGTTCACCTGCTCCTCATGCACGCTCACTTTCACAAGCAGGGGCAAAGCTGAAGGAGAACTACAAGTTTTCCAGCTTCCTTATCCCCAACTTCTTACCAAGTTCAAAGTGATCTGTGACACTGCTCTGTCTGGGTAACCACTCAAACCTTGGAATCCTTCATGAACACACTATCCACTCTTTTAGTGGACCCTCTGTCTTGACAGCTGGATATGACCCAGTAGCACAGAGAGTCCTCTGGAAACCAGTTAAACCCCTAAGTGATAGTTCACATTTGAAACTAACACCTATAGCTGCCTTTGTATTTCTGGCCTACAAATGTAAACTTATCACATAATCAGAAGATCTAGTTTTGAGGGAGGGGCAGCCAACTCTTAAGATAGGCACCTTTCCACATACTTTCTATAAAGACAGTTTAATCTTCACAGCATCATGAAATAGATACCATTACAATTCTTGTGTCATCGGAATGACAATCAAAGCACAGAGACATGGAGTGTCCCCCATTGGGATGTCACAGCTCATGCAGAAGGAGGATTCAAAGCATTTAATATGGCTGAGAATGTTCATTCCTGACTGCTATGTGATTTTGTTTCTCCCTATAGACCTACTTCAGATATTTCAACCATGAGTAATGTGTGTGTGTGTGTGTGTGTGTGTGTACTTATAAGAGAACTCTATTTTTAAGTGTTTTGAATGCAGATGGAGGGAAACACATGAACCTACAGATATGAACCTATAGAATAGGTTCATAGAATATGAACCTATAGAAACACATGAACCTATAGAATCAAATATATAATGCACATATAAACATACACAAAAATAAGTATAGGTAACACTAGGGAAGCTTGGTATAACGCATTGAATAAATGTCAAAGCAACATTATACTATAGTTTTCCAAGATGCCGTTAATGGTGGGAACTGAGTAAATGGAAAGTTATGTAACTTCTCAAAGCTGTATGTAACCTGTGGTTTTCCTCCACAATCTTTTTGTTTTTTAAGAATCTACAAGCCATGTATGTGTTGGCTTTGTTGCTGAAATCCAACTTTGTTCTGTTCACTTACAGGTGTCCCTCTCAACAATACCACACATACATGGTAGTTTTAAACTAACTCATTTTTTGATTTTTGGTTTTGCAAAACAAAGTTTCTCTGTATAACAGCACTGGCTGTCCTGGAACTCACTCTGTAGACCAGACTCAAAGAATGCTGGGATGAAAGCATGCACTATCACACCCGGCTTAAATTCACCCTTGAATTAGGCAGTATGAGTTCTCTAACTCTGTTTTCCATTCTCAGAATAATGAGTTTTGGGTTGTTGTTGTTGTTGTCCATTCATCACTCTAGTGTTCTGGATTTTTATATAAAGTATTAATCAGCATGTAAGGTTTTCAAAAGTTTTAATTCTTACAAAATATTTTTAAAAAAATATCTTACCAAGCTATTGATTGGTATGTTGCTGTATCTATGGATCAGGTCAACTCAAACTTCACAATATTGAGTTTTTCAGTCCAATTATTTGTTGCTATTAAATACAATATAACTAACTTACATATATTGATCTTCTTCAAGCTTGCTAAATACACAGATTTTTCTCAGAAACGTATTGTAGATTCCTTTGCATTTTGAGTGTGAATTGTGTCATCTAGAAAAAAAAATAAGCTATTACTATTGTGTGTATGAAGGTAACCTTGGACTAGACTTTCTTCATGCAGAATCAGAGATGCCAACCAGAGGAGTCAAAAGAAACATACTTCCTATGTGCAGTGACAGTTTGGTTCTCTTAGGAGACATAAAATCACCCCTTACTTGTGTTTCTGTTTACTCTCACTAAAACAAAGTTTGATTTTCCAAGTAATGATCCATGCTTGGGAAAGTCACTATAGTCAAAAAGGGCTAATGGAAAAGTAAACCTGAGATTTTTAATTCAATAAAATTTTATTCAGTTAAAAAATAAATATTTTGTGGCCTACTGTACACAAAAAGGGGGGAGTTATATTCTAGCATTCCTTCTCTCCTTCTTTCCCTCCCTTCTTCTCCTTCTTTCTTCTCCTCTCCCTTTTACCCCCTCTTTACTAAAAGACTCAAAAAAAGCAAGTCTTTGGGGGGGGATTACAAACTTTGATTGATGAAGGGAAGAAGGGAATATTGCAATGAAAGTCCTGAGGATTGGCGTGTAGCAAACTTGCTATTTGCATAGTTGATTGTCTTTGTAACAGTAATACATTTAAGAATTGTCTTAAAGCAGCTACAGGCCACACTTCTGTGGGTTATTCTAACCATAAATTAAGCCGTTAGCTACAACAACTATAACAATTAAAATGTTAACTAGATTCTCCAGCTGAGAGTCTGGGCTCAGGAAAATAAAATATTTTCTATGAGATAGTAATATTTCCCCCTCTAAACTCTTGGTGTCATATTTTTAGGATTCTTTCCTGTTTTCTCAAAAGTTTTCATATGCATTTTTGCTCCTAGAACTCCTGCTGGTCTACCATTAGAAGTCTGAAGCTCAGAACTAACTTAGGAACTCTTGGCACTGGTTTTTGTGTGTCTTCCTAGAATGTTGAGGCTGGATAGGTCCAGTTATCGCCCTGCAGGGTCCTGTGACTGTCACAACAAAGAATACATTCTTGGCTTCAGAGTGTGATGGAATTGCATTCTGGTTGTTATTCCTGTTCAATCAGCCAGAAACAAACCAGTTAGTTCAATTTAATGCACACGAGGAACATGGAGCTCATCCATGGTTAAATAAACATGAAAACAACAGGAACACTCTTTTTTTCACACACAGATGAGAACAATGGGAGAAGTTGATAAATAAATGCTCAGTAGCAGCGCTGTTGTATGTTGGGGAGGTGGCTCAGTGGGTAAAAAGGTTGCTCCACAAGAGTCAGAACCTGAGTTCAGATCCCCATAACACATATAAACCTGGATGCAGTTGCACAAATGCCTGTCATCCCCATACCCCCTTTGGAAAGATAGGGAACAGGGACATGTGAGTCCCTAGAAACTCTCCTCAGGCCAGTTAACCTGGCTTATACAGTGATGGACTCATATACAGGAACAAGCACATGCACATACACACATGTATCATACATATACACACCATGCACAGAGAGAGAGAGAGAGAGAGAGAGAGAGAGAGAGAGAGAGAGAGAGAGAGAGAGAGCAGTGTTGCTAGAACATGCGCATTCCCTGTTCACTAGAATATGAAGAGGGTATAATCTCAGGGTCTGCAAAGTTGAAGGTCCCTAGTCACCCCTTAGCAGAAACCTGGTGCAATGGGAGCATAAACATATGACGTTCTTCAAGACTTTTCCTTTACAATAAAACTTGGAGAAACACAATCTGGTTATCCATAAGAGAACGAAGAAAAGATTACCATAAATCTTTGCACTGGAAATCATGGGAAGACAAATGAATGGAAAGCTTGCCTTAGCTACATTATAATGGAAATAGCTTCATTTCATGTCTTGAAACTGCCCATTGCTTGGTTAAATTCAAATATGTAAAAGTGGCTTATTTTGTTTTATTTAATTCTCATAAAACCAACTGAAGGACACTTGTCAAAAGCATACAGTAATCTTGGACCTCAGAGGTCTATCTGTACCCACCATACTCTTTTGGGTTACTACTTCCCACTCCGGAAATTCAGAAGAAGCACATCTGAATTTCTGTGCCAAGTTCCCAGGCAGATTGCATCTAACACATCCTTTATTTAAAACTCCAGATCCACACAGTAGATTGATTCCGAATTCCCTGCATCACATGAGTTCAGTCCAATTTCAAGAGGATTCAAAATAGGAATGTTTTAAAGGCTGGAATCCTCTGATTCCCTAAAAACATGTCACCACTCACATAAATTTCTGGGGGATGTGTCTGTTATGTAAATCAAGGAATGTGAGCCACAGAGACCGCTGGCATTCCCTTTCCAAAGAGCGTAGTGAACAACCTGTCTAACCTGTCATCCTCAATTTGCAAGAACAAAGGAATTATACCTCCTCCCTGCTCTCTAGAAGTTCCCAAGTCATCGCCCCACACTAGGTAGGGAGTGCCCTCCCAGCTGCCAGTTAGCACCAAATGCTTCAATTTCATCACCGGAAGCTGTGCAGGCCATCAGTTGTCACTCATCTACATGTCAAAGCACAGGTTTCCCTGATGTATTGTGCTTTTACTGATTCTTTAGCCCTCTGAGCCTCTCTCTCTCTCTCTCTCTCTCTCTCTCTCTCTCTCTCTCTCTCTCTCTCTCTCTCTCTCTCTCTCTCTCTCGTTATGTTTGTTGTTGCTGTTTGTTTTGTTTTGTTTTGTTTTAAGACAGGGTTTCTCTGTGTAGCCTTGCTGTTCTGGAACTTGCTTTGTAGACCAGTCTGGTCTCGAACTCAGAGATCCGCCTATCTTTGCCTTCCGAGTGCTGAGATTAAAGGTGTGAGCCACCACCTGACAAAAATAGGCTATATTGAGTGTAGATGGTAGCATGAAATTCCATATGAATCGCAGAGCAGGTGAGACTCAACATCCTAGGCAGAGAAAAGTGAATATAGTGGTCTGTGGTCTTGACAACAACATTACCTCAGCCATTGAGAGGAGGAAAGCAAATTCAAACAGCATATGACAGATGTGCCCAAGGCTGGGCCAGATGCGCAACAGACCCTCCTCTACAGCTTTGGGCAAGCTGTTTAATAACTGCTGGTTGCTTTTCTTGTCACTGTCACCAAATACCTGATAGGAAGCAACATGAGAGGAGCAAGACTCACTTTAGATCATGGTTCGACACAATGTAGTCTCTCACATTAGGAAGCACAGAGGAGTTTGTGGTACCAGGCTGTTGCCTAGGACTCCTCACAATCTTGGTAGAACAAGAAGCTGTGACATCTGCCAGGACAGGGTCAAGAGTGCAGAACTTTCTAGAGCCCACTCCACAGTGGTCTGCTCCCTCTAGGTAAGCCCCCCTCTTCAAGTCTCCACAACCTCTCTGAAGGGAACCAAGTGTTCAGATATAGGAACCTGTGGGGAGGGACATTTCTCATTCAAACCATGAGACTGATTAACTTCAGTGTCTTTACATTTGCAAAACAGGTCACCCTGCCTTCCCCCGAAGACAGTTATAATCAGCTGAGGTTTGGGAAGGGTCACAAAAGCCAAGTGTTACCTGGAAATGCTAAACAGCTGCTGATTTTCGTCTCGGTGCCATGGTTTTCTTTTGGCATCTTGTATCATATTACATCCATTGAGCAGAGAATGTCACCAACGTGTCTCTAATTACTCCTCCTTAAATTACATAAACGCTAACATCAGGGATTAAAAACAGTTGCAAGGGGCTCATAAATCACCACAGTTTATTCAGGAAAAGAGGTCATCATTTCCAAGGCATATTAATTTCCTAATAAAAAATGCTGTTATTTCTACTAGTTATGCCCCACAAACACTCAGAGGTGATAGATCTGTTTTCTCACCATCTTACTCCTTAGGAAATAAGCAAAGACTGAACAAATATTGTGCTTTCTAAATTCCCCATCAATCTCCCATGAGAATCAACAAAGCAAACACAAAAAGAAACTGTCCAAACATGCATCCATAGGCATCTAAGAAGTGGAAGGAAGCATGGCTTTTAGAAACATGCTTTAGTCTATGAAGACAAACTTCTATAAGCTTCAAAGTGCCTTCTAGTTAGGCTAATTGTATGAAGGAAAAAAAAGGCATGCCTTTTAAATAATTAATACTCAAGGACCATCTAGATGGCTTTGTGATGAAAACGTTCAGCAAGACTGCTGACCTGAGTTCAATTCTTAGACCTCATAGTGGGAGGAAAGAACCAACTCTCAAAAGTTGTGCTCCTACCTTCATGCCCATGCCATGGCATTTGAATACAGAGAGAGATACACGCATAACAATTAACTGACTGATTGATTGGCTAATTAATTAATATTAGCAATTCATGAATCTGCATCACTGCTGACCTCATCAAACACTGTTTTTTTTATCTTCTTCCAAAGCTAATGAAGGCCAGACCGCAAACAGCAATCAATGTTTTGTGGAGGAGCTTGAACCTTCTTCTAACAACTAACAGGAACCCAGGGTGAATCCAAAGTAACGTAAACAAATGCTCGGTTTACAATCTGAATAATCTACTCACAGCCATGCTTTCTGCAAGAAAATGAGTGGAAAAGGTGGAGAGATTAGGAATGAGTGCGTTGTCTAGAATTAAGACAGAGCAGTGAAAACAGATACATATATTTCAAACTCCAAGCAACCTTAGGTAAAAAAGAATCCTTGGGTTGGGTGACGGTGGCACACACCTTTAATCCCAGCATTTGGGAGGCAGAGGCAGGTGGATCTATGAGTTCAACACCACCCTGGTCTACAGAGTGAGTTCCAGAGCAACACAGAGAAATCTTGTCTTGAACACCCACCTACCACCCACCCACCCCTGCAAAAGAAAAGCAAAGAAAACACATTAAAGAAACAAATGTTTGGGCTGAGAGGAGACTAGAGGGATGGGACCCAAAGCCCAGAAGTCAAACTCAAATTTAGGTAGAATGAACATCATTTCAATCATGACGGGGACAAGAGAAACAGACAGTGAAGAAGATACATGTCAAAGCCACCAAGGAATGTGGAAAGTGAGAAGAGCAGGCTGAATGGTTAGCAGATGAGCAGGTGACAGCACAATGAGGTGACTTCAGTGCTTACGGTAAATGTATAAGGAGAAGTGAAGAGGACAGGAACTTGGACATTAGCCTGCACTGTGGAGCCCCAGCAGAAGGGGTCCTGGGGAGCAGCCAGTTTTGAGTTAAAGCAGGAGGTGAAGAGTCTTTGAGAATGGATTTGCCATGGAATGAAGTTTGGCCCCCGCTGACTCCTCAGCTTCTAATGCTAGCCTCAAATGTACACTGAAATTTCAGCTTTTTCTTCCAAGACAGTATCAACTACAAATTTAAGGGGTAGTGTTTGAAGGAGAGGACTGCCTGCTGTGGGAAATGCTCAGGCCACTGTGAACCCAAGGTGACAACCTCAGCTCCACCCTGGGACATGTGTCCCCTTCACAGACTATTCACAAGGTGTGCTGAATAGTCTCAAGTCTTGAAAATCCTCTGACATCACACACACAAAAAAGCAAGTGTCAGTGGTAAGTGTGTGTGTGTGTGTGTGTGTGTGTGTGTGTGTGTGTGTGTGTGTGTGTAATGGGAAAGACAAGAAAATATCAAAAAGTCTTGAGAGACATCTAGTCTACCACTCAGGGAAAAAGAACACTACACAGTGTGGTTGTCTCATGCCACAAAGGCCATTATTAAAGGTCATCAACCTCAGCCACATATTCAAATAGAGCCTTGACCGGGCCTCGGTACCCAGCATGCCCAGCTCTGCAGAAACCCTTCCTTCCTTGTAGTATTTATCTCCTTTCATGTCATCTGGTAGTCCCAACCTTTTATTGCCAAACACAGCCAGGAAGGAGTGCTCTTTGAAGCACTGACAATTCAAATGTTCTTCTGTAACAGAAAACTAATGATCTCTGATTCTTACCTCTCCTATCTCTCCTATCTGTGAGGTATGCTTCTGGTTAGCTGTCTATCCCCTGACACACAGTTTAAAGACATGGGGCCAGTACAGAAGCTCTCCATTATGTAAGAGAAGTTGTCTAGAGCCATATTGCCTTGTTTGTTTTTTCTGGCAGGCATCTCTGGAAGACTCATCTGGAGGGAAACGCATTCATAGTTCTTACATACAGAGCAAAAAAAAAACCCAAAAAAAAACCAAAAACACAGTTCAATTTTACTTTCTCCTTCAGTTATTTTTTAGCCTTGAAGAGTAGATTCGAGAAAAGAACACAAGTGTTGCTCCTCGTCTTTCTAGGACTGTGGGGAAGACTTGAGAAGCCCCCATCAGGAAAGGGAAACCAGGTCCTTGCAGCTGCATGATTAGCAGGGGAGTCTGGTCATGTCCTTCACATGGATTTACGAGGCTTTTTGCTGACATGAAGTATGTTCTTTACTGAATTCCTCAAGTGAAGCAAAACCGCACGTATCTAGTTCTAAAGCAACATACTGAGTCACTAGTTTACACAGCAAATGTGAAATAGTCATTTGCAATCCTGGGGCATACCTGTGAAGTGGACTGAACCGTAACAGCCATCTGGGAAAAGAAGGAAAGGGGGAAAATTAATGAAAAAAGAAAGCCTATATTTAAATTTTTCCATTTAAAAATCAGCTGAGAAACCATCCTAATGGTCCCCCACATGTAGAGATAGATTTTGCCCTGTGAATGAACTCTTGCAGATTTTGCAGAAAAGACACAGTACAGTCTGATCTGCCCTAGAACTCTAGCCACTCTGAGACTGATTGCTATGGCACTGTAGCCCTGCCTTTCTTGTGGTATCTGTATGTGAGGGTCATCTGGCCTGTTTCTGTAGTCATTGCATGGAATGAGTCACCAAACTCCCAGCAATTGATGCCTCGGTCATCTGAGGCTTAGGTCTAGTCTCCCTCCCTTTTTCACTGCTATTACCAGAGTTCTAACTCTTTTCATCACTCATGAAATCTATGTAACCTTTCTAGCTGGTTTTAGGATGCCAAAGTTTTCCCTACATACCACATTCAGATAGTTCTCTCAGAATAGCACTCATGTCACAACCCTAAAGTTCTCTATAGTGTGTCTCCCTTCCTACCTCTTTCCTAGCTTTCTGGAATCTACTTTCCCTAGAGATGTGAGTGTTACTAGTTAGTCATCAAACGGACCCCATCTTTTCCCACCCATAAACTATTGTTCCTGTTACCTCTACAGCCTAGGATATCATTTCCCATCTATGAAAACTTCACCATCTATGAAGGACTAGTTACTTTTTGTTGCTGTGACCAAATGTTCCTAAGAAAACAACTTAAAGGAAGGAAAGATTCACCTTGGTTCATGGTCTATGAGGTCTCAGTCTTCAGCCACTCAGCTCCTTGAGTCTGTGCCTGGTGCAGTAGAGCAACACAGAATGTACTGGAATGGAAAGGCTCAGATAAGATACCATCTTGCAAGGCCTGGGTGCCACAGACCACATGGCCTGTTTTCATCAACTAGTCCCCACTTCCTATCTTTCAGAATATCCTAAGGATGCCAAACAAGTTATGAATCCATTGATGAAGCTAGTCTCTCACACTGAACCAAGCCTTGTATGGGGAGGTGCTTCAGTACATAAGCCTTGGGGGGGGGGGCTTAGTACATGAGACTTGTGGGGGTAGGGGGACACTTCACATCCAAAAACTATAACTGTCTCTGTATGAAGTTTCCAGGAAAAAAAAAATCCTTTAACATTCTCTCCTCCTCTTCCAACATCCACTAGGCATTGTTCATCTTCTAGCTATGACGAATTCAAAAGTACATTCTGGTATTTGATTTCACACACATGTGGTGAGGCTGGGAGTGCAGCATGGGCTTTGATGCAGAACTCGGGGATCATTCCTCATGAGAGGTTTCCTTGTTTTTGTTGTTTGGTTTTGTTGAAACAGAGTCTTTCACAGAGACCTGGTTCTTAGCAATTAAGCTAGACTGTCTGGTCAGCAAACCAGAGAGGTCTGTTTGCCTCTACCTGCCCAGCATAGGACGGGGATTATAGTCCTTCCCCACTGTGCCTGGCTTTTTATGTGGGTGCTGGGGACTGAACTGAATGAAGTCCTCATTCCTGCATGGCAAGCACTCTTGTAGCTCAGCTCTCTCAGTCCCGTGTAGGAAACCTGTTTTGCTCATGCATTCAGTGCATAATACATGGTGGACTTACCAGAGTTAAAGCACTATGTGAAAAGCTGAAGATAATGAAAAAATGAAATGAATGTGGACCTTTTGTCTCACAGGGAGACTAGTAGATTATTTATTGGGAAAATAGTTGCAGGAAAATTTATATAATGAGTAAGGGTGGCAATTAGTATTGTAGTTTCAGGGGACATCATCAGGTCTCTCAGCCTAGTAGGGGACACCAGGCAAACCATCCCAGATGAGGTAATATTCAGGGTGAGATAGAAGGATTTTCAGGTGCTACCCGAAGAGAGTGTGGATAAAGGGCTGAAGGTGTTGGGCTGGGCGGTTGTCAAGCACTTGCCTAGGCTGTGCAAAACCCAGAGTTCAATCTGCAGCACTAGAAAAGACAGAAAGGAGAAAGGACAGTAGAAAGAAGTAAAAAAAGATTGTTTAAAAGGTGAAGTATACTGGGCCAAGAAATTTGAGTGTAAAATGACTTTAAATGCAAAGGAACCTTAAGAAGCCCAGTGAGGAGAAAAAGAAAAAAAAAAAAAAAAAAAAAAAAAAAACCCAGTGAGATATGACCACAGAAAGAAGTAGAAGATGGAAGATTAGTTAGAGTAAAACACCAGAGGAAAGGGGACCAGGCATTCCAGGTGCTTGGAACATGCATTCCAAGTGTACTGAGAGCCTATCGAAATATTATATGTGAAGGTATGATGTACTTAGATGTGTTTCTTTAAAAATCACCCTGAAGACAGTGAAAGACCAGAGAAGATGTACAGAGACCAGGAGGAAAGAGCCAACACTTGGACTCACACTTGGCTACTGGGGGGAGAGGGATGAGTTTAATCATTTAACATGGATTTTTATAGGAAATAAATAATAAAACATATGACAACGTGTTAGTAGTTAAGCTTTGGTGCTCCTCTGGGAACATGGATGAAGGAGAAGGAGATAAGGAGACAGTCCTTTGTCTGCTTATACAAATGATAATGCCACTTAATAAAATAAAAAAGATGGAAGAGAAGCAGATCTGGGGAATGATTCATGACTTCTGTTTAAGACCAGCTGGGTTCAGGAGCAGCCTGAGTTCATTTGGAAACAGTGATCTGGAATCTAAAGCAAGCTCAAGGTTAGGCATTCCTACTTGGAAATTATCACATATAGAAGCCATAGATGACAAAGGGGGAGTGGACAAGAGGGGGGAAATGTAACAAGTAATGTTATTAGGAACCATGCTGGAAGGCAGGAGAGATGGCCCCATGGTTTAGAGCACTTGTTGTTCTTACAGAGAACCAGATTTGGTTCCAACATCCACCTTGCAGCTCACAACTGACCAGTTCCATGAGATCAGGATGCCAGGCACGCATGTAGTATGCATACACACATGCAGAAGAAACATTCATTCACATAAAATAAAATAAATCTTGAAAAAAGAAAGACTCATCTCGTTGGATAAGGGTGATTGCCGCTAAGCCTGATGACCTGAGTTCAATCCCCAGAGTATACATGGTGGTAGGAGGAAATTGACTCATGCAGGTTGTCCTCTGACTACCATACATGCATGGCATGGCACATCACACACACACACACACACACACACACACACACACACACACACACACGTAAATAAATAATTTTCTTTTTTAAAAAAAATCACAGAATTTTCCTTTCTTCAAATACAAACCAGTAGCCCTATAAATTTCTGGAGTTTTGATCTACATTTCTTAATGAAGCACATTCTACCAGGTGCTCCAATGTATATCCATGATTGAAGTAAGCAGAAAAGATGTGTAACCAAAGATCCCAAGATATATCAGGAAGTCTCAACACAGATTTGAAAGAGAGTGAGGGAGAAGGTGCCTTCAGGAAGAGACCATTCGTGTCCAGTGTTACACAAGGGGTCATTAAGTTGCAGTGGACTAAACACGGAATTCACTGCAGGATGATCTCAGCAAGAACGGATTCCATAGAGTTATAGTCCAAATGCAGAGAAAAGACAGGTTTTGGAGTATAGAAAAGTGAAGCGGATCTTGAAGAGGACAGGGTTAAGAGGGATTGTGGTCTCTGGTGGACCACAGTTTCATCCTTGAGAGCAGGAAGAAATTGTATCTAGGACTCCCCTGGAAGTTAATTGCATCACCTGTAATGCTCACCACAATGCCACCTCACAACAAATAGCATCTTAATTTAAACACTTAATAACCTCCTTCAAAACATACAGACATCACCAAGATTTGCTTATACTGATTACATTCACTAAGCCCCCATTTTCAAAGTATGCCCTTATAGTATGCCAGAGACCTGCTCTCACTGAGTACACATAGAAGACATAGCATTTTTGTCACGTGCTTACTCAATGGCTGTGACCTGTGGAACACCTAGGGACATTGTGGATTCTTGGTACAAGTGGACTGTCTCATGGGTCTGCACTGTAGAGTCTATGTCTGTGGGTCATTTGTTTTTAGCACAGGTACTCAAGACTTGTGGGTATAGCTGTTTTCAAGATGTTTGGAGCTTCCTCGCGGTACCTAGAGGTGGGAATTTGTCCTCTCCTGAAGCCACACAGATAGGATATGACACCTAAACTAGGCAGCTACCTCAGCTCTCAGCCTGACTACTTGTCAAGACCTCCACTCTGCAGGACAGTTCCCAGCACCACTCTGTAGAATTAGTGGCTTTAGAGACCCCCCACTTGTCCACAGCCAGGGAAATCTCTGGCCTTTCCCTCTCCTGGAAGCATGGGGAGCTGAAAAATAGCGCTCCTGGAGACTTCCTGAAAACTAGGGGATCACATGAGCTTGGAGACCCAAGAGCTTTTCTCCCATGATTCAGAAAGGCCTGAAGGGAGGGAGGGAGAGGACTTCCAAAGGAGGGGGCACTCCGCACCTGGCTGGGGTCACCTGGCCACTAGGGGGCTTTAGCGACACACTGTAAGACAAAAGACTCAAGTGGATTTCTACCTGTGAACTGGAGCGTGCATGCTCGCTGGCTCTTAGAAAGATTTCCTTTCTCCATCTAATGAAATTTGGTTTCTGGATGTCTCACCACGCCTTCTAACGATGGCAGTCCAGCCTCAGCTTTGAAGTTAAGACGGAGCTGTACAGCAGGATTGCCCTAAGGATTATGGTGAACAACATCTCCAAGGAGGAAAATCTCAAATTCGAGGATCCGGAGGGGCAGCCAGGAGCTGGACCCGTTCCTGCTTTTCAAAAAGACAAACACGGGCAAAGTACAGGGATTTAGGAAGAAAATGAGTGGAAGACGCGATGGTCATCTCTGGGGAATTCACTACTCCTGGGCATAGCCTGATTTCAGAAGCATTTAGAGTTAAGACCCTTGCTTTATAAATGAAATCCAGGCAAATCTAAGTGCTTACTTTAAAAACATCCTTTCCTAGATGTTCAAAAGAGAACAAACTTAGGCCTGCCATAAAATGTGCCTGGAAACTATTAATGTATCAATGGTCTAAATGGAAACATTTCCTATAAATACATAAGATCCAATCCAGTTAACAAAAAGTAACTTCCCCTCCACAAAGCACTTCAGACTTTATAACTATCAAGTAGCTAACCATACCTTTAGTCAACCTTCAACTCTCAATAAGCCTTTACCATCCAAAACCTAAAAATCTTTGTCTAAAACTTTCTGATACTGTTTAATAAAAAGTGCCTCACAAACACTGTTAGTCACTCCAAGTCTTCAAAGGTCCATCAATTTAAGGACAGTTTTTTTTTTTTTCTCAAGTTTTTAAAGTCCCTGCTTTGTGAGATTTGCCTTCTCTTGTGAGACATGAATGTTTGCAAAAATACATGGAATGAAGTAGCAATTCTTCGGTTTTGTGAGAACCACCATGATGAGGCTGTTTCTGTTCCAAATACTTTCATCTAATTAACGCTGCAGCACAGCTCTTAGCTGGGCTACCTATGGACCTTGCCTTGTTCAATTCAGTGCACTCTATGGGTGGTCTTAGGCCATTTCTGTAGGTTAATTTTAGGTTTCTGCCCTTGATTATCATTTACAGGTGTAACTTGCTACACACACACACACACACACACTAATGCAAATAAACACATGCACACATAAACAAGCACACACATCTTATTGCTAACTTGAGTAGCTTATCAAAAATTTTCAAGATTACTTACGTAAAATATACTTAAGTAACTTTAATATATTATTAAATCAAGGCAAGAATTCCAACGGGGATCGTAGATGAGATTAGTATATAGTTTTGTGGGAAGGTTGTTCATTTTTTGTTTGGTTTGAGACTATGTATCTCTGGCTGGCTTAAGACTGGCTCTGTACACCAGGCTGGCCTTAAATTCACAGAGATCCACCTGCCTCTGCCTTCCAGGTACTGGGATCAAAGGTGTGTGCCACCACACCTAGGTGTGAGGTAGGTCTGCTTACTATATAGTTTGCTAGGACTTCTACAACAAAGTAGCTAAATGACAGAACTTTCCTTTCTCACAATCCTAAAAGCCCAGTGTGTAAGATCAATGTGTCAACAGGACAGCATTTTTTCTGAGCCTTCTCTTCTTACCTGTGTGTGGCCTTCAGCTCCATCCTTACCTATCTCCCCTCTGTATATGCCTATGTTCAAACTTCCTGTGCTATAAAAATGTCAGCCATTTGCATTTGCCAAACATAGAATATATTTTATCTTAATTAATTGATTTGGGAGGGTCCTGGAGATTAAACCTAGGTCCCCATATATACGAGGCACTATATCAATGACATGTGGACACAGTCAAAACAATTTATTTATTTAAAGATACTTCATCTAAACATAATCATATTTGAGGTATTGGAGGTTAGCAGGCACACATATAAATTTGGGGAGCTATAATTTAACCTATAACACTTGTCTTTGATGACTTTTTGACATATTCTTAATTTATTGGAATATTGACCACTCTTGGAATGTCAAGCACTTTTTGAGGGGAAATTTACGATATACTAATATCCTGAATGCAAGAATTATCCTATATACAAAATCAACATATTTAAGTAGGCCAGCAGTTCATGAAATCAGGATTAAATGGGATTCTTGGTAAATATCTCACAAGCACATTTGACCCAAACTTTTTAAGATTACTTTTTCTAGTTACAGATAGCACAATGAAAATATTTAGTCTCTACTATAAAAGATAAAAATTCTCTAAATCAGTAAAAGTTACCCCCGTCCTCTTCTAGCCATTATCATTGTGAATATGCTGAACATTCAGCTATACCATCTCCCTGTGCACACACATACACATACCATGCACATACATATATATGCACATGTACATACCATACACACTTGAACATGCACATACATATAATTTAATATGGATGGGATTATTTTACATAGCAATTTTCAACATTGGCCTTATCCACTAGACAACACACTTGTTGAAATACCTTTCCATGCTGATGCGTTGTCATGACTCAACTCATTTTTACATGGCAACATACAGTTCTGTCATATGGATGCTCAATGCTGACTTTGAACTGGTCTTTAACACTCTACTTATTTTTTTTTTCTTCAACCATTGCTGATGTTGTGGTAATCTATAGCAATATATGCATAAATGTAAGTATACATGAGATTAATTTCTAGAAGTAGAATTTTAAGTTTTGATAATTCACATCAGGCTGCCCTGCAAAACACTGTATCATTTTATATCACACTAGTCATTTGAAAATGTCTACCTACCCACACTCCTGGGAACAGATCACTACTCTTTAATCTTTTCTAAACCAAGTCTAGTTTCAACAACTCATATTCTCATTACTCTTATTTGTTTATTGCTGACGGTCTCTACATGTTTTATAGTTTAAGTGAAATAACTTTATTTTCACTGCAAGATGTTATTTCTAAACCATCACAAAAAAAATGGGTAATAAAAAGATCATAGAATGCTTCATCATCACCACCATCATCACCATCACCATCATCATCACCACCACCACCCTCATCACCATCACCACCACCACTACCATCATTACCATCACCACCACCACCACCATCATCACCACCATCACTACCATCATCACCATCATCACCATCACCACCATCATTACCACCACCACCACCACCACCACCATATCATCACCACCACTGTTATCATCATCAATATTAAAGGATATAAGAAGTCAGATAGCAAGTATATGATAGCAAGGAAAAGCCTTAATGAAGAAAAACTGGGGTATAGAGATATGACTTGGTGGTTAAGAGCACTGACTACTCTTCAAGAGGACCAAGGTTCAATTCCCAGCACTGACATGATTATTTACAACCATCTATAATTCCAGTCTGCTCCTCCTCTGCACCTCTTCCTTTTTCTCCTCCTCTCTGTTCCTCCCCTGCCCCTCCTCCTCTTGGTCCTGGTCCCAAGATAATGTCTGAATACACATAAAACTTGTCATACCTCTGTTAACTCTTGTCACCACCATTGTATCATTCCTGTGTGAGCTAGAATGTATCCCTCCAAAATTCATGTGCTGAAGCCCTAAGTCCCGGTACCTCAGAATAGGACTCCGTTTGGACAAAGGAACTCTGAAGAGGCAATTTAGTTAAAAAACATTTTTAGAAACTGAGAATGAAGTTCAGGGATAGAGCACTTGCTTAGCATTTGCAATACCCAGGGTTTAGCCCACAGTTAAACCAAAAAAAAAAAAAAAAAATGGAGGAAGGGGAGGAGGGTGAAGGAAAAGGATGATGGATGATTAGAAGCAGCAGGAAGAGGAGGAGCAGGAAGAGCAGAGAGGCAGAGAGAGGAGCAGAAGGAGGAACAGGGGAGGAACAAGAGGAGGAGGGGCAGGGGAAGAAGAGAGGGGAAGAAGTGGGAGGAGCAGAAGAGGGAGGAGCAGCGGAGGAGCAGGGGGAGGGACTGGAGGAGATGTGAGGAGGAGGAGGGAAATGTTGAAGAGGCAGAGACAAAACCTTTAGGATAGGCAATAATCTAATGTATTAAGAAAAGGAAGTTTGAACACACAGAGACACAGGGGATTCTCACCCATGGAATGAAAGTTGCATGAGAACACAAATAAGGAGACTCTGAAAGGCAAAGGCAGAGGCCTCTGGAGTTAATATAGCCACTGTATTCATGCATGTCAGTGCTCTCAGACAGTCCAAGCACCTCTGGAGTAAAGGTTGAACTTTAGTCAGTATGCTCACTGCCTAGCGCAGTGCCAGCTAAACAACTTGTTGAGTGAATGAGTAAATGAGTTTTCTGCAGTTGTTTAGGTGTTCTGACTTGCAGCCAATACATTCCAGGCTATTCCCATTCACAACTAAGAGGCTGACAAAGACACTCATCAGTTAGATAGGTGGGGACAAAAGACAAAGCCAGTTAGAAGATTCGCCTTGAACTGACTGCAGCCATGAGCCACACAAATGGTGCCAAGGGAAAGACTGTGTCCAATTTTTCTGAGCAAATGGACCAGCTTCTAGGAGAACACTGGACTTCAGGTCTCCTCAGGTCACATTGGGAATAGCTATGACACCCTCACCACAGTAGGGGAGAAAAAGCCAGCATCCTTTCTAGAGTTAAAGGCCCCCTCATTACCTACAGGTGAAGAAACTGTTCAAGTACACCAAGGCATGAAACATGCCGCAGGCCTCAGCCATTGATCTGCCATTGAGCAATTACCTAGACGCTATGCCATATTTTCCCAATTTGTTGAGAACTATATCATGTGGGAAAGAATTAAAAGGTTTACTAAGGTCAATACAAACATAATTTATTGCTTCCTCTCAGTCAACCAAGCTCATCTGCTTAGGTCTGTGACCAGTTAGTTAAGTTGGTTTTAGCATTGTCTGCTCAGGGACAAGGTCAAGGTGTCAATTTACAAAATCTGTTCCTCTCTGTGGCAGTCTCTGACTAGTGACCTAATAATTCAGTATTATTTGGATCTTGGGAGGAACCTGGAGAACAAATCCATCTGGAAGAAACAATGTGAGCCAAGGATGCTGGTGGAGATGTTCTTACATCCACACCAGATCTAGCTTCCGAGAGGGCCAGTCCTGGTGAGCCTGTACTGCTATGACAAATTTCCATACACTTGTGGGAGAGTGATGGGTGGCTTACAGTGCTGGAAGCTAAAAAAATTAAAGATGAAGACCAACAGTTCTGGAATCTAGAGAAGACCGTCTTCCAGATTTTATGACAAGCATTTTTATTAAGGCCTTATGAGTCCAAAACGAAGGAAGGAGGGGAGGGGAGGAGGAAGCAGGGGAGAGAGAGGAAGGAAATGGGGTAGAAGGAGGGGCTTCTAATCTCTTCTTTTTAAAAAGTTACTAACCTCATTCTTGTTGTGGAAGCCCCATACTAACTCCAATTAACCCTCATTAACAACGTCATCAAGGGTTAGGACTCAAAACTTTAGAACAGAGAGCAAGCACACAGTCCACACAGGACCTAATGGGACAAGGTCAAGTTTCACTTGCTTTACAGAACCTCAGGTTGAAGACAATGTATGAGAAACTTGAGGACTTCTGCATACTAAACTTTAACTGTCAGGCTAGTTAAAAGAAAACTTCCTACTTAAAGTTTAAATATCTTGTCAGTCAACTCTATTCCCAGAAGGTGTGCTTTATATTTGGGGTAGCATCACTTCAACCCTAGGCTTCTCATCCCCAGCATCTGCAAATATGGATCTGTCACATCTATTATACACAAATTCTTATGTTGGTTTGCTTTGCTATCATCTCCTATCAATGTATTATCTTTTCTGGTTTCTACATCACATTGATCAAATGTAAAAAATAACAATAATAATAAATATATAAAATCTAAGGTTAAAGCAAGCAGCCTAGCTATTTGTTATAACTTGGCTCTATCACATTAAAGGGAACATCTGGATTTTCTCTTGGTTTGATCTTCTCTCTCCTAGGAATATTCCAGTTTCACACTTAGAAGAATCATGGTTTTCATGAACCTCTCTGCTGCTTCTCAATTTGGCCTAGTCTCCCATTTTGAGGTGTTCCAGTGATAGTATTTAGACATGTTCTCTAATTTTAAAACATATAAATACTATAGATTAATGTCTAATTAATGTAAAGTAATACCATAGGGCTGAGAGTATAGCTCAGTAGAAAAGGAGGACTAGTTTAAAATTCATAAATCCCTAGGTGTAAGCCCCAGCAACACACATGCACTTAATTAAAGAGTAGCATACTCAAACACATTTTCAAGAGCTCTGTGCCTCTGGTCAATTACTTTGTAAGTAGATGACACAAGACCCTCTAATGATTTTACATTTCTCTAGCTTACCAGGCAAGCCACAGTATTTACCCTGAAAGTGCAATTTTAAAAGGGAAATAATTGGCATAGTTGAAAAAGACATATAGAAAGCTGTCAAGAAATTCAAACAAAATGTCAGAGGAATTGAAGATCAGCACAAATGTGTTTGATACCACCAATCTTCAGCCTTAGAGCAAGACCCCTTGTTTTGCAAGCCCACTATTAAAAGTGTTCCCCATGGAGGGATACTCCCTAACCTAGAGGCAGGAGGGAGGGCCTAGTCCCTACTCCAAATGACTTGACAGATTTTGTTGATCCTTCCAGGAAGTTACCACTCTCCCCTGTGGAGTGGGGGGTGGATGGGATAGGAGGGTGGTTGGGAGGGAAATGGGAGAGAGGGAGGGAGGAAGGAAGGGAGGGAAAGAGGAAGAGAGAGGGAACTGGGATAGATATGTAAAATAAGAAAATATATATATATATGTGTATATATGTGTGTGTGTGTGTGTGTGTGTGTGTGTGTGTGTGTGTGTGTGTGTGTGTGTTTAGCCTAATGCTCAATACTTGTGAATGATAAACTGCCAACGTAAGCATCTTTTACAAGAAAATAACAGCATTATACTGGGGATACTCTGAACATCTCTTTTAATTACAAAGAAAGGGCATCTCATAAATAAAAAAAAATGATTCTGAATTAAATAGGATGATTACTATGTTTGCCTAATAACAAACATTTGTTAGATTAGAGCGGCAAAGGGCAGAGAATCATGCTGCGAACCACTTAGAATGTAGGGTGAGGAACCATTGTGACACCTTTCAGGCCATGTTACATAGAAAAGTTTAAGTAAAAAGGTTTCTGTTTGTAACATCACATAGGGGAGCCAATGCTGTCACAACTTTAATGTCATGTGTTTTCTGCCTTCAGAGTCCAAATCTTCTATAAGAAAGTGCACAGAGATCTGTTTCCTATCAAAAGTATGTGTAAGTACAGTGATAGCACTTAAAATATAAAATTCTATTATATGTATTTTTTGTGGGGGGTAGGCTGGGAACACCCATGCCCTATGCCACAACAGAAGTATGAAGGCCACATAACAGCGTTTTGGGGTTGATCTCCTTCCACCTTTACATGGGCCCCAAAGATGAAACTCGGGTCACTAGTGCCTTTACCTGCTGAGCCACCTCAATGGCCCAAAATGTTTCAATTTTGTAAGACCAGATAAAATTTGAATAAGTCAAGTGTGAATTTTTACCTACTGCATTGTTTTGTTTTGAGATATTTTACTTCTGAGTTATAAACTATTATATTTACATAATATAATTTGTTTACTAAACACACTATTTAAAAAAGTGGTGTAATAGCATATATGTGCTGGGTAATCAACTGTATGTCATTGATGAGAATGACAGTACATGATATACATTAAACTTGTCAAACATCAAGTCTTTAAGTTTTATAAGAGCAAAACACTGCAGATAACTCGAATTACAAGGTATCTACCCAAATTTTTCAGAGAAAAATTTTAACTAAATGCTAACTTTGAAATGACAAGACTTCTATCCAACCAGCTCCAACCTGCAGTTTAGGAGAAAGAGGACACCTTTTCCCAAACACTGCACCATTTGGCCTATAAAGTACTTTCCTCCCATGATTCTGGACAAGTCTTCATAAACATTAATTAATTCTCACTATCCTCATGACGCCCACTTCACAGTACAAACTATTAGGCTGGGCTGGGAGGCGCGTCGGACGCTATGGATGCTATAATTACATAACAGTCCTCCTTTTACCACGGCTCCTCCATTGAGCTCACGTACACACCAGTGGATGCTCACCCTGCAGATCAAACAGCCCAGTGTGCAGGTCCTAAGGTGGCAGCTTACCATTTGTTCCTGACTGCAGCAGGCCCATAGAGCATCTGTAAATAAGAGGCCAATCTCTTGCATTCCAGTTAATCTTTTAAAAAGCAAATGTTTGTTAACCTTTTATAACTAATAGAACAAAGCTAATAAATTCAAGATCTAGGAATTAAGTCTTCCAAGTAATTCATATTAAACCATCTTATTTAACACAAATACTATGTCATGTGTATGGACTTCTACCTTGAGAAAGACCTCCAATACAACAAAGTGGAATTTATTAAGAAATAGGCATGCTGTTGGGACCCCAAGATGTACTTATCTTGAGGCCAAATGAAGTAAGCTTTACCTCCTTTAGTTCAGAAGAATTAGTCTCCTCTCTTTGACCTCAGACAAATTAAAGCATGTCCAAAACCGGTTTTCTCTCCTCAGTGCTGACAAGCTTCCCTCTCTTTTGTCAATTTTTGTACATTGCTCAGGCAAAGGCTACAGCAGATGAGATTCAATTTGCACTAATTTCTTGTTTAGCTGTTTAGTGGATGAGTGTGTGTGTTTTATAGAGAGAATCAGAGGGCATGTACTTCGTGTTCTGCTCTTTTCACTTAACATAGCTTAATAAACACAATTCCAGGTGTTGATGCCGTTTTCACTCTGGCCATTTTTAATAGCACGTGAAATTGTTTTCAATCGTTTGCTATGATATCAATTTCTTTCAGAAAAAAATATTGTTTTACTCTTCAGATGTCAAAACACATGAGCAATTTTATAGTTCTCATTTCAAGTTGCCTATGTTCCAGAAAACAAATAAATGGAACCATTTACTGAAACATCAACAGTGGATGGGTGTAATTACATGAGTGTCTAGCACAACCTTTGCTTGAGTTGTACTGTAGACTTAGCACTAATTCACATGGTGACTACTAAACTACTGGTGACACCATGTAGGTTGTTTTTTCCAAGAAATTTATATTAATTTAACATTTGTACTTCTTTTGGCATAATATAGTATTTCCCAAAATGTAAAATGTGGTCTATAATATGCTCTCTCATCCTTTCTTTCTCCCTCTTCTTCTCCTACCTGTTTCTCTTCTTTCTCTTCCCATCTCTTCTACTCTTCTTTTCTCCTCTCTTCTCTCTTCTCCTCTCCTCTCCTCCCTCTCTCTGAATTAAATTATGTTTATTCACTTTTTTGTGACAGGTACTTTGAAAGACATGCTGTTGTAGCAAAGGTGAGTCTTGTCAACCTCAAAGTAGAGATGAAATGTGTTCATATTGAAACACGGAGATGGAAAGAAAATAACATTCATGAGTGTGCATATTTTATGCATGTGTGTTTGTTTGTATGCACAGGACAGAGGTTTACAGCAAGTATTGCTCTTCACCTTACTTTTTGAGAAAGAACCTTTCACTAAACCTGGATCGCACCAATTTGTCTAACTGATTCACCAGCAGGTCCTCTCAGAGACACAGCTATTAGCCAGACTCCATTGGTCTTATAGAATTGAAATTTTGAGGAACAAAATGGGTCTTGGGGCAAATGAGTCAAGGTGCTGCGGTGGTTTGAAAGAAAATAGCCCCTGAAAGAAATGGCAATATTAGGAGGTGACCTTGTTGAAGTGTGCCCCTGTGGAGGTGGGCTTTGAGGTCTTATATATGCTCAAGCCATGCCCAGTGAGACAGACCACTTCCTGTTGTCTGCAAGCCAATGTAGGACACTCAGCTACTTCTCCAACACCTTGTCCATCTGCCAGCCACCATGTTGTACCATGATTATAATGGACTAAATTGCTGAAAATGTTAGCCACCCTAATTAAATGTTTTTCTTGTTTAAGAATTGCTGTGATCCTGCAGTCTCTCCATAGCAATAGAAACAATAAGACAGCTGTGTCTGGGCTGAGCAGCTTAGACTTGATTCTCACTTGCAGGACTTCTCAAAGCCTTGAAAAGCTGGATGTTTAATTTTAGATTTTTAAGTGGGTCATGCAGATGTCAGGGTTTTCCATGCATATACCATACATGTCTTTTCCCATAAAAGAGTCCTTAAAACTTTTATTTCAAGGAACAAGTTGTTGTCAAACCCAGCCCATCGTATGGCTTCAGTTGGTTGGTTTGTCCTTTGTTTTAAGATGCTGGGGGCATCTACCACTATGCAGCCCATAGGCTAAGAAGTTTTTAAAGGATTTTTAAAAATCAAGAGGACTGTTTCACAAAATACAACAGTGTATGAAACTCCAATTTTCATGTTTCAGAACTGAGATGTAGCCATGTGCATGCATTTGCTATTCTGTGATTGCCTTTCTGCTTTAACCACAGAGGCAAACAGTTAGCTCCAACTAAAACCTTCAGTCCACAAAGCCAAAAGGATTCATCACCTGGGCCTGTGGAAACCTTTGCCATCCTCTGCTCTAGAGCCACCTCTTCAGTTACGTTGACTGTAAAACCTTCCTAACTATAACCATAATTTACTCTTGTCACAGTCAATATTTATCTACTTTAGCATACTTTGGACTTCAGATTTTGCCTCTATGTGTGTATTACTCCCAACAATTATATTTTATTATACATTTTAAACGTTTACATATAATGTCTAGCTCTTTACCTCTCTAACAATGCTGAATGTATGGATAGCAGGCAACTCAACTTACCTATGCCCCCAAATGTGATTTTTCACACCTAAAATATGATCTGCTCTTTAATCTGTTTGACACTTAAGTTTAGTGTAATATGTAGATCTACATAGAAACTACATAAAACGTAATTCCTGTACTGTTTTTCTTTGTCTAATGATGTTCTCAAATGTCTTCTACTTCTCAGCTATTTGCTTCTTCACTGATCCATTTATCTCTCCAGCTTCAATAACAGTGATACCTTTAATTATCAATTTATGTCACCTAGGGCCAGTCTAGTCTTCCCCATTTTGTTGGTCTATCTGAGCATCTTTCATGCTCTATGAAATACTTTAAGATTTTAATTAGTATCTCTAAGTTAATCTACAGAGCATTTTCACTTATGAAAGCCTTGTCTTTTCCTACACATAGCTGCACTTCTATTAATTCCAAGTCTACTTGGAAGGAAGCAAGGAAGGAAGGGAGGTAGGAAAGAAGGGAGGGAGGAAGGGATGTCCCAACATTACACCACAGATACCCAATCACTTTCTTTTGTAAGCACGTTATATATCTGTTAAAGATTCAGAAAGGTTCAAATCCCCAACTGGAACACATTTTCATTGTGAACTCCTCTTGGGAAAGCATCAGTTCTTGGAGACTGCCTGCCCCACCCTGTCAAGTCCTATCTCCTAGACCAAACACTGCAGGGAAACCCCACCCACCCACCCACCCACCAGCAACAGTAGCCATTTTATCCTGCTTGGCATTCTCTTCCTCCATCATTTTCTTCAATTTCCTTTTCTTCATCATCTAACTTAGTGATTTTAGGATGACATTTCTGGAAGCAGATTCTACTCCAAAGGGTAACAGATTTCTATTTTTGCAGTAAAGGTTTGGTTCTTCCTTCAGATTCTTGTGACAAATCACCCAGTTTTGATAGAATAGACTTTCAAAGGTCTACCAGTAAGACTTATTAGATAGACTCCAGGAGTGTTGTCTTCCAGAATGTTGAAAAATACCATTGAATCATGTTTTGAGTCTCTAAGGTGAGACATGTTTGGTGAAAATAAGTTATGAGCTATTTATGGAGACTTGGTAACTGACAAACAAACAATATAGTCTACACTATTGTTGCTTCTCTCCCCCCCCACCCCCCAACCCCCCCACCCCCCCGCCTGCCCCAGACCAGGATTGAAGTGAGTATAGGACTTCTATGAGAATAAGCAGGGTAGCCAAATGGCAAGCAGACTATCAAGATAAACCTGACCCCTTCCCATGCAAAGTGGCACCAACCAGTAAAAAGCTCCTCCCTGACCTATTAGGTTTTTGTAGTTTTAAAAGGGGGATAGGGATGGTCTGTAAAAAGAAAGAGGGATGCTGGTAGAGTAGTTGTTTGTTTTCCCAGCTCTCACCTGCAAGTCTACACTGACTTGCCAACATAAACAATGTTAGCAAAACTGTCCTCTTGGCAGCTAGATGCTAAGTCCTACAGCTCTTGTATCTTGAAAAGCATGCTGGTCTCATGACAGTGAGCAAAGAAGCCTGAAGGGAGTGGGGGTGAGGGGAATGGATGAAGGTTAGGAAAGGAAAATGTTTGATAAAGCCCATTTACGGCACAGCTAATTTTTGAAACGCTGCTAACAGCCCCGCCCCCTACTTTCCAGCTAAATGGAATGCTTCGCTTTGCAAACAAGTCTTAGCGGAAGTAGAAGGAGGACTTGAATGAAAAGAGCTTACCTTTTGAAGGTAAATGAACTCTTCTGAGGTACCATTGAACAAACGACTTCACCCTGCTAGGCAAGTCCTCTTAGTGCTCTAAAATCTCCCAATCACCTGAGATTAGTTTGCTTCTTGGAGGGTCAGGCCTAATGAAGAGGGAGTCCCATTGGGAAAACATCTTTTGTCTGTCCTTATGAAGGCACACAAAGGAACTTGTGCAAATCATTCAGGAACTGAACATTGGTGTCTGACCCTAGCCAACTGGAATGTGAAGGCTGACAGTGTCAAGGTCACGGAGCCTAAGGGCCTATCTGAGCAAGCTGCAATTAGAGACGTGACTGCACTTATGGGGTCTGGCTCCCTCCCTCACCACCCTCAAAGCCCAAGAAAAAGTGAAGACAAGAACATGAAGGGTACACGTGAGGCCAGTGACCACTGCCTGAGACAGACTCCCCAGTGTGTGTTTCCCTCTCAGCCAACGGTGAACTTTGTCCACAGAAAGAACATACCATGAAGATCAACTCATGGGGATACAAATTCTCCAACAAAATCAGCCAACAAAAACATCTGAAGCCAGTATGTGTCCTTAAGACACAAAAGAGCATTCTGTTTATTACCAGACACATGGTGCACAAGCCACACCTTGAGAAGTCAGTGGGAATTCGATTAAGGTTGGGACATGATATGCAGGGCCCTAATAGGATCGAGGGGATGCTTTAAGAATGCCAAATTTAGACATTTAAATTGTACACACACACACACAATGGAGCAGAGTTTACCCACATTAACACAGGTGTCAGTCGCACAGTAGGGATGCAAAAGAGGTAAAGGTTATAACCTTGACCAGAAATTAAGAAAAAATATAAAATAAACACTACACCAAAAAATGTGAGAGTATTCAGATGAAAAGGAAACCTAAGAGCCTAAATTATTGCTTTAAGTAAATTTGATTTCTCCCAAAGTTTTTTAAGTATCGTTTTAAGAAAAGACTAGAAACATAAAGGACAGGAAGAAATAGCTGCATCTGACCAGTTGGATTAAGCAGTGGCACTCTGACCTATTGCATGCTTTGTTCAGTCTGAGCTTTCTGGGAGTGAACAATTTTGGTTCCATAGCCTTCACTGATACATATAAGGCAGCTTTAGGAAGGAGATACATTTCCATACTTCTGGATTATAGCTGAATTCAATGACACCAGGTATAATGTTGACCATAACTGCTGTTAGTCCTTAAAAAAGAGCATTTAATGATTTTCACATAACAACCAATGTAACACTGAAGTAAGTAGGCTTGGAAAGGCTCCTCTCCCTCTTCCACCTCCCCTCCTGCTTCCCCTCCCCTCCATTCCCTTCCACCCCTCACTCAGGCCTCTCTACTGAACAAACTGCTTAAAAAACCAAGTGACAAGGATTAAAAGATTAAATAAGCATGAAGTTTGAGTTGAATACATTGCATGTTCTCTACCAAATGCAAGGTGTCAGTTGCTGCTACCTTATGGGGAAAGAAAGGACTCCAGAAGAAAGCATTAGTAAGGATGGCTTAAACCCTTTAGAAAAGTATGTGTTGGCCAAGGCATCGTTAATAAAACTGGGGGGGGGGCACAACACACTAAAGTTATAATAAAATTATGCCCCCAAAATGTTTAAGTACCTTGGCTTAAGAGTTCAAGGGTTTGTGACAGAGTGCTTTTGTTGTTGTAAATGTTTTAGGTAGAAATCAAATTATGCAAAGTGAAGAGAAACCATGGTTTCATCGGAAAATGTGGCGAGACTGGATGAAAACTAGACTTGAGAATCTCATTAGCAACATCCCAGCAAGTTACTGTCTCATCTTGTCTCCCCTTCCTTACGAAACACTTCTTTTTTTACATTTTAAAGATCTGAGCAACCTACTGCACAGCATTTGGATTGGCAGTTAACATTTTCAAGGAATTTTTTTGGTGGAAGAAAAAGCAAAGGTAACCGGAAACTTCCATGGTGGTTGAAGGTACACAAGGACAGTGTCCACACGGCCTTACAGATGGCAAGTTCATTTCTTTTTCAGAAATTGGTTAAACATTACACACCTTAAACTTCTGACTTCTCAAGTTTTCTATCTGTATGTGTTGAGCTCCTGTGTTGTCATCTTAGAGTCAAACATCTTTCCTAAGACTAGGCATTTTCCCTATTGATAAAAGTCACAGTCATGAGCGCTTACTGCCACTGGTCAGTACATGTTGAGTGTATAGGTAAATGGGACCCTCCCACTCAGACCTGGGCTCTTCCTAGAGTTTATTTCTAGTTGTACTTTCCTGAATTGTGCTACTTTGTATCATATGGTAACCATCAGTTCTAATTAGGCACTCCAGCAAGTCATCCTGAAGTTCTCTGGGAAGTTCCAATGGTCTTCTAATGCTGGGTCATTCATGTTGCTTTGGCTTCATTTCTTTTATTCCCGAAAGAGAATGTGTGAGGGGTGTAAGATTTGTGCTGGGTAAGAGGCAGAAGCATCATTGAGAACAAATATTGATTGTTTGCACACCTGGGCTTCAGGGTGAGCTTTCTTCTCCTTTCCCAGGCTCACCTTTGGAGAGGAAAACTAGCTGGTACTGTGGCTTCTAGAGGCAGTCAGCTGAAGTGCTGCTATCATGCATGACAGAGTTGGCGGGAAAGAAATGGACCCACTGTATATTTATTACACACCCTAAGCCTTCTTCCATTCCCTTCTCACCAGCTACACTGAGGAAGAGCAAAGTCAGGCTCTCCATAAGTTCAGCCAGGACCTGAAGCTCTGTATTCCCCCAAGAATCTGAGGCTAGCTAGCTTCAGAGGCTGGCCTCAAGTCAGTAAGTTTGTTCCCAAGGCCATGCAGGTCCCTATGAAGTCATTGTATTGTGTTGAGCCACTGTGAACTCAATGTCAAGAGCTCACTCCCCAGTTCCCGCTCTCTGCTCTCACTGAGACCCCTTAAGATCTAGAACCCTTCTCATTCCTCCACATGTTGAGCTTTCTCCCCCTTTTCTGACCCCTAGTCTCTGTGCCTCTACGTGGCCAAGTGACCCCATTTCACGTTAAATCTGCCAGTAACCGCCTTAAGGACCTGCGTGCGCTAATCAGAACCGCCTGTCCTTGCAAGTTTCACCTAGGCTGCGTCGCGCCGGGTGGATGAGCCAGATGCCGGGTGGGCTAGAATTGGGGGACCTGAAACCGCAGTCCGGGGCAGGGGTGGTGCCTCCAGGTGCACGCTCGCGCGGGGTGGGGAGGGGCGGGGTGGGGCGGGACGGGAAGGACGCCCCCTGGTGCCCTCGCCGCCGCGGGAGCAGGCCGGAGGTGGCCGCTGGGGCCGGATCTTGAAGTTCGTCCAAAGCCTAGGGTGACTAGTGGGGTCTGCCAGCTCCGGGACCGCGCGGGGCCCTCACAGTATGACGCTGCCCCGCGGCTGGGAGAGGGGGGGCAGTGGAATGAAGCACCGTCAAGAAAACAAAGTCAGCAGGTCACCTGGCAGGTTCTAAGTGAATTACGCAACAAAAGCCCCCACACAAACGCGCTTTTTTTTTTTTCCCCCTTAAGCTCCAAGGAAGCCGGTTCCAGTTTAAGGGTGGGCAGGGATCGAGTCAGCAGCTCTTCTAATGTGGTTAAGACTTTGCTGAACTCCTCCAGGGCGATTCTCTCTCCCCTTCTTGAAGTAATGGAATCATCTGGGGGGGGGGGGACTATAAAAAGGGAGATGCCAAGCAAGATCCAAACTCTCATAAGGGTCCTGGGCCGAATCTAAAGCAAACCTAATTTAGGGACTCTTCTCACATTCAAGTCCATCCCCTCCTAGGCCTTCATACTGTGCTTCAAGCAGCAGTCCGAAGGGTTAAATCCGAGTATGGCGCCTTGTTTTCCATGCTGACATTTGTGGCACTTGGACTATTTTGTTAACTAGGTATATGCAATTCACAGAATTTCACGGTAAATTCCCCAGACCAAATATTTGGCTGAACAAATAAACAACATTATCCATTCCTGAAAATAAGCCAGTAGAAGGAGTTGGGGGTGGGGGAGTGCTTGCTTGAAAATGACCTGGAGATCTGGTGCTCTCTTTCAGTGACACTGTCATCTCAGAGAGTTGCTGAAGACCAGGCAAAACACAATGAGGCATCCCAAAGGAGAACCCATAATGGGCTTCTCTCAAACGCTTGGTTCAGGCATTAATCAAAGGAGCAGTGGCTAGAGAGGCTGGGGCAAGGGGGAAAACTCCCCTTGGAAGGGGCTGGGAGGAGCATCTTGCTGCCTTGACTGGGGGCGCTGATCCTCTCTCTCCACCTGTGCTCTCCAGGGAGCTGGGGCTTTGGCAACCACCCCACTTCTATTTATATTGATTCCCACTAAGCTGCTCCTTTTGCAGAACTGTAGAATTTCAGTAATTAAAAACAAAAATGAGCCCTGCTTTATCCACTGGACTCACAGCAGCATGTGCAACACTGTGAGTAAAAGAATGCAGAGATGTATACCCAGGACACACAGAGAAAGGCTACGCTGCCCCTGTGCTGGACACACTACCCAGACAGACCTTTATCTTCGGAGACAGGTGGAGAAATACACTTTCTCTGTCCCTTCCCAGAGAATCAAGATCCCCACAGCCTACCAGAGCAAATAGACACAGAAATGCGCCTGAGCATACCAGGACTTAGCTGTCAGTAATGAGAAAAGACAAAGGTATGGCCTTTGTTTCCCTAAACTCCTTCAGGCACATCTTTTCAGAAAACTCTTACTGTCCTCAACTGAAGGAGTCCCCACCTCTAAGCACACTCATGTCTGCCTTCCCCCTTCCCCCCCCCCACCCCTCTCTTTTAAAGACAAGGTCTTGAGTCTTTCTGACCCAGGCTGGTGAGAACCTTGCTTTGTAACTGAGCATGACCTTGAACTTCCGATCCTTGAGCCTCTACCCCTCAGAGAGCTAAGATTACAGGTTTGTGCAGCACCTCTACCACCACACCCTGCCTCAAACCTAGAATCATGCCCAAAGTTTCCTTCATGCTAGACAAGCCCTCTGCCAACCGAGCTACGTCTCAGGCTAAGAGCATTCTCTTCACTGTGCCACCAAATTAGTCTTTTCTCCTTGAAGAACACTTGTTTCGGGTGGTGGAGGAGGCAGCAAAGAAACAGGAGGCAAGAGATTCATGACCCAACAGATACCATGAAATATCACAACTCTGACCCTTCAGTACTTCATTCTAAGTCCCCTTCCATAACACAATGTTGGGAATGTGAACTTGACAAAAGCCTTCCTGTGAGGAAGGTAAGACAAAGGTAAAAAGCCACTCAACAATGGATGCTCCTACATGCTTTTTAAGGTAAAGCCCATTATTTGTTTTATTGGCTAAAATCCAGTTTAAAGAAAAAAAATCTTGGAATTTAAGACCAGCCTGATGTAGAGTGAGCTCCAGGACAGTCAGGGCTACATGGCAAAACCTTGTCTGGAAGTGGGGGAATGACTAAAAGCAAAACCCTGTTTGAAAGGAGACAACAGCACCCACATTAATATGTGTGTGGACTGGATTTGGTTCAAAAATACAAA
Organism: Cricetiscus sungorus; assembly: GCA_030556225.1. Classification (NCBI taxonomy): domain Eukaryota; kingdom Metazoa; phylum Chordata; class Mammalia; order Rodentia; family Cricetidae; genus Cricetiscus; species Cricetiscus sungorus. The sequence continues at coordinate 2,093,127 of JANBXA010000635.1, forward strand.
GATGCTTGCCAGGACTGAAGACACTCCGGAGTGTCATAAAGGCAAAGGTGGGAATGAGTTTCCTCATACTGAGGCCTTTTCCCCCGCACACTGAGATGTAGCTCTGACACAATCAACAGGTGAGCAAAACCAGGAAGAGCCGAAAGTGCCAAGCTGCCTTCTTTTATTAGACCTCCTCCTTTCATCCCACTGTTTCTGCAGGGCACATGCCATCCAGATGGGACAGGGCACCGCATCCTTGTTAACATTAAATAAGAACGGAAAACAGTTCATTCTGGAAATTACCTTCTCTCTCGGCCATCACTCTGCCCCTGCCCCCACCATACACCCACCTCCAGTTACCACCTGACTTCCGCTCTATCCTCTGCCTTATCCTAACAGAAAAGGATGGAACAGGAAATAAGATAAAAAGGCCATAGTTTATCTTTAAAATAATGACTCATTTTATTTTCTTTTAATACGTAGTTATAAATATATTTTGTCAAAATATATGATCCATATGGTCAAAACATTTGCACGTAAAGTCATAAATAAGGTCAAGGTGAATGTTTAGGTTTTTTTCTTTTCTTTTTTTTTTTTTTTTTAAGATAAAAGTCCAGCTATAAGGAAGCAGTCTGTGTGGTATGTGTGGGTGGTTGGATGGGAAAGTGTGTGTGTGTGTGTGTGTGTGTGTGTGTGTGTGTGTGTGTCTGTGTGTGTGTGTTCTCGTCCTCAGGGAGGCCAGATCTCAGCGGCATCCACACCCTTCCACCACCATCTCCTGATAATTTTTCAATACCACCTTGTCGTACTCATCCAGGTACAACATGGAGATGGCACTCAGTTCAGTGGGGACACAACAGGCCTTGGGAATACTAGAGTTAACAGAGTTGACTAGGGTCTGCACAATGGCATGGTTGGTTGAGTTGAGGTGGTCCGCTAGTGGAAAGGGACAGTCCCCATGGCAGTAGAAGGCCTGATAGCCAGGTGGAGCCACAATCCAGTCATTCCAGCCCACATCACTGAAGTCCACATAGAGTGAATGGCGACGGCAGTTCTTATTCTTCTTTCTGGACCGCTGTGGGTGATGCTTGGGACTACGCTTGGCCCTCCGGCGGCGGGTCAAGGTATGGCCCCTGCCATCATGGCCAAAAGTGACCAGGAGGGGCCGGAGCTGGGCCCAATCTCCACTCCCTTGAGGTAACGATCGGCTAATCCTGACGTGCTGGCCCTGGTGGGTCCGTGTCTGGTGGAGGTGAGTCACCTCAATGGCTAGCCCATAATTGGGCTGCTTTTCCCGGGTCCAGCGAAGTACCGCTGGGCTCACATCGAATGTTTCCCACCGTGTCACATTGTGGTGGACTAGCCTGGTGTCCAGTAGTCGTGTGATGAGGTGTCCAGGCTCTGTTTCTGCTGGGGGCTTCATAACCTCATAAATGTTTATACGGTGGAAGCCCTGTTCCCAGTCAGGGCCCTGGTCCACCTGCTCCCTAAATAGCCGGAGCTCTGCAGAGGAGATGGCCTCATTCTCTGGGATGCTGCTGAGGTTGAAGAGGAAACGAAAAGCAGAGTTCTCACTGGTCCCTGGGATGTTCTCCAGATGTTCTAGGCACAGTAGAAAAGGGAAAAGAAAAAGCCCATGAACTTTTCTGAGACAGAAAAGCAAAAAAGCAAAAAAAGAAAAAGAAAAAGTGGAACTGGGTGAATTCTGCTTCTATAGTGGAAGCCTAAGGGGAGGAAATAACTGTGCCTCTTAATGTGGAGGAACAGAGAAGTGGGGCAGCTAGCAAACCAGCAAAACTTTGCTCACATTTGTCAAGCACCAAAGACAGAAAGTATCTCCCAACCTCCTTTATATGCCTAATAATTTCCATGTGTCAACTCTTGTGCTCCACCACCCTCGGGCTCCGCTTTTAAAACCCCCTCTTGGCTTTGTGTACAGTTTTCTTTACAAGTGGTTGTAAAGAAAAAGAGGGGCCACCCTCTCTCCCTCTCCACTTTCGAGTATGTTACCACGCATTTCCCCAGCGATCCTGGAAACACAGAGCATGCCTTGTTGATCATGTTACAGAAGGGAAAATAAATTCCAACACAGTAATGATGCTGGAGGATTAATAACTCAGATTTACTTTGGAAAAGAAACATCCGCTAGGAAACATTCAGATCGTATTACAAGGCCTCTATTGAATAAACCTGACAAACACACAGCTGTAATATTAAATTCAGTAGGTGCTTTGAACAAAACGGGCAGAAAACCCGGCTTTGATATAGCAAAAGCACGCCGCCGGGGCTAGCCCACGCCTGAGTGGTGTCATTCGCTTCTCTCCAAAGCCCCCACCCCCGCCACGGGCTCCAGAAAAGTACCTTCAGAGGCAGCTCTGGAAATTTGGAGGTAAACCGCCCTGTTCCTCAGCCTCCTGGACTTGGAGCTTTGATGTAACCTGAACTATTCTTCCCTGAGGCTTCCACTGCCCCTTCAGCTTGCCCAGCCAGCTGCCCCCCCCACACCCCACCCCCAGGCCTCCAGGACCAGGAGCACAAACTGACCTTCATGATGGAAACTCCTCACGGTGTTGGCCCGGCTGGCTGGACGCTCGGGGTACTCCAGCCCGGTTCCCTGGCTCTGCTCTTCTTCCTCCTCCTCTCCAGACTGGAGCCGGTAAAGATCCCTCATGTAATCCGGGATGACGGCGCTCTTGCTAGGCTGCGGACGGCGGCGCAGCCCAAACATCTGGAGAAGTGTCGCCTCAAAGTCCCGCAGGAGCTCATGGCTCTGCCCTGAGCGGCGTCCTCCCGCGTGGCCCTGAATCTCGGCGACTTTTTTCTTCCCGGTCTCAGGTATCAAACTAGCATGGCTCGCGCCTCCTAGCAGGACTTGGCATAATAAAACGACCATCAGCATTCGGTTACCAGGAATCATGGTGTCTCTGGGGAGGGGGAGGGGATGGAGGAAGGTTAAAGAATAAATAAACACCGATCAATAGCGAGAAACAGAGATGTCTCTGCATATGAATATAGGGGTAGCAACGGACGGTTAAGATGTAAAATAGGTCCGAAAGATCAAGTTTGAGTTTTCTCCCTCCCACCCTACACACACACACACACACACACACACACACACACACACACACACACACACACTAGCTGCAGCCATGCACGGCCCGAAAGTAAGAATCGCCCTGTAATTACTTGGTCTAACTTGTTTACACTCAAATAACCCCAAATCAGATAGCCTCCATCCTGTCCCAACTGCTATCTGAGCCATGATCTCAGCGTGGCTTCTTCAAGGATAAACAGTTAACATTGAGGGGGTAAAAGGGGGTGGGGGAGGGAGAATTAAAATGCCACCGCTCTTTTCAGACCTTCAGCCTCCCCCCTCTTCCTCCACCACCACTACCCCCCGCCCTTCCTCCGAGCACCAGCCCAATTTCCACAACTTCCAGCTAGTTAAGAGCAGGAGGGAGGGAGAATAGAGCAGCGCCAACCGGGCTTGGACAGGGCGACTGGGTTCAGTGATTGAGAAAGGAGTCAAGGGGCTGCCCCAGTGACTTTGTGATTTATTTCATCGTGGCCGATACGCTGAAAATGCTCAGTGAAAAAGTTTTGCTCCCAAGGAAAGGGTGGGAGTGATTCCGAAGCGAACACGGGCTTTTTGACATGAGGCAAGGAACTGGCCTTCCCAGGCAAGTGGGACCGGACCGGGAAGGGAGTGGTTAGCCCTCGAGGGACAGCCCCGACCTGCGGATCTTTCATCCCTTTGGTCCCCTTGAGCTCCCCTTTCTTGCAACGCAGTGGATCTGAGAAGACAGTGGGAGCGCTTTAAAAGGCACCCGCATGCTTCCAGCGTCTGGCCCGCAGAGACCAGGAAGAGAACGACAGCGCTGCCAGAGAGAAGAGCGTGGACACTGGAGGGGAAATTCGACGGGAGGGACAGACAGCGATCAGGGATGAGAGAATAGAGTGAAATCCCGAGAAGAGGAAAGAAGAGGTGTCTACTCACTGACAGAAAACAAGGCATATAATAACAGTCCATGATTCTTGGGAGCCAATCTTGAACAAACTTGCTGAAAAGGCTCAGAGAAGCTGCGGCAGTGCGTTGCTCGGAATGGCACTACGGAATGGCTCCTAAAATGAATATTTGAATATAATGAGACTCTGGAGCAGACAGGCTCTGTTTTTCTTCCAGCCCCTAGGAGTCACATGGACCCGGAGGCCCCGCCCCACTCACAGAGGAGCCCGCCCGCCCCTCCTCCACCCTCCCACCCCGGCTGGGTTCTGCCCCTGCGAGCGAGGCCAACCTCCGCGCCCGCAGCTGGAGCCCCAGCCGTCTGGAGTTGTCCCCGCCAGCTCTGCAGAGCCCTCGGCGGGACACCAGCCGCTGGCGCGGTTCTCTGTCGTAGGCGCAGCGCGCAGGGAACCTGGAACAACATCTCTACCTGCGATGCTCAGGGCCATCTGGCCAGACCCGGACACTGGTTATCTGAAGCTGGAGGATCAGGGTGCAGTGAAGACGCTGCGCTTTGCAGCGCCAACGCAGCTTAAAAGCGGCCGGGAGGGGGACCGCAGAGACGGCTTTCCAAAGCCTCACCACAGAAAGTTACTTGAAAAGGAAAGCTCGTAGGGACCTTCCAAGCGCGCACGCACACTCGCAAACACACTCGCATACTCCGGCACTTCCTCCACAGGGTCTCCGAGAGGCCAAATAATGCTTCTAGCGACAGGCGTCCGACCCCTAGCGGATCTAGCTCCCAGTCAGAAGTCGCTCACCCCGTCGCCAACGCAGCACGAGGCGGGGGGTGTCAGGGTGTGATCGGTGTGGGAAAGTTAGAAGGCGCGGCTGCTGAAATACTGTCTAGCAGCACCGCCAGAGTCCCCGCATCGTGTCGGCTGACCGCAGCGTCCGGTCCAGCCAAGCAGATCCTTCAGAAACCGGTCGGCGGTGCCATTCAAGGCGGAGGGGCGGACGTCTGGGCTCCTAGCTCCAGACAGATTCCAAAACAGGCGTCGCCGAAGAAAGAGCGCATCCCATTTTCAGATCTCAGAGTTCCAAAGGCTTTACAACACCGACCCGGAGCGGAAAGGGAACCCCAGCGCGATCCCAAGAGTCTACAAAACCGGGAACAGCTTTCCGCCTGCTCTCGACCTCTGCGCGAACGAGTCCCTCTCCCTCAGGCTTGGCTTACTTTTTAAACCACCACCCCCAGCTCCCCCCCCCCCCGCGCGCCACTTCCTTCCCCCCACCCCTTTCCTCCTTTGCACCAGCTACAGAATCGCAGCAAAGATTCCACCAAGAAGTTCACCAACACGCACAGCTGAGGCAATGACTGGGGTGACCTGACTATCCTAAGATGCCACATGCGCAGGCCTGTTGGAACCTCAGGAAACGCAACTCTCCAGCTCAGGCAGGTCTTTGCACCAAATCCATCCTAGGACCCGAGTCCCAGGGTTCCCGCCGCAGAGCCAGCTCTGCCCGGTCTCTTTACGGAGACCGTTCCCTGTTTCTTTAGGAACTCGACGTGCCTGGTTGGTTTCCATACTGCCCCCCCCCCAAACTCGGATTTTCGGGTCGGGAAGGCACTTGCGGGAAATCTTTGGAAAAAGAAACGTAAAGGATGGAGTCATGTCCTTCCTGGTGGCCCTGGCTGCCTGGCGCCATCCCACACCGCTGGCCAGGGTGCGGAGGCCGCGGGCGCCCCTGAGCGACAGTCCGCTCTTCTCACCACCAGCCATACAGTTTTGAGACGATCTCTCTCCCCGACCAGTGTTGCTGCTGGGATGAACTGTGAGAAAGGGCTAAAAGGAGCAAAGAACTTATTGTTGATTTACTTTTATGGGGAAAAGATATGCTTGTGACTGGAGCACGCGGAGCAAGGGGAGAGTGGAAGAGGCGGACGCTGGGGATCCTGGGACAATCCTCCAGTCCTAGAGAGTCTCTGAGGATGTCGGGAGCGCTCCCGACTTAAAACCAAGAAAACAGGCGAAGGAATTGTTTCACGTTCACAAGGATTTCTCTCTAATCACGCTTTCCTCCCCTGATTTTTTTTAATTAAAAAAATATCAACCAAAGAAAAATTTCATCTCCTGGGTTTGTTCTTGATGGGGATGGTGCAGCTTGGGTTAGCCAATTAGATTGTACTTTCTTTCCAGGATCTTCTCCAAAATTTACTTGATAGCCTCAGTTTATTGAATATGTCTCCACTGGTGAGTCAACTTCTCACAAAACCTTCAGCTCATAAGCCCAGATACTAAAAACCATCAATCAAAGCCGTGGCGGGAAACTTTCTTAGTCTCAGGGGCCCAACTCCGTTGAATGTTTGTAGGGACCCCGAAATTCCGGACTTCTGGGGCTTAGTTCAGGACATCAGGAGCCAAGAAGCTCCGCATTAGCCTGCCAGTTCCTCCCCCATCAGACACAACATGGTAAAAGACCCGCACAGGTAGCCTTTTGGCTTCAGGGCTATGGTACCTAGAATCTTACATACCCCCTCTCCTGTGTGTGTGTGTGTGTGTGTGTGTGTGTGTGTGTGTGTGTGTGTGTGTGTGTGTGTGTGTGTGTGTGTGTGTGTGTGTGTGTGTGTGTGTGTGTGAGAGAGAGAGAGAGAGAGAGAGAGAGAGAGAGAGAGAGAGAGAGAGAGAGAGAGAAACAGAGAGACAGAGGGAGACAGAGAAAGAAAGTCAAGGAGAGACAGAAGGCAGGATGCATGGGGGCCCACGTCTAAGAAAATAGCTCGTGGAAGTGGGTTCGAGTTCTGTGGCTGCAGTTTGTCAGTCTCAGGGTGCCCATTGCTGGGGACCAGGTTAGGTGACATTTGCCTTGATGAAGTCCCTCTATCACAGGTTGGGCTTTAGAGTGAAGCTGGACTACAGTCTCTTTGCAGAACTAGCTCTAGCTAGGTTTTCTCTCCCGGTGACGCAGTCCCTCAGTTTCCCTACTCGTGGTGAAACAGAGAAACTCTCCCACTCTTTCGGTCCAGGAGGATCAAAACCACCAGAGCAGCTTCAAGCCTTCATTGATCTTGTACCAAAACCCTTTCTCCCTCCCGCCTCTCCTGGCCCACACCTCCCCAAAATGAGTTGCATAGCTGCAGTTACTTTATGGAGGCGCCTTCAGCCCCATCATGCCCTGTTGGGAGAAGGGAAGAGAAACAGACCACCTTTTGCCTCGGTTACAGCCTGAACCCCACCACCAGCTTCTCCCACTACTGACGCACCTCGAACCCCTCTCCAAACTGTCCAACTTACCATAGGTTCATGCAGAAGCGGTCTCACCAGCAGCTGCTCCTGGGGACCTCTAGACAGTTGCAGTAAACCTGGGCGAGGGCCAGAGACTGGGTCGCTGCAGACTCCAGACGGTTCGGACGCGAATCCCATCAGGGACAGAGAACAGATACTCAGGCTGGGTAGCGCACTGTCTTTGGCTAGGGTCCTTCGGCTCGGATGCCGAACTCACCTAGCTTCCGGACCAGGCCTCGCGCTCCTACCTTCCCACCGTCCAGCACCACTCTCTCACATCTACTCCTTTCTTTTCTTTCCCTCCCTCTCTTTCTTCCCTTCCACCCCTGTCTTCCCCAACCGCCCCTCCCTTCTTCCCTCCTCCCTTAATCGCCTCCCCTTCTGGGGATGGGAGCCCCGCCCACATCCTCCTATCCAGCCACGGGGCCTCGCCTCTCCTGGCAGGCCTGGGTCAGGAAGCCTACACAGCGCCCCAGCCCTCAGTTGCCACATTGCCTGGGACACCAGAGCCTCCAGCTCGGGAAGCAGCCGGGGCTCACCTGGGGACCATGTGCAAGGTACTAGAAAGCATGCACCAACTAGTCTCTGTACCTTCCAAAAATACCCATGGGAGTCTGGGCTTCCCTGAGTTTAGAGTAACTGCTGCCCAAACTGGTGATTAAAACACTGAGTAATCACCATTTACCCCGAGTAATTAGAGATAATGAAACACCTCTAAAATCAGGTTATGGAGAAGAGCGCTGTGGGATTGGTTTAAAGGGTGCCCTTCCGTAAACTGTTAAAGGATTCCCAAACGTTGAGAAACAGGCTGTGAACAGGGCTGTGGGCCCTGAAGGACATACCTCTTCAGCTATTAGGTAGTGACTTTTCTCCCAAAATGTTTCTGAAGGTGCTTCTTAATTAAAAAAAAAAAAAAAAAAACCTTGGTGCAGACACTCAGAAACACAGCCCCTTTAAACTGAGTGCCTACTGTCAGTTCCCCATGCCTCACCTTTCAGGGGACAGAGGTGACTTGCAGGTCTTTGGCAGGCACACAAGACTAGGCCATGTTTGACAATTAAAAGTGTGCTTATAACTCTGAAGCCCTCCTCTTAACTGCCACACAGTTATTTTTGTTTGATTGGGTAGGGCCTTCCAGGAAGGTGTCACACCAAAGCAGTTGCCTTTTAGGCTATGTAGAGACAATTAAAAAAAAGTGTCCTTTGGCTGTTCTTAAAAGAGGGGAGATGGGGAATTGATTCTTTCATAATAATAACAAGCCTTGGTAGTCATATTAGCGTGGAAGTGGAATGTGGCGGATCTCAGACCTTTCCAAACAGGAACTAATTTCACACACTGCCTGTGATGGAGCTGTGAGGGAATGAACTATCAGCTTCATCTCTGTTTTACAAACAATGATGGGGAAGGACTGCCAGGTTAACAGCACTTGCCCCAAGGTCTGGAGGAAATCACAGCCTCTGCTCTGGAGTTTTCAGCTAGGGCTGCAGGGTAGGGGTGAGGCCAGCAGCCCTGAGCTCCAGGTAGCTCCTAAAGTGCTAAAAGATGGCTATTTCTGGTTCTTGGTTTCCATTCTCTAAGATGGGTATTATATTCCTTTCTCACCACAAGATCTTGATCTAGTTCAGCTCGTCTGACCTTTGCACTTCCACACCTTCAGAATTTAGAAAACAGGAACCAGTTCCTGTATTCTATGGACCAGAGACAAAGGGTGGGAAGGAATGTCAGGTCTCAGGAACAGAACAACTGTTAAAGAGGAACACCACACCCACCCTCACCCTCCCTGGCCTGGGGCAAACAGTATGCCCCTGACCAAGTCCTTTCTTTCTAGTGGGTACCAACTTTCTCATCCAAAGAACAAAAGGATCAAGTCAGATAATCTCCATGATCCCTTTCTATAGGAGACAATATCACTATTTTATTGTAATTTTAGTGAACATCCACTTTCTTTCATTTGAAATCATTTTAAGTATACCTTCTCTTATAACCTCTGATTAATCAAGGTAGGGCAGTAACTCCAGCCAGAAAAGAGGACTGGAAACATACCTACAGCTTCTAGCACAGCCAAAATTGCAATTAATTATTTAAAATAACAACACAAAATTAAAGCTCCATTACATAGTTACTAATGTCTTTCCTGGGGCATCAGGCTCTGTGCTCCAGTAGCAGGTTGAAGGACATATTCATTGTTCACTGAGGCCCCCTACATTAATCACTTGTTGCTTCAAATGGCTAACACAATATATTCCTTAATATTTAAACTCACCAACAGCAGCGATTTGATGCTTTAATGAATTTTGTGAGGTTTTTTTTTAATCCCAAATGTTGTTTGAATGACAACTATTATCTCATTTTGCTGAAACCCAAACAATGAAGTGGTCATTGGCCCACCCACGAGTCTGTGAAACCCAGTCCAGGAGTTTCTAATTAAGCCACTACACAAACCTTATTGGATCTCTAGGTGTGTGATGGGGAAACTCAGCTGCAATCTCTTGGTACAGCTGTACTTCGTTTGCCCCACTTTAGATGTTGTAAACTACCCATTAGCCAGGTATGGTGGCACACGCCTTTAGTCCCAGAACTTGGTAGTCAGCCACAGGCAGATCTCTAGAAGTTCAAGGTCAGCCTGGTCTACCTAGTGAGTTCCAGAACAGCCAGAGCTACACAGAGAAACCCTGTCTCAAAACAAAGACACAAACAACCTATCCCTCAGCATCTTTCATGACCCAATTCTCCTTGTCTCTCACCCACCCAATTTTGGCAAGCAACAAATTACTTTTGTTTGGGGTTTTTGTTTGGTTGGTTTTTTGTTTTGTTTTTGTTGAAGCAAGGTCTCACAGGTAGCTCAAGCTACACTAAATTAACGATCTTCTCTGGCCTCAGGTAGGATTGCAGGTATACACCACCATGCCTGGCCAATGAATACTCCTGTTTTAAAAGTTATTTTACTGATAGTTTCAAAGCTGATAAGTACCATTAAAAAAGAGATACAAAGACTGCCATAAATAAATGATATTTGGGGGTGAAGCTTTATAAGCATTATAGTCCGGAACACCAAATAGGTTTATATCAGTAAAGAGATTTCTTTTTTGTTGGTTGGTTGTTTTTGAGATAGGGTTCCTCTGTGTAGCTCTGGCTCTCCTGGAACTTGAACTGAAGACCTCAAATCTACAGAGATCTGCCTGTCTCTGGCTCCCCAGTGCTGGGATTAAAGAAATGTACCACCATGCCCAGCACAGTAGAGAGAATGGCATGGGTCTTCAAATCTTGTCATTTGGTGTCTTTTGAAGCTATAAGGGAATACTTTGAAGGAATCCCCTGTACCATTGCTAACTTTTGTGACCAGCAATAAAATAGACCAAATCAAAGCAAAATTAGAAGACATCTTTAAAATAACCTAGTGAGACAGGCAAGGTATCCAAAGCCTTTAATCCCAGCACTCAGGAGGCAGAGGCAGAGGCAGATGGATCTCTGTAAGTTCAAGGCCAGCCTGGCCTTCAGAGTGAATTCCAGAACACCAGCACTGTTACACAGAGAAACCCTATCTCAAATGCTCCCTCCCCTGCCCTCCGACACACACACCCTAGCCCCATTGGTTTTCTGGCATGAATATTACCGTATTTTCTCATTTGCTCTCTAGCCCTCACAAAAACCCACATCAAATCCCTCTTCTACAGATGAGAATCTGAAACTTATGAGATGGTACAAATTCTCCAAGATCACAGAGCTTATAAGTGATGGGTCCCAAATCCAGACCAGGTCAATCAGCGTCTTCCTCCAAAGCCTTGAACAGGACCTGCAGGAATGTGGATGCCTGTGGTCACAGCTCCAGTTAAACAAGACTTGTCCCAGCAGGTGCATCCAACCTGCAGCCTGTGGGCTGTGCGCATGCATCCAGGGTGACTATGAACGCAGCCAAACAAAAGATCATAAACTTGCTTAAAACATTGCAGGATTTTTTTTCCCCTTGCATTTTCCCCCTTTTCCTACTTTGATTGTGTGACTCTCAAACAAGAACACTGCAGGTGACAAGATCATGAAACAGTATCGAAAAATGAACAGATCAGGAATTTTCCAGGCCAAAGCATCAGTTTCTATTCTGTCCTTATTACCACTGGTGATATGAGACCTGCAGGGCTCTCCCTGGCTCCAGTGCCCTAGTGCTGGGACTGTAAGCACAAGTCATCCTGCCTGGCTCACGAGTTCTTAGATGACAGAAAAAAATTGAGAAAGCTGGATTCTTTTTCCTTTCATCCCTCCCTGAAAACAGGTTGTGGTCTTGAGAAAGAACTCAAAGTTTCCTCATAAAAATATAGGGACTAGCAGGTTCTGCACAAGTTTCTCATGCCCCAGGATTCCTGGCAGTTAAACCATGATCAAATCACTTATTCTGCAGTGCCTCAGTTCCCTCCTTCAAAGTCTAAGAATAATTTTTATTTTATCATGTTCTTATAAGCACTAAGTAAATTCAGAACACAGTTCAGTAAATATTAGCTAGTATTATTCCTTATAATGGTACTAATTAACTGAACGAAGCAAAATATAAAGAGACACTTCAGTATAGAGATTTATTTCAACTTTCTGAAATGCGTTGAAATTTAGTAAAGCATATATGCATGTGTGCAAATATCAGCATGAAACCCATGAGTTTATACAATTAATATGACAACAAGTATGATTAAAAGGGAGCTGTAGAGAAGCTCTTGAAGGAAAGGATCGTATCATACAAACTTCGTTCTTTCTAGTGCTACAGACATTGTGGGTATTTATCAAATAAAAACTGTTGTTTGCATGAATAGCATTCACTACTATTACTACTCATTATGGTGTGTCCGTGTAGATTTGTTCCATGCATGTATATCTGCCAAGATAATTCATAACTGTCAGTCATGCTCACTTATTGATGTCTAAAACAGCTACTTCTGATTTTCCTGATTTTTAAAACATCTCTTTTAAGAAACGTTCCCCCCCCCCTTTTTTTTTAATGTAAGATTCTTTTTCCTGTTCTCTAGTCTGAAAAGCTTACATTTAAGTACTGGAAATTAAATTGAGGGTCTTGCACCCTATCACTAAACTCCATCCCTGGTCCCAAGAAGAATTTAAACTCAGTTGTACCCTTGATTTACTTCAGTCAAATTAAATAATTAGGGCTGGGCATATAATTCAGGAGACTTGTCTGCATCTTCTAAGTTTTCTGAGTTTGCTCCCTACCACCATAAGAAAGAAAAGAAAATGCAATAGTATTTCAGTCCCGTGTCTTCCTGTGTTCTGGAATGTGATTCTTTAAAAAAAAAAAAAAAAAATCTTCAAAACTAAGCTGAGCTGTGATGGTGGTACACACTTTAAGCCCAGCACTTGGGAGGCAGACACAGACGGATCTCTAAGCTCAAGGCCCAGCCTGGTCTACAAAACAAATTCCAGGACAGCCAGGACTACACAGAGAAATTCTGTCTCAAAATAAACAAGCAAACAAACAAAAACAATAACAACAATAAAAAAAGGATAATGTATTCTAATTTGAGTCCCAGTGATTTCAGACATAAGACAAGATAATATGCTAACATGTAATGCATAGATGCCAGACAAGGCACAAATTTGGAAGCTCTTTATTTTCCAAAACAGATTGTTATCATACAATGAAGGATGATTCTGAGGCTGTTTGTCCTCAAACATGGTCATCTGTACCTACCCAATTCTATAGCAGACACACCACTGAGAAGTAAATTCTTGTCATCAAGAGTATGAAAATGTTTAAAACTCTGGAATGAGTTTGTTCTCAGACCACACATCCTTCTTTTTCTCCTTCTCTCTTTGGTGTGCCTGAGCAGTGTGACCTGGACAAGAATGTAGTATCACTAGAGAATAAGTTTTAGCCAGACACGCCCAGTCCTATGTTGATTCCTGACTACTGAGTGAATTATAATGATTTCTCAGTTACACATCCACTGAGTCAAACCAACTAACATTCTCCCCTCAGTTGATACTAAAAGCATTCTAGTCTTTCCCAAGGAAAACTTGGTCCAAGGGGATATGTGATCCAATAATGTTTTTAACATGTAAATAAAACTTGGATATTTTCCTTAGAAAGCAAGTCTTTTACTGTGGGGAGATGTGGGGAGATTGGTGCTTTCTATGGTGTCCTGTTCAAGGATAATTGCATATTGTTTGTAATTTCTTCCGGGCTTCTGCACAGCAATAGTAACTCAAAAATACTTGTTGATGTTTGTTTTGTGACAGTTTGTCAAACTGAATATCTGAGATCTGCAAAATTCTCTTTTCTTTTTTCTTTTTTTTTTTTTTTTTTTTTTTTTTTTTTACTTTTTACTTAATTAAAATATAATTCTATCACTTTCTTCTAGTTTTTTTGTTTGTTTATTTGTTTGGTTTGGGTTGGGTTGGCTTTTTTTCTTAAGTCAAGGTCTTCTGTAGCCCAAGCTGCTGTGGAAGGCTGGCCTCGAACTCCTGACCTTGCTGTCTTCACTTCCAAGTGCTAGGATAACAGGTCTGTGTCACCATGCCATGTTTATGAAGTGCTGGAGACAGAACCCAGTGTTTGGCTCAAGTGAGCCAAACACTTTAGTGACTGAATACATCCCCAGCCCTTGCAATAACCCTTTTTCAAAAGTATCTTTGGCCGTCCTTTCAAACCCTCCAGCAAGGTACAGGTATCACAAAATCAGTCATTGGTTGTATGGGCCCAAGAAAGCGGGAGCCTCATCTTTGATCCCCTGATGGACGTAACATTTGAGAAATCCATATAAGCCACATTGCCAAGGCTTCCGGGAATCTAGTCTGATTCTTCTCTTCTCTCTGTGGAAGAAAGAATGGTTACACCACCCAACGCCTGACTTCAGGGTTCTGGAACATTTCGTGGTGGATGGCCGATGGCAAGCTGCAAGCCTCGTTCTTTTCTCAATTTCTAGAGGACAGGGTGCAAGCTGGACCAGGAATCAGTTTCTGCTTGGCTCTTTCCCTCTGCAGCTTCTCTTGGTGCACAGGGCATTGCAACCTGACAGAAGGCAAATGGCAGGGTTTGTATGTCCTCAGATAGGCATGTGCAAAGCCAAAAGGGCCGGCAACAGTTCAAGAGGTGGAAACGCTCCCCATCTCCAGAACCTGAAAGCCCTGGGCTGGGGGACTGGTTTGAGGGGAGGGCACTAACAAAGAAAATGGGACTATGAAGAAGTTGTTCTGTTGATTTGTTTCCAAAGCAAGACTTTCTGTGACCTCCCCGGAGGAAAGGTGGCCTTAAGAAAGACACTAACCATCATCGCGACAAGTTCCTTCAGGGTTTCTCAGGCCCCGAGAATATATACACAATGCATTTACAAGTTAAACTATAGTCACACCTCTCACCTTCCAGTGCCTCGGTTTCCCTTCAGTGTGTATGACCCTAGAGTAACTTTTTCTTGATAATGTTCTGAAAATAATCGAAAGAAAATGATGCTAGAGCCTGGGCTGCCGGTAAAGAAAAGCGAGAGACAGTGGAGAAAGGCGAAGAGCCCTGCTTTGGGGGACCAGCCCAAACGCCAGCCAGCGCTCACCCTCTACATGGAACAGGCTGCCAGATAAGTCCTCGCGTTCCTTCTCAGATGGCAGGTGGACTAGTAGACTGTCCCGGGCACATCAGGTCCAGAGCCTCCCCAGCCCCCACCCTCTGCCCGTAGGCTAATTGATCGGGCCTTTTATTCCATTCTTTATCTTCTTCATGACCTCCCCTGGTCAGACTTTCCAGCTGAACTTCGCTAACATAAAGAAACCAACCCGTTTCTTTACGCTGGGGAGGGCACAGAAGATCAGGGGCACTTGCATTGCGCCTGTTTCCAGACGCTCTGGAGGCTCCCTCTCCCACTCCTTGAACACAGCCTTCTAGGTCTCTACTAAGGCACGCCAGTGAGCCTCATTTCCGCACAGGGTGTGGTGGATTGGTGCAGGGTCACCCCCACGGCTCAGCACCACCCCACCCGTTGGGGCGCAAACCAATTCTCTGACACCTCCAGCAAGCGGCTCTAGCGACCGCCTCGCTGCCCTTGTTATTTTTAGCTCTGAGGCTGCACCCTCCTACCTGCAAGAGCTCGCCCCGCTCTCAGACTCGTTTTGCAGGATTTGTGCCCCAGGAGGCTAACCTGACCCACACTTGAATAAACAGCAAGCTGCGGGGCGATACCGCTGAACCACCCGCACTGAACCCTTATTCACCGCAGAGGAGAGGCTACCTACCACTGGGCATCCCCATCTCCTTGAAGTCTACAGCCACTTAGAAACCCAGACTGATTTCCCAGAGTCACAAATAAATAAAGTGGCAAGAAAGGCCTAAGGTGAGACTCCTCCAAGTTGCTCCAGGGCGGATTTTACACCCTGCAGGAGATGATCTCAGTGGTTGGGCTAACCTTGAAGGTACAAGAGCCAGAATGAGTTACCGGCCCTCCAGTGTTGAGTTCATATTGTGACGGGTTGACCAGGAGTATTATTATTTTTTCCCCCCACCAGCCAAGAAAGAGGTACTGCTCCTTCTACTCCTGAGAACTCTCCATTCACCAAGCCCAGCAGCAGCCCCCATCTGGAGGCCTTCCTAGAAAGCGGGATTTGAAAGACCTGGAGAGATAAGAAGCAGAGAGGTTGAGAGGTCTCTTCGGACAGCCTTTGGCTGATCCTCAGGGAGCCGAGCCTTCCTTTGAGCTAGTTAATGAAACCTACCTAACAAGGAAGCTCCCTCATTTCTACATAAGAGAAGCACATTCTAGGGTATGAAACCAGCGCCTCAGAATTCTGTTCACTCTGAAACCTGGATCTTTGTACTTTCTCCTTTCCTGCATATGAGGGTGTCGACCAGAGTGACAAGTGAGCAGCATTTCAATGAACAATGAGCCTTGCTCGGGCTCCGTCTCTTTTCTCCCTTTCTCACTAGTTCTACAGGGACCAGTTGGACAATCTCTGCCGTGTCCAGCTTTAGAGATAGAAGGTGGTGACACACCCACCGCATGGCTGAAGGACTAGCGTTTTTTATTTTATTTTACTTAGATTTTTTGTTGCTGTTTTGTTTTGTTTCTAAGACAGGATCTCTCTACAAAGGCCTGACTGTCCTTCCTGCACTCACTATGTAGACCAGGCTGGCCTTGAACTCAGAGATTCACCTGCCTCTCTTGGGATAAAAGGGATGTGCCACCGCACCATGGTCCTGAGGATTAGTTTTAAGGAGAAGTAATAATGGCTGTTGTCATTCTTTGTTACATTTTAATTAAATGCCAATCTCTTTACCTTAGAGATTCTTAAGTCTAGTTGGGGGTGTGTTCCATTGAGAAACTGATCCCCCCCCCCCCCCCCCCGCCTTGCATAAAGCCAAGCATAGAAGACTATGCTGGTGATCCCAAAGTGACTTTCAGGCCATCCTGTCTCCCCACAAAATGATAATTTATTAATAATGATTATATTATTATTATCCTGCTGTGTTGTCTCATTAATAATTCAGATGGATTTTAGGAAGAATCTGTAAAAACCATTCACAATGATACATATAATTTTTATTGCAGGTATAAAAGTGCATAAAACCCTTTCACAATGAATTGAGAACTGGAAATGCAAGATCAGTAAAACAAACCCCACCACTCAGTCTACCCCAGAATATAGCCCGAGTGCTCTTTCCTACTGGGCTCTGATTCTGCCGCAGCACAGAGCTTTGATTCACAGGACACAGCTTTCACACTCAGCAGCACAATGTCCTTCACCCAGGAGAAAACAAGAGTCAACATAGCAGGAGAGAGGACCCCAGGGTCACTCAGTTCAAGCCCCACGGTAGCTAGTCAGCCACTTATCTGCCTTTACTGCTAGCAAAGGGATCCAATGCTAGAGTGTATGTGTAACTAATTTACAGATCACAAAACGTATGGCTAGTGGCACCTATGAAAAGAAATGCTGATGGGTTTCCACAAGCTAGTTATAATTAGATGGACAATTGTGAAAATAATTATAATTATATGAGTATTTGCATCTTTTCTCCAACCACATACTTACAAGGAAAAATCGACATACTTTGGATCCCTGACAATTATCTGGCATTTTTGTGTTTCATTATCTCACTTAATCCCTGAAATAAAATTCAGCTTTGTATTTAATGCTATAGTTACCACCACCACCCCAACCACCACTCCCAACACACACCTTTTTCATTTTTGAGGAAAGAAACACAGAGATTCAAATGTCTAAGGCCACCCAGCTAACGAACATCAGATTTTTATTTCAGATAAAGTCCCTTCTTTGAAGAGAGGATATTAGGAAAGGAGGGAATTTTGTTCAGATTTGGGTAGATTGATTCTGTGTGTTTTGCATAAAGTATGGGAGTTTGGAATAGAGCACCTGCCTTGGGGCATCCAATCTTCTCCTAATTCTTTGACAGGTAGCTCTCTTCAACCCTCTCTCTTCTCATTTTCTCTGTGGTTCTAGTCAGTAGCACTTTAACTCAAATTGGTACACATAGTTCCTTATTGGTAGCAACTAGTTTTTTTAACTAACATCTGACTACACTGACAAGGTCCTTCAAAAAAAAAAAAAAAACTGGCATCTGAACCTGTGTTCCCCACTCATGCAAACCCTTCCAGGAACCTTTTTGTAGCAGTGGCCGCCATCTCCAGAAAGTATTGGATACTCGAACTGAGACCTCTCCACGTAGTTAGCCACCCCACTCACACACCCCGTTTGGTCTACAGCAGTGGCTCTCAACCTTCCTAATATTTTGACCCTTTAGTACAGTTCCTCATGCTGTGGTGACCCTCAGCCATAAAACTATTCTTGTAACTACTTCATAACTGTACTTTTGCTATTGTTATCAATGGTAACATAAATAGTTTTTGGAGATAAAGGTTTGGTGGCAGGGTTGTGACCCACAGGTTGAGAACCACTTGTCCACAGATCAAATTGTCAAAGGAAAGGAAACAAATTGGTTCCTTTTGCTGTTCTCTGAATCTGGGTCATGCTGAAGGATGCAATGAAGTTGGAATGTGGATGGTTCTCCAGTTTTGTCCTGGTATAACACAATTTGTGGAAGCTCCAGAAAGAAAGACAACCTTTGTTCTTGACCTTTAATTATGTTGTAATTATGTCTGGAGAATGAGTATCACAGGAAATGAGCTACTGGAGGACAAGGTAAGAAGCAAAACAAACAACAACAAAAACAAATGAGCATAGTATGAGCTTTCCTCGAACCCAGGGACAATGTGTTTCTACATCGTATTTTGGAACTTCTATGTGGATAGGCTGATGAAACGAGTTTTTAAAGAATGGTCATCAATATGTTTGATTTTTAAGAAAATCAGACTTCAGGTGTCTTAGGTTTGGGGTTTAGCTGAAACCAAGCCACACCAACAATGTGTCTATTTTGTGTTGCTATACAAGAATACCATAGACTGGGTAAGTGACAAACCACATGTATACTTGACTCTCATTTTTGGAAACTGGTGAATCCAACATGGAGGGACCACATCTGATGAGGTCCTCTCACCACACTGTAACATTGAAGAAGGTCTCATGGAGAGGACACTTGGGAGAGGGAAGGAAACTACCCTTATCATTTGAGGGTTCCACTACTCCTTCCATGATGGCATTCACTCACGAGCGAGCACAAAGGCCTTGTAACCGAATCACCTCCCAACACTGCTGTATGCATTAGGAATCACACTGCCCATGCATGACCTTCAGGGGCACAGGCAGCTATAGTTTTGCCAGATGATTGGGCATGACTGTAGTTTTGGAGATTTCCATTTCTTTCTGGGTTCTATGACCTCTATGAGTCCAGAATTTCAAGTGTTGGTAAACCTTTTCAAAAAAGGACCAAGCACCAAATATTTAGGCCATTGGTTCTAAACCTTCCTAAGGCTGCCACCTTTTAATACAGTTCCCCATCTTATGGTGACCCTCAACCATAAAATTATTATCACTGCTACTTCATAGCTGCAATTTTGCTACTGTTGTGAATCCTAATGTAAATATCTGTGACCCCTGTGAAAGAGTCATTGGACAGAGAAGGGGTGGTGACACGAAGCTTCAGAACTGCTGGTTTAGGCTCTAAGAGGCACATACCATCCTCTTCATCATTCCTTCCTTCTCTTTCCCTCCTCTTTTTCTTCTTCTACAACTGCTTCCAAATAGACAGGCCATCTGTATTAGTTTCCTAAGGTTACCATAACAAAGTGCCACAAATGCATGGCTTAAGCAACAAAAGATACTGTGTCTGTTTGGAAGTTATGAGTCTGAGAACTAGGTAGGTGTTCACAGTGGTAGCTATGAAAATATGCCTCGCTACTGGTTTGTTGGCCATCTTTGGTCCAACGTTTTTAACGTATCATCCAAGTTCACATGTTGAGCCAAGACAGTCCTATTATGTATCCCACCCTGTACTCAAACTCACTGCTGCTGCCTCAGCTTCCCAAATGCTGGGATTGCAAGTGTGAACTACAGATTCTGGCTTCCCACATGCTCTTAAATGCAACTTTGGCACTTTTCCTCTCTGGAGACAAGGATCTGTGTTCTTCTGCTTGGAACTGGGTACATCAGTTTTTCATAGCTACTCTATCAAATGACCAACATGTCTTGAAATAATACAGATCTCTTACAGGTTTGAAGGTCAACATTCCAAAATAGGCCTTAGAAGGACAAAATCAGGGTATTGACAGAACTATGTTCCTTATAGAATCTCCAAGGAGTGTCTGTTCCTGACAGAGCTATCTATGTTCCTTATAGAATCTCCAGGGAGTGTTTGTTTCCCTGCTTTTTGCAGCTTTGAGAGGTTGCCTGCATTCCTCAGCTCATGGTCAGTATCACCCTAGCCTGTTTCACCATCTCCTTTTCTGATTCTGACCCCTTTGAATGCTTGCTGAAAGGACTGTTGGAATTATATTGTGTCCAACTAGATAATCCAGGATAATCTCCTTATGTCTTGGGCCTGGATTCAATCACATTTATGGAATCCCTTCTCCCAGGTGAAGTAACATAGTCATTGGTTTGGGGAAGAAGATGTGGACTTTGTAGGGGACCATTTGTTCTGTCTGACATTCAGAGAAAACACCTGACTACAAAAGAGATGACAGTGTGTAATACCCGAGGCTAGGTCATGAATGTGCTTGCTTCCAACTGGTTATCTTAACTCACTTGCTTTTAGAGCCCAGTGGCCTCTCCATGCTATCAGGAGTTCCAAGACAGTCCAAGAACAAAGTCTCCCTTGAGAGGCCATGTGTCCATAGGATCTGGTCAGCAGCCAAGTTACCTCAGCAGATAAGACCACTCATTTGAGTCCACATAGCTGTCACATCCGCCCAGGGCCTTCAAGTCTGAGAGGCCCTAGATATTGCAAAAGAAATAGAAGTTCTTTTACTGTGTTGTGTTCAAAGCTTGGACAACAGATAAGACAATAGGATAATCCATAAATGTCCCCCAAGACCCATGTTTAAGGCTTGGCCTGCAGCTGGTGGCTCTATTGGAAAATGATGGGACTTTTTAGGGTTTGGGACCTGGCAGGAGAAAGTTAGACCACTGAGGTTGTCCTCTTTGGAGGACTATCGGGATGACTCTTCAATTTTCTTCTGTTTGCTTCACAGTGCAATAAAGTGAGCTGCTTTGTCCTGTCACAGGTCCCTTCCATAATGTTCTATGTTGCCACAGGCACCAAAACAACAGACCCAAGAAACCATGGTCTGAAACTACTGAACCTGTGCAGTGAAACCAATTTTTAAAGTTGATTTCAAGAGGTGTTTTGTTACAGTGACAGAACACTAACATACTCTAAGACACTGGAGTGCTTACCATTTATCTCCACCAGCATCTCCACTATTCAGCTTCATCTATCATGGCCAGCACAGTTTCACATAAGTTAGCAGCCTTTGCTCACCACAGTGAGTCATGGAGGGTGTGATGGTTAATCTTGACTGTCAATTTGACTGATCTGGAATCTACTAAAAGATATGCCACTGGAAATATCTGTAAGGATTTTCTAGACTGGGTTACATGAAGACTTACCTTAAACGTGGGTAGCATCTTTAAGGAGGGCAGGCTTTTTGCTTTCTTGTCTTCCCAGTGCTTTCATATCTTTCTGGTCAAGTTCATTTACCCTGTTTGTATTTTGCTATCTAGCTTATCCACCCTGTAGTTGTTGCTATTACTGCTTCTTTTCTTGGTTGTATCAGAGAACCTGGGTTCTTTAGGCTCTCCAGGAATTTTTCAGGCCTTCAGTGCCAGCCACATCCAACCTCAGAGCTGAGCAGGGTCTGGGTTCTCAGCCTCTCCAGCCATTTTTTTAATTGGTCACCATATCCTGTTGGACATCCTAATGAATCCTTTCCTTGTAATGTATTCATTCTATCAGTTCTGTTCCTCTAGAGAGACCTGACAAGTACAGAGGGGAAGATAGAATAAACAGTGTCGCCCTATACTATGAAAGCCTTAAGGATGTGGATGCTCCTCCCTGATGTGCTAGCCTTTGTAGAAGAGACCATTTCCCCCTCTGCCTGGTGAGTTTCAGTGTATTGGCATTTTCTTGTGGAGTTCAAAGATAGTCACACCTACAAATATGGTACCATAAGCACCTTTGGTTTCATTTCTGGGATAGGTTGCTGTGGCCAAGGGCTAGAAAGGACTCACCTGCCGTACTTGAAAAACTAAGATGGAAGCCAAGGAGCTTTCCATTTCACCAGTGTCCATGATTCTCAACCGTTAGTTTCACAGATCTGATTTCCAGGAATGGCTGTCGTAAGTTACCAGAGGATGAGTGAAGAGTTTCTACATTTTCTTCCTGTCTTACAGGCAGAAGTGCAATACTAGCTCTATTGTGAGCTAGAAAAGTTGTATAGAGCAACAGCCATGAAAAGTTTAATTAAGAAGACATCAAAAACTTTCATTTTTAATGTTGTAGATGATACATTTATAAAAACAGGTGTATCAATGTAATGAATTCTGAGTTTTATTAAATATCATTTTTCAGATTATAATACTAATACTATTTCTTTCTCCTTTTTCAATTTAGAAAACACATGAAAGAAACAAAACAAAACAAAACAAAAAAGCACTCCTGTGAGCCTTTCACCTACAGATAACGGCTGCTTGCAAAAATGTTCTTGGTCAGTTCATTTGCAAACATACACATCCAAATTTTAAATGGGGGCTGGAGACATGGCTCGGTTGTTAAGGACACTTGTTACTGCAGAGGACCCAGGTTTGGTTCCCAACACAATAGTCCATAACTCTAGTTCTAGGATAGCCTCTTGACCCCAAGGATACAAAGCATATACATACTATATAGACATACATATATATATATATGTACATATATATATACATACATACATATATGCACAGACACTCATACATATAAAAGAAATACATCTAAAGCACTTTTAACTAAAACAATCCAGCACTAGATTTCCAGTCTGCTTTAAAAAAAAAAAATATGTAATTTATTTGTTCTTTTAAATTTCATTTTACATTCCAACCACAGTTCTCCCTCACCAATTGCCTCCCTCCCCCCAGCCCACCGCCAGTCCATTCCTGCTCATGGTAAGGGCTCCTATGAGGAGTCAACAAAGTCTGACATAATAGGCTGGGGCAGGACCAGGCTCCTCTCCCAACATTAAGGCTGAGCATGGCATCCCTCCATAGGGAGTGGGTTCCAACAGCTAGCTCATGCACCAGGTTTGTATCGTCCAGCCTGATTTGTTAAAAACTAGCCTTTTAAAGCCACGCAGACTAAATAAAGGTGCACACCTTTAGTCCCAGGACTTAGGAGGCAAAGGCAGGTAGATCTCTTGAGTTTCAGGCCAGCCTGATCTACAGAGAGAGTTCCAGGTCAGCCAGGACTACACAGAGAAAATAAACAGGCAAAATCAGATATTAAGGGGTGAAAGCTGAAAGATCAGAGAAACAGAGCAGCCAGCTACTGGAGTTTTTACCTCTACAAAATCTCAGACCTAAAATGTTGAGATCCTGTCTCTACCCATCCTTATCACTTCCTGTCTCCCATTTGTATGGCCCTCCAGAGCTCTATGGTTAACTAGTGGCTAGCTCCACCTCTGATCTCCAGGCAAGCTTTATTTGTCAGAACACAAACAAAATATCACAACTCTGTTAAGGTGGAAGTGGGAAGAAATGCTGGGAGGGCCACTGTACTCTCTCTGATGGGCAGGGCTGGAAAACCTAGGGGTTCTTTTTTTTTTGTCTTTGGGGATGAGAAACCAATATTTTTTTTTCCTGGTCTCCAGAATGACTGCAATACATCTGTTTATCCACTAGGTCTATTCAGCACTAAGTGTAGGCTGGCCCATGCTATGGCTGTCCTGTCAGAGGGGTGAGTAGCAGCCCTGACTAAGGGCTATTTAGTGTTTGTTCTAGACCTGTTGCTAGGCAGGACTCTGTCACTGCATTTAAACGTGTTGTTTTCATGAACTCTCTAAAGCAACGGTTGCCTCTGTTTTACAGATGAAGGAACAAGCATAGCAAAGAAATAGCTTCTACTAGAGTATAGACAAATGGTAGCCTTGGGACCCAGCCACTCATAGTCCAAATGAGAGTCCATCCTCTTAATGGCTAAATGATCTATTTTGAGCAAAGTACTTGACTTCTCCAGGTTATACTTTCCTTACCTGGAAATAAAAGCTCATACCCTTCCTTCACAGTTCTTGCATTAACTCTCTGAGACTTGCTTTTGTTCTTTCTTTCTCTAATGTCATAGATGAGTACAGTGTGTTTTCATGAGAAGTTGGCAGGCAGCAATGCATAGAAAGTTCAGTGTCTGGCACTTGGAGCTGTTGATTCATGCTATGAATTGGCATTGGTAGCATTGTGTTTTATGTTGTAACACAATTTTGAGGCTCTTAAGCCTTGAATCCCCTGCTGAACTCACTGTTGTTCTGTCTGATTTCCAGTGTTCTTTCTTTCCTACCCGAAGAACAGCTGCATATTTAAGCAGAGAGACATAAAAAGCATGGCAGATAGTCACACCGCCGCCACAGATGTCCCTGCCTTGGCTGAGGACAGAAGACAGCAGCCAATATTCACAGCGGCCTGCAGATGTTTCCCTTTAACATGGATCAGAGGGTCCATTATGGACATCGTGGGTTCTGCAGACTTTTTGTGTTCCAAATGGAATATTGCAGAATATGCCTGGCTCCATCCAGCACTCACTGAATACCTATTCTGTGCTGGGTTGCTTTCTAAACACAAAGATGAATGGGTCACATTGGTGGTCCTCTCTGACACTGTAGTACACACAAGGCGACAACACCATAGTTAACCATGGCAGACTGAAGAGTTCTGTGTGTGGCAGAAACAGTGGTTGATCTTAGAAGATGTTTCTGTCAGAGAGCCTTGGAGGAAGATGAAGACTGTGTTGGGTATGCAGGGTCTTCTTGGGGCTGTAAATAATGAAGGGACTTTAAGAATAGAGCCAGGGTTGGAGGTGGATGAGATGAGGTGTGGGCAGATGTGGAGTGAGTAGGGTACACGGCTCTCCCACCCCCCACCCCTCACAGCTTCCTCTCACCCAGTCACTGCCCACCTGCCATACCTTATGCTGAGGCATTAGCAGTAGATTGCTGGGTGAGGGCTCTGGGAGGCAGGCTCCATCAAGTACACTTTCCCCCACCTTTTTTTTTTTTTTTTTTTTTTTTACCTGTTGATGCCTTCCTTTTCGTCTGAGACTGTGGATTGGGTTCTTAGAAGTGAATCTCAAGTTTGTGAGGTGATAGGAAGAGTAAAGCCATAGAAAAATAGAAGCAGCTCAAGCCCCTTTTGAGTAGCAGCTGTAGGGATTCAGGCATTACACCTGTCACCTGGCAGAATGCACTCAGGCAGGATTCCATGAGTACTAGTCTGCAGGTAGGTGTAAAGGACCCTTTTAAAAGTCAGACCATGGCCACATATGCTCTCTTTTGCTTTCTATTTTGCTCTTTCCCTCCTGCCTTTGGTTGGCAACCAGCTACTCCCCCTTCTTCTTTTCCCCCATCTCTCCCCATCTCTCACCATCTCTCCTCTTCTGTTCCCAGTGCCTCTATGTCTCTTCCCTTTTCCCTCACTCCCTTTTCTAAATAAACTCCTCATTTAAGCTCTATCTGCCTGGCATGTTATTCCTGCAGACTCAGTCACCTTCACCGGCTATGGAACCTGCTATGCTCTCCCATGTGATCCCTTACCTTGGGACACTAACAGGGGACCATCACTCATACCCCCTTTTCCACCTTTTATTCTTATAACTGTAACGACAGAACAACAGCAGCCCCAGCCCAGGGTATCAGACCTCTTTATTGCTTACAAGGTAAGAAACATAGCTCTATGCTTATACCACTATGCTTTGGATATGCAGTTACTAACAGCCCAAAGCATTTCTAATTAGTAGAATTAGGAGCAATGGTAACTCCTGGGAAACGGCGCATGGGGCATGTGTGTGTGTGTGTGTGTGCGCGCGCGCGCTATAGCATAAAAGGCCTATTCCTAGCCTGTCATGATGGCTCACACCTATAATCCTAGGGGGGTGGACACCAAGATGGGAGGACTGAATAAAATCAGGACATGGCTACTCCTAGGCAATGTTTGAGGAGAAGTGTATTCTTTTTTAAACTTATTTATTATATATGCATCATTCCCTCTGCATGTATTCCTTAATACCAGAAGAGAGCACCAGATTTCATTATAGATGGTTGTAAGCCACCATGTGAGAGCTGGGAATTGAACTCAGAACCTCTGGAAGAACAGCCAGTGCTCTTAACCTTCGAGCCTTATCTCCAGCCCCAGAAGAGAAGGGTTTTATTGTAGATATGAGAGTGAGAACAGCCAGAGGCATCTGGAAGGGTCCAGACTGAACTGGACCAGCAGAACATACCCAGCCATTGAATGAAACACAAAATAAAAGGAGGAGGTAAGACTGCTTCTAAAGCATGGAGAAGATTTTTATTGTAAATTCCAAGGAGAGAGCAGGCAGAGGGAAGAGTCCAGGCTGAACATGGCTCACAGACTAAACCAGCCCACAAGAGGAGAGACGGGGAGGGTGAGCAAGAGGGGCCATCAACCAAGACAGGAAGCTTGGGCCAAGAGGCCAAGAGGCCCAGAAGACAGCCTTGCCAAAATGTCCTAGTTATGTAGGGATCAAGCTAGGGGTGGGGAAGCAGATACCCAGCCCCTGGAGGGAGAGCTTTAGGGTAGGGGGTGGAGTAAAAAGTGCTGGGAGGAGCCACAGGTACTGAGAGAGACTTGTCCTGGGTTTTTTTTGGGAAGGATCACCTTGAGTTACAGGCCAGCTTAGGTTAGAGTGAGACCTTAACTCAAAAATGAAACAGTGTCAGGTATAGTAGTGCTTGCCTTTAGTTCCAGCACTGGGAAGGCAGAGGCAGGTAGATCTCTGTGAGTTCAAGGCCAGCGTGGTATACAGAGCGAGTTCCAAGACAGTCAAGTGAGACCCTGTCTTGAAAAAGAGAAAGAAAGAAAGGAAGGAAGGGAGGAAGAAAGGAAGGAAGGAAGGAAGGAAGGAAGGAAGGAAGGAAGGAAGAAAGAGGAAGAAATGCAAAGCAAACAAGAATGAGTTTTTTATGTAGTCGACTGCTATCGGAGTAGCTCAGTGGTAGAGTACTTGCTGCATACATGGGGCCTTGGTCTCTATCCGCAGCAACACCAGACAATGAAGTAAAAGTCTACTCCTTATTTAGCAGAAAACGGGAAATGGTGAAGATCTGAGAATACTGTTAATGTGGAAGTTGTGTGTTGGGGAGATGTATTCAGCAATGGAAGAGAAAGTGCTCAGAGTCAGAGACTGAGGGACAGTTTTGATGACTGCTATGTGATCTCTGGTCTCCTGTTGTAATATTCTCCTCTAAGTCATACATGCGTAATTTGATATACACGACACTTTCTCAGTTATTTAAAAGGTACTCATAAAAATGTCCTGCATTGCTCACAGATAATACAAAAATTTAATCAATTAGTATTTTTCTCTGCTTCAAAAATGGTTCCTTAAAACCCTTTGCATCCAGGCTGTGGTTCACTCTCCCTAGTTTTTTCTTTAAAAACTGAAGAGCTAGCCAGGTGGTGGTGGTACACGCCTTTAAGCCCAGAGGCCAGAAGGCAGAGGCAGAGGCAGAGGCAGGGGATCTCTGTGAGTTCAAGGCCAGCATGGTCTACAGAGTGAGTTCCAGGACAGCCAGATCTCTTATACAGAGAAACCCTGTCTCCAAAACCAAAACAAACAAAAAGCTGAAGAGCTGCTGCCTGGGAGAATAGTGACAGAGAGGGAGGCCGGTGAGGAAGGGGACAGGTGAAGGCATTTCTTAGGGAGAACTGACAGGTCTTGGTCAGAGTTTAAGTGGGTGAGAGATAACTCTACAACAAGGCTTATGTCACTGAAAATTTCAGGAAGAGACTGAAAAGCATGAAGAAGGAGTAGGTTTGTTGCTGAGTGATGCCGGATACTGGGCTCCTTTAGCATTGACTGTTGGAGCTGAAGCATTAGGGTTTGACCACATTCAGACATGAGCAGGTGGCTCAATGGTGAGTGCTGTGTATGTGTGAGGAGCTGACTTCAGATTCCCAACACCCACACAAAAGTCATTAAAGATGCACTTGCCTGTAATCTTAGAGCTGGGGTGTGGGGTAGGTGAAGACAAACAGATCCTGGATCCTCTAGTGCAGACAGTAGGCACCAGGGTTAGTGAGAGCTGTTCTCACCAAATAATCAATCGAGTGAAAAGCAATAGGGAAAGACACTGGATGTGGCCCTCTGGCATCCCCACCCACATGTGCATGAACACATACATGTACCTATGAGTAACACACACACACACACACACACACACACACACACACACACACACACACACACACACACACACACACACACGCGGCTCCACTTCAGCACATTATTCAGGGACACTTCCAAAATGACCTCCTGCTGTGACTGCTTGGATTGGAGGATGTAAGGATCAGGGAGATACACTTGAGGACCTCCCAGTTCTTTCATTTGTAAATATTTGTTGAGTGTCTACTGGTAACTGGGCTTTGTGTGCAGACAAACACAATAGGGTTGACTCCCAGCCCTCAAGGCATTTGATAAAGAAAGACAGATAAACTAACAAAAGTGCAGTGATCACAATTGAGAATGCTGGGACTAAGTGAAAGGCTGGAGGGCTGTCCTGGAAGCGCACAATAAAAAGAACCTTCTGAGCCACCTTTAATCCCAGCAGAGGTGAGCAGATCTGTTAGTTGGAGACCAGCCTGGTCTACAGAGCAAGTTCCAGGACAGCCAGGGCTGTTGCACAGAAAAACCCCTGTCTCAAAAAACAAAAACAAAAACATAAAAGGAAGAAGGAAAGAAAGATTTCCTGCAGAAAATTCGGAGACAATAGGAACATAATGAAGCGTTATGCTTGTTCCTTTGATCATTAAGTCCAGATGAGGTTGCCAAAGTGAAATTTCATGTCCTTGCTTTCAAAGGCAATGTCATGTAAGCATTAAGACCTGAGTTCAAATTCCCAGCACGACTATCACACACATCTGTAATCCAGCACTGAAAGATGAAAGCAGGAAGTTCCTAAGGGCTCAGGGGCCCATCAGCCTTGTCACTCAATCAGTATGTTCCAGGTTCAGTGAGAGACACTGTCTCAGAATAAAATAAAATGGTGGAGAACAATAGTGGGTGGCACTTAATGTCAACCTCTCTGGCCTCCACATGTGTGTCCCCCCCACTCATGCACACATATGCATACATACTCTTTATACATACAAAGGGCTCTTTTTTTTTTTCTCCAAATCTTAGGCACAATGAATTAATTAAAAAAGGAAGCAAAGGAAAGGACATGACTGCTTGTAGGTATGGTGGAGGGAAAGGCTTATTATATAGATAAAAGGGAGATTGTAGTCAGAGGCAAAGATATCTGGGAGAGACCAGAATGGACGTGAACATACTGAGCTGGGCCATGTGGGGAGAGAGAGAGGGAAAGGGAGCAGAAAGAGAGGGAACCAGGTGCGCAGCCTAGAAGACAAAGGAAAAAGAAGGGTGGGTAACTAAATGTCTGGGTTCTACAGGAAGAAACTCTGGGTTGGAGAGTTCAGGGTAAAGGGCAGGGTATGCCAGCCACACAGTGTAACAGGTAGGGACTGAGGGATGCTGGGAGAGCCTGGCATCCAGGTTTGGCTTGGATATGTTAAATAGGCACCTCAGGGTGTCCCAAGTTTGAAACCTAACATCGTGAACAGATGCAATCTTTCCTAAGGACACAAATTTTCTTTTTCCTAAGTGAGAATGACAGGTGGATGGTGACATGCATGAGAACACTCTTGGACATGATAACATTTTAAGGGCCCATGTATGTGACATGCACATTGAGACATACAGATTCCAGTGTACTGCCCCAGCTTTTTTCTTTGTAAGGCCAGCATATTGGCATATTGGTCATAAGCTAAGGATGCCAGTGCTGGAATCTTACTCCTTTGGAAAAGAGGAGACAGAAAGCCAGGCAGAACACAGAAGTCATGGAACACTAGATGGTCAGCATGGTCAGTGTCCCCTGTGCCAAATACCACAAATACCACTTGGTTCCGATAGCAATGTCAACCATGGAGAAGTGTCCCTTCCCTCTTCTATCAAGGCCTCACAGTATTTTCCTTTCTTCCAAGTTTCTTAGGCTATTCCACTGACACTGCAGCCTCCTTAGGGGCACAACTTCCTGAATCCTGAGAGTGTTTGTTTGTTTGTTTGTTTGTTTGTTTTAGTTTGAATAGTGCATTGGCAAATTTGCATCAACATTTTAAAACTGAGTATTTCATACATTTTGAATCCTAATTTCTGGCTTCTCTTTCAAAGTCATAAGATCTGGCAATGCTGGGGTGGAATGCTTCAGATGGCAATAATGACTAGTGTGGTAGTCTCTTGAGATATGGTGTGCCCCCACCTCCCTGGGACACAGGTGGCTGTACCTTAATTTCATGACTTCTGTTTTGTTGGGAAACATGTCTTGGTGTTCATTGCTCTTTCTCAGGCAGGAGAATAAAAATAAAAAGACCAAAAGCAAATAGCAGTAGTTTCTGGAATAAAATCCAGCCAGTCTCAGGCATGAGAGTCTGTGTGACCCCTGCAGCTCATCTGTACTTGATACGATGATGCTCTGCATCCCAGCATCCTTTGTTCCTTCAATGGGTTCTAATCCCCACTCTTTCTCACACTAGTGGTGGGCCCTTGGATCATCCTTCCTACATCTTTAAATGATACCTTAGGCTCCAAAGCCTTGCCTCTTGCAGACTCCAATGAGCTGCCTCCATGCCGGCACTCTGGCAGTACCCTCCCCATTCTCTATTTGTTTCGCAAGAGCAGCCCAGGGTTCCATAAATACTAAGGTTTGAGGAGGCAACCCTGACTGAAGACTGACCAGGAACACCTGTGATAGGAAGTGAGAGGAGGGAAAAGCCACTCTCTTAGCAAAAAAAAAAAAAAAAAAAAAAAATCAACCCAGTCAACCCAGAGATAAGCAGAGGGGCACACACCAAAGTGTGCATTTCCAAAGTCAGGATTTAACAGACCCAAGAGTGAAGCAGACGCCATCAGAATTTTTTACATTTTAAGTAAAATTGCATTAAATATTAAAAACAGCATTGTGCTTTCCTTCCTTAGTCCTCCCCTCTTTCCTTCCTTCTTTCCCTCCCTTCCTTTCCTCTTTCCTTTCCATTTTTAAAGGAGAGCTTCCTTTCAGAAGGGTTGAAGGATCATTTAGAGATCATGTCTTTGTTGCGTACTCATTCATTACAGCCAGAGCCATAGAGGTCAGGGAAGAAGTCCTCTTAAAAGTTGATGGTCCCGTAGTTCCCTTGATAATGGCATAGAGATGGTTTAAGTAACCACTTTCTTATGTACAAACAGAAGGTAAGATGTCCACCAAAGCTTAGAAAGCTCCCATCTAGAGCTCTTCTGGTCGCTGAGCATCCTGGGAGGGTAGTAAGGAGACCAGGCCCTCAGATCTCCAATCTTATCAGAACTGAAGTACCTACATCAGTCTTTCTCTGTCTGCGTTGTTGATGCCCAAACTGGCTGTTTTGTTTTGGTTTTTTTTTCCCCCTCCTGAGAATGCTTATGCCTGGGGCATGCTTCTGGGTGTTCTTAAGACTTAAATGGTATTGCTTAAAGAGTTAAAGATCTATGAGGCCCCATGAAAGGTTGATAAGGTAAACCACTCACCCTTTGGAGATGAACCCCATGCCCTTTTCCAAAACAAGGTCTGAGAAGCATGGAATGCATTTACCAGCTCTGGGAATTCTATCACCGGGAGGCAAAGATTAACACAAGGATTTTGCAGTAGGAAAAAGTTCTCCATGTAATTAATCATTTATCTTTGAGAGCAGAGTTTAATTTCATTTATCAAGAGTTTACCATTTCCTTCTTAGGAAAACTGCTTTGGAGGATCTATTATATCGCCAGAGACATATTTTTAGTCTTATCAGTTTGAAAACTCCTCCTAGAGATGGAAACCTTTTCAGTGTGGGGCACATCGCCTTGCTTGTGTCTATGTAGGTGGCAGATTAGGTCTTGTTTACAGCTCCAATAGCTGCTTTAGCTCTGGGCAAGGAGAAAGTTACCCTGAACAGAACTAGCCGTCTAGAGGTGGGGGGGGGGCACCTGACACGACACAGAGGTGGCCCCAAGTCCAGTCCACTCTAGGAGCAGCTGAGTTCCACATCTCACTGGATTTAAGTGTTCAGAGACTCAAGAGAGGATGCAGTTCCACCCATTGTACCGATGGCAATGTTAAACCTTTGATTACTTATTTAAAAAAAAAAAAAAAAAAAAAAGGAAAAATGGGAAAGGAGGGAGGTGGAGAAGAATAGAAGTACATTCTTCTTAGGATCTGTGGTTAGACAGCAAGAGACACCTAAAATGTTTTGTTTGCTTCCTGAAGAAATAAAATTTTGGCTCGCCAGCCTCCTACATCTGATTCCCCAATTGAAGGCTCAAATTACGAGCAGGTTGACTGGTTTACTCTAGGTTGGAATAGCGATTTTTTGGAAGAACTTGATTCCTTAATAAAATGGGTTGCTACCTTTATTCAGCGGTCTCTCTTCCAGGAGTACTAGGCGTGCAACACTTTTGATTTCATGGTACATGCTCAGTTTTTAAATGACGCCCCCCTCGAGGAAGCTTGCGCTTTGGGATTGTGGTGTTGGTGGGAGGCAAAAGCCCTCTGCAAAAACATTTGAAAATGAAACACTCCCAGTGCATAATCCCTTCCTCTACTGCACGCGGTCTTCAAGGGAGTGAAAAAGAGAAAAGTGCACGTAAGCCCCTGCCTACCAGAAGCCTGTGCACATGAATCTCTGGCTGCGGAGTGCTGACATTTGACACCGCTCTGAACCCTGAAGGCAGCTGGTTGCTGGCCTCTGTGTTCTCTCCCACCCTGTTCAGACTGGCTCTCTTCCGCCTCTGGCCCAGTGCCCCAGCCTCTCCTACTACAGAAATGGCAGGCTAGGGAAAGCCTAAACCAAAGCCTTGCCAGTTCCATCAGTTTTCCACCTTCGTCAGAGGCCTTTCATTCATCAGTGGCTGCAAAGGCGCTGCTCGATGAGCGACTGGAGATGACTCTGGTAGGACCCCACCAACATCTCCGAGTTTGTAAATGGTCGTAATTAATGAAATCCCGGCCACCGTGCTTCCAAGAACTCCTTGGGTGAAGGAAGGGACAGGACTAGAGACGTCCGGGCTTCCGTGGAGCGGTAGTCATGGAAGCATTAGGGTGTGGTGAGAGATTAGGCAGCGGCAGAGCCATTGTACCTTGCTTTGATGTACACTGGGGTCTAAATTGTTTGCCTTCCTTTGGTACTTTTAAAATTAAGATTCCGTGTTAATCCCTAATTAATTCCAAGATCAAGCTTCTATTTTAGCTACTTGAATGAGTGATGTTGGAATGCTTTTAGGGAAGCAGAACCATAACAAAATATTTTCCAATTACATTAAATACCTTGGGGGCATGGTTATTAAGCATGGCTGAATTAAGTGTGGGATTTTAAATCAGAACGACATGATTTGAGATCAGAAATCATTTTAAGTACTCTGGGATGGAGTACTTAGGACAACAGTTACACAAAGAAAGAAAAAGAAGGGGCCTAGAAGCTGCTATTAGAAAAAATAAAGCAAATTCACTTTAGTACAAAGTATAGAGTAATGGATTGTAGAACTTTAAATGTTTAAATATTAAATACTCACTACAAAACAAGAAGAAAAAAAATGGTCATGTGAAAAGGGTGGAGATAGGGATGAGGGGCCGTGGTGGCCTGGAGCTTTGTCTACCCTGAAAGCTGCGAACTTATGTGGGACTTTTGCAGGTTCCTGACATGGGTCAAAGACAGCTGACCTGGGCTGGATCCAGGCAAAACTATGAGGTAAGTTCAAACATAATGAGTTACCCTTGTAGGCATTCCCAGCATTCCCATCTCGTCTCAGCAGGTGTCTGTGTCCCAGCCCAGGGAGGAGAGTAAGACCATGGTAACCAATCAAAGAGCACAGAAGTAAGTGCTAGCTAAAAGCTTTGGGGGGCGGGGGGGGGGGGGGGGAGGGAGTCATGAATTAGGACAGTTAGACTCTATCCAGACTGTGAATCCGAAATATTTAGGAGGTTAGGAGGAGGGAATTGTCACCATTCTTACATGCTTGTGAGAATCTCTCCCCTCCCCGTGTGTGTGTGTGTGTGTGTGTGTGTGTGTGTGTGTGTGTGTGTGTGTGTGTTTGTGTCTGTCTGTCTGTCACTGGAGAATCAAATCCAG
Organism: Cricetiscus sungorus; assembly: GCA_030556225.1. Lineage (NCBI taxonomy): Eukaryota > Metazoa > Chordata > Mammalia > Rodentia > Cricetidae > Cricetiscus > Cricetiscus sungorus. The sequence continues at coordinate 2,127,099 of JANBXA010000635.1, forward strand.
GTTTTGTGTATGTTAGACAAGTGTTCTTTTGTTGAGCTAAAACCCCAGCCTGAGAACCACTTCTATAATTCAGCCATCTATCCGGACACAAGGGTACTCAGCCATCAGCAGTGTGTGTGGGGTCATGGAGGCCCACACTGACTTCTGCAACACCCCAGCTCTGTCGTGAGCACCAGCTCCAGCAGGGCCCTGTACCTGCTATCCAGGCTGCTAACTACTTTAATGTCAACTGCAACAAAGACTTTGTTTAATGAGGTTCCTGGTCAGCCAGTAAAGACACCCATGGCTCAGTGAGACATATACATTAGCTTTGCCATCATCAAAAGATTTGGGTTCAGCTGGGTGTGGTGCTACATGCTTATACTCCTAGCATTCTGGAGACTACAGCAGGAAGGTGGCTGAGAGTTCAAGGCCAAATGGGGTCATATGATGAGATCTTGGTTTTTGTTGGTTTTTTTTTTTTTTTTGTAATTTGCCAACATGCAAATTAGGCACTCTTACTGGAAACTTCAAAGGCTGAAATGTTCTTAAGGTTTGACATGATGTTGATAAGGGAGTCATTTCATTGTAGCCTTATATGATGTGCCATCATCAAAACACAGGGTCAGGAAGATGGTTCAGTTGGTAAAGTATTTGCCATTCAAGCATGAGGACCTAAACTTACACATACACAAGCATGTATACAAACACACACCCACACACAGAGCCAGGTCTACTGAAAACATTGTATAAAATTGCTATGTATGTGCAGTGCAAATAAGAAACATCCGCACAATTAGGTCTGGGTCTAAGTCACAGGCCATCTCATTGTATAAATGTGAATATCTCCAAATCAAAAAATCTAAAAGCCAAAATGCTTCTTGTCCCAAGCATTTCAGAAAGAAGGCACTCAAACTGTACCACGTGTGAACACCTATGGCAAGCAGATGGTGAACCTGCTTCTCTCAGATACAAATGTGTAAGGGGGTAAGGGGACTCCTATGACAGAAACACAGCGACCACACCAGGGCCTCCAAATGAAGACAACCTGGCTACATCGAGCTTGGTGTCTAATCTACAAAATCCACTAAGGTCTCATTGGTTCAATGTTAAAATGTAGGTAGATTTCTTTGACCTCAAAAAGCAGCTGCTGTCTTTAGATCCAAAGGGTGTTAGATCTCCTCTTACTGACCTGGCTGTCAAGTGGAGATTTAAGAACACAGGGCTCTGCCCAGACCTGCCGAGTCAGAGTCAAACAGGGAGAAGAGTTTGCATTTTAAACCCAGAGGGAGATTTTAAGAGACTAACCTAAAGACGAGAACCTTGAGTTTAGGAGTCAAATGCTGAAAGCCACTCAGTGCTGGTGATGATACCACCCTGTGGTCCCTGCCCCTGAGACTGTCAGCACGTTCGGTGGAGGATCACTAGAAAAGTGTCTGATTGTGTGTGTGTGTGTGTGTGTGTGTGTGTGTGTGTGTGTGTGTGGTATGCATGTGTGTGTATGCTTGTATGTGCGTAATTATTTGAGGCACTGTGTCTAATATGTGTGGCAATGTGCAGAACCGTGTGTCTATCTGAGAACGGGAGTGCTGAGAGAGATTGTCTGAGGCAGTGCGCATGTCAGGAACTTGTGTGTGCTTGTGTGTATCCATGTGCCTATCTGCACTGGAGTATAAACTTCTTGGGTCAGACCTTCAAGATTTATGGCTACCCTGCAGTTTGCATCTGATTTCATGGCTTTGCTTGGCCTTGTATGTAAGAGCTGAACATGCTCATGTCAATTTAAAACTTAAGGGATTAAGGGAACAAGTGAAGCATAGGCCATTCTGGAAAAAAAAAAATGTTGGTTTCAGTTCCCACAAACTTGTACATGTCAAGCATGGTGCAGCCTCACAAACATTTCTTAGAGATCTTTGTGCTTAACACAAACTGCAACTGGGGACTACAACTGGCCAGATCATATTCAATAAAGAATTATTGGCATCCCAGTAGACTCGCGGAACTTTCATTACCTCTCAAATACAACTGCAGTGTTGGCATTCACTCAGATAAGGGGCAGCACATCAGGGCAGCCTCCTCTTTTCTCCAGGGTGGGCCCAGTTTCCACATTTCAATTCAGTTTGGCCCAACTTAACATTGCTTTAGTGCCAGCCAATTTCCCAGTGCTACCCCAACTGCCACCGAACTCATTTGCAAGTCTGGGAGGAGCAGGGAAGGGCCAAGGAGAAAGATGAACCAGACCCTATCCCTGCCATAAGAAAGTTCTGAGATGTTTCCATACAAACAATCAAAGGCAACGAATGCCAAGAAGTCACTTACTCAATGTTTAGTGAGAGCAAAAAGCTTTATTCTTTTGATTGGTGGGGAAAGTATGCTTAAAGAGGGTCTTGAAAAATAATGAACATTTTGTGCAGAATTCCTTTGGGCCTTGAACTATTTCATATATGCTTTTGTTTTTGTGTGTTGTATTATGTGTATTTGTTTTCATATATGTGGGGATGCACGTGTCCGAAAGCGTGTGTGTGTGTGTGTGTGTGTGTGTGTGTGTGTGTGTGTGTGTATGTGTGTGTGCCTGAGTGTGCATGTGTGTGCGGCCTGAAGTGAACATCAGATGTCAACTCTCCACTTTTCCGTCTGTCTCCAATTTTATCAAACAAAAATCAGTCAAGTACTGGCTTTGCCATTTACAGACTGTTTGCATATTTAATCTCCTTGCATATTAATTTATCCCTCTTTGTGACAGGGTAAGGATATGCATGTGGTGTGTGTGCACATTAAGTAAAATGACATTTAGAAAATACTTTGTGTGATTTCTGCTCATAGGAAGCAAGCCGTAGCTTTAACTTTGAGATGTAACTTCATCGGGGAAAGCACCTGTTGTTTTAAGGGCTGGGAGGAAGGGATCGCAAACAAAGAACTCAGAACTGAGTCCTGAGAATTGGGCCCTGCCCTTTGTTTCGTTTCTTCCATTAGAACAAACGAAGTTTGGATTACTGTTCTGAAAAGAGATCATTTAGGAGAAGCTGGGTGGCTGTAGAGCTGGATCTGACAGAGGGTTCCCAACCCCAAACTCTGTACCCCAGGCCACACCCACTGGCACTCTTGCCTAAGCCTTGTTCCACTTCTCATGTGTGTCCTTGGAGGACCAGGAGGGCCTGGCTCCTGTTTGCACTTTACTGGCAGGCTATACCAGCTTCTCTGGGCCACACCCTGCCCTGGCCTCACTCTGAGGTGTGCCTTTCCCCTTTGACCCATCGGTTATTTGAGAATGTGTCTTCTACTCTCCAAGGATCTTGGAATTTTCCAGATACCTTTCTCTCCTTCGTTTGCGTTCATTCCGTTATGCTCTGGGAACAGTTTTTATGTGATTTCTCATCCTTTAATTTTGCTCAGGTTTGTTTTATAGCTCAGGACACAGTTTCTGTTAATGAATGTAAGGGCTTGTATCCCACTGATGTGAGGTGGATGGCTTATAGGTATCAAACTGCTAGACAATGCGGCTTAGGTCATCATTTTCTACCTGCATGTTCAATGAGCTACGGAGGGAGATGTGTCGAACCTTCCATTTGTCTAAGTGGCCATCTTTTTATTTGCGAGTGTGTATGGAGGTCAGAAGCTGCCATCTGATGTCTTCCATTTTATTTTGTCATCACTAGAAGTCCAGTGCACTATCCATCCACCACAGAGCCACATCCATTTTATTTTATTTTTTTATTTTTTGCGAGGGGCTCTCTATAAGCTAGATAGATGACCAGCTCACCCTGGGCATACTTCTCTCTCCCTCTAAAGTGCTAGAGTTACCATGTGTGTCCCTGCTCCCAGATTTTTCTCCCCCACCCCAAATTACATTCACTTATTTGTTTTGTGTGGGGAAAGAGTGCATGTACCACCAGGAGCCTGTGGAGTGTAGTTGACACTGGCAGGAATCACTTCTTCCCTCCCACTGTGTGGGTTGAACTCAGGTCGGCAGGCTCGTTGGCAGGTGCCTTTACCCACTGGGCTGTTTCCCAGCTCTCTTTTCTTTCTCTCGGGTTTTTGTTTTGTTTCGGTGGTGGTGGAGATCCGCCTGTCTCTGCCTCCCAAGTGCTGGAGGATTAAAGGTGTGCACCACCACTGCCCAGCCTTTCTTTCAGTTTTTGCCTTGCTTGTTTTGAAGATCTGTTGTTGTTAGGAGTGTACGATTCAGTGTTGTTATGTGTTCTTGGATAACTGACTTCTTACACCACTCTTACAGTCATGATGGCACATGTCTGTAATCCCAGCACAGGGGATGTGGGTGTGGGTGGGGAGGTGGGTGGGGAGGGCAGAGACAGGCCAGCTTGGTCTACATAGTGAGTTCCAGGACAGCCAGAGCTACATAGTGAGACCTTATCTAAAAAAGATTCTTTACATTTGTTTATTGACTGAGACAAGTTCTTGCTGTGTAGCCCCGGCTGGCTTTGAAGTTTTGATCCTCGTGCTTCAGCCTCTTGAGAGCTGGGGTTACCTGTGTTTCACCATGTCCCACTGTCCTTGAGATCTGTAATATTCTGGAGTCCGTTGGTCTGAGCATAAGTGTAAGCGGCCACTCAAGCTCTCATTCAGTGTTCTCACATTGGGTCGGGGTCCCTTCTGCTTTTAATCAAAGCCTTCACAATTCAAGTGGACTTATTGTAGATGGCGTGCAACTGGGCCTTATTTTAGTCCACTCAGCTTTGTGAATGATGTATTTGCCGGGTGTGGGCTGCAGAGATGGCCTGGTGCTTAAGAGAGCTTGCTGCTCTTCCAGAGGACCCAAATTGGGTTCCCTATACCCGTTTTGGTGGCTCACAATCATCTGTAATTCCAATTCCAGAGTATATGATGCTCTCTCCTGGCCTTTGCAGTCCCTTCATGCAAGTGGCATACACTCACACAGACACATGCATATGGCTTTAAAAAGTAAATTTTTAAATGTTGTATTTGGGTTACTTACATTTAGGATATTGATATTATTATGCTAAATTCTACTGTCTGGTGAGCAGTTCCTATTCACTGTGCTTGTTGTTATTATCGGTCTCTACCCCATTCCTGCTCTTGCTGGGTTTAAGTAAGCATTTTAATATGCATTTTTCTCTTCCTTTGACTGTCCTATTTTAAAAATAGACTTAAATGACTAGGAATTAATTAGTATTTATTTTATGTGTGCTGGTGTTTGCATGCATGTGAGAAGGTACTGGATCACCTAGAATTGGAGTTACAGACAGTTGTGAGTCACAATGTGGGTGCTGGGAATGGAACCAGGTCTTTTGGATGAGCAGCCAGTGCTCTTGACATCTCTAGCCCCAAGTGACTGACTAGAATTCTTATCTACTTTTCATTGAGCAAAAGCTCAGCCCATTGTGTTCCCTGAGCATCATGTGGAAGATGCTGAGAGGCTGTTTCCTTCACAGAAATCTTTTGAGATGTTTTGTTTAAAATATCCTGGATTTTAATATAATGAAGTAGAAGATATTGTTTTTATATATGCAGGGATTTTTAAATCTATAACCAGTAAACCAATTCACATAAAATATAGAATAGTAAATCTGAGTGAGTTAAAATACTGTCCTATAAATTTCATTATAGTCACTTTGTGTGTGTGTGTGTGTGTGTGTGTGTGTGTAGGTTCAAAGGACAGCTGTGGGAAGTCAGTTCTCTCCACCAAGTGGGAGCCCAGGTGATTCAGTTTGGTGACAGGTGTTTTTACCCATCTATTCATCCCATCAACCTGTGTTCTGCTTTTTGAATTTATTTTTATTTTATGAGTGGGGTATGCAAAAATGTAAGACTGTATACTGTGTGCATGCTATGTCCAAGGGAACAAAAGAGGGCATTAGATACCCTGGGAGTAGAATTACAGACAGTTGTAGCTGTCATACGGGTAAGGATTCAGGTACTATGCTGGCCTGCCCCTGTCACCTGGTAGAATGCACTCAGGCAGTACCCTGGTCAGCCCAGAGTTCCAGGAATACTAGTCTGCAGGCAGGTGCAAAGGACCCCTTTCAAAGACAGACCTCTGCCACTTACCTCTCAGGCTCTTCTCTCCTCTTCCTGCTCTTTTCCAGCAGCTTCCCACTCTCTCTTCTTGCTGTTCCCCTGCAGCAGACAGGACTTTTCCAGTCTCTCTCTCCTCTCTCATGTAATCTCTTCTCTGTCTGTGTCTCTTACCTCTTTTCTCTTTCCTCCCCTTCCCCACCCCCCCACCCCCGACTTTCTAATAAAACTCTCACTGCCTGGCGCCCTGTGTAGGACAAGGGCAATCCAAACTGTCCTCCACTCACTGTTTAACCAGCTCCAGATCTATGTCACACCCAGGACCAGTCCTGAGTCTTGTCACCAATCCCTGTGCCTTAGTGTGACAAAGTCATAGAATCTTCACTGGCCAAAGGAAGCAGAGATTCTGAGAGCCAGCTGGCTGGTTTAACGACTAGAATGCCTGGAATGTGTTTACCCATCTGTTTAACAGAGTTGTCCACACACAACACAAACAACGTTCAAACCGAGATCATAAATGCTAGACAAATATGTTGGTGGCAGAACTTTGACACTAATATGAAACAATCCTGAGGACAGAAAGGAGCTCAAGCAATTTATTTCTGATTTTAAAAGAAGCCTCCTATCTGTGCTAAAAAGAAAAAAAAAAGTGATAAAGTGTTTAACAGCAACAAAGGATCTACCACCCATTCCTCCCTTACTCTTTCAGGTTCAAAATCTCTCTCCACCTCCTGAGTCAGTAAAATTTATATATATATATATAAACAAACATTTGAGTTTTTTCCTCCACCAACCCACTTCCACCATCATTCCCTGTAACACCCTGGTTGGTTGTCTGTCTCCAAGAGAGTCATCTCATTTCCCCGAAGTCCACATCCTCTTGACAGCAGGGATCAGTCCTGCTTTACCATGTTTGGTTTTAGGTACCAGTGAGCATCTCCTCAGCAGATAGCCTTCCTTGTCCTCTGGCTCCCATGCTGTCCACGGCACGTGTTCTGGGTGCTTAGAACTGATTCCAACAGCTGATTTCATGAATTGCACTCTTCCTGTCTTTTAAAATAGAGAATTTAAAATTCCCATCTTCAATGGTTATTACTGTGTTAACCTACCAAAGGAAAATAGTGGGGTGCCTACAATAGGCCAGCTGAATAGCAGCCATGGCACTGCCAGTTTGGAACTGGCTGGCCTGTGGTCTGGGGCCTACAATAGGCCAGCTGAATAGCAGCCATGGCACTGCCAGTTTGGAACTGGCTGGCCTGTGGTCTGGGATTTAGCAAGGTCAGGGGTTCTCTGAAGTTCTCCATACAATTGGACCGTCTCCTTTTTACTCGGCACCTTTGAATTTTAGTTTTCAAAGCTTCCACATCCTTGAACAAAGAATGATATGCTAATAGTACACATCCTGCTTACAGGTATATGGAAATAGGAGAGACTTTTTGACATATTAAACTTATATACTTTATAGATATCGAGTCGCAAAGGACCCCCCCCCCCACACACACACCTTGTGCCGCCTTCTACACTCAGTGTTCTGTGAAATAAGCACCCTGCCAGGGCCTTGGCACTTCTAAGGGGCCATTCTCAGGTACTCTGGATAATGGATTTTATTTCTGTAATAGTTTATACTCTATAAAAGATAAGCTGTCTATCGGCCATTCTTTCCTCTTGATAAGCAGTGATGCTTCTTATGTACTCCCAAGGAAATGAGAATCAACTTAGCTCCATTTCAGTCCTCCCTATTTATACACAAAGTTTTCTACCTCAAGGATACCTTCCAACAGAGCTCTAGTATTCACCCTGCCCTTCCCCCACCCCAGCATCTTCTCCAGAGACAATGGTCCTTTTCAGTTGCTTGGCAACATGAGGAAGACTTGCATTTTCTCTTGGTGATAAGGGGGGGGGCAGCCCTGGTTTGAGTCTGTTGTTCTACAAAAGCAGCATTATAAAGTAAAGGAACATTTAAGACTTCTGGTTCCCTCCCATCCACACTCTTTAGTTCTCATCCTGAAATGAAGCATGTTGTGACAGTCTCATGCTGCCACATTTCCAGGATTTTCAGGCTGCAACATTCTGGTGGAATCCTTCTCAGTACCACACAGAAGACGCTGACATCAGGGGTGGAAGGTATCCCCTTGGTCAAAGCTCAGCCACCCAGAGCTGTGTCCATGATAACCATCTGTGTCTGCTCTAGATTGGACCAGGAATGTCTCCCAAGGCTCTTGAATCCCTGGCTTGGTGCTATTGGGAGTTGGTAGAAGCTTAAAAAGACTAGCCCTGGTGGGGAGCTGATGTCACTGGAGATGTGCCCTAGAGAAGGACTTTGGGGCCTTTGTCTGAAGATTCCAGTCTTCTTTGCATCCCAACCAGGAGGTGACTGGTCTCATCTTGTGTTGTCACTATAATGTACTGTCTTCCCGCAGGCCTGAGAACTGTGAGGACAACTTGACTATGAACTGAAGCCTCCAAAACTGAGCCTAAGTCTTTCCCCTTCCAAATCAAATGCATGAATACTTCATTAGTCCACAGAAAGTGCTTAACACAACTATGCACTATTCCGCACTTTGATACGTTCAAGCCGTTCAGTGCTGCTGTACCCACTAACAGCCACTTTCAGCAAGCTCAAAGGAAGCCATCTTAAATCACTACCACAAAGTCTGTTACTTTTTGTATATCCTATATACTCACAGTGTAAGCAACCACAGAGAGAAGCCAGAAAAGGAGGCCCTCATAGTTGACAGAATTCAAAGGGAAGGAAGGTGGAGTCCCACAAGAAAAATTCAGCAATTTTTTAACCACCTTGGGATTTGAGTCAAGGGAGTATAATCATTGGAGCTTGAGTGGAAAGATATCTTGGCAGTGGGGAGCCAAAGAATACCACAAAAATCACTGTAAACATAGCAGCTTACAGCTCTTCTCCAGGGAAAGTTTTCCTGAGAGCAGAAGCAGGAACAAGTGTAACAACTCTGCTCCTTCTGGGGTGGATTTCCCCAGCAAAGCTCTTACTGTTCCCCTGGGCTCCAGAGAAGTGTTACAGCTCTGCTCGGGTCTGGCAAAGCTTTATACCACACAACAAACTCCACTTGAGAGATTTATTGGGAAGGAGGAATCCACGAGGGTGGTTGCCTCTAGGCTGAGAGGCAGCAGCAAACTGAACAGGGTACAGAGCTTATATAGGGTTTCTTGGGAATGGGGAGTTTTCCAGAGTGGCTCAGGGTTGGTGGGGTTTCATAGCCTGATTCTGGGGCAAGCACAGGAATTGGTGGGATTTCGTGCTCAGGCATTGGTGGGATTCTGTAGCCTGACACTGGGGCAAGTTCAGGGGTTGGTGGGATTTCAAACCCTGTTCCTAGGGCCAAATCAGGGGCAGGGTATTCTTTCCTTGGCCCTTCTTGCCCTGGGGGTGGTGGTGGGGTGGTGGCTCATCTTGACTTGTAGACGTTCAGGACTATAGAAGGTCTTTCCTATAGACATATTTGAAATTTTACTCACCAATACCAATTTACCCACCCCTCAACCCTCGAGTCATGATTTCTGCACTTGTACACCATCGAGGAAGGCCAGGCTCACTTCACTCACTGTTCTATGGTTATGAGTCAATTCACCCATATTTTATTTGGCAGGTTTCACTGTTTGATTTTAGGTATTTTAGTACCTGCTACTTTTTGGATTTCATTCATGATAGTCTAAGGTACAGAAAACTTACTTCCTTATGTAATTTTGTTCCAACACAGGCTCCATGCATTCACACTTAGATCCATTAATTATTCTGCAGCTATTTGCTAAAGATCCCCAATTGCCACACCAGTAATACTAGGAGTGATACTACAGTGGGGCAAACAGCTAACACCCAAGATGTTTCTAGAACCAGGCATCACATAACTAAAGACTAGACTCTGTGTCACCACCAGGAGAGGTCCACCTGGGTAGGGGAGGTTAGAGTCAACTTTGTAGACAAGATGGAGTTTGGCTTGTACCTGCATTTCCCTAAGTGGTAAAGGATGTCCCTGTAGGCTCTTGTTCTGAACAAGTATTTCCCAACTCATGGTGCTATTTTGGCCAGCCTGGGACTCTTTGGGGGTTTGAGCCTGGCTGGCAGGTAGATTTTCATTCGTGAAGTGTGTGCACGTGTGCGTGTGCGTGTCCTCCAAGTGCTGAACACACAGATGAAGTTAAATGGAGGTTTCTCTGGAACTCTTGCTGTGACTGGCATTCTGAATGGAGAGCTATAAAATACATGTATGAAGCAGGAAATCAGATATCAAATTAGTCATTAAACTTGTATTAAGTAGTTTTGACAAAAGAATCAACCAAATTATTTAAAAGGACATTATCAAAAATGATATAGTAATATCTATTGGGAAACTGCAGTTATATCCCAGATGAGCATTTAGTGACACAGAAAGATGTTAAAGATCTAGAAAAGGTGGTAAGTGTAACATAGTATTCTTATGCAAAAGTAGAAATATACTTGCATAGAAAAAGAACGAAAAAGACTAGCTATTATTTTTGTTTTTAGCTATGGCCTATAACCATCAACCTCATTGCCCATCAATGGATGAATGGGTAAAGCAAACATGATTCATTCATAGAATGAAAGATTATTATTTTATGTGAAGTAAGCCAGATGCAGAGAGACAGGGACTGCATCTTCTGTAATAGGAAGAGATAAAAAAAGTCAACTTACAATAGAACAGTGATTGTTGATACTAGTTAGAAAGGCAGGCTCAGGGTAGAGGTTGGGCTCAACCAGGGCTATTTGTATGTAGAATGTTAGAGTCCCACTAGTATGTACAGTTAACATGCACTAACAGGTAATATTAAAAGTGTTCCCACTTGTGGGAAATATTGTATTTTTTTTTCTTTTGCTTCTCTGAATTATCTTCAGGGAACATAATTTTTATAAGATGATTTTCAAAAATAGTTTATTTTATGCGCATTGTCGTTTTGCCTGCATGTATGCGTGTGTGAGGTTGTCAGATCTTGGAGTTACAGACAGTTGTTAGCTGCCTTGTGGGTCTGGGAATTGAACCAGGGTCCTCTGAATGAGGTATTCTTAACCAGTCTCTAGCCCCACAAGATTAAGTTTTATATTAAATAAGATATATATTTATATAAATTTGTGGTTACATAACAAAATAAGTGCTAAACATATATAAACAATTCTTGCAAATACTAATCAAATAATTATTTATATTAAATAATTAAACAACTACATGTAAGTACATGTAAGACTATAAATACATAAAATAACAAAAATACTAATGTTAGCTATTCAAGATAATTAGATAATATTAAAAAGGATACAATGCCCATAACAGCAGAGGCTCAGAATAGCTAATTAGCAAATCCATCAAGTACCAAACCCATCAAGTACCTCAGTTGATTCTGAAACGACAGGAGCTTCTGAATGGAATAAGCAAGACTCCAATTTACAAAGTAGTATGCTTGCTCTAAGTACTGCATATCAAACACCAAGCTGGCCTGGTATAATTAATATGTGCCTTTATTTCTACTTCAGCTTCCAAATGCCAATGCCAGTGAAACACTGGCATTGATTAGCCCAATAACATCACAAAACAAGCCATCAGAACACTAAAAAGTACAAAAAACATATTTAAGATGGGAAAAATCTATAGTTAAAATTAACGGCATTTTTCAGTCTTTATTCCCCCTCACACACACCACATTAATCTCAACATACAATATCTCATTTACTCCTACAGTTTTATGACTTGCAAGTCATGTTAGACAATGGAAATTAATAGAGTTCATATATCCTGCCTGGTGAGAGGTGAGAGACAGAGTCTGAGCCCAGAACTTACCCACTCTGCAGTTTACCTCTTGGCCACTTGGAAAGTTTTGTGCACATTGAAATCTGGCAATTAGTTCTGCATGATGCTAATTACAATGTTGTTTTTGAGATCAGAGGGTTTCAAAGTCTTGCCAGGGAATTATTGGCAGAGGATATAGATTCCCTTGAGTTTTCACATGGTGGAAAACTTTGTTTTATAGTGTGCTCTTCCTTCCTTCCTTCCTCCCTCCCTCCCTCCCTCCCTCCCTCCCTCCCTCCCTCCCTCCCTTCCTTCCTTCCTTCCTTCCTTCCTTTCCTCCTTCCCTCTTTCCTTCCTTCCTTCTTTCCTTCCTTCCTTCATTCATTCTTTCCTTCCTTTCTTCCTTTCTTTCTTCCTTTCCTCCTTCCTTCTCCCCTTCCTCCCCTTTTGGTTTTTTGAGACAGGGTCTCTTTACATAGCCTTACTGTCCTGAAACTCACTATGCAGGATAACCATGAACTCAGAGGGATCTCTGCTCCCTCTGCCTCTAGAGAACTGGAATTATTCCATGCCCACCAAGCTTGCACTTTCAATATGGTTAGAACTAGATTTTTTTCTGATGAAAATATGAGTGTCAAAAAAACAAAAAACAAAATGAAAGAAGGGAAGGAAGGATCGATATATAAAATAAAAAAAAATGATTAAATCAGGAAAAAAAAAAAAAACCAAGAAGGAAAGGGAGGGAGGGAGTGAGGGAAAGGAAAAGAGGGAGGGAGGAAAAAAGACACATGGCCTGTGCTGCTAGTGAGGCCTATGTTGATGTCCACGGTCAGTGTTGCCATCCAAGGCCATGTGGTAGTTCTTGGTCTTTTTTTGCCCCCTGAAGCCATATTGCTGTCCATGGGTCATACTTCGGAAAGGACTCTGTTGACATCTGTGGTCTTCACTGCCACTGGGGACCATGCTGTGTCCATGGCCTGTGCTGATTCCACAGGCCATGTGGATGTTGGTGGTCTGTGCTTTGCCAGAAACCATGTGGAAGTCCGTGATCCATGCTGCCTATAAGTGTAAAGGGCAGGGATTTTCTTTTGCAGTGATATTGATGAGAATAGACTAAAGGTTGAGAATGAGAGACATGGGTTTCTGTGACAAGTCCAACCCACCCCCAAAAAGAAACAGTCTAGACAGAAAGCCACTGAAGAGAACTCTTGGCAATTGTAACAGGGATGCTGAAGTGTGAAGTGTAGCTCTCCACAGCTGATGGCTTCTGGTGGGGTGGGGAAGGACTCAGTTTTCTTTAAGGGGCTGGCCACTAAGAGTTTGACCATGATCCAGTGAGTATATAGGCAACACAATTTTGTTTTCTTTTTTTTTTTTTTGTGGGGGGGGTTGGAGGTCACAAGGGGGAGGTAGACCTGGAAGGACTGGGAAGGGATTGTGATGGGGGACCTTTATGTGAAATTACCAAATAATCAATACAATTATTATGTAGGATTAAAAAGAAAACACCCAAAAGAAAGGAAGAAAAAAGAAAGTCTGACAGAAAAAGAAAGACAGACAAAAAAAAAAGTTCCTGCTCTGGGCTTTCTGAATTGTGGAGCACTTGATCCATAGACTTTTTAATATTTTTAGTGTCATAATATTGTCATGACACTTATGACAATAAAATAATGGTATAAATTGCAATGATAATGATAATAATAATACACTGAGTGGAATAGGGGTGTCTTCTGTGAATGGAAGATGAATTTTAAGTTTGTTTCTTTTGTAATTTCTGTAGCAGCTGCAGAATAACTTGGGACTTGAGCCAGGCTGCAGTGGCCCATCCCAACAGCTCCCCACAGTACCAGCCGTTGGCAATTATGTCTGTCCATCTTACATTAGTGTCTGATGCTGCAGCCAGGCTGACAGATGAGGGTTTTGTTTTACAGGTGGTCACTGTCCCTCAGGGATGTCGCTCTCTGATACAGTCTTGTTTCTCTTACCTTTATTTTCTCTTTGACCTCAGCAGCTGCTTTCTTGTATTGGTTTTATAAACCACCTTACATGGTTTAGGAAGGAAGATCAAGATACATAAACGCACAAAGGACCAATCTCCCGAGTCCCTGTGAACTTTTCTCCTTGCTGATACACAGTTCCAGGCTAAATAGCTTTAGCTAATGGCTTCTAAGTGGCCCTCGGAGTGCAAGCTGAGGATTAAAGGTCTCAGGAGCTGATAGGATCAAACTAGGTCACACCTTTGCCCTGGCAGAGGACTGAATAATTCTCTTTATTTCCTGCTTCCTTCTTTCCTTGGTATAAAGTTGCAGTCATTTTTAATCAGGCCACATATTCCGGTCATTGGGGAAAGCTGGTAGAGTGAGAAGAGCCAAGTGGAAGACAAACTTAGTCTGTGCTGCCTGCACAAAGGCAGCTGCTCTGACTGGCTCTGGTCGTAGAGTGTGAATTTCTTAGCAATGACTGCTTAAGTTGCCTGTCAGGCTATCACGTGGCTATTTCTAGTTTTTAAATACAAACATGCCTGTGCACACACAGAGAATCACAGGGAATGCTCCATTACGTCACAATTTATTTAGATGCTCTTGAGAGATCACTTCACTAAAGTGATTAAGTAGCTACTGTACATATTTTAAGTGAAGTATTTTAACAATAACAACATTGTAGCAACTGTTAAATAAAGTAAACCAAAATGAAATGAAATAATGTAAAGTACTAAGACTGTTTCTTCACCTAGGCCTTCAGCAAACCCCATTACTCACTGAGTCTCGAATGGTTCAGATGGAAACATGGTTTATGGCAATTGTGGCTGTCTCTGGAACTGAAGTGGAGGTGGCAGGAAGCAAGCAGAACTCCAGCTAGTGTGTGTGTGTGTGTGTGTGTGTGTGTGTGTGTGTGTGTGTGTGTGTGTGTGTTGTTGTTGTTGTTGTGGTGGTGGTGGTGGTGGTGGTGAAAGATAAGGTTTCATTGGCCTTGAACTTGCAACTCTCCTTTTATTTTATTTAGCTTCTGCAAGGCTGGGACTCATCCCAGGCCCAGAATGTGGCCCTGATCTTTTCTAGTGGGCTAAGACGACAGCGAGCATGACTTAAGAAAGCGAGCCTCCTGCTCTGGCTGGGTGGCTTCCAGGGGGAAGCAATGAGGCTCCCTTCTGTTTCTCCCCTGCTCTAACTGGTTTTGATCTTTTCATCCCTCCCTCAGACTCCTCAGAGCTGGGACACAAATTCAGCTCTTCGTAATAGAAAGAGGGAAGGCAGGAGGTTAAACCAAACTGTTAACTGTGTCTCTTCAAAACTGACATTTAATACAGGGTGTAAATCACTAGGGGGGCCTGTTATTCCTTCAGGAATGCAATTACATAGGGTCAAATAAAACATGAAAGAAACCAACAAGTTTTAAAATGTAGTATGTGCTCAAGAGCAGGCAGGAAGGAATTCGAAGCAGCCCAAAAATGCTAACACTCACTGCTGTCTTGAGAGAGGGCTAGGAGAGGAGGACTCTTCACCGTAAGGATCCTGTGGAAAAGCCTGGGAAACCCTGCTTCTCAGTTTGCAGGCCTGCAGGCCTTTCAGTTTTTCCAGGATGTCACTTTCATCCCCCAAAGGGGTCTGCTGGCCACCACCACAGAGCTTTGCCAGCACTGCCCTCAGGGGAACTCTCACTGAGTACACAAGCTATGCAGAGTGGGCCTGAAGGCTGCTTCCTTCTGATTCTCTTTTGCATACTAAAATTCAAAAGGCCAGAATAGGCCTTAATTTGTGAATGGGAACATTAATGCTGATGCTTGCTAAAGGGTTCTCCTATGTTTATGTGGCTACATGATGATTGTGTAACTTAGTCACTGGAGAAGTTTAACATGAACTTGTATTTGATTTTGAAAAGTGTCTGTTAATAATTTGCTGTATTTTGAATAACTTGAGGCCTTGAGTAGGGTCTCTTTCACTTTAATGGTCTCAGGAGCCAGCTAGGGTGATCACTTCATGTCAGCTTTCAGGCGTGTGTGTGTGTGTGTGTGTGTGTGTGTGTGTGTGTGTGTGTGTGTTAGATGCCCTGTAAGTCCCCAAATATACTCAGCTTCTAAAACAAGATGGCTTCCAGACTGTCCTACAGGGTAGTTATTCCACACACAATGTGTATTTATTGTCCCTTCATTGCTGGGCTTTGCTCATTTGTGCTCTCAAAGTATGTGTCATGGTGTATGAGCAAACGTGGAATCTGAATTCAACCAAGAGAAGATACTTTAGTGGGACGTGTGTGTGTGTGTGTGTGTGTGTGTGTGTGTGTGTGTGTGTGCGTTTGAAATGGCTTCATGTTAAGTTGCCTTGAGCTCTGGAGTTCAATGGATCCTCTTGCCTCAGCCTCTCTAGTGCTTGGGGCACATGACATGCCATCAAGCCTAATTTGATCACTTCTTTAAGTTCTGTCTTTAACCATATTGCATAGTCCATGTGCAAATTGCCTAGGGAGAGGAGATGGCTGAGAAAGGACACTGAGATTCTAGGTAAAGAACCTGGCAGAACAAACAGGCCAGAAGAATTAAATTTTGGAACCTCGTTATTACTTCTAAAAGAGGAAAGTCGTTTCAAATGAATTGTGATTAAAACGATATAAAAAAATCGCTTACAAAATGAACCAAAAGCTAAAGTCAGCTTCTCAGAGTCGAATTAAAAGGTTTAGAATCTTCATTTGGTGGTGGCACACGCCTTTGATCCCAGCACTTGGCAGAAGCAGGCTGGTCTGTAGAGTGAGTTCCAGGTCAGCCAGGGCTACATAGGAACACCCTGTTTTGTGAGAATCGGGGAATATAATAGACTGTATTACTTGGGATTTCTTGGATGAATCTTGATAGCCTGCTCCAACACCTCCCTGTCTACACTCACCTCACGGGAAAGTGGCTGGTCCTTGTGAATCCAGCTTCCAGGAGCTCCTGCTGACCGAGCTGGGCCACTTCCTGGTCTAAAGTAGGCTTGCTCCACCATAGGTCTCAGAGATGGGCCATTGCCCAAGTTCCTTCCCATGTCAGCAAATTCCACACACTCCAGGGTCTCTCCAGCTACCTCTCTCGCTCGGTTATGCTTAGCCCAAGAGGTACACCTTTTGACTTAAAGCTGAGTATGAATGTCTTGGGACTCAGTTCAGCTCTTGACAGTAGTAACCTTGACTGAGGAATCCCAAGCTTCATCCATTATACCATTGTGATGACCTCACCAAATCAAGCACATGCTCCTGCCATTGACTTTTATCACAAGTATTTCTAGACTTCGCAGTTCTCAGTTTCCTTTTGTCGATGCTCTGATCAGATGTGTTATGCTTTGTCAAAGTAAAAGAAGGTGGTAGACAGCTAGGAGGAATAGTGGCCCAGGAACTAAAGAAAGAGATATGGTACCGGGTAGGGAGATGGAGAGATGGCTCAGTGCTTAAGAGCACTGGCTGCTCTGGGGGAGGATCAAGGTTTGATTCCCAGCACTCATGCAGGGGTTCACAACCTGTTGTAACGTCAACTCTAGGGGCTCTAATGCCTTCTTCTGACCTTCATGATCAACACCAGACATGAATTGCTGCACATACGTACATGGAGACAACATTCCTACACATAAAACTAATATATTTTTTTTAAAGATGGAGACACGTGAAAGGATGGAAAGGTACCTCCCTGCAATTTTCAGAAAGCATATTTATGTGCTGGGATGGAACCCAGTCTTGGGAAGCAAGTTGATGTGGATTTGCTGTCCAGCTCAAGCGCTTCTGAGTCACATGATCTTAGGCAGGGTATTTCACCTCTGCAAACCTCAGCTCCCAACCTGTGCCATGAGGATCATTCTGATATACTAGGAGGAATGGAAGTCGTGCTCGCACAGGGCACATCCTGTACCTAGGTATTCATAAGTAGATCGGTTATGCCAGCATGATCGATCTAACAGGACAAAGTGACCCTCCAGCAGCTGCTCCAGAGCGCCCTCTGGTCTTCACCCGCTGGGCTTCTTCCTAAGCCTGTAGGAAGCCTGAGCTGTGAATTCAGCCCCCACCCACACTCCCTCACTGGCCGCAGGCAAGTCACTTATCTGACTCAATTGCTTCATCTGGAAAAGGGAGGAAAATAATGTTTACCTTCCTCAGAGGAATGTTGGGAGAAGTAATGAATGCTTGCAAAGTACCCTGAGATCTACAGATGAAAGGCACCGTGGAATTGCAAAGTATGATTATAAATATTAGTGTTATTCCAACACATTTGCATGCCTGAGTGTGTGTGAGCAAATTTGCACCTGAGAGCACTGGAAGGAAGTAGGTAACTTTCAAATAGGATTCTATCAGTGCCTCTGGCAGCCCGTAGACTTTTGTATCTGGGCCTATTATAAAACAGTCTGTGTGAGACCTGGCCCAGAATGGAAAGTCAGCATGAAGTCAACCATGGCCTGGAGTTAAGTCCTTTGCAGATGTCTCTTGGACCAGTGTCTCTGGTGCTTCTAGCTGAGGTGTCAAATCTACTCCCAAGCTACTCAGGAGGCTGAGGAAAAGTGTAAGTGCAGGCCTGCCTGTGCTACAGAGTGACTTTAAGATCAGTCTGAAAAACTTACAGATATCCATTTGAAAAATTAAAAAGAAAAATAGTTTTTAGGGGTGGGGATGCAGTTCAGTTGTACTGCGCATGCCTCACGTGGACTAGTGCCTGAGGCCCAGGTTTAATTTCCAGTATGGGGGAGAGGTAAAAGACTTGAATATGTCATAGTTCCCTACAAAAACCCAATGGATTATAACTTTCAGATTTTTCTATTTCCCAACTCAAAACACCTTACTTTGTTCTTCAGAGTTTATTCCTAAATTAACTGTATTTGCTTGTATTAAGAAAAAAAAGTCAGAAAAATCATATCGCTCAGTAGTACCAAGCTTCAGGTCTAGCCCCTTGCTTCTCTCCCTCTGAGGCCCCTGCCCTCCTATTTGGCCTTCTCCCCAGTAGGCAGTGTGAGGCAATACTATCCTGCTATTGGTGGTCACATCCTAGCTTCACTCTCAGGAGACCCGCTCTGTGCTTCTAGGAATAAACTAGTGACAACAAATGCAAGTGACAGGAGGACACGGGAATCCTTCATGCCTCAGACCTAGCCCTCAATGGCAGAAGCGGCTGCGTGAGGGTGTGGCTTCCTCCTGTAGAGGAGCATGCGACTATGAACCTTCACAGCCTGGTAAGGAAGCCAAGGCTGACTCCACACCCAGACTTCCAGCATTATAAACACTTGTGGAGTCTAGAGGAGAGCAAGGCTGTGACCCTTGTGAAAGAACATTCTAGAACCCCGGAAACCAGAGAGAGTAGGAAGCCAGCTCTTGAGTGTTGTCCCCTTTGCTTCTGAGCCACACAGGACATTGAGCAAACAGGTGGTCACCTCTGGTGGGGGCTATGGCTTGAAGTTCCCACAGGTTGTAGTTAGGACATTGTCTCCAGAAGGCAGTGTTTAGAATGAAAAAAAAAAAAAAAAAAGCTGCATGGAGATAAGTAAGTCATTGTTTCTGACCAAGCTGGTGGTGCTTTGGAAGCCATGCATAGCAGCTGGGCAGAGTCAGTTGTATGGACTTAACCCATTCTGTCCCATCACATTGATGGCTTGAGACCAGACACAGGGGCTTTGAACCTCCAAACGCTGCAAGTCAGAAACAAGATAAACATTTCCCAGAATCACTGCCTAGGCTCCTCTCAGTCCTATCATTATTTGTTTGCAGATGGGTGTGTGCCGCTGAGGAGGCCTGGAGTGGGCTGGGAAGTAAATAGAAAGGTAGGGAGAGGGGCTGGAGAGATGGCTCTGAGCTTAAGAGCACTGGCTGCTTTTACAGAGGACTGGGGTTCCATTGGAAACACCTACATGGAAGTTCACAATTGCTTGTCACTCCAGTCCCAACACCCAACAACCTGCTATGCGCAATGCATGAACATACATTTAGGCCCAAACATTAAAGGAGGGAGGGAGGGAGGGAGAAGATAGGGAGGGAGGGAGGGAGGGAGGGAGGGAGGGAGGGAGGGAGGGAGGGAGGGAGGGAGAGAGGAGATAGGGAGGGAGGGAGGGAGGGAGGGAGGCAGGGAGGGAGGAAGGCAGGGAGGGAGGGAGGCAGGGAGGGAGGGAGGCAGGCAGGCAGGCAGGCAGGCAGGCAGGCACAGGGTGAACAGGAAGCAGAGGGAGCATCACTGAGGGGCTCTGTAAGTAGCCAAGTTCCAGGGGTTTTGGGGAAGGAGCAAGCAAAATGTCTACTCTGGGGTCTTGGAGGATGCTTTTGCCTTTTAGATTTTAGCAGCAGGAGAGGGGAGGTCAGCTCTACCTGCCTTAAGATTCTAACAGAAAGAAATCTGAGCTCAGGCCCCTGGTTGCCCTAACATCTGTGTCTACTTGAGCCTCAGTTCCCTTCGTTGTGAAACAGACGAAACAGAGCTTTGGGAGAGACTCCGTGGAACGGCCACATGGTACTTGCCCTTGACAGTGATTCTAAAACTGATCAATCCATGGCCATAGCCCTGCTCTCCTGCACCATGCTACTTAGCAGTTCCTGACTTCCTGTGATTGCATCATCTGCATCTGAATTCCCAGCTTCCACAGCCTCTGGAAGCTCATGCTCTTGACTTCTCTCCCCTCCTCTGATCTCATCTGTTGTCTCTGTGCTCTTCACCCCTCCGAGGAACTCCTTTGTTGTCTCTTCCTCTCATTCCTCTGCCCAAGTCTTACTAGGCAATCTCATCTAGCTTTCTGTTGATAACTCCTGGAATCATTCCTTATGTAGACCAGTGATTCTCAGAGTGGGAACCCAGGGCCGGCAGCATCAGTACCACTTGGACTAGTTAGAAATGCCAAATTCCCAGACCCAACCTACACCTTCTTAATCAGAAACTGGAGGTAAGTTGGATTCTGTGTTAGCCCTCTGGAGGTTCTGTTGCTTATTTCATGGTGTTTGGATACAGTTTGAAGGTTTACATGCTGGGAGCTTGAGTCCTAATGTAGTGATGAGATGTGTTGGGATCTTTAGGAGGGGGATGAGTAGAATGAAATTAGGTCCTTGGGGTTCCCTGATCTTTGCTAGAAGAGATGGATGCAGATGTCTTAGGACTCCAGCCAGGACCCATTAGAATGAGTTATTTGGGAGAATAAGCTTGGCCCAACTCTCTCTAGAGACTTCCTTCTCCTTATATATGCCTCTGCCAAGGTATGATACAGCCAAGGGTAATGTCACCAGACATCAAACAGTTCCTACCACTGAATCTTGGGCTTTTATTCTTAAAATTATTGAACTAGATGGATTTCTTTTCTTTACAAAGTTCCCAGTCTTGAGTATTTTGTTGTAGCAATGAGGAATGGGCTGATATAAAAGCAAGCTTTAAGTGGCAGTTCTTAAACTTCGCTTTTGCCACTTCACACAGACATACATACTGAGGTGGCTGGATTTACATTTATGCTTGTATATCTTACAGAAACATCAGGTTTAACACATCCAGAGCTCATTAAATCTTTTGTTTCTTCCAATTTTCTTGGACCACATTTAAACAATTAGCAAATATCTTAATTAAATAATGAATGACAAAGAATTATGTGTTTTCTTTGGGCCATCTAAGCAGCAATTAGTAAGTTAAGGAGAGGGAGGATGTCACTGTACTATGTTGGCTGGCTCCCATCCTGAGATGAGCATGGTAAAACATGGCTTCGTTTTGTTTTGTTCGTCATTGATATTATTTGGATGTGTGTTGAATGTCCCTCTCACCACCCAAGACTCTCGTGTTGGACTTTAATTTCCATTATAAGGTTTGGAGAAGGTGAAACAGACTGACTATGTGCTTTTTAAGTGGTACTTTGGGAGGTGATAATGATTAAACTTAATGGCATGGAACCCCTATGATTAACTATTACTAACTTCATAAGAAAAGGAAAATCAGAGTGTGCTAGAGTATATGAGCATGCATGAACACACACACACACACACACAGCCATTGTGGCCTTGCAACCACCTTGAAACTCTGCCAGCAAGAAGTCTGTCACCAGATGCAAGGCCCCTTCCTACCCTCAGACTTCCAGAGCTGAGATCCTGAACAAACCTGTTTTCTTTATAAAGTTTCTCAGATTCAGGTATTTTGTTATAGTAAATAAATAAATACATAAATTAATAGAATCATCATAACAAAAGTACATGGCAGAAAATAGATTCCCCACTTCTCCAAGTCAAAGTTCTCCAGAGAAACAGAAAGACCAATAGAACACTTATATATGCATGTATGCAAATGGTTTCAACTTAATGAGTGCTCTACTTGGAACTTTTCAGTTGTAGGTTGAAACAAGAGCAATGAGCATTCAGCAGAAACCACACCAGCTGGTGCCTGTTGATCTCCTTCTGGGTTAAGAAATGTTCCTGTGCTATTCTGGCATGCCAAGTGAGACTGCCTGGTCTGTCCCATGGATTACATGCAGTTTCAGTTTAGAATATTTTCAACTATGATGCATTTACTAGGACACAATCTCATGCTGAGTCGGAAGAATCTAGCTACCTATCACTACAAGCACACATAAACAAATCTATTACAAAGGGTTGAAGCAGGAAGTTGATGATGTTGAGAAGGTTTAGGATATGCAAGATGAGTGAGCCATCGGGCTAGAAAACCCAGAGAGTCAACAGTGTACTCCGGGATGAAAGCTGGCAAGTGAAAGCCTCAGGTAAAGTCAGTGTTTTGGTTCACATACAAAGGCAGAGACTTGGGATGACCTGTTCAAGAGTCCTACTTCCTTAGGGGAATCATCCTTTTGATTTGCTCAGGCTCTCTACCGACTGTGTGCAGCCCACTTCCACAAAGGAGGACATCTGCTTTCCATGGCTTACTGATTCCAATACTAATCTCAATGACAAATACTATCACTACAAACACAGTCAGGATGGTTTTGACCAGTTGCTCTTGTATCGTATGGGCTAAACAGACAGGTATCATTCACCCATTCATGCATCTACCGACAAGATTCAGAAAGGTCAAGAAATGAAAATGAAAGGAGCATTCAAATTCATGTTGATCTCAGTACAAAGCTTCCTACTCCCAGAATTGCTGGTGAGCTTGGGCCGGACCCCCAGCTTCTGTCCTGGACGCGGTGTTCTGATCAAGGCCAATCGAAGTACATTTAGGGGCATCACAGGTCCTAGTACAGAAAGACAAGCTGCAGTGAAGGAAAAAAGAAAATGCTTTTCTCAATCTGTTTTGCTAGTCACAGACTGGAACAAACTCTTCTGAAGTCCGGATGAGGTTTGAGTATGTCCCACAAAGGGTTTCCATGCTGGGAGCTTGGATGCTGATGTAGTAATGAGAAGTGGCGGGTCCTTTAAGAGGAGGGGCCTAGCAGGATGTCATTTTTTCTTTTGTTCGTATCTCTGATCATAGAAATTAGAGTTCTCAAATAGTTCTTCTCGATATTTATTTAAAAGTCAGCAAACGAGCAAATGCATGGAAATCAGATGCTAAGGCTCTGTTTCTACTGAAACATAAAAACACAACAGCAACACAATTCCAAATCTTGGGAACTCATTTCCTAATTCGGAATGTGCTCACTCATATGAAAGGAAGGGCTTTGCCATAGGGAATGTCTCAGCCTTTGGCATTTCGGTTGAATCGTGGGAGAGTTCTTAAATGTTACCTCTGAGGAAGTGGATTTCTCGGGGTCCATTTTCATCCACAATTCCCACCTCTCAGGTTTTTAGTCAACAGATTTATGGAGGTATGAACCTAACTAACTATCCTGGCCCAAAAGACAAACTGGGAAGCTGATTGGTGACTCTCCATGTTGTGCCATAGATAAGGCTATTGCAGCAGCAGGCCAGCCACTTGGAGACACTCCCACAGAACAGTACTGACCCAGGGGCATCAAATGTGAGTTTTTCATTGTTTGAGTACGTTGCCTGCACTGTTCAGAAGGCACTTGATGCAGAAGCCAAGTGGCCATCACAATGGCAGCCAAAGACAGACTTCTGTCCACACAGGGGGAGCTGACCTTGGAGAGCCCCCTGGGTGGCTGGGGAGCAGAATACAGCAGAATTTACCATGTGCAGAGGAGGTGATGTCAACTTAAAGCAGCAGTCTTCAAGCATGAACTTTCCTGGACCCTTGTCCTTGTTCTGCCTGCTTATGACACATGCAGAAAGCTGGGTGAGGAGAGAAGGGCCAGGTGGGTCTAAAGCGATGCTGGTCCAGTCTTCCTCTGCCCTGGAGATTCCACTCTGCAGCAAGGCTCAGCTGGGGGAGAAGAGATGGTCCCAGAGGTCACCAGTTCAGAGCTCATCATGGAAGGCTGCACAACTAATGACTGGGGTGAAGTTGGGCAACTACAGTACAGGTGCACATCAGATCTTTGTCTCTTGAGGGATCTGTGAAGTAACATCCCTTCCTGGGTTTTCATGCATGACCAGTGAGAGTAGGATGTTAACACTCCAAGCAGAAACAGTGATGAATGCTCAGAACTAAACAGAAGCCCAACAGCTACAAATGAAACATGCCAAAGCCGGTGGTGAAATTCACAATCTTATCTTGGCCTGTCCCACATGACAAAGACAAGGAAAAGAAAAACCAAACGAGAAAGTGTGGGGTTTTGTTTCATTAATTGTTTGGTATAAAGTTAAAAAAAAAAAAAGTCTTCTACTTAGTCAAAAAAGTCACCCAGCTTGCCTCCAAGATGCCACTCATAGTCAAAATCTTATAGCCATTTTCTATGTCTTTAGTCAGGTGTAGATACAAGCATATGGATATGGGCTGGGCGGTGGTGACACATGCCTTTAATCCGAGTACTTGGGAGGCAGAGACGGGCGGATCTCTGTGAGTTCGAGGCCAACCTGGTCTACAGAGTGAGTTCCAGGACAGGCTCCAAAGCTACACAGAGAAACCCTGTCTTGAAAAATTAAGGCAAACAAACAAACAAACAAACAAAGGGACATGAAACCATATATACATCAGAGGTCTGCTTACAAGTTTGGGTTCTCAGTATAATTTGTACTGACCATGTGATTTTCTTTTGTGTGTGTGTGTGTGTGTGTGTGTGTGTGTGTGTTGCTTTTTACTTATTTATTTTTTGGATGGGGTCTCACAAGCCTGGAACAGCACCATTAGTAGACTACTAGGTAGGCTGCCAGTGAGGCCCAAGGCTCTGCTTGTCTTTTCCCCCAGCACTGAGATTCTTACCATCACATGTTACTATGACCACAACTGACTTGGGATTTGTATTTCACAAAGGTGCTGGAGATTAGACTCAACTGTCATGTTTGCAAGACAAGGTCTACTTAGTGAGCCACCTCCCAGCCCAAGGTTTGCTTTTCATTGTAGACACATTATTCTACAATACTCAGTAATTTAGCCATATTTCTATTTCTGGACTTTAACATCATATTTAATCTTTTCCCAAGGAGATGTTATGGGGTATTTTAAATGCATATGCTGACATGTGCAACTGTGTTTTCAATATAGATTTCTGGAAATGAAAATATTGGGTCTAAGATCTATCTTAATATTTTGACAATAATTATGTCCAGTGGGGCCCTCTCTGATATGAAGACTTAAGTGGGTCTTATGGGCATTGGAGACACAATGTCTTATTTCAAAACCTCAAATGGCCTTCTTGTTGTTTCAAACATCTTTCCTCATGAGAGGAAATGAAGATGTGGGGCCTTTCATGATTGACAGCTTCTTCTGGAAAACTGCTTCCTGAAGAACGTGTTTTGGAGTTTCTTACCTATATCATCTAGTCAAATTGGAAAATAAAAGAGAAACAAGACATTTCTGCAGCATACTTTTTGAAAAATGGAAACATAATTCTTTAGTAAGCCTCATATTGATGGTATTCAGGTAGTGGTACCAACAGTTTTCAAAAACCACTTTTATGTATATGAGTGTTTTACCTACATGTATGTATGTATGTATATATGTATGTATGTATGTATGTATGTATGTATACCATGTGCATGCCTGGTGCCCTCAGAGAGCAAAACAGGGCATTGGATGCCCCAAAACTGGAGTTATAGACACTCATGAGCTGCCATGTGGGTGACAAGGATTGAATGCCTGTCTTCTGGAAGAGCAGCCCATAATCTTAACCACTAAGCCATCTCTCCAGCCCTGATGCCAGAATTTTGTTATTATAGTAAATGCTGCAGAGAACACCCCTCCATACTTGTCACTTCACTCTTACACTATTCATGACTGAAAATCAATTCTAAGATAAGAAATTTAGTTCCTGTAGTACTTACAACACAATCCTTAACACAAAGTGTTATAATTCATACTCTTCTAAGAAAGAGCTCATTTGATTGTACAGGCTTTCTGAATTCTTAAATAAATTTCCTTATAAAACAATTAGCTTAACCTTAAACATGGCCTAAATTTGCAAGTTCTAAAAGTTTCTTCTCTCTTTGGTTTTGCTTTTTTGTTTGTTTGTTTTGCTTTGTTTTTGAGACAGGATTTTCTCTGTGTAACAGCCCTGGCACTTGATCTGTAGACCATGCTGGCCTCAAACTCATAGAGATTTGTGTGCTTCTGGCTCCTGAGTGCTGGGATCAAAGGTGTGCACCACCACTGAGTAAGAGCAGCTCTTTTGCTCCTTGGGGGTCTGGGACCTCACTGTGGTTGAACATATGCTCTCAAGCAGGGGCTAGGGAGACAAATAACTGTATGCATGGATTTACAGTTCTAAGTCTATAAGGCTGGCATTTTCTTTTCTCTCGGGGAGAATGGACTATATAGAATTAGTTAAGGGCCATCTGTTTCCTGTGTTTGACCCTGTGGATTAAGATACTGCTGTGATTATACATGATCTCAGTGTTTACAGTAACATGTCATGTCCTGAAACCTTGGTCCCCAGTGTTAGGAGGTGGCAGAACCTTTGAGAGATGAGGCCAGCACAGCATAGTTAGAGTTTTGAAGACCCTGACCTTGGGAGAGAAGAATTCGGTCCATCAGGAGAGCAAGCCTCTATAAAACAAAGGCTTCCCTTCGGCCATGTAACCTCCAGTTCCCAATACACGGCCAGCTTGAGGGCATATGGCAACCTGTGATGGAGGCCGTCAACTCTCACCTACTTTTTGTCTTTAGAGAGTGCTTTTCCATATTCCTGATTATTTCCTTCCCATTAAAGGGCAGCATTCCCCTTCAAGGTAAAAAAGGGCAGTCTCCTTTTACTGTTTACTTCCGTTGATGGTGACCCAGCCAGCATGCTTGTCATGTTTCAAGGATCCCTTTGCATGTGACACGTCAACTTCACTAATCAAATCACAACTAACCTGGGATGTACAGAGGTAGTGTTCATACCAGCTAGGATTCTGTGTGTGTTAATTTAGGGAACTGTTGGGATATACTTTTTATTATACATTCATTACATTTTAAAGTTCAATGCACATTAAACAAAAGATTTGATATGATCATATCTTAATATTTCTCAAACATAAGATTATAAATAGGAAAAAAGACTAAATAGGAAAAAACTTTTTTCTGTAATAACTATTGTTTTTTGGAATGATTGGAAAGGGTAGTAAAAAGATAAGAAAATATGTTTTAGCTTAAGTACTCAAATAAGTAGTAGTTCCATTTCATTTAGTTATTTAAATTGATATTAGTATATGAAGTACACATTGGAATACTTCATTAGTCTCCAACCTTTGAAATAAAAATCTAGACTTAGACGGAAAAAAATAATTTCATGTGACATTACAGAAAGATTCATAGTAGCTCTTTACCCAAGCTTACATTCAGACAATTAATCTTCCTGGGTCTTGGGCTCATCAATAAATGTTGAACTAAGCAGTTTCTAAATTGCCCTCTCACCCCAAATTCCATGATTCTGTGTATTTGGAATGAAATGATTTATTGCTGTGTGAGCTATATATCTCACTGAGGAATGCAAGGAGTTAACAGAAACATCTCAAGATATAAATACAGACTTTTTGTGAACTGCCAATAATCTACTACTTGCAAATATCTCACAGGTATCATTAAGTCATTCTTACCTTGAAGAGCTCCAGGGTGGGAGGAAGCCATGTTTCCAGCGATGTATCTTTATCGTGGTAGGGGCTAGGAGGGAACTATATCTTTTCCCCAACAGAAAAACGCAAGGAGAACAAACCAGAAATACTAGGGAAATCTGCACCCAGTACACATGGATCAACCGGTTTAGTCAAGTAGTGCATTCTCCTTCCTTTCTTTTGTTAATTTGATGTAATGCAACATTTTAAATGCTGTTTTAAAGGTTGGATTTTAATACAGCTGCTTATTTGTTGGTTTCCTTCCTTCCGAGATGCTAGCACATTCTAAAGAGCATATGTATGGCTTTTGTGAGGGACTTTGCCTGTTTTAGGCACAGTCTGAGCACGAGGCCATGGCACAGAAGCAAACGGAACCAGAGACCTGGGTTACAGGGTTGACCCTCTGACCTTGGAGAAAACAGACTGAACCTCTGGGCCTCAGTTTCCTACTTTATTAAACAAAAGTGGCGAATTTACTCAGTCTTCTTGCTTTAAAGTCTATAGTCCCATGCATGATCCTGTCAAGGCTTTCTGATGTTGTCTGTTATAATTCTAATTTGAAGAAAATTCATTTGCAATGGTATTTCTTGTTTCCACCCTGAAATAACAATAGCAGTGAAGAAGCAACCATTTCCTTCCTCTTTCGAATGCCTCATTCTCAGATAGAAGAACTAAATTCCAATTTGCAAAAGGCTACCAACAAAAAGGATACATAATTAGAAAGGTCGAAACACAGATTTTATATTTAAATAGAAGGGAAAGGAATCAGTGGAGTTACTTGCCCGTGTGTGGCATGAACTTGCCACCCCCCTCCTTGCATGTAAACAAATTAAGGGAATTAGCATCCAACACTAGAAGGTTTCAAGGGTTTCCTCAGCTTCATCAGGCACCTTGGAATAAAAGGTGATAAATGGCAGTCCTGGGGCTCCTCTCACTTGCTGCTTCTTCAACAAGTTCCCTCTGGATCACCAAGATGACTTCCCAAAATGGAAGAGTCAAGGTCTATGTGAACTCAGTAACTCCAGAAAAGAAACATGGTTTGTTTTGCTTTGTCCCCAGGTAACTCCAAATGAAGTCTAGTCCATCGGTCTGATAAGATCATGTGTCGGGCTCATCACTAACCAACAGGGCCTGTGAGGTGGGTCTTCTGGTTTATCCTGTTAGCTTAGGTGACTTTTCTGCTCTCAAAGTTGAACACAGAAGTATAATCAGCCCCAGGAAGCCATGAGCAATGAGTTACTGTACTAGCAGAGTAGTTTGGATAAGAACAGGCTGAATGGCCACCAGAGAGTGACACTATTTGAAAGGATTAAAGGGTGTGGCCTTGTTGGAGAAAGTATATCACTGGGAGTGGGCTTTAAGGCTTCAGAAGCTCAAGCCAGGCCCAGTGTCATTTCTCTCTTCCTGAGCCTGCAGTTCCAGATGTAGGACTCTCAGTTACTTCTCCAGCACCATGTCTGTCTGCCTGATGCCATGCTCCTTACCATGATGACAGTGAACTAAACGTCTGAATTGTAAGCCCACTCCAATTAAATGTTTTCCTTTACAAGAGTTGCTGTGGTCATGGTGTCTCTTCACAGCAATAGAAACCCAAACTAAGATGGGATAAAGTCCATCATGGCAAGGGAGCTTGAGACAACTGGTCAGGTTGTATCACAGTCAGGAAACAAAGACGCATGAATGCTGTTATTCAGCTTGCTATCTCTGCTCTTCCTTTTTTGTCCAGGATGCCAATCCATGGGATGGTGTTGACAATACTGGGTGGATTTTTCCCTCAGTTCATTTTCTCTAGAAACACCCTCATGGACATGGCCAGAGGTGCATCTCCTTAGTGATTTAACACTACATCAGGCTGAGGCGGAAGATCAACGACCATGGATACTCATGGAAAAGAAGGGTTTTGTCCTGTGAAGAAGGAGGGGAAAGGCACTAGAAAAGGCTACAAATGAAAGGTCATAGGATTTGACACACCAGCTGAAGTTTGGAAGACAATTAAAACGGTGATTTGTGATAAAAATGATTCTGAAGCTGAGCAGTGGTGGCACACATCTTTAGTCCTGGCACTCGGAAGGCAGAGGCAGGCAGATCTCTGTGAGTTCAAGACCAGCCTGGTCTACAAGAGCTAGTTCCAGGACAGCCTCCAAAGACACAGAGAAACCCTGTCTCAAAAAAACAAAAAACAAAAAACAAAAAAGATTCTGAACCATAGGAGAGCTTTTTAAGAGACAACACACAAAAAAAATGGCTTTCAATGTCTACAATGGATCCTGGGACAGGAGCTAGGGGTATGCCAATATTGTGCTAGCTATCACCATTTCAGACAAAATTGGGATTGGAAAGGAATCTTCTTAAAATTTACTATTTATTTATTTATATGTATGTATGTATGTATGTGTGTGTGTGTGTATGTATGTATGTATGTATGTATGTATGTATGTATGTATGTACAGTGTCTGCAGAGGCTAGAAGAGGGTACCAGATCCCCCTGGACTGGAGTTAAGGGTAGTTGTGAGTGAGCATGTAGATGCTGAGAACTGAACTCAGGTTCTCTGGAAGTATAGCCAGTGCTCTTAACTCTGAGCCCCCTTTCCAGTCTATGTTCATATTTTACAAAGGCAATCTATAATGCTTGTTTCATAAGTCTACAATGCCCATGCCAGCAAGGCTGTCTTCCTAAAACTATTTGAGTTATAGGTGCCCTAAACATCACAGCAGACTTTTTAAAGTTCTTTTGAGTTAATTTGCCATTCTTACTCTGGTAAGACGATTCTACCAATGGCTCACGTCTGCTCAGAAGCTCTCTGTGCATATGAGTGTTTAGGTAGAGGTAAAAATGCACAAACCAAAGCATATGTTTATCTCTTTTAATGTACTTCTCCTCTTGTGTGAGGAAAATCACCTAGATCCAATTCACAGCCCTGTACATGTTAGGAATGCACCCCACCACTGAGATCCACTGAAGCCCTGGCTATACAAGCTCTGCCCTGTAATTTGTTTTACTCAATTATCTTAGCCTCTTTCCCATATCTGCAGTGGGTGTATTGACACTAGCGTAGGGCTCACCAGCTTTTAGCATCTTCAGAACATTTAAAGACTTTTCCTACCAAGACAGCTCTGAGAGGAAGAGGCCATACCTAGAATCACCAGTCAGCTCCTGGCACCACATCCATCTGAATGGATAGGTACAACAGCCCATCACAAGTGTTGGGAAATGGCACCTTTGAGACTGTTGATAATTCCAAGACCTTCCTTAGACTACCTGAGTCACAGTCTCTAGTCATGGGAGGTCATACAAAGTTGCAATTCAGTCCAGTCTATATCTCTGAACTTCTTTTTGGCCAGAGAGCTGTGCTGTTCTGACAGCTTGCTGGTAACACTGGCAAGGCTGAACATATCCAAAGAGGCAAGGCAGCCTTCACCAAGGTCAACATGTATACTCCAGGTCTTTTCTACAGACGCAGACTAGTGGTAGGCATTTTATGGTAACACACAGTGTTACACATTTCTAACTTTGATGGAGATTCAGCCTGGTAACAAGGAAGGCAGTACTCTTTACAAGCTTGCATCAGGGTAGCTGAATTGAACTTGGAGCACTGGATATGGTCAAATCCTGATCCACAGGAGAAAGGAGAGGGTATGGCACATAAAATCTCCAGATAATGCAAAAAACACATCATCCAGTGACCAGAATGTGGGCATTGACAGTGTTGATTGCAGGTTTCAAAAGCGTATCCAATTTAAGCTGGTTAAACCAACAAACAAAACAAACCATGCAGAAATTATTATAAGGTCATGGAGTTTCCCTCAGACACCAAAGGTACAAAGAATTGAACCAAGCAGTACAAAGTCACAGAGCCAGGCAGTGATGACCTAGCTGCCTAGCTCTTGCTTCTGCTTGGCTTATTTCACATCCTCCATGTTATCAATATAGGTCGATACTCTACTTTTCCAGTTTATGTGGTATGACAGACTTTTGCATTTCCATCAACATAGTCACATCAAGACACCATGCCCACTCAACCATTTCTAGATCTAAAGTTCAAATTCTTGAAAGAGTGAATCTAGGTGGTCATCCTGGTTTATTATGCCTTGGCCAGAGGAAATGGCTTCCAATAGTTATAACTAGTCTTTCTCTGTCCTGCCAGCCAGTTTCCAAATAATGACATGGAGGTTTCTTATTAATTATAAAAGCTTGGCCTAGGGCTGGAGAGGTGTCTCAGCCATTAAAGGCTAGGCTCACAACTAAAAAGCTTGGCTTATAGTTTATGTTTGTTCTTAACTAGCTTTTATAACTTAAATTAATCCATTTATGTTAATATATATTCTATCACCTGGCATTACCTCTCTTCCATCTTATACCTCCTATTTCCTCTTCCTCTCTCCTAGCATCCTGTGCACCCAGATTCTCCTCCCCTTCCTTTCTTTCCCCAGAAATCTTGCCTATACCTCCTGCCTAACTTGAATGGTCAGCTTTTTGTTACACTAATCACAATAAATACATCTTAACACAGTGTACAAGTATCTCAAAACATTTCCCCCATTTTGTCTAAATAAAATAGAAACATTTTAATGCTAACATAGTAAAGCTATAGACAGTAAAAAAAAATCAGGTAGAATTACCTTTGCATATGTATTTGGCAAATTCAGAGAAAATACTGTATTATTTATCTTATCTTAGTGAGTCCAAAGTTTTGTACCTAATTCATATTCATTTTCTATTCTAACTTGCTTCTGTTATTGTTGTTGTTTCTAAGACAGGGTTTCTCTGTGAAGCTTTGGAGCCTATCCTGGCACTCACTCTGTAGACCAGACTGGTCTTGAACTCACAGAGATCAACCTGTCTCTGCTTCCCAAGAGCTGGGAATAAAGGTGTGCACCACCACTGCCCTGCCTCTATCCTAACTTGTATTACCAACCCAAAACTATCTTTTTAGACCTGAAAATATTTTCTTAGATAAACAATTTAATCTTTTATGTCTTTCAACTATATACACTTTATATCTTATATAATTTTCTTTTCTGAATTTGGTAACTATAATGATAGCTATCTAGTCTTCAACTCCATCAGAGACCAGAGAAGGATATAATATTGCCTGAGTAAACAGTAAGTGAAGAGCAAAACAACTTCTAAAACTATAGAAATGACAAAAACATCTGGCTTTCTGGACAGTCAAACAAAGTTCCTCTGCAACGTTGGGACATGCATCTTCAGCCTATAGGCCTAGAATACCTGACAGACTCTTTAGTGAAGCAAGTATTTTGAAGCACAATCCTATCTTGCCTTGGCCAAGTTTGGCAGTCATTTTCTTTGTGTGTCCTCCTTGTCCAGTTTGGATGGTGTACTGCCAGCAGTGAGGCACGGCCAGATTCTTGTCCAGTGGCTAACTTTTGCCACAAAGAAAGCCAACTCCATATGGTGGTTATTCAATGCCCATCATCTTCTCTGAAGTATATTTGTGCTACCAGAAGTAGATGTGTCTCACTGTCATGAAAAGCCTTATATATTAAAACAATTTAAATGCTGTATTCTGTAGATCTCTGAGGTGTTTGAAGAGCATCTATCTATACAAAATATATCTCTGTTTAACCTTAAAAATATATCTAACATGGTTACATATTTGATTATTACATGACTAACTACTAACCTGTATTTGTTAATTATCCTAAATTGTTTGTAATAATAACTTTCAAGGACTAGAAATTTATAATATATTGTTAAATAAGCTGCATAGGAACAATACCTTAAATAAGAATAGAAACATATATATAACATGTTACAACAAAAATAACCTTAATTTGTATCAACATACAAAAAATCCATACCAATGTAAAATGTTTGAGATTAGTAGTTCTTTTTAGTCTAAAGGTAGATTCAATAATACACCCTTTTGTCCTATCATTCCTATATCCCCCTTTTTTCTTTTCAGAACGAGATCCTTGAATCTAATCTACTTTGCTTAGCTTTCTCCCTGACCATGACCAACAACAACTTGCAACCAACCCCCCCTAAACAATGATAAACATCAATAATCCATTGAACAACCAAAAACCATCCACCCCACCTCTTGGGAATGTGCGTATCATGTTTTCTAGACTACTTCCTGTTGTCTGGGGGCAAAGAATCTTTAGAGGACCCTGAGAATATTCGGAGAATGGTCAAGTTCTGGGAGAACTAGCTGCACTATTTTTTGTTTAGTCTATGTTATAGGAAAGTGTGGAGCTTATCTGAAGTCTTAGATGGAGACTATGTGAGGCTGGGCCATATCAGCTAGCAGCTTTGAAGTTGTTCTAGATGCACAGTTTTGAGAAAACTGCAACAGAGGTATTCTGAGGGGATGGATCACTAGGGCTAGTTGTGTTCATGGGTCCTTTTTTCCTTCTGAAAACACACACTTTTAAAGCCAACGTATGTATCTGCATTAACACAAGTATGGAATGTGCAGTGTGTAGAAGTCAGCTAAAGTTGATTTTTTTGTTTTATGTTTGAGAAGGTAAAAGCTATCTGTTAACTTTATAATTCTTTTGGACCATGTAATAAAACTTGCCTCCATGGCATATGAAAAGATGATGGCATGTAATAAGTCCTAGGGACTTAGAAGCCAACAAGATTTATCATGTCGTCTCAGTGTTGTTCCCATAATACAGGGGTCAGTAGACACATCACCTGTCCTGTAGTCTTTCTTGTTGGCTTTTTAAAAGTTTATAGTCAAGATTTTCAGGAAGTCTCCCTAGTCAAATCTGATCTTTATTAATTTTGAAGAGAACCATAACTTTATGTCTCCTGTGGAAACAAAGACATAATCTCTCCACAAACGCAATATATTTTTTGACTTCTGAAGTGAAGACATTTTAAAAAGTATAGTTTGATTTAATTTATCAGTTTCCATAATCCAATGTTTCTGGGATGCTATTGTTTTTTTGTCCATTAGCATTTAAATAATTCAAAGTCAACAAAGCACCATGCAGTATTTCCCATTGGTACATGGCTTATTCTTTTTATATTACTTTACTCTTCCTTTAAATACTTTATTATTTTTTTAATATTTAATTTAATCTATGGCTATCTATACCCATTCATTTTCAGTATCTGTCTAAATGCTGTCTTGGTCTGGACTGCTTTACTATGTACCTGCAGCCTTCTCTGACCTCAAGATAAACCTCAAATGGCCATGCCAGCCACTGTGTCTATAGCTGCTGGCTCTACTCTCCTTGGTTCACTGAGAGCCTAGTCTCACACAGTCATGTTTATGGCCTCAGCTATAGGAAACTGCTGTGTCCAGGATGTGGCACGCATTTTTACCTAGCATGCTGGCTGCCCAAGTGCTCTGCTGCATGTCAGGGCCTCTTGAAAGAGCCTGACCATTGCATGGCTCTTCCAGTCCATGTTGAACACCGTATGTAACTAGTCTTTCTCTGTTCTGTCAGCCAGTTCCCAAATAATGGCATGGAGATTTCTTAGTAATTATGAAAGCTCAGCCTTTAGCTTAGGCGGGTCTCAACTATCTCTTATAACTTAAATTAACCTACTTATATAATCTCCCTTCTGCCAGATAGCATCACCTCTCTTCTGTCTTGTGCCTTCTATTTCCTTTCTGTTTCTGGCTTGCAACTCTACCTTTCTTCTTCCCAGAGTTCTCTCTGTCTCCAGAAGTCCTGCCTACCTTTTTCCTGCCTAACTATTGGCCATTCATCTCTTTATTAAACCAATCAGAAGGTACCTTGGCAAAGACACATCTTCACAGTATAAATAGTTATTCCACAACAATAATTTACAATGTAATAGTTGCTAAAATTTATTGGGAGATAACTACACATATTTATTCATTAATTTATTTTGAACATATATATGCTGTGTGTGCATGTCTCTGTGGGACAGTATGACTCCGTCACTAATGTCTTAAGCTTTACTCTAGACAGTTTTCAGTCCAACTGCACAAAAGCTTCTCCTGACACCTGAAACTGAGAGGTGTAGCAAAGACAGAAGATGGGATGGCTTCAAGATTCCCAGTATGCTAGAATCTTGTTGTTTATTTCACATATTTCTTTTAATTCAAAGTCCCTCATCAGAACTAAGGGATTGCTACTCTTCCTGATCAGTGTGTACTCCATAAGTGTGGAGAGAGCTTGCCTACCTCATTTAGCTTATGGCTTGCAAGATTTACTTGAAAAGCTCTTAGGAGCAACCATGAATAAACAAGGGTGCCAAGTTAAATCAAGACAGGCCTTTATGTTTGCACTTGTTTCAAATTGATCCAAACAGCAGGTTCAAAAGATGTCCTTGCCACCACAGCAAAAGCTTCGTCCTCTGCCACAGCGTGTTGGAAACAGTGCATTGCTATAGCAACTAGTGAAGTTTCTAAACACTGCACCATGCTGTCCTTTTGCCAGGTTTTTAACCTTAAAAGAGTTCCAGAGAGCACCGCATTGATAGATGGCTGAATACTTCTGAGAGTTAGATGGCACCGTCACTAATGCTATTGGTTGTCCAACCCTTGTTCTCAAATGCATGTTCTTTAGCATCCCATTAGAGAAGCTAGAAAAACCAAATATTTGCTTTGCCCAAGTGTTTCAGCTCCATGGGTCTTGTGACAGTTTGGACCAGGGGGCATAAGTGGAAGTCTCCAGCCGGCTTCCCTTAGACATTAGCTTTCCTTATGGATGTCATTACAGCACCCTCCTGCTGCCATTCTTCCTACCTTGGACACAGAATTTGTTTTAGGGTAATGGCTGCTGTCATCCTATAGTAAGATGTTGGAGAGACACCCGCCATGGGGATTTCTGAGCTCTGAAAAACTACAACAGATGTTTGCCCCAGAATCAAGTTTTCTATTGATATCAAAAGTATTCCTATTATATAAGTCAGTTATTGCAACGGTCTAAATTGGTTAGAAAGTTACTGGAACTTCTAAAAACAGAGCAGCTGTATGATCCAGCTGTACTGCCCTTGGTTTTCACCCGAAGGGATCAAAGTCAGAATACAAGAAGAGACAGCTCTAGTCACTATAGTCACGTTATAGGATCTACTAGGGTGCCTGTTGACTGATGGCTAGATAAAAAAAAGCTACACGCCAAGCCGTGGTGGTGCACGCCTTTAATTCCAGCACTTGGGAGGCAGAGGCAGGTGGGTCTCTGGAGTCTGAGGCCAGCCTGGTCTACAAAGTGAGTTTCAGAGCAGCCAGGGCTGTTACACAGAAAAACCCCATCTTGAAAAGAAAACATGTCATCTACACATAACAGGATATTGGTTGGTCTTAAAGAATGAAATTATGCTGTTTACATGGAAATACACTGAACTGAGTACCATTATAGTAAGTGAAGTAAGTGAGGCCCGGAAAGACAAGTGCCACACGTTTTCTTTCATATTAAATCTAGATAAAGAACACACACACACACACACACACACACACACACACACACACACGCACGCACATACATACACATGAATGCACACTTACACACACTCACACACACATATATATATATATATATATATATATATATATATATATACATGTGCACGCACACATACATACATACACACACCAAGAAAAGGACTATTAGAGAAAAGGAAGGGTAATAAAAGAGGTAGTAAGAGGTGAGTATGTTCCAAGTGTAGTGTGTGCATATAGGAGAACTTCAAAGGGAAACTCGTGACCTTGGAGACTTGCCATACACTAATACATAAGTCTTTCTGTTGGTACACCACGATGGCAGACATTTTAGGCCAGATTTTTATTATTTTTATAAATTCTATATCTGTCAGTCTACTCCTTAGAAGTCTCCCAGGAATTTGTTGAAACTTGAGTTAATTAAATGCAACAAAATAATCAGAACAATCTTCATCATTATCCCACAGTTACAACTGTTTTAATCTAACTCTCCAATGGAATTGTATTCTAAGGAGTATAAGTTCACCACTGACCAAAGCCTTCTGTTCATGCAGAACGCTTGAGTCCACATTGAACTGTCCTCCACCGGATGCTTGAACTTCATCTGCATTCCCTGAGCCCCTGGTTAAGAGAAATGTGAAAATTACATTCTATCCTTTTCAGCACTTAAAACTCCTTTCCAGCAGACCCCCCTCCCTTTCCCCACACTTAGAGATGGGCAGAGGGTTAGTGAGATGAAAAGAACCCCGTTGAGTTATACCATAACGCATGCCATTCGGTGCTCACTGTTTTTGTTAAATGAACAGATTGCAAAAGGATGTCTTAAGTAATATAATGGCTTCTAGAAAAGTATCACCTCTAGCCTGTGGTCCTCAATAGTCTAGACACTGAGTTAATCAGGTAGAGAAGAAATAAGGTGTGCAAGGTAGATACAGCCAACAGCATGAAAAAAAGGATCTTAGGAGAGCAAAGAGTAATGTGCTGGAGAGGCAGAGAACTTGGTAGAAACCAGGTTATTAAGGGATTGTTAATCTTGATTATTAACTTGATGGGATCTGGGAGAGTCTGAGGGCATTTCCAGGAAGGATTCACTGAGGGGGACCCTTACTCACAGTGGGTGGCACCTTCCACTGGGAGCCCAGACAGAAAACAAATACAAAGCTGTCAGAGAAAAGAGCAGCCCCGCTGCTTTAGCTGCCCTGCTTTCTCCCAGTGAATGAATCTACCTCACTGCCCCTTACAATTCAGTCTCTCTGGCATCCAATCCTCCTGGCCTTCAGCCCCAGATTTGGACTGCTTAGACATCTGGACTAGGGACTGAGCACCTAACCAGATGTTTAGTCTCTCCAGGATGCAGACATTGCTGACTGCCCATTCCTTATCAGTAAACCGAGCTAAGATTTTTAATGTATATTTTGCAATATATATTCATTTGATCAATCCTGTTCCATTAGGGAACTAATACATGTAGTTATTGGCAATGCAGAGATGTTGAGTTGTGAGGAAGCTATTTCAGAAAAAAATATATATATATTATTTCTGAGACCATTCAAGAGGTGGATTCCAGACAGGAGAATGTATTTAAGGAAGAAAGACTGACTATGAGTTCTCAGAGAAACAGCAGGCCATGATGTTTAACACTAACTAATCCACTCCCCAGAGCAGTCAGCACAAATGTTAACATTACAACGTGCTCTTTGGTGTTGGCTTTGAATCCATTGCTTGTTGAGCTGCACAACTAGCAAGGTGGTGTAGGAGACACTGATCTGGAACACTGTGTGTTCTCACAGAAAGAGAGACGACAATGAATGTCAGGTAAGACAGCTTAGACGATGTGGCCAAAACCAGCCCCATGACTATAGCTCTGAGAGAGAGAATCCCTTCCCCAGCCTTTCATCCCTATGTCTAACAATCACTCCGAAGCTTGGAAGATAGGAACATTTACTAAGATCGTGGTCACCAGTCAGAGATATTCTCAATGGCTCCTTGTCCAAATTCCATGACCTAAATACTAGATGACTAAACTGGTTGCATAGAAATTGTTCCACTGAAGTCTAAAATAAAACACTCACTTGCTCTCCAAAAGAAAACAAGCACTGTATTTCAGGAAAATGGCACCAAATGGAATGAGACTGTTAATTTGGGAAGCTGTAAAAATATGACCCTGCAACTCCGCAGACAGGAGTTGTGACAGTGAACCTCAGGCTCCGCCTCCCTACTGCTCTCTTGAGGGCAGCTGAAGCAAGAGGTTCAGGGGCCCAAGATGCTCTGTTTAACAGCTAATCTGCTGGAACCTGTGCCTAAGAAGTTAATTTCTAGCTTTGAGATGGTTTCTGGTAATTGTAGGTAATTTAAAATATAATTGCAATTTAGTTGGGGGGAAAAAACCTCTTTGCCGTGTTTATGCTCATCACTCTAATTTAAGGTCTAGAAGGTTGGCTGAACTGCACTTCAGTGCACACCCACTTTGCATCTTCCTGATTTCACCACCAGTGATTACACAAACAGTCTCAGCAAACCTCAGTCTGCACTACAAGACAGATGCTGCCAAGCTCCAATACAGAGTTTCATAAGGCTGTCAGGTCAACTGCTGACAAGTTCACAGTTATCACATAGACAAAAAAAGCACAAATCTCCGAAGTGCCAAGGTCCCTCAAAAATATGTTTAAGGGCCTTATATTTATGTTTTAATTAAAGGAAGAGGACTGATTTTTTTATTTTCAGTTAGATATGTACCTACGTGTTTGTGGGTGTGTGCGTATGCATGCAATACCCACAGAGTCCAGAAGAGAGCGTGAGATCCCCTGAAGTTGCAGTTGCAGGCAGTTGAGTGTTGGTGGTGCTGGGAACCAAACTCGAGTGCTGCAGAAAGGCAGCAGGTGCTCATAACCTGGAAGCCATCTGTCCAGCCTTGTTTCAAACCTTTAAAAAAAATGTCTACTGTAGTGGCATTTGGTACATTCGTGCTGTTGTGTAAGCACTATCATTAATTCATTACCAGAACGTTGTCATCACTCCAAACTGTATTTCTGTAAGGTACGTTATTAAGCAACACTCTGCTACTGTCCTTAGCAATCATTATCCGATTATTCTCTGCTTCTATGACTTGAATGATTTGGGCTCCTCCTTTGAGTAAAGCCAGCCAAGCCTTGTCCTTTTACACCTGGCTTAGCTCATTTAGTGCAGGCATTTCTATTAAAATGATTTTCTCCCATCTGAGATGGCTTGGAGAGATGACTCAGCGGTTAAGAACATTGACTCCTCTTCCAGAAGACCCAGGTTCAATTACCAGCATCCACATAGCAGCTCACAACTGTTACCAGCAGGTTTTTCCCTGCCGCAGGTCTGGTCCCGCCACCACGCCAGCCCCCAATAACACACAGAGACTCTGTATTTGATACAATGCTCTTGACCACTTACTATCATTGTTTATTGGCTAGCTTTGTCTTAATGATTAACCCATTTCTACTATTCTAAGTATTTCCACGTGGCTTATCTTACTAGCCAAAGCGGCTGGCGTGCTACCTCTCCCGGCTCTCCATGTTGACTCCCCTTCCTCTTTCCTCCTTGTCTCCTAGCCCCGCCTATCTTGCTTTCCCATTGGCCCACAGTGCTTTATTCATTAACCAGTATGAGAAACATATTTACAGAATAACATCTCCCATCACACAACTGTCTTTAAGCCCTGTTCCAGAGGATCCAACACCCTCATGCAGACATACATGCAGGCAAAACACCAATGCCATAAAACAAAAATAAATAAATAGTATGTCTGGGGAAGAGCACCATACCTTTATTATGTTGTACTAGCAGAGTGCAGCTTTTCTTGCTGGGAAATGAACTCAGGCATGGTTCTCCTAAGAGCTGGGCCAGTCTCAACATAAAAACAGGCATAGAAAGGCTGAGGTGATCTGGAAGCTGACAGAATTCAGGGCTCTCAAGGAGATGGTGACATTTGGACTTGACAGCCCTTGAAGCTGCTTATGGTCAGCCTACAGGCTCCTTAACAAGCCGTCAGGTGTTTCTGCTTGAGAATTGGCTGCTCTAAGTTTGCTGGCCCTAACTCAAACTTGCCTGAAGCTAAAATGCTATTTTAAAGACTCAGCTTGCTTAGTTTGGCTGTAGGGAGGTTGAGTGGATGGTTTCAGTAAATTAACAAGGTGGCTCATGTGGCTCAGATTAGGTTTTTCTTTTTTTTTTTTTTTCATTTTTAGAAATCTGCTTTCGAAACCCATCAATCATTTCTAAAGTGAGCGCTCGTGTTTCATCCCACAAGTATTGAAGGACAGGAAGTAAGAGGGCCATTGCCATTTCCTTTACAGTATTTTAGGACGTATATAATCAACCTGTGATACATTTCAAGAAATTCCAGAATCGTCATGAACTGCTTATTCAACATGTTGAGTCCTGGGGACTCTGAAGATATCTCAAAGGACAAAGTGTTTACCTTAGGAGCACAAGGACCTGGGTTCCAAACCCCAAACTGAGTGTGGTAGCAAGTACTTGTGATCTCATTGCCGAGCAGGTTAAAACAATTGGATGCCCAGGGATGGAATGAGGAAAAAAACCCAAACACCCAAAGTGACCAGTACTTTGGAATGATACTTGAAGTTGATGTGTTCTTTGGTGCCACACACACACACACACACACACACACACACACACACACACACACACCATATATACCACACACACACACACCATAGATACCACACACACACACCATAGATACCACACACACACACCATAGATACCACACACACACACACACACACACACACAATATATACCATACACACACCATATATACCACATATACACACACACACCATATATACCACACACACATCATATATACCACACACACACACCATATATACCATACACACACCATATATAACACACACACACACACACATACACACACCATATATACCACACACACACCATATATACTACACACACACACACATCATAGATACCACACACACACACACACACACACACACCATATATACCACACACACCATATATACCATACACACACCATATATACCACACACACACACACACACACCATATATACCACACACACACACACACACACACACACACACACACACACACACACACACAGAGTCCTAATTGTTTTCCCCAATGTCAATAGTCTACAGTACATTAAATCCTCCAAGGTAAGTGCCACCCTGGCATCAAGCAGAACCTCACTAGGAACACTAGGAATGTCTACTACCTCACTCTCACATTCCCTGTTCACGTCTAGGCTTCCTCAGGCTTTCCAGGTAGAGGGGATCCCCCAAAACACCAGATGTGTTCAGGCTCACTTCCCCTGTACTCTGGTGAGCTAAAATGAACATTCCATTCCCCCTTGCTGCAGGATTTTCACTTACTACTCCTTAGATGTGCAGTTCTCTCTAAGCCCCATTTGACAGTAGAAGAGTAAGATGCTTTCTTACACACTAGATTGATTTCCCAATTTTATCTATCTGATGAGAAGCCAGACATAGGATTGTCACATGTTCTTAAAAGTTTTTCCCCCTTTTCATTCTGTTTTGTATTACAAATTTGACTGAAGACTGTCTCAAATGAAAAGCTGTTTGCATTTGAATGCAGGCGAAGGGGAAGAGCTGTATGTACCAGCATGGCTCAGATAGAGCTAAGGAAGAAAAGTATGTTTCATTTGTGTTGTTCTTTTTTAATTTATGCTAGTACCCTGTTACTCCTGTTACTACTGCCATCCAGCTTATTTACCCATTCATCCATTTTGTGGATAGCCACCTCTATTCACCATGTGCTACCCTTTTCTCTAATGGAGCTAGTGGGCATGAAATGATGATACTGGGGAGCTGGCTGGGTGGCACACACCTGTCTTCCCATCCCTTTGGGGAGAGGCAGAGGCAGGAGGATCACTGTGAGATCTAGGCCAGCCTGAGCTATATAGAAAGATCCTATCTCAAAACAAAACAGAAACAAGGAAGCAAATGAAAAGGAACTGGGGGCAGATGGTGAAGGCTTCGCTAAGATTGGCACAAGCTGGTAGAGGATGCTCTGCCTAAACTTCCAGGCTCTGAAGCGAAACTGGAAATAGCTCCTTCTAGTCTCAGAAATAACCTACCTCATATCAGAGTGTCCACCTCTTGGTTCCTAAGGCAGAGAAAGGGCTTCCTAGTGGAATTTCAGGGGCTTCTGAGGGACACAGTGACTTGGGGCTGGGCAGTAGTAGGTGGATGTGTGTCAGAGACAGCAGAAGCCATCCATCAACTACATTTTTACCGAACCAACTGTATTTAATTCTGTCAGTTGACCTACATCTTTGGAATTCTTTTTCTCTTCCACAACAGGGTCAAGCCTGGGGTCTGACAATTGCATTTTCTAATTATTATCAACCCTTTCTATCCTCCTTTATTCTGGAACATTCTACAGCCTCTCTTTATGACATCAGCATTGTTGAAGAATGTGTTCCTCATCAGCACCTCTCCCTCCATCATCACTGCTTGTAGTAAAACACTCTTATTTTGGGCATGTCTTCTAGTCCTCATAGCAGGGCTGAGTTCTGCCTCCGGTGGCCCAGAACTGCATGGGCAGTGTTGTATGCTTCTCTGGATATTGTGGGTGGACTACACTGATAATATTTATTTTGAT
Organism: Cricetiscus sungorus; assembly: GCA_030556225.1. Lineage (NCBI taxonomy): Eukaryota > Metazoa > Chordata > Mammalia > Rodentia > Cricetidae > Cricetiscus > Cricetiscus sungorus. Next base: position 2,170,891 of record JANBXA010000635.1, read on the forward strand.
GACTTAGTGAGGGATGGTCCACATTCTCAACCACACAGTCATTGTATGCCCCTTCGTGGGAAAAGGAAGAGAAAACAGGATGACTCAAATACCCCCGTTCTCATCAGAGTTTCCCTATAGAGGTGGCATTGGCTAAAGAGTCTTGTCACCTTCACCAGCATGATTGTCACATCACATTGACTCTGCCCTCCTTGCACATCTGTCAATCATCTCTTGCTTATGGCTGCAACTAGTTCATGTATTATTTACCATCTGCTATTGATGTAGACTCAGGAGTTCCTATATATATATATAAGTCGTTGCTTCTCCTATTTCTTGGAGTCTTCAAATTCACCAGCTTTGTGTAGTTCAGCCATATTTGATCTCTCTGTGCCCTGCTCCCAGTCACTCCTATGTAGAAAAACATGAGTGTGTTTGTGGCATACCGGAAAACACTTATACCTTTATAGATTTCAGCACAGAAGACAGATAATAAGGTCTGTCTCAAAGAAGGAGACAAGGGGACAAGTGCTTGAGAAAGTTGAATGTTTACTTGCCTAATTCTGTGATAAATCGTTATCAAATAAACAAAGCTGTTTTTTATAGACCTGGGTCAGTTAATCCAGATCAATTTAGGACACAATTTGTTTTCCCACCCTTTACGCTTTTAAACCCCATTAGAAGCTTTCTAGGCAGTGGCTGTATTCTAGATCAGGGCAATTCTGGGTGATTGCCATGACTTTGGCTTATCTTCAGAAGCCAGGCTTCTGAATGAGGCTGTAAAATCTTCAGTGTCAGTGTCAACAGTATAATGTTCCGGGGAGACAATGTTGTCCCACCCTTTACTTTCATCCTGCTAAGTTTGCCAAGTAGCCAATGAGAGGTCCTGTGCTAGGGCATTGGATCAGATCTGCTGCTTGTTCTGTTTCTTAGTCTCTTATTCAAAGTGCCGAGACTAAGTGACTATTGAACGCTGAGCCATAAATCTTTATCACCCTTCCCAAGACTCAGGAAATACCCTGACAGAAGGACCAGAAAGAATGGAAGGGCCAGAGGAAGGGGGTGAGAGCCGAGCGACGTGATGACTATAGAACAATTAAACTCCCAATAGCTCTGATATCCAGCACTAGATCTGCACAGGATGGGCCTGCCACCATTCTGTCATGAAGAGGGAAGGGGCTCACAGGATCCTACCCAGCTTGACTATCTATAGGTAGTTAATGGTTAATAGAAGAGGAAATGACATTTTCTTCAGTGATGTAGCCACTGGTAAGATGAGGGTACTTGTGAAAGCAAATTATCACCCAAATTATTGTTAGTAGCCTAAAACTCATGGGGACAGCCCCTACCACACACATACACAGAGCCTCAGCCGCCCCCCCACAGACATAGACACACATACATATAAATACATACACATCCATACAAACAGACACACATACACACACACACACAAACATAAATGCAAACACACATATACACACAGAGATGTGTGAGAAGCAGCAGAACTGGCTGAAAGGGGTCAGGAGAAGTGAAGGGAGGCAAGAGAAAGTAGCAGGCAGCTGAACATGACCAAAGTACGTTGTGTACATGTACAAAAATGTCATAATGGAACCTATTACTAAGAAAATTGACAGCGGGGAGGTGGAAAAAGTACTCCTTTAAACACAGCACTGGGGAGGAAGAAGCAGGCAGATTTCTGAGTTTGAGACCAGCCTGGTCTCAGAGATAGTTCCAGTACAGCCAGTTCTACACAGAGAAATCCTATCTTGAAAACAACAACAACAAAATCTCACCAAACACAATTTTTTTTTTCTTGTCTTTTTCGAGACAGGTTTTCTCTGGAGGCTGTCCTAGAACTTGCTCTTGTAGACCAGGCTGGCCTTAAACTCTCAGAGATCTACCTGCCTCTGCATCCTGAGTGCTGGGATTAAATTTAAAAGGGGGATAATTGAATAATTGACATAAAAACCTCAAAATTCTCTGTAAACACAAAACTTCTGAAAATGTCCCCCTTTAAGAGAAACCAAAGCCAGGTTGTGCTGGTACATTCCTTTAATCCCAGGATTAAAGAGCACACACACACAAGAGCAAAAGAAAAGAGAAACCCAAACTGGCTATTATTGTATTCAGGAACCTTGTTTCCTGAACTCCTCACAAGCTGCCCCACACCATGCACAATCCCAGGGAGTCCACCTCCAATTTCAACACTCAGCCTTTACATGGAGGTCCTGTCAAAGATCCCGTGCTCACTCAAGAGTTATGTGGGGAGCCCTGAATGTCACATATCTGATGAGTATTGGGATCGCTGCTCTGGCTGTTCCTGGACCCCACTATGAATAATGGGGTTTTAGGGAACAAGAATCACTCAGATTTCCTTTCTTAATGAAGCACTTATTACCATATCCCACAGTCATTGACAGTAATATCACTGCAGGCCTTCCAACACAATGGCCACAGATGCTCAAGTGGAAGGGAACACCAGCTCAACTGTGTCTACCACAGATCTTCAACTAGTCACTGGTATCCTCAAGTGTACCAAGGCAGTGGTGTGGCCATTTATTTAACGGAGTTATCACACAGCAAGAATGTGCAGCCTGCAGTCGTAAATGCTTCTCTAATGGGGAATGTCCTTCTGTATGCTATGAATATGTTTCTCTTACTGATTGATGAATAAAGATGTTTTGGCCAATGGACAGGCAGGATGAAGCCAGGCAGGAAGTATATGGGTGGGACTACTATAATAGAGGAATTCTGAGAAGAGGAACACAGAGAGTGAGTCACCAGTTGAGATGCCATGTAGCTACTGGGAAGATAGGATGCCAAAGCATCACCAGTAAGCCAAGACCATGTGGAAATACATAGATTAATAGAAATAGGTTAATAAGAGAGAGAGCTAGCCAATAAGAAACCTGAGCCAAAGGCAAAACAATTTATAACTAATATAAGCATCTGTATGTTTATTTGGGACTAAATGGCTGTGGGACCGGGTGGGACAGAAACTTCCATCTACAAGTCTGTTTCCCCTGCTGACTACATAGAATTATTTCAATCCTCTACCTCAAGTGCCCACCCATGTAGCTGTGTAGTGGCTCCACTTTGAGAACACCATTTATCTCTGTCCCCAGTCCCAACTGCTGGCTTCCTGCAAGTTCAAATTTGTGTTTAAGAGCTGTGGATTTGATTGGAGACGGAGAGATGCTCAGTGGGTAAGAGCTTTGCTCCACAAGCCTACAGGCCAAATCCTCACATGAAAAATCACATGTGGCCTCGTGCATACCTATGACCCCAGCGCAGTGAGGAGTGGAAGCAGAAGGGTTGCTAACTCTTGTAGGCTGCCAGCCTAGCTACGTTCAGTAGGAGACTATCTCAAGAGAGGAAGGGAGACAGGGAAAGAGCAGGACTCCCAACATCCTCCTCTACAGCATGTGTAGCTATGGCCCTACCATACCCACAAGGAGAAGAGTTGATTAACTCCATAAGTCACCATACACTATGGGCTATCTTCAGTAAGACTATATATTTACCCAAAGCCACCTGTTTATCCTAGGGCAGAGTAAATTTATGAATTGGTTTCCTTTGATTGGAATGTGATTCAAACTGGGTTACAACATAGTATAAGCCATGTATGAATCAGCAACTCCCAGAAAGAGACGAGAACACAGCAGCCAACCTGACACTTAAAGAGAGGGCGCCTTGCTTGATTTATCCAGTACACATAGCAAACATCTGCTGAGTATCTCATACACACAAAGCATTCATTGTAGTCCCAGGACCATCTGTGTTCCTGGTAATATATCCAAAAGGCAACACACGCAATGTAGTTTCTCCTTCGTGTGGCACAGGCATGTCTGTTTCCTAAAACTATATCAAAATAGTTAAAGTTTGGAACTTGTAAAGAAAAGGTTTATTTAGCTCACCATTTTGGAGACTAAAAGTTCAAGCATCACTGCACTGGTTCTCGTCAGACCCATGTAGTGATAGATGGCATCAAGGTCGGAAGATGTACAAAAGGAAGAGATTTCATGATGGGATGAGAAGCTAGAGGACTACAGGTGGGAGGCTAGAGAGGGTGTGTCCTCTGTGATCTAAGGATCTCACAGTAAGCTCCCACCACCTGGTAACAGTTGCTCATGAGAGTCCAGCTTAAGACACAGGAGCTCTTGGGAGAACACACTTAAGCTTCATCTAATCCCAGCACATAGTAAAAGAAAAGTGTTAAAAACTTCTGTTCTCTGGTTACAGCTTTTGGGTATTAATGAGTTCCATGGTTTGAAATAATATTCAAAAAGAGATAAAAGATAATCTCTCTGAAGCTCAGGACTCAGGAGTAATGGATGGATGCTGCTGACCCTGCCTGAGCACCTCCTGCAAGCCAGGCTCAGATTAAGTGCTTCATGTGGCCTAAGTCATCCAAACCTTGCAGAAATTCTGTGATATCAACATTAGTAGCCCCATTTTGCTAAAGGGAAAACTGAGACTTCAAAAGATAAAGCTGTAGCCAAGCTCCAGGTTCGTAAGCAGAGGAGCCAAGGCTCAGCCCTGGGGCCTGCTCTAGAGCCAGTCCTTTTTCCTGCAATGCTAGGCCCCTGGCCTCTCCAGAGTCTGCCCAGGCTTGTGGAGGCATGGCCTCTGCATTAACGCATACCTGCCTTGTTTTTTCACAGAGATGTCTGGCAATCAACGACATTCTCAGGTCCCTTATGGAAACCTATACCGTCCCTGCCTTGTAGCAGGAACCTAAAACAAAACAACAAAAAGTTTGACATCTCTGTAGTGCATGTCAAAAAATATTATTTGCAAACATCAACCTCACTTTTGCCATCTGCTGTCTACCCCATGTGTAAAGTGCTTCTCTCTTGCATGTTTATGTTGTGATGCTTCATTCTGACTGTCAACTAGGTGAAGTCTCTGGGCACAGCCGTGAGAGGTTTACATTAGGCTAACTGAGGTAGGAGGGTGTGCCTAAATATGGGTGGCACATATCAGTACCACCATATGGTTTTCTTATTGGTTGATGAAAAAACACTGTTTGGCCAATAGCCAAACAGGAAGGATAGGCGGGGCAACCAGACCAGGTAAAGGCTGGGAGAGGAGGCAGAGAGGGGGCAGGGGAGGGAGGGCGGAGACACCATGCTGCTGAAGGAGTAACAAGCAGGATTACAGGTAAGCCACAGCCTTGTGGCAACACATAGGTTACTAGAAATGGGTTGATAATTAAGACAGAGCTATTCAGTAAGAAGCCTTAGCCATTGGCTAATGAGTTTATAAATTAGTATAGTGCCCATGTGTTTATTTGGAGGCAATGTGGCTGTGGGATCAGGTGGTACAGAAACCTCCATCTTCATGGAACCATTCCATGTGCTGGACATCCAGAATGGAATAAAGAGGAGAAAACACACTGAGCAGCCTCTGTCATCCTCTGCTCCCTGATGGAATAGAATGTGACCACATTCTTGTGTTGCTTTCTCTTCTTTCATTACCTGTCTAAAAACAAGAAGTGAGGTAAATATTGTCATCCTGAGGACAGTGACTGATGGCAGCAGGGGCAGTTCTGGTGTCTTCCTCATGTGACTAGGTGGAGCTTTGAGGACTTTTAGCTACCACAGCAAAGTGCCGTAAACCGAATATTGCCAAAGAACAAAAACTGACTTGCTTCTGGAGGAAAAACCTCTACATCAAGTTGGCAGGCACCTGTCTGTCTGAACCTCTGTGATGGAAGCCTCTTTTGCCGTTTCTGGTTCCTAGCAGTTGGTATGTGGCATGGTAACTCCAACCTCTGCCTCCCTCTTCACATGAATACTTCCCTGGGTGTAAATCTCTGTTTATTTTTCTTACAGACATCAGCCACTATATTAGGAAGCCTGTGGCCATATTTTCACTGGAACACATGGTCAAATATCCATTATTCTTAGCACCTTAGTTGTCTTCATGGGTCCAGGAGGAAGATTTGATGGCTGGGAGGGTGGGGGACAATTCGACCCATGATATGCACAGTTGTGGCCAGACCACGAGGCTCCTCATGTGGTAGCCAACAGGGAAGCAGAGACCACCGATTAGAACTAGATGTGGGTAATCACCTTTAAAAGCCAACTCCAAAAGTCTTTCTTCATCCAGCCAGTGAGGACTCCACAGCCTTCAGAGAAGCATCACAAACTGGGGAACAGGCCAGGTTCAAACCATGACATATTACACCCCTGACAATTTTCTAGGCCAGGATTGTCACCCAGCTCAGCATTGTAAGCCACCTAGTATTTTGTTGACAAACCATTTTACTACTCAAATCAGTAGAATTTGTTTTGCTGCTGGTGGCAATGAACCTGGATTGTCTCTTCTTCCTTAGAGCCTTAGAGCTTCTGTTAAGTGGTTCCCCAGGAAGAGCAGGAAAGTGAATTTCTAATGATAATGACCCATATTCTCCAAGAATATTGTCAGAATTCCTATCCCACTCCCTGGATCAAAGAGACCAAGGGCATGATGGCTCAGACCCATGTATAGGGCTCATGACAAGGACTCATGCCAACTGCTCTCAAACCTTATTACTGAAATGTAGGGGAGCCTTTTGATGCCCTAAGCTATGAGTTTGTTCTCAAGCTGAGTCATACTCTGGAGTAGAATTCTACTAATTTTTGCCTTTGGCCAAAGGATGGTGTGAGGCCTGTTTGGAGGGAAGACCACACTGCTTGTAACACTGCATAATTTTCAGCAGCTCATGACAGAGCCACCAAAGGGGCTAACTAGCATTTCAATTGTGTTTGGTCTAAAGTTCCCAAATCCTCATCAATGCTATTAGGAACAATAACGTTATGAAAGAGTTGCAGAGGAAATAAAACATTATGGGCTTCTAAGAAACGTGGTAATAGAAGCCAGCTGGGTTTACAAAGTCTATGTCACTGGCTTCAAGGAAATAAAACACATTTCAAATTTTTGAGTAAGTCAACCTCCCAAATGGCCACAAAGAGAATAGCAGTTGTGTTAATTTTGCATTTGCTTGGCTTGGTCCTCTCTGGTAGTTTCCCTTACTACCTAAGGGAATTGTGATAGGGGCATGGCCCACATTAGCTCAGAATCACCTGAAGCTGCCTGTCTTTGCCATCACTGGCAGAGAGTATTTTAGAATGAAACCAACCCAGGAAAGATAAATCTGAGTGACACATACAGTCATTTCATCTGGGTTCCTCCAGCCGGCTGTCCCCCAAAACATCCATCCATTCACCTCCCAAGTGCTTAGAGCCCAGGAGTCTTTTTATCTTGTTCATTTAGGCTATACATCTAGTCTTATGAATGACCAAGTGTCCAGATCAATATGTGTTCAGACTGCCACCGGTAAGGGAATATTAAGATGACTGGCACACAGATTTCACCTGGAATGGTGCTTTCTGGATTTCTCCCATCTGATATTTGGGATGTGTGCATCTCGAAAGCCATCTTTTGGCAAGTGTGAATTGCTACAGCATGATCGAGTTAGGGTATGCAAACGATCAACTGGGGCAGGAAATCTTTCATCTCACAGGAACCCTGTGCGTCACTGCCTTCCTGCAGCAGCAATGCGAGAATTTATCTCCATCTAAACTATGCTGTCCCCGTGATTTGCCATATTCACAGAACAGGAACACAGCTCTGGCTGGACCAAACCCTTCATCCTCTCCTCTCCTTTACCCAACACAGCCTTGCCCAATCCCTCAGGAATGACCAAAAATCCCATTTCTTCACATGTTTGTGTACCTGTGTACTCAACTATACAGCAAACCCAGGAGTAGGCACTGGGAATTTAGCAACAAAGAGCACAGAAACAGACCTCTGTGCAGTGATTTCTGATCAGCATGGCTTTGGGTCTGACTTGACTGGGACATCAGCAGATGAAGAAACTGTAGACACACGTACAGAAAAGCTGGGACCAGGTAGGACATGCATCCTGATAGAGACCAGCAGCAACGGGAAAGTTCAGTGAATTTATTATGGTCAGAAAGGAGGAGGGTGAAGTAGGAGGGGGTTGCTTGGCTCGTCTCAGTAGGAGAGCAGTCCCAGGCTACCGTTATCCTGGAGGCAGAAGCTGTGGTTATTAATTTCTTCATGTACTGGTTTTGGCTAATGACCGATGGCTTGTCAGCCTCTGTACTTGTACAAGAGGAAGGTCTTGCCATTTCCAAGGCCTGGGGCATTGGAGTCTTTGACATAGTCATGCTCCTGTCATCAATACATATTCACTCAGGATTGCATCTGCTCCCACACCTCTGCCTTGTGAAGTTGTTCCTCTAAGGAATGAAAAGACAGGGTACATACAAGGCAAGTGGTTACTTCATACATGGTGAAATAGTGAGCCACAAAAGGGGAGCGGACCAGGCCACGGGAGCAATATTGTCAAAGGTTCTGTTGCCAAAATGGTGCCAAGGCCAGACTAGTTGCTATGGATTGAAGAGGGTCAGTGTAGTGAATTGAGGAAAGTATTAAAAGGGAAAAGTGCAGGAGAATGTTTAGAATATTTGTGGATCAGCACAAAAACTTGAAACTTTATTCTGAGCCAGAATGTAAAAAAAGCACTAGGGCAGGATTTCTCAGCCTTCCTAATGCTGCGATCCTTTAACACAGCTCATGCTGCGGTGACCCCAACCATAAAATCATTCCATTGCTACTTTACAACTAGAGTTTTGCTACTCTTATGAATTGTGACATAAATCTCTGATGTGCAGGATATCTGATATGCAACCCCAACGGGGTCTCGTCCCACAGGTTGAGAACCCCTGCACTAGAGGGTAATTAAAAGGAGCCCTGTAATTTGGCTTATATTTTTAAAGGCCATGCTGTTTGCTGTGTTGATCACATACTGGTGTAAGATAGGAAGCAAAGAGGCCAGGAAGGCATCAAACACAGCAGTAGAGGGGGGAATAAATGGGTGCACCCTGGATATATTTCAACGGTGAAGACGTCAACAAAAGAGGATATAAATAAAAAGATGTCAACAGAAGAGGGTATAAGTAAGTACAAATTCCTGCAAATGAGTTCAGGCCTGAGTAACTGATGGGACAGAGTTGCCATTGTAACCTGAGGTAGGTCTTTGATTTCTTTCTCTAAAAAATGAGTAATAGAGGAAGGAAGGAAGCCAAGAAAGACGGTATAGGTCAAAGCAGAAGAGAGTAAGCACTGGATGACCCCTGCGCCATGGGAAGCACATGACAGAGGCCACTGGCCACCATCCAGCTGTGTACTTTGAACAACACTGTGATGAAGGAGATGCTGTTTACAGGTTGATACAGGTTAAGGGGAGGGAGAATTTAGAAGTGAGAAGTCACATAGGCTCATTAAGATTTAAAACCCAGAATAGTTCATAGTTCCAGCAAGAAAAGCACCATTTTTTTTTCAACATGTATTTCAAATAAAACCAGGGGACTTTGGCACTTGAAGAAGGAATGACTTTCCTGACTCTGGCATGAACCCTTCACTTACCAACACTGGCAAATCAAGACCCTAGACAAGTTATTGAATTGTGCAAGCCCTCCCATCTATTTAGCGGTAGACGTGTCTAGACATCATCTTTCCTCGGTTCTCACCCTATGCCTTTGCTTCCTTACTTCCTGCCTGGTGCTTCTCCTTGCATGCACACCTTTGATTTTCCTCATTCAGAGGCAGTTTCATTACTTGCTTTCTGTGACCAAGTCCTTTGTCATCTCTGTGAGTGCCAGCATCTCCCCAGTACTGCACCCAAACATGAAGTTTAGTGAAGTCTCACCATTGCTACAGTAGGATGGGTCCACACCCAGGCAGGATGTGTGAGCTGGGCTCGCCCTGCAGGCTGAATGGGAGGACCAGTCATGGAAGTACTGTAGCTGAGCTCTCAGGACTCAGTGGTCAGCACCATGGACATAGGGTGTTGGTGACAAGAGACCAGTGTTCCACGGTTCTGCTTTTCTTCTAGTGGAAAGACACGCGTGAGATTTGCAAGTCACGGTTTACACGTGCTCATTGGGCAAACAAACTTCAAATCTTTGCCCTCAGATGAAAATGGCTCTGAACCAATAAGCATGGGGAGAGCCTGAAGCCTGGGTCCCATCTGAATACTATTTGGACACAAGTGGTTAAAATTCTTCCAGCAATGGCTTTTGTTATCTATAAAATTAAGACTAAGCCAGAGATCAAGGAATTTCAACTGGAAGCCATATCCTGTCTCCAGTCTCCCATCTTGGTGTAATTTAAGTGAGTTACAGGCCCCTTTAAATTCTCTTATTTAAAACAGATATTCATCCAAAGAAGCAGGCTATAAACATTTGGCATGTCTTGATGAGCACTTCGCTGTCCTTCACAGGCAGTGGGAACAACCTCAAAACCAATTACTTATGCTCTCCTCCAAGATGTCCGTTAATTGGAACGAGGGCCCTGCCTCTGGCTTAGTGCATCTTCTCTCCTCTTTCAGGTCCCCCAGTTGTCCCTTCTGGGGAACAGTAGTAGAGTTCCAGGCAATGATTTTAAATTTGGAAATTATTTAAATATAGAGGTACAGGGGGCTAGGAATATATGTAATCTCACATATACACATACATACATATCACTCAAAGGGAAGGACCTTGAATCCCTTCCTGAAGAAATAACATAAAAATTGGAAGAAAACTAAAAGCCACAATGTGTCCACATCTTGGGTAAAATATTGACAATGGACCCCCACACACAGTGCCCACCACTTAAAAAAACTTATAAATGGGTCTCTACAATCAATGAAGGATTAGAAGGGATACATGTATTGAAATCCTATTTGTCAACATGTTAGACTCCAGTACTAAACTCTGGAAAATCTAGATAGAGAAGATTTTAAAGATGCAACCATATAATCTACTTGGACTATGATTTGAATTACACACACACACACACACACACACACACACACATACACACACACACACACACATCGACACGTGCACACACCTGTTTCTGTATCTACATATAACAGGTATGGACAGATAGTATAGCCATAGTTTTGATAAAATTCTACATCTGTAGGAAAAAAGAAAAATTACCCACAAATGGGCAGATATTTAGCTGCACGAATAAACTGTTATATTTGGATTCTGGGCATTTACAAATTCCATATGGAAGAGTGTTGGCGGTATTGGGAGGTGACATTGACCTTTCAAAGGTAGAAACCAATGGCAAATCTTCAAGAGCATGACAAAAGAGGCTCTGGAGTTCCAGCCTGTTCTTTCTTGTCTTTTGTCCCAAATTGTGGTGTAGGTGCTTTAGTCTGTCATGTGTGCCGCTCTTACCAGAGGCCCACAGTCACTGGACAGGACTCTCCAAGACCATAAACCCAAACAGCTCTCTTCTTTTATAAGTGCATCGCATCAATATTTTGTTATAGCCATGTGAGTTTGATATAATGGCAATTAGAGCATTGTCTGCTATACTGAGAAGGTTGGAAACCATACAGTGGAACCTTGGCAAATTATGAATTGCACAGCAACTTAAGAGGAATGCTAAAGAATAGACTAAAATATTCACAATATATGAAAATTTCAAATGCATGAAAACAATGCACACAACAAAAATTATATGGTATATGCACATGCATTCATAGAAAAGAGGTCGAAGTGAAATAATGAGTTATCAATAGATCAATGCTAAGTTATAGACATTTTCTTCTTTTCCCTGTGGTTGTTTCTCATCTGGAGATTTTCGTGCTCTTGTAATAACTTCCATGAAGAATGTTTTCAGAAACAACATCTATAAGCCGGGAGATTTGGATAGAACCAAGCAGACAGGACATCAGCACAGTTCCTGTAAAAAATTCTGGAACTCCAGCACTCAGTCAGCAGAGGCAGGTGGATCTCTGAGTTTGAGGCTAGCCTGGTCTATAGAGTGCATTCCAGGACACCCAGGGCTACATAGAGAAACCCTGTCTTGAATTTAAAAACTAAAAAAGAAAAGAAAAGAAAAGAAAAAGAATTCTGAAACTGGGACACTCCTTGGATGCTTTCCTGAGATGAGGTAGACAGTTGTCTCTTTGTACTCCCATAATGACAAGTCACTGAAGATGAGGTACCCCAGGGAGGAGTATACCCCAAAATGTACCTTTATTCTGCTGAGGAGAATTCACTGGTAGACTATTGCAGTGGTTTTGAAGCATCTGGGGAGATGAGTGTATCTAGAGGGTGAAGTTAGGTAGTGCACCATACAATTGGCAGCATGTGTACTACCCCACTTCCTCTATTAATATACCCCACATGGGAATAGCTCCTTTATTTTTCTGTGGAAACTTACAGAATGAAGGTTGATGAGACAAATAGCTCCAGTCATAACTTTCTAGTTCATGGTTGTTTAACTATTTATCCTCCCAATGGACCACACTGGACAGGAGAGTACCAACAGATGACACAGAGGACCCACAGGACTTTTCTTTGCACCTAATCTACCTAATTCCTATGGTCAGTAAGCCTAATTATTGGTGATTCTTCTCTTTGTCTTATTTCTTGGTGGTAAGAATCTATAGTGACAAGCAGCAATAATAACTTAAATATAATGGCATTTTTGTTGTTGTTTTGTAGAAGCATTCTTCTCTGGGTATCAAAACCTCTAGATTACAACATCTAGAATTGTGGAGATGGCAGATGTTGATTCTGCAAGAGGATCATGTATTTGGGACCACCCCGTTGTTCCTGAGGTCTGTGAATCAATCAGACCCACTGGGAGCATAGAACAATGTAGCACAAATAATAAAACCCAGAGACAGATATTGGGGTTCAAGCTGAAGATCAGAAAAGCAAAGTAGCCAACCACTAGAATGTTTTTCCCTCTACCAAGGCTTGGGCGATCCTGTCCTCAGAGTGACCGTAGACTGAATACACTGTACCCCTGTCTCTACCTGCCTTATATTCCTCTCTAGTGCTGGGATTTAAGGTGTGTACCACCACTGTCTGGCCTGTATGGCTGACTAGTGTGGCTAGCTTTGCACTCTGATCTCCAGGCAAGCTTTACCTGGTAGATAAAAACAAAGTATCACCACAGCACCACATGATAAATCATTGCTCATAAATATGTCTTGTATCCTGGAAGATGGGGATCTCATCCTTGTAAGATTATCCCAAAGTTGATATCTGAATAATACTTTCAAAAAGTTGTTTTGCCCATCTGCCTAGCTAGAGGCTTCTGCATCCTGCAGTATGTGACAGGGCCAGTATCCCCCACATCATCACTTACATTCTTTCATCAGTGTAAATTTAGTCTCTAATCTAATGTATTAGCAATTATCCCATATTTGTAGGTCAAATGGTAAGCCATTAAAGCTTAAATGAAGACTGTTGGGTAAGAAAGCTGTTCGTGTCTAAAATATGTACTGATTTGAATCAAGATAAACCCAGCTAGAAGGGATTGATGGAAACAATTTGCATCAAGTGACTGTTTTTTGGGAGACAGATCTGAGGTACTGTCTCTGTTAGCATCTAGAGCCAGCAGCAAGTGTTGAGACAGTCTTGAGGAGTAGAAAACCACATGCTAGAGGCCATACCGAGCCTGCATAGCTCTAATATTCCAGAACACATTATGATTTCCCTGGAACCAATGGCAGAAGCTGAGTGATCATTACAGGTAAAGGATTCCACTTATTTCATTGCTTCAGTGTTTTGTTTGTTAATGGTTTTATGTTAATATTTAGGAATACTAATATGTAATGCAAACACTTTCACACTTTCTCATTACAAAAGTCCGTCTATGTTCTCCTTCCCCATATCTGCTGGTTCCATGATTCTCATCATTCCTCCAGACCCCTATTAAACCCACTTGCAACTGCCCATGAAATATATATATATATATATATATATATATATATATATATACTCAAAGGAAGGATATGTATATATTCTTCTTTTAAACACTTCCCTTACCAACCAAAGGGAAAGATATATGACACTACCATGTTCAACACAGAGATTTCTCTCTATAGCCCTGTATTTTAAGCCAACACATCCACAAGCAAGCTTGGCTTTTGCTTCCTGTGTCAACTGGTCATAATAGACTCTGTATGAGACCACAGGTGCAGGGCTAGAGAAGAAAACTATGGCCACGGTTGATGATATGGGAATTGCATAGTCTAATTGTGCCCCCCTGACTTTCCTCAATTCCAGCTGTGTTACCTGTACATCTGGAGGGCTGTTAGCATGTCCTGACTTAAGACTTAGTGGATTTGATAGAACAAGATAAAGTGATAATTTTACCCATACATTCTAGATTTGAAGGGATTGGTTATGTAAATTACACAAGGAGAATAGGAGACCATGATCCAGAGCCTTATGATGGCACCAATCTCTACCATTCTTCTTGATCAGAAATACCGCTCTCCTGTGACCACCCGCTCTCCACCCATCACCCACTCTCCACCCATCACCTGCTCCCCAGTGATCTTCTGCTTCCCAGTGATCTCCTGCTCCCCAGTGATCATCTGCTCTCCACCCATCACCTGCTCCCCAGTGATCTCCTGCTCCCCAGTGATCACCTGCTCTCCACCCATCACCTGCTCCCCAGTGATCTCCTGCTCCCCAGTGATCACCTGCTCTCCACCCATCACCTGCTCCCCAGTGATCTCCTGCTCCCCAGTGATCACCTGCTCTCCACCCATCACCTGCTCCCCAGTGATCTCCTGCTCCCCAGTGATCACCTGCTCTCCACCCATCACCTGCTCCCCAGTGATCACCTGCTCTCCAGTGATCACCTGCTCTCCACCCATCACCTGCTCTCCACCCATCACCTGCTCTCCAGTGATCACCTGCTCTCCACCCATCACCTGCTCTCCACCCATCACCTGCTCCCCAGTGATCACCCACTCTCCACCCATCACCTGCTCTCCACCCATCACCTGCTCCCCAGTGATCACCTGCTCCCCACCCATCACCTGCTCTCCACCCATCACCTGCTCCCCAGTGATCACCTGCTTTCCACCCATCACCTGCTCTCCACATGCTTCACTATAATAGGGAGTCATGATGGCCTTTCAGGTCAGCTAGCTATCAGATCACAACTGTACCCTGTGTCCTACAGTTCTTCAATGCTCACGAGCTTCCTTTTCTCCATTTTCAAGGAAATAGTCCACAAAGAAAAGCATCTTTGTCGAGTGTATGGATGACATGTTTCTCTCTCCTGGGAACCGGGCTGTGTCTCTTGGCTATGAATTCAGTAATATACTGGCTTGAATCTGAAAACTGAGCAAAAGAATATAACTTCATAGGTTTAGATTTCTATGGAGCATTTTTTAATTGATACTGAGACATAATTTATATGATAACCTTAACTCATTTTTTAGTGTACAATATGTTTTTCTAGGTTCATTCATGAAAATAACTAAGATTTAGACCGTTTCTATCATCTTAAACAGTTCTTTCATGCCCTGAGCAGTCAAATCCTTTCTATATTTTTCAGTTTTCGGTTGTTATGAAGAAACACTTATGAATACCAACTGGAAAGAGAAAAACTTTATGCTGGATCATGTTGTGGAATATTCCTTTACACTGTGTGAAGATGTGCCACTATGATTGGTTTAATAAAGAGCTTAATGGACATTAGCTAGGCAGGGAGAGGGATTTCTGGGGACAGAGAGCTCCAGGAAAAAAGGGAGGTGTAAAAGCCAGCCAGATGCAAAATGAGTCAGACACACAAAATGGGATAGAGGTAAAAAGCACATGGTAGGATTTATATTAATAAAAACATAGGTTAATTTAAGTTAAAAGAGCTAGTTAGAAACAATCCTAAGCTAAGGCCACAGTTTCATAGCAATAACTGTCCATGTCATTTTTCTAGGAGCTGGTGGTACAGAAAAATCCATCTATAGGATCACAGTTCTAGGTGTTTCAATCTGTGGTTCTTTGATTACATTGTTTCTGGGCATATGGTAAAGAAAAGTGTCATGGCAAGGAGTGGGTGTTTGTCATATGAATATCTTCTTTGCTGAAGTATCTGTTCCAAACTCCTGTCCATTTTTCCCCAAGTGTTTTTCCTCTCGAAAGCCAGAGTTCTGATCCTCTGGGTACCATGTGGATACTGTACAGGTGTTTCCTCCCAGTCTGGTTTCTCTTCATTTTTCAGTACAGTGTTACTGACTTTTGTTTTGAGAAAAAGTTTTAAGTTTGATAATGTGTAATTTACAATTGTTTTTCTATTAAAATTGAGGCTTTTTATATTCTACCCAAACCCATCAATCTGCTTAATTCAAGGCCACAAGGATTCTTTTGGTGTGTGTGTATTCTAGCAGTTTTATAGTTGCAGATTAGAATTCTTTTAAAATTTACTTAATCAGTGTAGATGGTTTGAGTGCATGCGTGTCTGTGTGCCACTTCTGAGCCTGGTGGCTGCAGAGGTCAGAAGCAGCCATAAGAACTCCTAGAGCTGTTGTTGGAACTGAACCTGGGTCATCTGCAAGAGCAACAAGTACTTTTAGCTGCTGGGCTATCTCTTCAGTTCCTATGGTTGTAGTTTTTATGTTTGGATCTATGATCCCTGTTCAAGTTAGTTGTTATACATAATATTGAAAAAAGTTCAAGTTTCCTCTTCTTTTCTAGTGTTTGCCTCACTCCTGGAATCCCCAGCAAGGTGTTAAACCCTGCATCATGGGGACATGCTTCCATGTGATGAACTTTCATGCCCAACTTTTTGTTCTCTTCTTTCCCTTGATCCAGGCAAATCTCCTACATCCTGCTAATACATGTTGACAAGTTCCTGCAGCTGTTTCCTTCTTTAATGAATCCAGAACTTTCCCAGCTGGGCTGTATTATGCTTTAGCCACAGTGTGATTTAGTCACAGTTACCAGTAAGTGGCCAGCACTGAGACGAATATAGTTCCCAAGGGTGAAAAGTCTTTCAAGACAGAGTACTCTGCCTCAGCATCTAGCAAAGGAAGGCACTAGGCTTTAGTAGAAAGACCCCCATGGGCTCTAATGGATTTAAGTTATTGAGATTCTTGACATTGTGAATCTAATCTTACTCCACTGACTTGCTAAGATTGAAACTCCAACTTTCTCTGGCGCTCTGTTGAAGTGGTGATTGAGCCCTGAGCCTAAGGCTCAGGGTTTCTCACACTCTGGTTGCGTTATATCACCTTGACCCTACCTCAGCATTTCATTGGCTTAGCAAGATGTCCAACTCTGTTGTTCTTACCTATGGTCTCCTTTTCTCTCTGGACTTCATACATGTCTGAGGCACCACACCACATTACCATCCTTTTTTATCAGTACTTCATTAACACTTGAGTTTTTATGATATTGCAACAGCATTCTAGGGACCATCTGCCCTCTACCAGCTACCATAAAGCAGTTCTTATCACTAGCCAGTTCATGGTGATGGCACTCTCAAATCTTGTTTTTAGAGAGTGCTTCCTAACCAATCCTGATGCCATCTACCAGAGCCCAGGCTTCCTAGAAGACAGATGCAGAGAGATTTCTGTGAAGGAAGTGTACTGTAGAATATTTTCAATGCCTCTTGGGAGTAGGGTGTGGAACAGGGGAAAAAGTTGAACCTCAAGGCCTTTGACAAAGTTGACAAGGATTCTTTAAAACTGGGGTGGCTCCTCAGAGATGTCCTGAAGTAAGGTAAGTATGTAAAGCCCTGGAACATTCATCTGACCAGTCACCAAATTCAAGTTGCCTCTCACAATGCAGCTCTTACCCTCTCTGAGGAACAGTTGGGAAGTGGGGTGGAGGAAGGTAGGGGGGGGGAAAGCAAGAGGAGAGGAGGGAAGGGAAAGTGGGATTGAAATGTTAAATAAATAAATAAATAAATAAATAAATAAATAAATAAATAGTTACAGATGGGCGTAAACTACTATGTAGTGCTGTGACCTGAACCCAGGTCCTCTGGAAGAGCAGCAAATGGTCTTAACCTCTGAACCATCTTTGCAGCCCCCCCAGTCCTATATATATTTGAAAGACCCCAGAAGAGGACTTCCCTCCAGGAAGAGACCCCTGGACCCAAAGACCAAGCCGAGACCACGGATGCGGATGCAAACTGCAAGAGGTTTATTTGAGATACACAGGTACCTGTGGGTGACAAAGTCTCTCGGAGGACTTGCGCGCCCACAGGCTGGGGAGAGGGACTTTTATAGGGCTGGGTAGCAAAAGCATGGGTACAGAAGCGAGATTCATAGTTACAGGGGTCCCGTTGGTCAGCTCAAATAAGGCGTTGAGTCATCCGAGGACAAGCCTCTTACATGTTTGGGGATCTGATAATAGCTGACTTAGCTCATGTTTGGGTTTTTCTCCAAACTCTCTGCTCCCTTCCCAAGGCCAGATGTGGCAGCCTGTGAGTACTGACCTTGTCCTGTACTTTTACTTGTTTATGTGGAAGCCTTGCAAAATGGCGTTACCATTGCTAAGCCAGGCCTTAAGCTATTAGCCTTGAGTGGGGGGTCTTTCAATTAAAGTTGCTCACTTTTTTGATATTTTCATTGATCAGTTAGTATATACTTAGCATATGAGACAGAGTAGTGGACAAAATATGTACAAAATACTAAATAGAACCCACAGAAATGTTCATTGGCCTCCAAGTTTCATATAGAAACCGAATACAATAATTTGAATACTGTCTAAAACATTAAGTCTAAAAGAGAAATGATACAAACAAATCTGAAACATTACCAAATTAGGCTGTTGAGATGGCTCAGCCAGTAAAGGCACTTGACACCAAGTCTGAGTACTTAAGTTTGATCCCCAGGACCCAAGGGCCAAAGGAGAGAACTGACTTTTGCTAGTTGTCCTCTGACCACCTTTGAACCACAGCACACCTCCTGGCCCCATAAATAAGTAAATAATTCACTTAAAAATGCTATCACCCAAGTGAAAAGTCAACTTGATTCTCATGGTTTTTTCTAGCCCAATACACTGCATTCTGAGAATTCTAGAACATCATATTAGGGGAGGGTGTGTTCATAATGACTGTCCATTTTCTTGATGAAGTAAAGGCATGATTGATGACTAGGTTAAGGCATCTTTTCCAGCTTGTTTAAACTCAACCAATATACTGGTAGATGTGATCGTGCCTGCTAAGCAAGATGTTGCAAACGTCAGGCCAAACCAGAAGAAGGTGGTGGAAACCAAAGACATTTGAGGTATTCTCAGAAAGTACACACCAATGATAGAGTAACCATCCTGGCAGAGGAGCCACAGTCATTACCTGAGCCAAGCGCCCACCACTTTAAATCTTTCCCTATTCACTCTGCAGAGTAACATTGTGAAGTTAGTATCACTTCTCTCCTTTTTATAAATACAGAAAGCTAAATCATAGAAATATTAAATAATTTGTCCAAGCCACGCAGAAAAAGTTATATAGTATTAGGAATTTAAACAGCAACTCATCTGCCTGATTTTAAAAGTCAGTTTCTTTCTCACAGAATCACTACTCTCTAAATTATTAAATAAAAATTAATATTGCTATTAATTCTCTGTCATCTAGGGACACCAAGAAAGGTTCTTGTCCTTATAAGATTAAGGTAAGTTATGTGAAATGGTTAATGTTTCTTATGTTTCCATGTTAGATCAATTTGTGATCGTCAAAGATTTCTTCTAGCTATTATCATTGTGTGGTCAGTCCCTTCCTTGGCAAGATAGCATGGAGGTATCTTCTGAATGGATGGTAAAATTTCACTGTAAAATGGGGGTTATTGTGCATATATTGTGCCAGCTGGATTCTGAGTCATGAGAAGCTAACTGCTATAACAGATGACCCCCAAATCGCAGTGACTCAACATCATAGAAGCTGCTCCTGCAAAGTCTCATCAGGAGACTCATTAATGGCCATTTATTCTGAGCAGCTCTCTAAAAAGTGATCACTCAGGGATCCAGTCTCCTTTCATCTTCTGAAGGAATCATTGTCACACAGCTGCCCAGAAGGTTGCCATGAACGTCAAAGAGAGCTCAAGCAAGCCACATCCCCTCAAAGTAGAACATACCACTAATAGAAGACTTACGATGCAACATTTGCATTCACAGTCCATCTTCAAAATGTAGTACTGGCTACACCAAAATTCAAAGGAGCTTGGGAGTGGAAGTTCCCAGTGATGTAACTATTGCATTGCACAGCTTGATATTACAGAAGGAGGATCTATGTGTTGGAAGGCCGTGTAGCTGTTTCTACCACAGCTGGAATGAGCTGATCTGAATTTAGGAAAAGCATATAAAAAGCAAGATTTCCCACTTAGTGTCATGGATACTGTAACCATAATCTTGTCCTGTGTGTTTTATTGGATGAATTAATCAGCCTGTCATAAGTTGAACTGTGCTTTTCTTTCCTCATCCCCTAAAAAGAGATAACTACTGGGAACCTGTAAATGTGACCCTTTTTGGAAAAAGATCTTTGTAGATACTAGGGACCTTGAAGTAAGATCATCTTGACATAATTGTGTATACCTTAAATCCAGTGACTCCTGCCTTCAAAAGTCACAGGGAGGATGGTCAGGAGGAGATACATTGCCACAAGCCAAAGAATGTCTGGGGCTACCACAAGCTGGACGAGATAAGAAAGTTTTCTTCCCTTGAGCCTTCTGAGGCCAAGGGGCTCTAATGACACCTCATGTTGGATCCTTGACTTGGAGAACTATCAGAAAAGACATTTCTGCTGCTTCAAGTTACACATTTGTTATGGTGTACACACACACACACACACACACACACACACACACACGCACGCACGCACACGCACACGCACACGCACACGTGCACACGCACACACATACACCCCCACACAAACACACACACCACAGCAAACAAAAAACCCAAATGCACAGCCTAAAGAGGTATGCCAGTAATCCTATAAGTTGGAATTCTCCTCTTCCAAAGCTCACGTTAGAGCCCTGGTCTAGCAGAATTGATGTCTGTGATGACTATTTTTGCTCGTCAACTTGACTACATCTGGAATTAATTAAACCTCAGGAGGAACCTTGCTCGTGATGCTTTGACCTCAGATTTTTAGCCTCCAGAACTGTTAGAAATGAATGTCTATTGTAGAAAGCACCCATCTATGGTGCTGTGATAGCCTCGGGAGAATGTGATAGCCTTGGGAGAAGAGCATGTGGCAAGGCAGAGCCTTCTGGAAGTACACTGAAGGCACCAGAAGGTCCAGAGTATCAGCCTTTGGCAGAGCACCTCTTAATAAGCGAATGAGCCGAGAGCTCCAGCTTTCTACCTACACATTAGTGAAGAGTCTAGAACATAACACATTATTTAATCAAGAACAAGGTGAGCTTTTTAAAATCCATTTCTGAGATGGAAAATACAACCAATATATTTCTCCTTTAAAAAATCTCATTTTGAAATGATGCATTTAACAAGCAAGGAGATCAGGTACATGAAATATATAACAAGTCAGCACTTCACATGCTGGAAGTGTGGATGCTATTCATGGGCAGCAGGTGTCAACTGGTGCCAGTTCATAAAATCTGCTTGTGTTCCTTTTACCCCAGTCTACTACTACATCTTTCAGTCAGCCACAGAAGAGTATTTATTACACTGTGGAGAGTGTCAATTACCTGCCTCCTAGGTAATTGACTGGCAAACTAGGCAGCATTGCCACGCCTTCCATATGAAAGAGGCTAGAGAAAGACTTGATGACATGCCTAGTTAATAATGCTAGACCGTGATTTCAGATGTCGGCAACGGCCAATCCCAATCACAGTTTCTCAATGCCCATTCAGACCATCATCCATTTGAATAGTACTTAAAGCCACAAGGCCAGTAGCATTTCTGAACCTTCTTCAGTAGCATAATAACAAGGCTAGGTTAGGTTTTATATGTTCAGCTGTTACTCTCCTGTCTAGAATACATGTCAAAGTGTAGACCCATTCCAAGGTAATGTTAGAAATTACCAGAAAATGTTAGAGGGTGTTATCTAGAAATAGTGCCACAGGTTTCTCTCTATCAAAACTCAGTAGCTCAACAGTGGTAGTTGCTTACCTCTTCAAATGAGCTGTTCCAAGCTAGAACACAGGCATAGTACATGAGCTTGTCAGTCAGGATGGCGACAGCCATGGGCTATCTGTCCTTGTGACAAGGGAGACAGGATGTAATCTACCTTTATTTCTACTTCAAAAGATTTGCAACTACATGGGAGAAAGGAATTGGCAGCACTTAAAATGCCTGCAAATGTTCATTTGCCTAAAAGCTGGGGAGAAAAAGCTGCCTGAAGGGACTATAACTCCCCCAAGGCCAGAAAATAGAGAGCATTTCCTTTTCTGATGGTCCACAAATATTCATAATTTGTAATATTTGGCAAAAGAGAAAAAATAGACTAGGATATCCCTATTGTCTGAAATCAGTGGAATAAACAGTTCTCAGCCAGTCACTCATTTTCACAAACTGAGGAAAAAGAGGGAATAAAAAAAAAAAATGCAGCTGAGTCCTGAGAAGAAATGAGACTAGTGAGACAGGACCAAAGAAAGACTTTTTTTTTTTTTAACTTTCTCCTTAAAAAAAAAAAAAAAAATGCACAGAAACTGGCTAAATGGGAAAGGGTGGGAATAAAGTTGAGTGTCACCAAGCAAGTGGTCTAAGGAATGCTAGAACTTGGGTAGAGGAAACGGGATCAACCACCTCTGCCCCACTCTATATTTCTTAAAGTTCTCTTGGTATGAAAACAAAGAAATCCAACTAAAACCAACCTCATGATGAGTAAAGTGTAAACAAATGAGAAACAGATGGGCTTGGCTTTCCCAGGAGTGGAGGGGGTCTCTAGTGAAGGGCAAGGTGTTCTGGGACGCAAATGCACTTGGGGCTTGACTGGAAAAACCTTTGTGCCCTTTGAACATCCAGAACTCAGGTGAAGTTCCTGCACCCACATGTCTACATGTCAGCAAGACTGTGTTGGAAAGGATCTCCCTGCCAAAGGAGCAGGCTCTGGGGACCCCAGGACACTGTTCAGCACCTCACAATCTGCACTTTATAGGTGCCAAAGGCTCTTGCAAATCTCACATGTGAAGCCAGAAGTTTTCATTCAAGGACCCAACCATTTTGGCTTTGATCAGAAACCACAGCTCGGTGTAAACATCTCTCCTGCCACCTTTTATGATATTTACACATTGTATAGATGCCCTCCCTGGTCTAATGATCACAAAGTGTTCTGTAGGCAAAGGCCGCTGAGATACATACATCTGGGTGGCTGAGGAACCAGAGGGGCAGGAAGGGTGACATGCCAATGGTGAGTCTCTAAGTAAAAGGGCAGCTCTTCTCTGTACTGCTACAGAGAAGCCGAAACACCCCCCCCCCCGCCACTCCCCACAATGCTGTCTTTCCCCATCCCACTCAGGATCAGGATCTCTCACTGTCTTCAAATCATTTATATATCAAGTTACAGCTCAGAAGGAACGTATTCAGGATTTTATCATTTGGTGGACGTGTAGGCCCCCAGACCACGATTGTTTGAAAACTATCCAGGCTGCCTTTAAGGTTTTTAAAAATAATTTATTTGGCAGTCTTGAGGACTAGGGTTTGCCCATTTGGCTAAAGTCACATTCCTTTCAGTGCAAATGCTGCAATTAATGGGCCACATCATACTCTGAAGCAACAGAAGCGGCCAGCTGCTGGCCAGCGAAAGAGCACTGTGTCTCTAGTGTAAACGCTGCTGATATCATCACCATCAGAAGGTCATAAAACTGATTGATTATAAACACAGCTCTCATTTGTTTACAGTTGACATTTTTGGGTTCGGGGTAATTAGCACATTAGCCGTCTCTCTCTGAGGGTGAGGGCCCACAGGTGCTGGCAGAAACCTTGCAAGGCAAGTCAAGCCAGGAGGGCTCCCAAAGCCTTGCCAAGCAATCGCAGACCTTGAGCAGAAACAGGTTGAGGAAAATGCTGATTTAACAGTGGGGGTGGGGGAGGGTGTAGTCTTGATAACACCTACATGGGGTCACCCATGTAGGAGGCATCCACTCTGAGGCAATCTCTTCTAACACAAGGTAAGATTTGGAAAAATCTGAGATATGTCAGAAATGTTTGGGAGAGAGGCCCTCGGTGAGGAGCTTACAGCTGGTGTGGGCCTTTTAAGTTCCCTCCCTCTCTCTAGGCTGGCAGAAGTCAGATAGGGATCACCCTTGCTGTGGTAACCAGCACTGCTGTTTTGTTTTGTTTTGCTTTGCTTTTACTCATAGTTAAAATAAACTCTTCAGTCATCTTGAAGATATTGCTTCTCAGATACTCATTTGCTTATGTAAAGCGGAATAAGCCTGGCTGGACCCACTTCCACAGACAAGATTCTGGTTCAGCATGGAGCCACCCACCATCAAGGTGGGCTGTTAGCAAAGACTGACAAAGTCAACCAAGGCTCTGGTTAACTTCGGTGAAAACTCCAGAAAGCCCAGAAGCATCCTAACCCCCTGGAAGGCTATCCCTTTAAATATGCACCTTGAAGAAAGGACTAGGCTTTGGGTTTTGGTTTTTAAAGTGATTTTGAGCGATCTCTAAATCAATTTGCCCAGCATGAGATTCTTCTCAAGATCTGAAGTGATAAACTATTAAGCAGCCGACAGCCCTGGAACTGACTAGACATCGTTTATCCCTTGTAAACTGCATCCACAGACAAAAGTTTGAGTTCCATTTTCTCTTCATAACATTTTAACAATTAACAGCCCTATCATTTGCCTTTGCTCTTTAAAACTTATTTTCAGGGCTGCCTCATTTACATAATCATTTCCTACCTTCACAGAAAGGCAGACATCTTGATCTCTGAATTTCATAAGTTCAGAACCAAACCCAGGAAAACAACTGCTTTATCCGGGATCACCAACCTCTGACTCACATCACCCTCTTGAAAATTTCAAGATGAAACCATTCCTGTAAACTCTTGTCTGCTTCCCAAGCTTTGGTCCCTAGGGCAGGAGGTTTGGCAGCCAATTCCTTTGTGGCAGACAGAAGTAGCTGCTTATGGTAATGTCATGGTCCCAGAGTGTTTAATTTTGGCTACTAATGAACCCAATGAAAACATTGGAGCTTCTTCCCAGAAGGCTAGAGTCCAGGCAGGTACCCGCTTCATTGCATTGCTAGAGATTAGCTTTCAGACCTCATAGTACTGACCCTTCATGTTGATTATGTCAATAGCTTGGTTCCTTCATGAGGCTTCACTGACATCATTTGCTGAATAGACTAACTGGGAGTTTACATGCAAATTTTGGTATTAATGAAACTTTAAGCACAAGTAAATGCCGGGTGAATAGATTGCTGTTTCCCAGGTAAATTGATTTTCTTCTCCTCAGGAAAGACTCAAAGCAGAGAATCTGAGGCAGAACTCCCTTTGGTACTATTATTCGTGTCTTCCCTCCTTCTCTCCCTTGACTTCAGGGAAGCCTGTCTTTCCAAGGCTGATCTTGAAAAACTCATGATTCTCTCACTTGAGTCTCCCTAGTGGCTGAAATCACAGGCATCACCACAACAGGTCCTGGATTTGACACCCTTCTTCTTTGTTTGAGTGGTATACAGCATTTTCTCACACCACTCCAAGGAACATCTGTGAACTGAGTCAATGGTTGACCTTGTCCACCATGGTCCTGTCCCTAGTCCTTGACATTTGATTGGCATGCAGTAGGTTTAATACATATTTGAATAAATCTTATTTATGTTGGATTAGAAACTTATGCTAAATAAGGCAAAACTAAAGGGTATTAATACATAACCCTTTGTAGAGAAGACCCCTTGTCAAATCTAACTTTCAGTACCACAAAGATATATTTTGTAGTTATAATCAGGGGGAAACTGGACATTTTTACAATTCATTGCCTTTCTTAAGTTCCTGGCAACTGCCCTTTCTCCCCTCTTATGTCTCTCCACTGTCTCAGTGTTAGTCTAAGCTACTTTCCACCCATTGCTAAATATCAAATATTGTAGCTTCATTTTCTGGTCTGTTTATGTTTATTCTCATCCTTCATTATGCTTTTAACTTCTCTTCATACTCATTCTAACTTTGAGAGAATTGATATTCAGCAGCAAGTGCTAGAGAGGTACCTCAAAGAAAGATCATAGATAATCCTATTATATAATATTAGGTAGAACTCAAACAAGCCCTAGGCTTTCGTGCTGAGTTCTTTGATGAAAATACATTGCAAATGCTTGTCTTAGCAAACCCCATGAAGAGCATGAGGTGTGGTTCAGGCTTGGGATTGTTGAGCACTAGACAGGCAAGGTAGACAGAACTTCCTCCATCAGTGTTATCAAAATGAGATAACACTAGAGATGATAAGACTTTAGGAAGTCAACCACTTCTAAACAAACCCTAAGGGCTCAGATGCCAATTTCTCCCTTACAGTGAGAATCACAACTTCTTAATGGCTGGGTTCTCAATTTTGTTTCCACCCGGGGGGCAGAAATACTTGAGAAGCTAAGTAAGCACTAACTACTTACTCGATACAGAACTAGAGCAAGAAAAGTTAATTGGATTCAAGAGGTCTTTATCTATTTCCCTGGAAATTTGTAGAGCTAAAAATCAAAACCATTGAGGGGACATTCCTTTTATAGATGCTGTCATGGAGGACTTCTTCTGTCACCAGTCTTCTTCCACATGAGGATCGGAATCTTAATTCTTCTTCATTGGGGGTGATCCCCTCCACTAACTTTATATTTGCTACATAGATATCTAATGTGTGCCGACCAAGGGCAGGGCACCATAGCAGGATCTGGGGCTATAAAAACAACTGAGACAAGATAGAGACCCTTGAATCCAGTAGAGGAAATGGCTGCACAAACAAACACAAGTCTCAAGCAGATGCTAAAGATCATCTCAAGGAAGTCCAGGCCAGGAACAGAATTCACTGGTAGCTAGCTCAGGGTGGAGTGTGGATGCTGAAGAAAGGCTTATTTTTGACAAAGCCTTGAGCTGGATACACTAACCAGACTGAAATGAAAGGACAAGGAACCGTCTAGCCAGAGGGAACACTGAAGCCAATGATTACCGTTGAACAATCTTCAGCACTTGAAGGTTGTCTACTGATTTGTTTAGAAATCCAGAAATTGTTGCAGGATTGATGTGGCAAGAGACAATGAACTAAGTTTTACAGGCATTAGTTTTTAGATGGACAAAAGTTAGAACTGGAAAAAGAGATTTAGAAACTCCTCAGGCACGTTGACTTACAGTCTTGGTAGCAAATAGCAGTACATAGCCTGAAAGAGCAGGTACAGAGGAAGCCAAGAGAAAGAGTGGGGAATGGTGTAAAAATGGAAAAGAATTTAAGAAGCAAACTGAAAAGAGATAGCAGTAATGAATGCCTACAGGAAATCATGAGCAGAGATCTGCACAGCAGAAAGAAAGGGCTGGAAGGACACAGAGAAATGCATAGAATGGGCCAGAAGAACAAAACCAGGAAAGTGTGTTGAATTTTTGTTAAGTTGTTTGTACCCTTAACAAAATGGTTCTTACAGAGTACTGAAGCCAGAAGCCCACACTGGCAGGTGAGAGGGTAGATGGAGGCACACAGTTAAGCATTTGATGTGGAATTAGTCTTCGAGGGACTCAGCTTTAAAGGAACAGAAAGAATTAGCCAGAGAATTAACATAGCTTTTCTCATTCCTAGATTCCATTCACCACTGAACTGTACACACGGGTATTATGAAATTATGTCAGGAAAGTCTAGCTAACAACGAATCCGTCATATAGGCATTCATTGTTGACCCTAGTTTTAATACAAACAAACAATGGCTGATGGAAATTACATCACAAGTAAAAATTAAATGAGAGACTTCAGAAGGTCCAAATTGCCCAGTGGTTTCAGCAGAAACTGTGGAACTAGGGAGGGGGCCAGAGTTGACTCTAGATGAGGCCCGCGGGCATTTGGGACAGTCTACATCTCCCAGATGCTCCAGTGTTTGCCGCAGGCCCTGAGCGTGGCCTGACCCTGAAGTAAGGCTCATAGGTGTTCCAGGAGTTCTACATCTCCCACAAAGATTCTGGGATGTAGGGGGCCCAGGATGAGGATCAGACTGAACTCTGAGTTAAACTCACATGTTTATAGGAAGTTCCACATCTCCAACCAGTTCCAGCAGTAGCTGAGAAATCAGGGTGGGGACCAGATCTGACTGAGTGAGGCCCACAGTTCCACAATTCACAGGGAAAGCTTGCAGACCCAGGTAGGAGGCCTTAGCTGACATAGGATAATACCTGACCCAAGAAAAAGACTTGAAGTGGAGCCTCCAGGCCGAAATGCCAGCTCTACGGAAGGGAAGGGCATCTGAACCTCACTAGGACCTAACCTTCCACAGATGCAAATGCCACCACGTACAGAAAAAAAAAAAAATGTTACTTTTAAAAAATATCAATTTTGGGCTAAAGATGGCTCAGGGGTTAAGAACACTAGCGGTTTTCCCAGAGGTTCTGAGTTCAATTCTCAGCAATCACATGGTGGCTCACAACCATCTACAATGGGGTCTGGTGCCCTCTCCTGGTGTGTGGGCATACATGCAGACCCAACACCGTATGTATTAAATAAATAAACTTTTTAAAAATAGTAATTAAAAAAAAAATACAAAAAACACAAAAGAAAGAAAAGCTCAATAATAGAAGACTCTCCAATACAGAAACAAAAGCAACATGAAAAACCAAGACATGTTTCCTCCACATATCACTAATCACACAACAACACCTAATGAAAATGACTTAGAAGAACTACCAGATAAAGAATTCAAAAGAGCGATTTCTAAGGATGTTCAAATAATTCAAAGAAGTCATAAATACACTCCAAGGGAACAAGAACAAGCATGGATGAAATGAGGAAAGGTAATTGTCAAAGGAAACTCAAACTGAAATGGTTTTGAAAAGTGAAAAACTTGTTAAGCTGACTAAAACCTAGGTAGAAAGCCTCACTAGAATAGATCATGTAGAAAACAGAAAATCGGGGAGATAAAGTAGAATTGAATCACTCAGTAAAGGTCAACAAAATAAATTTAAGAGAAATATTAGCAGTAAGTGGGAGAGTTATGGAGCATCATGAAAATATAACAATCAGATAATGGGCATGGAAGAGGGAAACACCATAATGAATAGATGAAGAATATTTTCAATAAAATCCTCAAAGAAAATTTCTTAAACCTGTAGAAAAAGATGCCTATCCAAGTGCAAGAAGCCTTCAGAACTCCAAATAGACAGGGCCATAAAAGTAACTCCCTAACACACAATAGAATTACAATATTAAAAACAACAACAGAATAAAGAAAAGGTATTAAAAGCTGCAAGAGGAAAGGCCAAATCATTTATAAAGTCAGGGCCATTAGAATAACACCTGACTATTTGACGGAAAAATTTAAAGCCACAGGGATAAAGATACATTCCATGTTCTGAAAAACAACTAACAACTTAAAATATTAAACACAGCAAAACTATCTATTAAAACTGAAGGAGAAACAAACATACAGCACAATTAAACACATGAAAATGGGGCTGGAAAGATGGCTTAGAATTAAGTTCACTGTTGCTCTTAGGGTCAGTTCCTCGCACTCACATGGTGGCTCACAGCCATCCATCACTATAGTTCCAGGGAATTTGATGCCCTTTTATGACCTCCATCAGCACCTGGTAAGCATGTGGCACATATAAAATTGCAGACAAAACACTCATACACATAAATAAATAAGTAAATAAATAAAACAAATTCATCTATCTTCTAAGAAACAGATAAGAAAACTCATAACCACTAAACTAGCTCCACAGAGAGCACTGGAAAGAATGATTTGCTCTGGAGATAAGAATAAACATGTCTGGGAGGTCACAAAGAATAAGTACACCTTTCCAGATCAGTTAATTAAAAGAGGTCTAAGAAAACACCACAAAAACAAAAAAAGGAGGAATTCATATACATCTGTTAATAATAACTCTGAATATTAATGTCTCAATTTCCCAAAAAAGAAACATAGACTAGAATATTGGGTGAGAAAACAGAAAACATTTTTTTGTTGTTGTTGATGCCTTCAAAAAAATACATGGAGCCATCAAAGATTGAAAAAGGCATTCCAAAAGGCTAAAACTAGGAAGCAAGCAGGGAGTTATTCTAATACCTGATGAAATAGATTTCAAATTAAAAGTAGAAGAAAAAATTAAGAGGTTGATTTTATTATCACTAGAGTGCTGTGGAACAATCTTTGTACATTGTAAATGTGTATTACTCTCATTGGTTAGTAAAGAGCTAACTGTCCTAAAACTGGACAAGAAGAGATTGGGTGGAAAAATCAGACTAGGAGGGTGCTGGGAAGAAGAAGGGTGGAGTCTGAGGAGTCAGGAGCAAGATTCCATGAAACACAGAGCAAGCAGGATGGGGAGTATGCACACGAGGTAAATGAGCCTAGGGAAAAACATAGATTAATAGAAATTGATTAATTTAAATTATGAGAGCTAGTTAAAAACAGGCCTAAGCTATTGGCCAAACATTTATAATTAATAAAAAGTCTTTGTGTGGTTATTTGAGGAGGAGCTGGTAGAACAGAGAAGTTCACCTACACTAGAGAAATAATCTACCAAGATGATATTTTAATCTTAAACATGTGTGAACCAAGCTCAGGTATAAAAATAATTAGATCTAAAATTACCGAATAACCCAACATAGTGGGTGACTTCAATGACCCTTCCTCATCCACAAACAAATCATGTGGACAAAAACTAAACAAAGAAACATTGGAGTTAAACAATATCATAAACCAAATGTAACCAATAAACAACTACAGAACATTCCAGACAAACACTAATTACAAACTTTTTCTAAAATTGAGGTCTCAAGGCAAGTCTCAGCAAATATAGGAAAATTGAGATAACATCTTGAAGTCTACCTTATTCCAATGGAATAAAGCTATATGTTAGCAGCAATAGAAACTGCAGGAAGTATTTCTTGTAGT
Source organism: Cricetiscus sungorus (assembly GCA_030556225.1). NCBI lineage: Eukaryota > Metazoa > Chordata > Mammalia > Rodentia > Cricetidae > Cricetiscus > Cricetiscus sungorus. The sequence continues at coordinate 2,201,682 of JANBXA010000635.1, forward strand.
GATTACATACTACTGAGTGACAGATGGGTCAAGAAAGAAATCAAGAAGGAAATCTAAAAATTCCCAGAATCAAATCAAAACTAAAAGACAACATAACAAAAACCTGTGGGACATAATGAATGCAGCTCTAAGTGGAAAGTTTATGACATTAACTGCCTATACAAAAAAAAAAAAAAAAAAAAATCTGAGACCTCAAATTAACAACTTAATGATGCATCTGAAGGCCTTGGAAAAGCAAGAATGAACAATACCCCCCCCAAAAAAAGTACATGAAAAAAACAAAATTAAAACATGAATAAAATTAACAAAGTGGAAAATTAAAATTTACAATGAATCAGTGAAATGCAGAGTTGGTTCTTTGAAAAGATGGGCAAGATTGACAAACCTGTAGCCAAAACTACTGAAAGAAAGAGAAGATACAAATTAATAAAGCTAGAGATGAAAAGGGAGATGTTACAACAGATACCAAGGAAATTCAGAGACACACAAGAACACACTTCAAAAGTCAATTCTCCACTAAAATGGAAACTCTAAAAGAAATTATGATTTCCTAGAAGTATATTACCTACAAAAATTAAGCCAAGCGTAAGCAATTTAATCAGACCGATGAGATAGAAGACATAATTCAAAGTTTCCCAACTTGAAAGAGCTCAGAATTAGATGAATTCAGCACAAAATTCTACCAGACTTTCAAAGGACCAACAGAAATACTCTTCAAATTATTTCATAAAATAGAAAAGGATCTCTCCCAAATTCTTTTTACAAAGGCAGTATTACTCTAACACCCAAACCAGACAAGAACCCCACAAAAAAGAGGATCATAGGTTAATCCTTCTGATAAATATAGATGCAAAAATTCTCAAAATCCCCCAAGCCCAATTGTAAAAACATAACAAAAACATCATGTACCATAACCAAATTAGCTTCATCCTAGAGAAGCAGACATGGCTCAATGTATATAAATAACTGAATGTAGTCCACTATATACATAGACTCAAGGACCAAACCACAAAATCATTTCATTAAATTCAGTAAAGACTTTTGGCAAAACCCAATATAATGAAAGTCCTTGAGAATGTGGGGATACAGGAGCATATCTCAACATAAGAAAGGCAAAGGACAACAAGCCCACAACCAACATTATTCTGAATGGTGAAACCTTGAAGCATTTCCATTAAAATCAAGAGGAAGACAATGATGTCCACTCCTGTTCAAATCAGTGCTTGAAGTCTTAGCTATAGCAAGAAAACAGAAGATAAAGAGGATGCAAATAGGAAAGGAAGAAGCCAAAGTATCCTTATCCTTCAATGATGAGACTCTACACATAAAAGACACTGACGACTCTTCCAGAAATCTGTTAGAGCTGATAATAATCACCAACAGAACAGTAGGAGGTGCTGAGAGCCTTTGTCATTTATTTCCGATGGGTTGATACCTAGAATATTAGTTACTACTTCTGTAATAAATGACAAAGGCTCTCAGCAAGGAGGATATAAAATTAATACACAATCAGTGTCCTGCCTATATAGTGACAAACATGTTGGGGAAACAGTGCTGTTCACAATAGCCTCAAAAAGAAATTGTTGAAATAAATCCAAGCAAGGAAGAGGCCTGTACAATGAAGAAGGAAGAGATTAAAGGAGACAACAGATGGAGAGCCCTCCCATGTTCATGACTTGGTGAGATTAATAGTGTGAAAATGACCAGCCTACCAGAAGCAATCTATAGATCCCATATAATCTCCACCAAAATTGCAAGCAAATTCTTCACAGTCATGGAAAAATATTAACATTAAAATTCATATGTGTAAGGTAGAGTACAGGAAAAACATGGAACTAAACCATTCCATGGGTAGAAAGGTTTCTTGGGGATCAAACCACCAAGGATATATCTTGGAGTGTGGAGAGGGGCAGAAAGAAGAACAAAATGGTGGAGAAGAAGACTTTATTTGGTCAACAGGTTGCGATTTTTGAGCTGATACAGGCTTTCAGATTGATTGGAAGTGAGATTGCCTTGCCCAAAATAGAATAAGCTTAGATTAAGAATGATTCCCTATAAACAGAAACCCACCATTAGGCCTCAGTTTACCCAATATCAATCTTCTGTTTACTGAACCCAAATCTTTCTGTTTAGGATATTAATGCCAGCACTGATATTTGGGGGTTACCACCAGCACTGATATTTGGGGGTTATCACCAACACTGATATTTGGGGGTTATCACCAGCACTGATATTTGAGGGTTATCACCAGCACTGATATTTGGGGGTTATAACCAGCCTTGATATTTGGGGGGTCAGCTTTGGACCTAACAGTATGGAAACACAAAGATCTAGGACAGCCAAAATAAATTCTGAACAATGAAAACACTGTCAAAAGTGTCACCATACCTGATTTCAAGTCATACCTCAGAGATACAGTAATATAGGTAACATGGTAGTAGCAAGAGCCAGAGACATTGATCAATGGAACAAAATGGAAGACCCAGATGTAAGCACATGCAACAACAGCCACCTGATTTTTTGGCAAAGATGCCAAAATATACATTGAATAATAGAATCTTTTTAACAGATGACCTTGGGAAACTGGGTGTCTACATGTGGAAGAGTGACATGTGATCCATCTCTTGACACAATTCTACTCTAAATGGAGCAAAGTCCTTCACATTAGACCTGAAATCTGAAGTCTCTAAAAGAAATACTAGAGAGTGCTCTTCAGGATCTGGGCTCACTCAGGTAAGGGCTTTCTGAATAGAACTCTAGCTGCCCAGGAAATAGGAACAATAACCAACAAGTGTGTCATCATGAAATTAAAAAGCTCCGGTACTACAAACAAGCAAACAAATAATCAAAAATCCAAAACCCATCAATTGACTGAAGAGGCAGTCTACAAAAAGGGGAAAAATATTTGTCAGCTATACATCTGACAAATGATTGCAATCTAGAACATATAAGGAATAAAAAAACAAACAAGCATCTAAATACCAAGAAAAACAACCAATTACAAAGTGAGCAGCAGAACTGAACAGAAACTTCTCAGAAAATATAGAAATAGCCAAAATATATTTTTAAAAGTGTTCACCATTCTTAGGCATTGTAGAAATGAAAATTAAAACTGTTTTGAGAATTTTATCTGACACCAGTCAGAGGGTCTAAGATTTAAGAAAAGACAACAAATGCTGGTGGGAATATGTAAAACTGGGACCCACATGCACTGTTGATGGGAGTACAAATTGTTGTTGCCACTGTGGAAATCAGTGCAGTGGTTTCTCAAAAAGCTAGAAATAGCTGTACTGTAGGATCCAACTATCCCTCTTGACCACAGTCTCAAAGGACTCTAAATCCATCTACAGAAACAAATGCTCATTCATGGAAACAGACTAGTTGTCAATGAACCTTTGACTGCATAATGAAAATGTGTTACCTATATATAATAAAACTTTAATCAGCTGTGAAGAAAAATGAAATTATGAAATTTGCAGCTAAATGGATGGAGTAGGTACCTCAGAATCAGAAAGACAAATGACACAGACTAGAATATTGGGTGAGAAAACAGGATCCATTTTTTTGTTGTTGTTGCCTCCAAAAAATACATAAAGCCATCAAAGGTAAGATGGAAAAGGGCATTCCAAATGTGTATGGACCTTAGTGTCAAATCTTTAGATGTATGTGTTTTTGGAATAACTGTAGAATATAAGAAACTAGAAAGGGACCATGATAAGAAGGGATGAAATAACTTAAAAGAAGAGGTAAGAGTAGAGCCCAGATGATATGAAGGGAACACGAATGATGGGAAGGAAGCATAAGCTGAAAGAGAACTGGGAAGGAAGAGCTCAGAAGGGGACTGGGAAAGGAGAGAGAACGAATTCTGAATGTGTGGAAAGTGTTGTGGAGGGATTGGACAGATGGCTCAGCAGTTAAGAGCACTAACTGATTTTCTAGAAGATTTTGGTTTGATTTCCAGCACCCACCAGCAGTTAAGAGCACTAACTGATTTTCTAGAAGACTTTGGTTTGATTTCCAGCACCCACACGGTGACTAACAACTCATGTTAACTCACATTAAATTACATTCCAAGGATCCAACCCCTTTTTCTGCCCTCCAGGTACCCAAAACTCACACAATACACAGGCATGCATGCAAGTGAAATACCTATACACATAAAATAAAAATAAATAAATCTTTTTAAAAAAGCATCATAGAAATCTACTCTTTTACAAAATTCGTCAATATAAACCTACATAAAAGCTCTTAATTGGTATTACTTTACAAAGGAAATTAGGCTTTTCCCAGAGGACATATGGCACCAAATAAAAAGCCCAGTGCCAGGTGTGGTACACCTCCCTTTCAGTTACTGGGCCAAAGTGTCCTAAAAACCTTACCCCCCACACACACACACACACAACAGTATAGTCTGCAGCCATTACTTTTGGTTGCATACCAGACCTTGATGTTAAGGCCCTAATGCTGAAGACAATATACTTTGGTCACAGAATGTGGAGAAATCAAACTAATATTGACTAGAAAGCTTCCTTCTTGCTGGCTAGCGCTCATAGTACTGGGAGGTGCTCTACCAGGCTGTTGGGGGTTGGGGGAAGATGATCATTAACAGCCTTACCCAGCTCTGAACCTTGTTGTGGTAGCTTGAATAAGAACCTATTTTCCATCAGCTCATATATTTAAGTGCTTATTTACTAGGGAGTGGCCCTGTTTGTTTGTTTATTTGGTTGGTTGGTTGGTTGGTTGGCTTTGGTTTTTTGATACAGGGTTTCTCTGAGTAGCTCTAGCTGTCCTGGAACTCACTCTGTAGATCAGGCTGGTCTTGAACACACGAGATCTCCATGCCTCTGCCTCCGGAGTGCTGGATTAAACTTGTGTACCACCACACTCAACGGGAGTGGCACATTTGAAAGGCACTATTTGAGAAGGGTTGGGAGGTGTGGTCTTGCTGGAAGTATGTTATTAAGGGTAGGCTTTGAGATTTCAAAAGCCCATGCCACCCCACCATCACCCCTTTCCCTGTCCCTATCACTTTTTCTTTTTGCTTGTGTATCAAGATAATGTTCTCAACTACTACCCTAGTGCTTTGCATGCTATCATTCTCCTCACCATGATAATAATGAACTAAACATCTGAAACTGTAAGCAAGCTCCACACCCAATTAAATGCTTTAGAAAAAAAAAAAAGTTGTCTTGGTAATGGTATCTCTTCACAGCAACAACTGTTAACTACAGTAATGACTGGTGTATCAAGATATACCAATAGGGGCAATAGTGATACAAATGTCTTAAGTCCCCCCTTCACAGGAATAAATGCATGCCTATTATTGTAATTCTGGCAAAACACCTATAGTTGGTGAACTCATAGGATCCACAATTGAACCTACCACTATTATTTTGCTAAATGGACATAGTATCAAATTGCCCTCTAAACTCACATCTCTGTGCTCATAAATCAGCGCAGCCCTCAGACCTCATTAGACAAGTTGTGCTGTAGATGATGGTCAGTGAAGAAACTCACACTTGGCTGAAGCCTTGAGAATAAGTGACTGTGGAAGGATCAACCACAACTGGGATATGTAGATCACACTCTGCCCAGAACAGACTCAGAGGCCATAGAAGTTTAGTCTAGATATTGAGCTTAAGGCTTACCTAGGCTAACAAGTCTCTGCCTCAAAACAAAACAAAATGTCAACAAAAAATCATGGAAGTGGTAATGAGAGGAAAATTGACTGTGGGAGGCCAAGCTCCAAAGTAGCTAACTTGTTGGAGAGACCAGAGTAGACAGAGAAGACAGAGCATCTCTAACACAGCCCTTCACTGCCACAGCCTCCAAGGAAACAAACTTGACTGGATTCATGCTATTTTTTTGTCATGCTATTACAAAAAAACAGTAGAGCAATCAGCTGACAATTAATGTTACTTATTATCTGGGTGGGTCAAGAAAAGAGATGATCAAAGAAACCCCTAACAAATTCACGTTGCTTCCAGGTGACTGGCACCCAAGGCTGTGTTGTCCTGTGGAACAGCATCAGAGGCTTGTTACTACAGCAAGAAACATTCTACACAGACAGATACTGAGCAAATCCACAAGAAAAATAAGACCACCATGGGAAATCAGCACTCAGAGCTGATCCATTATCTACTATGTCATGCATCTAATTTCTTTTAGAAATATGAGATATACAAAGAAACATAAAAATACTATTGATTAAACTGGAAAAAAAACTGTGAGATCAACCAGATTTTAGATTTAATAGACATTGACTTCAAAGTAGTTATTATAAATATGTTCAAAGAGCAAAATGATCAGTCCCAAAGAAGCAGAGGAGGGTGTGGTGATAGTGTGCCTAATAGACAGCATTAACACAGGATGAAACAGCATCCTGGAGTTGAAAATGCAATAACTTAAAATGTATCAATTCATTAAATAGTGCATTGGAACTGGCAGAAAAATATTAGGGAAGTTGAGATAGATTGATAGAGACAATAAATTCTAGTGAACAATAACAACAACAAAGAATAAGACAATGAACAGAAACTCAGAAGATGTGAGCTTCTTCTAAGGATATTAACAAACCGTGAATATCAGAAAAGATAGGAAAAAATATCCAGAAGATAATGGGGAAAAATATCCAGAAGATAATGGATACAAACCTCCTAAATATATTTAGGAAAAAGTTAATCTGCACATCAAGGAATCCAGTCAACTCCAAGAGAATTAACACAAAAGGGGCCTCAAACAGACAAAACATGGTCACTGTGCTGCCAGCCAAAGACAGGGAGAAAAATCAGGGAGCAGAAAGAAAATGTAACTAACTCATTTATAAACAAAGTGCATTAAAGAAAAACAAACAAACCCAAAACATTGTCAGCCAAGATAATGATCCTATACAAAGGATCTTCAGAAGTGAAGGCAAAAATAAATTCCTAGGAAAACAAAAACTGAGAGGATGTGTTGGTAGCAGACAGGACTATAGAAAAATTGTTTTAAAATTTCCATAAATTGAAAACTCTAGGCATAGAACACACACACACACACACACACACACACACACACACAAGAGAGAGAGAGAGAGAGAGAGAGAGAGAGAGAGAGAGAGAGAGAGAGAGAGAGAGAGAGCACTAGTAAAATGTTTTGTAATTAATAATTACAAATGAAGCCAGGCAATGGTGGTGCATGCTTTTAATCCCAGTCTTCAGGAGGGAGAGGCAGGTAGATCTCTGTGAGTTCAAGGCTGGCCTGGTCTACAAAGTGAGTTCCAGAACATCCATGGCTGTTACACAGAGAAACCCTGTCTCGAAAACCAAGGGAAAAAGAATACAAATATAAAGTGGGCACAAACAGACTAAAGCTATGTACAAAAACTGTTTTTATAGCTCATGGGAATTGTTGCTATAAACTTGAAGAAAATGCTGAAGGAAATAACTCAGAAAATAGTGGAAAAAATAAAGAATTAGAATATTAAATTAGGATTCATTTAATGCATAAGCAAGTCACAAAAGAAAAAAATAGAGGTAAAGATGTGATTGCAAATTCCTAAATGAAAAACAAACACGGAAAGCATGTCAGGCTCTGAAATACTCTACTATAATCTGGGTAGGCTGAAGCAAGAGGATCACAAGTTCAAGGCCAGCCTGGCTGCACAATACATTCTGGTCTCAAACACAAAGATGAGTATGGAAGAGGGGGTCTCAAGCCAATAATATAAATGATTATTTTTAGACACTTAAAGACCAAAGAAAAAGCCAAGGGCACAAGTCAGTGAAATAGAGACTAGAGAGGAGCCAATGACACCGACATCCGTTCCATTCCTTAGAAAAATTAAATTGACAAATGTCTAGCTAGATTGACTGAGAAGGAACTAGAGAATACTCAGGTTATTACAGTCAGCATGAAAGAAGGGAAATTATTACTGAACTGTAGAAACCAAAAGGATACAAAGGGGTGAGAAGAATAATTATACTGCATATAACTAAGTCAAAGAATACAAGCAAAATCCCCCCCCCTCAAAAAGATGCAAAACTCTGACATTAACTCAAGAAGAAATGAAAGATCTGTACATTCCTATAAAGGGCAAGTTTAAATTGGTAAATAAACTGTGTAAACAAACAAAAGGTCCCCTCATAGCTTCACTTGTGACTCCCAATAAACAGATGAATTCAAGTAATTATCCAACAGTGTTCTAAAAGCCACAAAGGGAATACTGTCCATCCCGCTTTATGAGCGTAGTACTGCTTGAAAATTGAAGGAGACCAAGACATCACAGAAAATTACAAACCAGAGTCACTTATGAATGGGACCATAAAAATTCTCAACAAAATACTAATAAATGGAATCTAGCACCATATAAAAAGAATTATAAACCATGACTCATTGGGGTTTATCTCAGGATTCAAGGTTGGTTTAACATCTGAAAATCAATTAATATAATACACCATGTCAGCAAAGCAAGAAGCAAAACCCACAAGATCACCTCCTTTCATGATTAAAAAAATAACCTGTCACCAGACTAGGAATAGAAAAAACCTTTCCAACTTGAAAGAGATGACTATATATGTGCACATCCATACCAAACATCTTACTTAATAGTAAAATACTTGATACTTGATGCCTTCTTTTTGTAATTTAAGGATCAAATAAAGATCATCATTTGTTTTCAAGATTTATTTTCTGTATTTATGTTGTGTGTGTGTGTGTGTGCTTTTGTGTGTATCTATGCATGTGTCTGCAGATGAGGAAGCCAGAACCCAGTAGCAGATCCTCTGCAACTAGAGTTGTAAGAGGCTATGAGCTACTCTGGGTGACCGGATCTTAACTGTGGTCTTCTGGAAGGGATTTAGCAGCTTAGCTGTCCCTCCAATCCCATCCCTCATTTTTAGTACTTGCATTCAGCATTGTATCAAAGGCTTGGGCTAGTGTAAATTAGGCCTAGATCAAGAGGGACAAAGTAAAATTATCTCTATTTTCAGAAGACATAATCTTATATGTGGAAGTTCCTATAAAACACACACACACACACACACACACACACACACACACACACACACACACACACACACAGACACACGGATAATATGATTTCAGCAAGGTTATAAAAACAGAATCAACTGTAGTTCTATACACTTGTGTTGAACAACTTAAAATTGGAATTTTTCAAACACAGTGTCAAATGCTAAGGATAAACTTAACACTAGAAGTGTAAAACATATACTTCAACTACAGCTCATTGTTCAGACACATTAGCGGCAGTTGGCACAGTGGTGGCAAATGCCTTTAATCCCAGAACTCTGGGGGGGGGCAGGGGCAGTGTGGGCAGAGGCAGGAGGATCTCTATGAGTTAGAGACCAACCAGGGCTGTTACACAGAGAAACCCTGTCTGGAAAAAAAATTAAAATTAGCAGCAATATAAATAAATGAACACCTGTTTTGTTCAGGGACAGAAGGCTTCTTACTATTGTCCTCCCTGGGTTAATCTACACATTCAACACAATGATCCTAGACTCTCAAGTGTCTGCTTTGCATAAATTGGCAAGCTGATCCTAGAGCTAACACAAAATTGCAGGGGACCCAAAATAGTCAAAGTGATCTTGCAAAGGATGAACAGGTGCGTTGTGAATTGGGGGAATCATAGTTCCCAGTTTCAAAACACACACACTTCACAGAAGCAGTCATGGAGACAGTGCAGAGCTGGTGTGAGGGCACATGTAGATAATGGGATAGAATGAAGTCCGCAAAGAAGCCCATAGGCTATGGCCAAATGTTGTTCAGAGTGGCTGCCAAAACCATTGTGTGGAGAAGGAATGGTCTTTAACAAATGGCGCTGGGCATCTTAACCTGTCTAGATAACAAGATGCCACAGATTAAATAATATTCAAGAAACCCCAGAAATATTTCTTAAAGATTTGGAAGCTTTGAAGTTCAAGATGAAGGTGTCTGAATGCATGACTGTGGGGGCCCAGCTTCTTCAAGATGGTGCTTAGAGTGACACACCTTTCATGATAGCAAGAATGTATTCATGGAGGTAGGACCTCCACAACACCTCTCAAAAGGTATCCCCCCCAACTATTGCCTTGGGGATTACATTTCTAAACATGAAATTAAAGAAACACATTTAGATCACAGCACTGGTAAGACTGGGTAGATATTTTCAGATTATGCATCTTAACAGGGGCATGTAGCTAGACTACTTCAGGGAATCTTAAATTCCAGCAAAACTTGGTTTAAAATTGGTTGCAAAAGATCTGACCAGATAGCTCTACAGAGAAGACGCCCCTCCTCCCTCACGGGTCAGGAAGCATATAAAACTGACCAGGAAACTACAAACCAGAACCATGGTGAGATGTCACTTCATGACCACTAGGAAGTCTTTAACCCAAGAGACAAACAAAACAAGACAAAACAAAACAAAACAAAACCAAGTGTTGTCAAAGCTGTGAAGGAATCAGAAGCTTCCTATGCTCCTGGAAGGAATGTAGGATGGTACTGCCTCCTCAGAAAGCAGCCTGTCACATCCTTGACTGCTAACATGGAAGAACTCCTGACCTCAAAGTTCCATTGCTAAGAATCAACTAGGAGAGATGAGAACATGTTGGATTAGGGTTGCTTACAGAAGCAACATTCTTACATTTTTGATTGTGAGCCTACCCTTTAATGGCTGAGCCATCTCTCCAGCTCCAGAAGAAACATTCTTAATGGCCAAAATGTAGAAAGAGTCCAAGTGCCCACCAGAGGAAGGGATTAACAAAGGTGGCATGCCCATATAGTAGAATATTCTCAATCCATCAGAAGGAATGAAGTGTTGGTACGAGCTGAAGCATGTCAAGTGAACCTTGACATTATGGTAAGTGAAAGAAGACAGATATAAAGGCTACGTGAGACTCCATTTATATGCAATTTATAGAACAGGCGAATCCTGTTTTGATTATTGCTTAAGCCTCAGGACAACAGAGACAGGAGCTTAATAACTCAAGTATTCAAGTTGATTTTAGAATAATAAAAAAGCTATAAAACAGGACAATTGATAGTAGTAATAGTTCTGCTTATCTGTGAAGATACTAAAAGCAATTTGATCAAATGGCATACAAATTATAGCTCTTTAAAGATGCTATGAAATACTATCTGTATTTTATTAGGCTCATGAGTAAGAGATTTGAAATATTTCTATCTTTAAAACTTTTAAAGAAAGGCCTATGTCATGGGTTCTTGTGGAAAAAAAATTGAAATTGGAGATGAAAACTAAGCATGGCTTGGATAAATTGAGGTAGACGTGTCACTACTAACATGTTTTCCTGAATCTGCTTCCTTGTTTATAATAAGGGCCCTCCTCAGGGAGACTTCCCAGACAATGTGGTGTGCTAGCAGCCCTGAGTGAATGTGTGCTGTGGACATAGACAAGGCCACATCAGGGACTCCAATGCCTCATCCCCACATGAGTGTTGCAAAGCCTTCTGCGGCGAGACCCAGACAGATGGCAAAGCTTTCTGCAGGTGAGGCCCAGAGAGATGGCAATGCCTTCCTTGGAGTTCTGGGTGTGAATATTGACAGTGTGTGCAGAAAATGCTCACTGGAACTTTCTCCCCTAAATGTTTACAGCCTGAACACTGGCTCTCCTACAGAAAAGCTCTACAGAGAATAGCTAATACAGCCTCCATGATCCAGCTGTACACCATAAACCCTGCCTCCACGATCCAGCTGTACACCATAAACCCCGCCTCCATGATCCAACTGTACACCATAAACTCCACCTCCATGATCCAGCTGTACACCATAAACCCCGCCTCCATGATCCAGCTGTACACCATAAACCCTGCCTCCATGATCCAGCTGCACACCATAAACCCGCCTCCATGATCCAGCTGTACACCATAAACGCGCCTCCATGATTTAGCTACAGTTTCTCCACCTAAGAGCCCAGATCACCCAATCCCAGCCTTTCTGTGTATCTATGAGTTTGTCCTTTCCTCATTTCCTTGTGACTCCTACTCAGAGTTCCAGGAACCAAGAAGTGCAAGGACGCAGCAACGAGGAATCACCAGCTATTGTTGATCACAATAGCTTACAATGCCTAGCAATGCCTCAAATTATCCTATGTAGTTAATTACCCCTTTCCCTTCTAGAAAACAAATTTCCTGTGTTTACTGCTGCTCTAGCTCCAGCCTGTAGAGCTGTGTGGTATAAAGGGGGTACCAGTCTACAAGTGATACTTTCAGTGCATAGCAAGCCAAGTATAGAAAAGTAAATACCCACTGGACGAATGGATGAGCAAACACAAGATAAGCAGTTGGACAGATCACTAAAGCAGGGATGGAAGTGTCAGTCAACCATTTGCCTATTTGTGAGATCTTAAAGATCTTAAAGAACACACACCAGACTAGAAATAAAACCCCCCTACCAAAAATGTAGTGAGGTCAGCAATGTATTTATCATTGTTGTGAAAGCCAAATATCTATGGAACAGCATGCATCCACTGAACTTACAGACATCTCAGTATTGAGAGAATATAGCTGTGTTTACAACCACATGAACAGTATCTGTAAGACCTGTTCAGCCTGATCTAGCTTGGGTTCATATCTGACTTGCTTGTTACTTAATAAAATATGATTGTTGATAAAAATAATGTGTGTGTTAGACAGATTTACATGTGGATTTACACATATATCTGTTTAATCAAATTTGTGTTAAAGAGAGCATAAATTAAAAAACTAAATACAAACCAGAAGGTAGGTAACCAGTGGTTTATCTGCACCAACACATGCAGCATATGCTGTCAGTGTTTTAGAAGCTACGAACACACGTGATGTTTTTGGTGTTTGTATTAGTTTTCTCTTCATGTGACATAAACATGGGACATAAACATCTGACATCAATGACATTTTAAATGGAAAGATTTGTTTTAGTTCATAATTGCAGGGCCTTTAGTTCACTGTCCATTGGTCCCATTTAGTTGGGACCCATGTACTTGGGACCATAGCAGTAGGAGAACTGTTACCTCCTGACAGAGGGGAAGGGAAGGGAGGAGAGACGTATGTATGTATGTATGTATGTATGTATGTATGTATGTATGTATGTATGTATGTGTGTATGTATGTATGAAAGAAGGGAGGGAGGGAGGGAAGGAGGCAGGGAAGGGGGAAGAGAGTGAATATGAATATAGACAAACCAAGGACAAGATGCCACCTAGGACCTGTCCCTGGTTACCTACTTTTTCTAGCTAAAGGCACTTCCTAAACCAGAACATCTCTACAAAAGTGCCACCAGATCTCCAGGCTTGACATGTGATTCTACAGCAGATATTTCAGTGTATTCCAAGCAGGAAGTTGCTGTTGGTTTGTTTGTTTTCTGGAGATGCTAGAGCAGCAGGCAGAAGTCCTTACCCATGCTAGACAGAGTTCTGCTCCTGAGCTATCTCCCAGCCCACAAAACACCTTTCAATTATATGTTTGCATGCTTGTTATTTAATCTTCATTATAATCCCACAGTAGGGAAAGAATTACTCTTATTATATTATTACAAATTAAAAAATTAAGGGTAGCTAAACAGTGAGACTAGGAGACAAAACGGACAATTATTGACAGGTTTTGGTATAAACACTGAGTATTAAAGAAGAGGTCAGGGAATGAGCTGGTTCAGTAATTTATCTACAACTGCCAACCTTGAAATAGATTTTCCAGTCTGTCCTGTTCATATAGTCAAGTTAAGCTGGGATAAGGTGGCAAATCATGGCAACAAAACTCGACCTCCCTTGTAAAGATGTTCTGTCTAAAAAGTAATGGTTCATACTGGTTCATAGCTTCTGCATATTAGAATAATTTGAGAAAAACACAAATTAACTTTTATTCCGAGGTATCAATACTGGCCTTCTTGTGATACAAACTAACTGGTCAGCATCAGGAAAACATCATCCCATTTCAACACAGTGGCACGTTTCTTTCTCGAGTCATCTTTTACCTTTCAGTCTGTAAGCTCAGGGACTGCCCTGTTGCCAGGCTGCCATAGCAAACACACCAGTGGTCACCTTGCTCACACAGCGCCAGAGCCTCAGTGTTTCTGAGTCTTGCAATCTTTGGTTACTATGCTAAAATACATGTTTTATGACCACAATAAATCCCTCTGACCCTTTCTATCATAGAAATTCCAGAGGTGAAGGAGGATCTATTTGTTCAGATAAGTCCCTAACACGTGGACAGGCCTTAAAACTGACCTGCTCTTAAAGGTGCCAAGTTCTCCCTACAGCCAGCCACATCTTCAGAACTACTGATTGCCCCCAGATTAGACCAGGGACCCCTCAGCCTCTGCTCCCCATGCTAGTGTCCTACTTTGAAGACTGGAAGAGAAGAAAGCAGTTCTGGCTTACTTTATTGTTGCTGTTCCTATTTTGAAGGCAGTATTTCCTAGGTAGCCTAGGCTGGGCCTATATCCACCATAATCCCACCTCAATTCCCCAGGGTCTTGGATAACAGGTGTGTACCACAATTCCAGATTCCGTGGCTCTCATTCACTGACCCAACACGTTGGAGAAGGAAGACCTCAAGGTGAGGCACACTCTTGGAAATTCCAGTCAGTGAAAGCACTGAATTGGCTTTCCAAGCCTCTATGCAGCACATCCCCTAGGATGGCCTGATGAACAGGGCTCCTCAAGTGCTCAGTGACAGGGAGGCTAAGGAGGCTTTCTGACCAAAGTGTCAGTACAAGGTTCATGAAAGAAAGGGAGATTTGTGAGCTGGGTTATGGACAACAAGAAAGGACTTAATAATCTCTAGGAGAGATGTGAGCAAGTGGCAGTCCAGGTGGAGAGATTGGTCTACACCAAGGGTGAGGAGGGAGAAGTGGGGTTAAGAGACGGGAAGTGCAGGTGTGGCCAGAGCATGGGAGCAGCAGAGGAGCCGATACAATTCGGAACCAAACTGACCACCTGGATGAGTTGCTGCCATCTTACTGAGGAATCAATAGGGAGCCACTGAAAGTTTAGATAGAAGAGCAGTTTGTACCAAAGAGTAAACCAAACAGGTTTCCTTGGTGAAAGGTATTGAGTTTGACCTTTAATTCTGAAAGTCTGAGGCCCAAGGATGAGTAAGGAGTCCTTTACCATAATCTAGCATGAGGCAATCAAGCCTTACAGTGAAGCCAAGAGAGTGGGAGAGAAGGAATAACAAACAGAATTCGGTATGGAAAGGCGGAGAAATGAAAGGATAACTCCCAGGTCTTGAGTCAATGCCTGGAGAAATTTATATTGTGGATAAAAATGTTTAGACTCAAATTTATACAAAGATCTGGAGATGTTAAAGATTTATTTCAGGACTGACTGTGATGTTATCCTTTACCACCCCCCTCAAAAAATTAAAAAAAAAAATAAAAAATAAAGAAGGAAGAGAAAGACTATCATTTCCCGGGATGGCCCTGCACAGCTGCTTGCCTTCATCACATTCCTTCATAAGGCTTCTTTTTCCATGGTATTAGCTGTTCTGGAATATGGAGAGAGTGTTGGAAAGAGAGTTCTCACCACAATCCTTCTACTGTCTGCCTTGCTACCATTCCTACTTTGACTGCCTGTAGAATTCTAACACATGGACCATCTCAATGCCCATTGTGATCTGACATGCCTTCTGTTGGACAGTCACCGACACATGGGTCCATTCCAATAGCACTCCCTATGAAGCAGAGAAACACAAAGGGGCACCTCTTTAATCCCTTCCAACCACCGGAACAGCAGATCCTTCAGCAGAAGTGTTAGTGAGAAATACTCCATCTCCTCAATGTCATGGCATTAATGGTGTCATTCCACATGAAGGAGCAGGCCTATGGGAAAGTCAGCAGCATGATAACCCTCCTCACCTGTAGTGGGCAAGGCCAAGAGAAACAACAGGTATCGTTTTCAACACTGGGAAACCTAACCTGTCCACACAAACAGTTAACTAGAAGACCACTCCATGCTCTCCCAGTGGACCCAGATGTTGCTCTTCACTTTAGGTAAACGTTATTTTTAGAGACATAAGAATCCAGCATCCGAAATTTATCACCCATCTGAGTGGGAGACATAGAGCACAGAACAGATTTATGTGTTTAGAGGGTAGGAGTGGAGTTTAAGCTCAATAAAATCTTAACTATGCTTTACTTTTTAATTTAACTTTCAAACATCGTTTTCCTGCTTTGTGACAGAGACTCTTGCACATGTCACCCTTTTAGTGAAGTATCACAGGAAAGACATTTTTGTGGTATTTAATGGAAATAATTTTTCTTGCAGCGTTGCTCTGATACCCTGGGAAATTGGCTGTAGGAGCTGTCCGGGGCAAATTTATTAAGCAGTCACCAGTTTAAAACAACTTACCCCGTTTCAGCTCACTGGAGATCTGTTACTGGCTCTTGAAAATGCAGAAAAGATCTGAAGATGGATAAATTTCATAGATCATCTTGAGACAGACAAAAGGAAGTGCTGGTGTTGTGTACTTCAATGCTGGGAAGGGGCAGGGGCAGAACACACTGGCATGAGTCTACAGAGGAAGACTTGAGATGCCACCAACAGTTTACACAGCAATGGACTAGGCTGGAGCTCTGACTGTGGTGGCTGGACACTAAAGAAACTAACATTCAGATTCTCTCTCTGGGACATGTTTTTGTAAGAAATGCCTCTGAAAGTATGCATATAGCGTATAGCCTTACACATAGGAAATGAAGAGTTCTGTCTGCAGAGGAAAATACTGATGATCCCCACAGATGTTATAATGACTGCACTTTCTCCAGATGCCCTAGGACAGAGGCCTTGGCCTTGACTGCACACTGGAATCTGCAGGGAGAGTTACAAAGCTCTGACGCCTGCATCCTGTCTTACAGGTTGTAAAGATTTTGGTCTGGAGTATAGTCTGGCATGGAGGAGTTTTAAATCTATGAGGTTCTACCATGCAATTAAGGTCAAGAACCACTGCCCTGGGAAAGCACCATCAGAGACATTGATCTACCCAACATCCCAAAGCTGTCAGGCAGCTCTGCAGCTAGGTGTGTGTGTGTGTGTGTGTGTGTGTGTGTGTGTGTGTGTGTGTGTGTGTGTTCTCAAAATGCACCTCATGGTCACCGAGCAGCAGCACAGAGGAGCACCAGGAGACTGTTTTGGGGTAGATCCTTGATTCCAGAGCTGTGCTATGTGAAGGAAGCTATGGGATTGAGCAAACTAGAGCAGAAACATTAAGAAGATAGAAAATCACTTAAATTGGGTTTAAACTGGGCTTTTTTCCAAAGACACCTTAACTCTGACCCATTCGTCAGAGTGAGAGGGTTTCCTGAGTAAAGGCACTTTTGTTTTCAGTAGCTAGTTTTTTATTTTATTACTTATCCTTTAACAATTACATATATTACTTATGTGATCATATTATTTGTATTTATATTGTATATTATATTACTATATATTATATATAATGTTACATATGTTTTGTCCATCCCACATTGTCTCATTTCCCTCATGCTTCTACAGAAACCCTGTCTCCCCCAAAAGCTTCTCCTACTTTTCGTGTGTGTGTGTGTGTGTGTGTGTGTGTGTGTGTGTGTGTGTGTGTGTGTGTACACCACTGTATTTAATTAGAATTGCTTGCTTGAGTATGAGTGCAGAGACATTTTCTTGAGTGGAGGCAACTCCAGCTACATCGCTGAGGAATATGACTCCCCTCACCCAGCAACTATTAACCAGCTTGCCAAAACTCCTTAGGGAGGGACGGGGCCTCATGGGCCCTTCTCTCAGCTGATGGCTCTAGACCTAAGCAAGTCTTATGCAGGTAAGCATCGCTTCTGTGAGAATCTGCGCCTGCAACAGTCCTGTCATACCCAGCAGATGTCTCACAGCACCCCTCCCCATCCCCTGGCTTTTACATTCTTCCCACCCTCTTTCCCATTGGTGCTTCCTGCACCCTGGACATGGGTGAGATAAGACATTTCATTCAAGATCAAGCATTGATTTCTGTTTTGAAGTTCCATGGTCCCTTACATATGAAGACACATAATGAATCACCTGCAGAACTCATTGAACATACAGCTCATTGCTCATTGCTGTCCTGAGGATCCTGACTCACAGGGCTGGAGCAGGGCCCAGGAATCGAAAGTTTTCAGTCTCCAGGTGACGGTGATTAAGGTGCACTGGACCCCACCTTGGAGAAACACTGAGTCATTCCATCTCCAGGCAACCGAATTGTTCTTCTTTGATTAAATACATTACCCAAAGAAAAAGAGACAATGCCTCTTAGTGAAATTTCTTACAATATTTTCTTTAAAGGTATTTAACTAAAATGTTTATTGAAAAAGCCTCCAAAAATATCATTTTTGGAGAGCCATGTTTCTTCCTATTTCCTCAGTTTATCTACCAAAAAGAAAGCAGATGCAGCCATTTGCATGAGCTGTAAGCCAATAGAGTTCTTGGGAATCACAGAGAACCTTTCAAAATAAAAAATTCTCTCATGTTTCAAAGGATCACCAATGTGGATGAGGACAAAACAGCCACCATGACCATAGTACACAAACCTCATCCCCAGGCTAAGGAGATGTTTGGAATACTATGTTCCTCCATGGTCAGAAGCTTCACAATTAATTGGGAAAGCTGTTTGAATTTAATTTTTAAAATTGACAAACGTTCATTATGGAGGCTTACCCCACCTGGAATCCAGGAAATAGACAAAGATATCATTTTGAGTTTGGAATTGAAGCATTGACAAACCATTTTCCCAATATCTCCTTCTGATGTGTGTGTGTGTGTGTGTGTGTGTGTGTGTGTGTGTGTGTGTGTGTGTGTGTGTGTGTGTGTTCGTATTTGCAAGATGCAGCTATCATCACTTAGTGCCAAATTTTGGAACCTATAGCTGATAAGGGAAACCTGGGTGTGTTGGGGTACTGGATGCTCTTCATTACTTGTTTTTTATTCAGTATTTCCCCACTCCTCTTAGTCTTCCCAGCCTTGACCATTGTTCCTGTGCTGTACCCACATTCCGTTGGCACAGGCATGGAATGGCATGCTTGGAATGTCTCCACCCTGCATGATATTTTTGGATAGAGCTTATCCCCCTTTCCTTGAAAAACCTCCGTGGTACAAGCATTTGCTCTGCTTTGATATTGTTGTGTGCTGTTTAATGTGGACCAAATTGTAAAAACTCCAGGGCCTTGGCCTTCTCTTCTAGTAACCCCCAGATACTCACAGTCTTCCCACAGAAGGAGAGCAGAGCTAGGGGCCCCTGCTAAGAGTTTAGGTCTTTATTCTTCTGTACTTCATTCCCAGATCCTCTTGAGATTTAAGGGTCAGCGCTGAGATGGCTAACCTAACTTACCTGAACATGATAATGGTTTTATCTCACAGTTGTCTTCAGATGGGCTTGTTTTTCTTTATGTGAACTGACAATCTCAAACATCAATGTCCCAGAGAGGCTTCAAGGAACAATGCTTCTCTTCTAAGCCAAAAAGGCATCAGGACTTTAGTGATTTTGTCTGTTTGTTTGAGGGAGGATTGGATCCCAATCAAATCAGTCAATGGTAACTTACTTAATTTCCATAGCAGCCATAGGAGACAGGTATGAGGACCCACTTCAGTCAAAACTGGGGTCACAAAGGTAGTAAATTTGTCACAATTCTGTCAATTGCCATGGTAAATTTGTAAAAGAAAACTGACACTGAAAAGAATTCACATGTCCTCAAGAAAAATGTGATTAAAATGAAAATCAAATGGATTTTCTAATGAGACTCTGAGAGCAATGTATTCTGGGGTCAGTTAAATGGCTAGAAAGATTGTTGTGGGGGGGCGATTCCTTTTAAAATCTTGCTGGCATTTAAGTGACATTTTGGTGAAACACCACAGAAACATCTGGTCATATCCTCCCAAACCTAATTTCTTTCCTAAATGTTGTTTTTAATATGTCACAGTTGTTAAATTTGTAACGAGTAATGCCCTTGAGACTAAACAACAGTGCCTGGTATGTAAAAAATGAACAATACATTTACAGCAGTAAAAACCAAAAGAAAACTTTAAATAAACATTTAATTGAGTACAAATAGTTTGAAAGTTATTTTGGTGGGACTTGCCCAATCTGTGTGCTCACATTAGTGGCAGGATGCTCCAAATAAACTCCGTGAAAGCAAATGAGCTCGGCTTCCCGTGTGACATAACTGATCAGATTCAGTTCTTCCGACAGATTATGACTGGGAAAGGAACACTTGTTAGTTGGAAGGGAATCCTCCATTCATAAATATTCCTGAACAAATGTGTTGCCATCACCCAAGGAAAAGGGAGCAGGCTAGTTAGAAATTGAGCAATGTCTTTAAAGTAGACAGCCAACAGCCACCCATGTTTACGTATCATCTAAGTTAGTTAGCCAAGGTTTACAGGCCTGATTCACTTCCTCTCTAACTCTAAAAGGATTCTTCCTGCTAGATAAAGCCTTGAATACTTGAACCTAATCCAGTGTATGTACTGGTCTCAGGCTGCAGTTTATTCTTGCTGTATTTCAGTTGTGTGCAATAGAAAGATTTACGGAGAATCTACTTGAGAAAAGTCCAGAGCATGGGTTTGTAGCCAGGGAACTGGTGATGCCACCAAGAATGAGGAGCTGTGACTGTCATCCTGCTAGTCATCAGAAAACACTGCTTTTCAGTTTTATAGATCACCCTTTTCCACATTTGGACAGGCAGATACTGTCCAGCAGAACCGCTTTCCTGCTGCTACAGAAGCCCCGAAGAAACCATGTTGGCTCTGATGTGATTTAGAGGTTGTGTCATCCACCAACATGGTTTAAAAAAAAATGTCCGAAAACTTTGGGTGGGTCAACGTGGAAATAAACACAGATGGTTCTTGGTAGAACAAACCATTTTCCATGTCGGGCTTAACCATACAACATGGGATATATATAGTTTTGTATTTAGCACTACATTTGACATTCATAAAAGCAGCTGGAGTGAATGCAAATCAGACTTTCCTCCTAGTTTGATATATATAAAACAGCTCCATCACCACTGTAAAAATTTTATGTCTAAATATTTTAAGCAGTGAAAGAGTTGTGTAAGCATGACAAAGAACTTGTTTCAAAATTGGACCATTTAAAAGTATGTTGCAAGCATACTATCCCATCACTTTTGAATGATTTATTGTATATCTTTTACAAACAGTGTCATGAAAAGTGGAAAATTTATACTGATATGTTATTATTATTATCTCCTTCACAGTAATTGGCCCAAACATGTGCTTTATAGCAATAGATCTCAAGATTTAGTGTGTCAGAATTAATGGGAAGATTCAGGAAATAGCTATTAGGTCCAAAGTCAATGTCTAATTCAGTGAATTGGTTCAGGGGTCTAGCATTTATATTGTTCAACCATCTCTGTGTTATGAGTAGGTTTTTTCCTCCAGCCTGGTCCCACCGCCATGCCAGCCCCCCAAAACACACAGAGACATTGCATTTGATATAAAGCTGTTGGCCAGTTACTAGTGTTTCTTATTGGCTAGCTCTGTCTTAAATATTAACCCATTTCTACATCTCTCATCATCTCTGGGTAGGCTTAAACTGTTAGTCCTGAGTCTGACTTTGAGAATCACCATTTTACAGCAGAAATGTCCACATTTGATAATAGTCTGCTTTACTTACACCTCTGCCTTGGCTATGAGCCAAAGGGAAGACTATTTTAATGAACTGGGAAGCTGTTTGAGGCATCCTTGGCAAAGTTTTCTGTGGTCGCCAAACATCACAACAACTCTTCACCCACAGATGTCCAGAGGAGACTTTCCATTTGTTTGAGTCTGGAAGAACTTATGGAGCCCAGGGCATGGAGACAAAACAGTCTGTAGCCATCTGCAGAGCATCCACTGCATGCCGCACACTGAGCTAGGCACTAGGGATTGCGGAGTGAACTGGGCAGACTAGATCTCTTCCCTCACAAAGCACACCTTCTAGTGTGTTCTCTGGAACCATTACAAGTTTTCATACTGTTTTAAGATTGCCTTGGCATGCTCTTAGTCAGCATTTCAAGCAAACACATTCGTAGTTTAGACCACATGATCATCAGCTAACATGATGGGAAAATCTGATGCAAAGGGTGGGTGAGAGCTGGGTCCCAAGCATTGGATATTCCTATACTCTAAAAGAGTCCAGCAGTCCACTGGAGAGCCAGAACACAGCTTCCATCATCTGGCATTGAGAGAGAAGATATCTTGGAGAGAGGAATGAACTTCCTTTTTAATTGTGCTTATTTTAACTCATTTGCAATAGACTTTCTAAAATGTCAAACCTTTTACTGAGCATGAAGGATCTAATTATCTGCTCGTGCTTGAATGAAGTTCTGCTTTAGGGAAAGCCATCTTTGTTTGAAATCCAGACTATTTGTCTTATCTCTGCCCATTCTGAGGCTTCAAGGACTTTGCAAAAGTTCTGGCTCAAACCCAAGGCAGGATACCCACCCAGAAGTGATGCTGTTTCTTGAAGTGGGAGGGGCCAGCACTTGCATTTCTTTGTAATCATTGATGCTGCAAAGTTGCTTTGTGACCTGCAGGAAATACCAGTAGTTGTTGATAAAGGAATGCTGCTTGGTATGGCCAGGCTGAGAACCCACTGACAACCAACAGTTCAAAACAAAAAGAAATCCTTAATACTGCTTCATTTCAAAGGGTTTTGATCTTCAAATATTAAACATGGCAAAATTCCTCAAGATAGTGTAGATGAACATATTTCTCTTATTAAAAATGCAAAACTCTCTGGAAGAATGATACTGTGACTGCCAAGCGGGAGTCATAAACCGTGTTTTCTTGTACTTGGCACCAGCTCTAAATGTCACTATGTGTTGGACCCAGAGACCCTCACTTCTCTGGAAATGGTCGATTGCCTGTTACAGTAGAGTAGACATGTCAGGGGGCATAGAGTCATGACTAGGGTATTGGCAGAAACAAAGAAACCATGGAAATCATAAACAATACTCTAAGCACTTGTATGCCAAAGCTATTCTTTGGAAAAGGCGTTCTTGCCCTGCCTGTGTGCCCAGAGGAAGCTGGTTTGGAACTCGGGTTATCAACTCTCAGCCAAAGGAACATGTTCTGAGACACAACCTTGCTAATGCTGTGGCCCTTTAACACAGTTCCTCATGTTGTGGTAACCCCCAACCACAAAGTTATTTCATTGCTACTTCATAACTGTAAGTTTGTTACTGTTATTAGTTGTAATGTGCATATCTGATTTTTTTTTCCCCCCTGAGACAGGGTTTCTCTGGGTAGCCCTGACTGTCCTGGAACTCACTCTGTAGATCAGGGTGGCAGGATATCTGATATGCAACCCCCAAAGAAGTCAAGACCCACAGGTTGGTTGAGAACTGGCAGCCTAGTGAACGTGGTGTTGTATCAAGATGTGCTTTGTACAAATCAATGGGAGAAATAAGGAATTTCCCGGTACTAAATTTGCACTTCTTGCACTGTCATTGTACAGCGTGACTGTCATTTCTAAACAATCCAGCCCCTTCTCTTAGGGAGATGCATTGCTTTGTGAGCGAAGGCCACAGCTATAGTTTCTGGACTTACATAACCACAGACTCACAGGAAATCAGAGACCCATCTCCTAAATCAAGTCCAACTTAAAATTGCAGTAGAAAAAAAATATTCTTAAAAATCAAAAGTCCAAGAAAGTGACATTCCATATTATAAAACCCTCCTTACTTCTAGAAAAGCTAGCATGGCTGATTGACTTTCGTGCAAGAGGAAAAAAGGCAAGGGGGAAATGTTTTCAAAGTCAGCTCTCAGTAATTACAAGAGCAATGGGAAGTAGCGATGAAAACTTGACAGGAAAAGTTTGTGCAGCTTCTTTTCACGTTGAGCTAAGCTACCCACATCTCCCCAGGAGTGCACAGATAGGAGTCACGGTTCCTGTCTTTTGTCTGATGGCTAATCGTTGCTGACTACCGCAGCTGCCACTTGAACCTGCGCCTGGATGTGGAGATAGGATGCCAAACCACCCTAGGGCAACTGTGTGGAAAGACTGGCTTACGATGCTGTTCTGTGAGCACCCGGGTATGGTTCACAGCAGAAAACAAAACAAACAAAAAAAAAATCTGACCTTTCTATGATATTTTCGCGTCATAGTTCTATGTACAGAGGACTGGAAGGTGCCCTCTCGTTTATTAGTGCACTGCATTTCTGAAGTCATTGCTTCTCACAAACCCTTGCCTCCAGCAAGCGGAGTGGCACATTTACAATGGCATTAATAAAAAGACCTGTGAGTAAGAGTGAACAAAAAAGTGCTGGCCAAGGCTTATGGATTTCATTTGAGGTTCACTGTCGCACTTTAATTTTTCATTCAGCTTTCCTTTTAGGAATTACTTTGCTAATCATATCCAGGTTGCCTTTCTTGATTAATATTGTTGCTACTTGGTACTTAGTGTTACTGATAGTACCAGAAGTGGCTGGCCTCAGTGTTAGAAGTTTCTGAAACTTGAATGAATGGCTCCACCCCACCCCCTGTCATTTATGTATTTAGTGTTTTAAAAAGCTTCTCGTCTTCTGATAGAATCAAAGAGCAAGCCCTCATACTCATTGATTTATTAACTTGTATATTCACTCGGCCACTCAGTAGATGGATTTAAAACCATGTACTATTAGGAAGTGTTTCCAAGGAACTGTTCAAATGGTCTACTCCTAAAGCCATGCTAAAATAATGTTTGGTCTGGAATAATGATGTTTGGGTCTATTAGAGATACAAAGGCAGAATTCACTTCTCCAGTTCAGCATATAGTCTGAGGAGCTCGTCTGAATCTGGAGACGAACAACCTTTACTAGATTCATCACTAGTGAATCTACCTCTTTTTCTATAGCTACACTGTATATCATTCTCAGCGGTTGTTAGAAATAAAATGCTCACTTCAAAAGAATTTACTATATCTGTCTTCAACAAAGGAAATCTTTTGAAATTTCAGAAGCAACTGCTGATGAGGTTTTACTGGCTTTTTCCCCCAAAGGATTTCCAATGTGGATATCACACACTTTCTCTAGACAGGATGAAATTGATCAAACAGCTACTAGTAGCTGGCAATAAAAATTGTGTTGTGGTGTCTTTAATCTGGAATTGCTTATGGACTTATGTGTAATATCTGTCAATAACTATTTACCAAATAAGCACATGGTGCTGGACAGACATGGTACTAGGCTCTGGGGACACAGATCCAAGTAAAATAAATATTCATTGTTCCTTCACAGAACCTGACATTCTGTGGGCTGCAAGCATAACTTTCTTTTCACTTTTACTCCCATAAAAATGACCTCAGAATATTTCTTTTTTAAAGAACAGAAAGCCAAGCCATCAGGCCACTTTGAAAGTCACTCATAACTTACTTAGATATCCTCACTTTGGGTTCTCCACATTGGAGACATTACTCTTGGCTGTCCATGTGGTTTTAGACTAATGGATTTTTATGGTACATTGATACATACATATAATATACTTTATCATATTCATCCCAATTACCATTACTTCTCACCTCTAATCCCTCCTCTGGCCCTCTTCCCGTTTCTCATTAGTCCCCCTTTTAAGTCCATGTTTTTTGTTTCTCACTAGATTCCATGTATGAGAGAAAGTATATGATGCTTGCCTTCTGGATCCGGCTTATTTCACTAAGCACGATGACCTCTAGTGCTATTCATTTTCCTGCAAATGACATGATTTTGCTCTTCTTTGTGGATGACTAGTACCACGTTTTCTTTATCCATCAATGGTGATTTCATGACTTGACTATTGTGAATAATTCTTGAGTAAACACGGGTAAGCAGCGATCTCTTTTACAGGTTAGCTTTGACTTTTGGATGTAGATCTCCATAATGGTATAGCTGGA
Source organism: Cricetiscus sungorus (assembly GCA_030556225.1). Taxonomy (NCBI): domain Eukaryota; kingdom Metazoa; phylum Chordata; class Mammalia; order Rodentia; family Cricetidae; genus Cricetiscus; species Cricetiscus sungorus. The sequence continues at coordinate 2,227,497 of JANBXA010000635.1, forward strand.
TTCTACATTAGTCCTATTTTGTTTGAGTACCTTAGCACTGATTTCCATGGTGACTACTAATTTACATTCCCACCAGCAACTTATAACTGTCCTCCCACTCCCAAGCTCCACCTTCTTAATAACATATGTTGGTTTCTGTTGTGCTAACTGTTCTGACTGGGGTTACTTGGAATCTTGATTTAGTTTTTATTCAGTTTTCCTTGATGGATAAGGACATTGAAAATTTTCCACCTGGAGATTTCATGACATTAGCAAGAAAATCCACAAAGCAACTATTTAATCAAAACAAACAAAACTTTATCATCCAACCTCTCTTATAGTATAAAGGACATCAGCTTTGAAATTCATTTGCCTTTACCCATTGCATTCTCCTGATGGCTGTCTCTTTGAATGTTGTCTGCTTTTTGGTTTTAAAGTTCAGGAGCATTCCTGTTGTGTTCCAGCATAGGCCTTCTTTTTACTACTTGAAGAATCATGTAACCTAAGAAGCCAGACTGAACTTTGGATATATTTCAATTATAAGTAACCAAATAGAAAAAACGTAAAAATCAATAAGGCCAAAGTTTCTCATTAGAACTGACTAAAATTTAGAGTTTTTTTTTTTAAAGAATAGGTAACAAAACAGCAAATTCCAAATGCATCGATGGCAGAGATCACAGTGCAGATAGAAAAAGAAAGTGGCTTCCTATAGCAAGAGGTTGCAGATGTCTACCATTATCAGTGGGGTTGCAAATAGCTCTGAAGACAAGGCTGTCAATCATTTCATTCCTATGAATAGTCTGAAAGGGGCTGTGAGTGCTCAGACTGGGTACCCTTGTGTTACAAGCACCTTCCCACCAGCCTGGTCCCATTTCATAAAGATTAGATCAGTTATATCCTTTCACAAGACACACTTAAATCATTTCACTGTATGTCCACATCACTCTGCTAGGATTTAACTTCTAGTGACTAGTATAAACACCAGTTGAGATGGAAAGGGATCAGTTTCCTTTCAGGAAATCATCTTAATTATCTCAGTTTGTCACCCACCTCTCTATAAGATGTTCAGCCACCAGGCAAAACTCAACTGTAGCCGATTCTCACTTTAATGCCCACAGAAAAGGAAGTGCAGTGAGGTTGACCAGCTGCCCTTTGGCATCCTACCACATGCTGAATAGACACTATCCAGCAATGTTCATCCTGTCCTGCTCACAAGGCAGCTCTGGGAGTCCCAGATTCCAAGCTGACGTTCTGTCCACAACTCTAGGGTCAAATCCCTCCACATTCCAAGGGAGGTTTGTGGTTGATGCATTTTCCTCCTACTCTCTACAGATAAAGCACCTCTTAAGTGATGAGTTTCGAGGGAGCTGCCATTCTCTCTGAATTACCCTCTTAAGAGATTTGGTGACAGGGCTGAACTCTTACTAATGGGTGATTACTAAAGTGGGCTGCCTACTTTCTGCACCATGATAGTAATCCAAAAAGATCTGGGAAGATAAATAGGCAATCATTCCCTGTTTCAAATATTCAACATGACATGATACCAGTGTAGCAGAGACTCTGGCTTCTGGCTGATGGTGGGGATGTGTTCTGGGGATTTTGGAATGCTGGTTCCCTAGCCAAGGAGCACAACAATTGAGGAATGTGTGGCTGTTTTTAGTGGCTCACACATTTAAGCATCAGGCCTGCGTGTCCCTATATCAACTCTACATCTGCTTTAGTTGCCTAACTTGGGAAATGATGGAATTCTATGTATTTCTCTATTATCAGACGGTAGTTGGTCTCTTTTTATAACACACAGATGAAACATTTCTCCAAAACAAATTTTTTGTCTCTTCCATGCCTAGTGATTGAACTGCAATGATGGGAGCTGTTTTATTCATTGTTTTGGTTATTCAGTAACTATTTATTAAAATGTATGGACAAAGTGTTAAAGATAAGCTCTCTGAAGCTAGAAAAGGTATCACAAGGTAGACAAAAGATGCTTACTCTTTTAACCGTCCACGGGTTTTCTTTCTTTCTTTTTTTTAATTCCACAATATCTTGGAAAATTGCCCTGCAAATCAATTCCACAAAATTGAGACTTTTTCAACTGTCCCAAACTGGGGTCAGCAAGATGGCTCAGCAGGTAAAGGCACTTGCTGCCAAGCCTGATGACCTGAGTTCAGTCTCTGGAACCAGACGAGAAAACTGACTCCCACAAGTTATCCTCGGTTCTCCACACACATACTGTGGTACACACTGATGCATGTACACACACAAATACATAAATGTAACAAAACAAAAACTGTCAAATACCCCAAACTGATCTTGATTCAAGAAAGAGCAGAAAGGAGAACAAAGATAGATAGACAGACAGACAGACAGACAGACAGACAGGAGAAAACCTGGGGTATAAGATAACATCTAATGAGGCCTCACTGGAAACTTGATTAGGAAGTCTCCCTCTCACCCCCACAGCTCATCTTCCTTTTTTTTTTTTTTTCTTTCTATTCTATTTTTAAGTCTATTTCAGCATCTCCATGCCTTTGGCTGCCCCCACAGCTCCTGACAGAGTATGGTTGGCAAAATACAAATCCCACCACCAAGGAAGACAACCTAGTCAGCCCAGCCAGAGTCAGATTTGCACCCCACTTCACCAGTGGTGGCAAGGTTAGGTGGTGAGATGACAACTTGGCACAGCCAGCTGCATATGGGTGGGCTCCTTCTCAGAGAACATGTGGCCAGGACCAGACAGCAGATGGAAGCATTCATGTGTGAATTTTCCTGAAAAGAAGGGTGAGGATGCACCCTTTTAGTGAAATGTTTCGTTTACCTTGGCGGTGAAGTCTGAATGGTCAGAATTCTTTGTTTGAGATTAAGTGAAGGATACATCAAGCATCAGAGCCAAGGGTATGAAGTGCTCTGAACTACCAGCAACAGTGGGAGGGACTGAAGCTGTTCTACAAGAGCAGGAAATACTTCTAGAAGATTTCCCATGGCTTCTGCTCCCTCCATTTAGTTGCCTGCTGGACAGGCACAGATAGAACCAGGTCAGAAATAGAATGCTGGAGGGGGTGATCTTACAGTTGTGGAAACTGCATTCAGACATGGGCTACACTTGGATAGCCCTCTGATTATATTTTTCTATTAGTTATGTTAATGAGCCTTGTGTCGTTATGCTAAATACCTGAGCTGAGTAACTTGTAAGGAAGAGAGGCTTGTTTTTGGTTCATTTTTAGAGGTTTCAAGTCACAAGGCCATGGCTCCATTATGTGAGTTCATGAAAAGGCAGACTACCACATTAGGATATACTTTATGGAACAGAAATGCCCATCTTAGGGCCTTCAGGAAGAAAACACAAACAAACAAACAAACAAAAAAACCAAGACAAGAAAGTGGCCTGGGTCCTGAAATACTGTCCAAGGCAAATTCTTCTAAGTCTTTAGCACATGGCCTTCAAAGAACATTTAAGATGCAGAGCTTCACAGAGCTCAGAATCTTTCCATAAGGAGCTCTCAATATGAGCTTTCAGCAGTAAGAGACAGGGAACTTGGGCAATACAACCTCATTAACAAGGCTGGACTAGATCCATGAACCAAATATGCCTGTGAAACGTTACAGATATTCTGAAGATACAAGGGTTCACTGTCAAATAAAATGTTGACAAACCAGGATTCATTGCTGCATAATATATTTAATTTTGAAAAGTTAATGTTTATTATAAATTGCCAACACACACATTTTATGTACAGTATTTCCCAAATTGATCTGTAAGGACTGAGTGATGTCAAAGAGTACATCAAGTTCTGGAGCACAATCATTACTGTGCCTTCATGGGATCTTTATATCCTTTTAAAAAACCAAAAAAAAAGAAAAAAAAAAAAAAAAGAACATTACCCCATTACCAATGAAAATGCAAATCAAACTTTGCACATACGTTCTGGAGAGTGAGGGATTGTTGTTACAGACTCAAGCACAGATCTGTGAGTTTTCTTGGCCTCAAGGCAATAAATTTCTATCCTAGATGGTCGTGGTAATTTGAAAGAAAATGGCCCCTCAAAGGGAGTGGCATTATTAGGAGGTTTGGCTTTATTGGAGGAAATGTGTCACTGTGGGGGTGGGCTTTGAGGTCTCATATGCTCAAGCTTCCCTCAGTGTGACAATCAGTTGATATCCTATTGCCTGCAAGATGTAGGACACTTGGTTATTTTCCAGCACCATGCCTGCCTGCATTCTGCCATGCTCCCCAACATGATGATAATGGACTGAACCTCTGAACTATAAGGAAACCACCATAATTAAATATTGCCCTTTATAAGAGTTGCTGAGGTCATGGTGTCTCTTCACAGCAATAAAAACCTCCCTATACCTAAAGGCAATGGTATAAATTCCATCAATATCTTCTCTTCATTCTCATATGCCTTCGGTGTCCCAAATGGAGACATGGCTCTTCTTGATTACAATGCTTGTGTGAGCAGTACTTAGTTCTCTCTACATGCAACAATTGGAATATAAGATGAACATCTTGTTCCCATCTTTTTGGCTAAGTTCTGAAACATTGGGGGTGGGACTATCTGGAAGAAGTGTGTCATTGGAGGGCTGGTCTTGAGGCTTGTAGTCCTGTCTTTGCTTCCTGATCTAGCTGTGGGCAAACTCCCACACATACACTTTGGCTATCCTGATGGACTGTGACCCCTCAAGTGTATTCCAAGAATGAGTCCTCTTGAAGCTGCTTCTTTAATATGTTCTGTAATAGCAGTAGGACAGTGATTAATACAGAAAGGCATTCCTTAGACCAGCCTTGAGTGGTCCCTACCTGAGAGAAGACCTCTCATGCCTTCTGGCTTCTCCCAGTTTATCTTCTCTCACCTGAATTCTCACCAGAAGCCTTACTTAACTTAGTCCATAAAGATGTACTTGAAACTATTCCATATTACTCTCAAGAGAAACCCAAGTTTTTCTAACATGAAAAGAATCCAAAGAAGATACAGGACCCTCATCTTGCAAGGGCTATCTATCTATGAAGCCTCCCAGGGTCTATGTAAGAGCCACATCTGTGAGCTACCTCAGTGAGTCATATTCAGTTCCCTCCTCCCATGCAACCTCTTTCAAGGACCAGGCAGGCCCAGTTCAGACCCTCATCCACACATATACCATCTTGCCTAGTCTGAGGTGTCTCACCCAATGCCACCCCTCCAGGTCCAGAAGGAGTCACCTCCATGAGCACTCTTGGCCCAGGCCCAACTGTGATCCCTAGCTACATGCTTACTTTCTGAGTTTGGGCCAGTTAAATCTGTACTGCTCTCCAGGCCCAGACAGAAGTCACATTTGAATTCTTTTTGCAGAAACTCTGCCTGGTCCCTTGCCTCGCGCTGCCTTTCCATAAACAAGTTGGAAGGCTCACCAGAGGGCTTCCTTGGACTTCACCCAAGCAACCTCATGTAGCCCTTAGGGTCCCTGCATTACATTAATTACCAGTGAATTGGAATCATTCTAGTATCTCCAATCAATAATCAACACTGAATATCTGAAGGATGGACTGCTCACTCCTACCTGACCTGAAATCCACCAATCTCAGGGAAGAACAAAAGCAGAACCAAACTTCCATTCAACACAGGAGGCTTCAATCGCATACCAGACATAGCCAGTGAATGAAATACGCAAGCCCAGATCCCATCACAAAAACACAAACAAAATGGAAGGCCCCATCCACAGAGACTACCAGTCTTAGAAAAATGCTCTCCAGAGGGCACAGAATTTAAAAGAACAATTATAAACATGACCAAAGAATTAGATAAATCCATAGAGGGCACAAGCAAGAAGGTTTTAAAAACACAAATGAATGGCAACACAGAATTGCAAAGACAATACAAGATTTTAAAACAGAATTCAATAAAGAGAAATGCTGAAGAAAACTTAAGTTGAAATGAAGTTAGAAATGAAAATTTCAAAGACTCAGAAAAAAACAAAACAGGAAAAGCCTTACCAATAGAATGGATCAAGTAGAGAATGGAATATGAAGACTCAAGGATAAAGTACAACAACTGAACCAGTCAGTGAAAGAAAATGATTAGAGTGTGGAAACACGCAGAGAAACATCGAGGAACGTTGAGGTTCCATGAAGTATCAAATCTGTGAGTGATAGGCACAGAGAAAGGAGAAGAACCCCAGGTCAGTGGCATAGACCAGACCTTCAAGAGGATCCCAGAAGGAAAGCTCCCCAAACCAAGGACAGACACACTCATACTGGCACAAGAAACACACAAAACCCAAATAGATGAGATCAGAAAACAAATTATTTATGGTGTAGCATAATTAAGACACTAAACATACAGAACAGAGAAAGGATATTGAAGCTTCAAGAGTGACGCTACAAGCCACATTGAAAGGAGAACTCACCAGAGTAACAGCTGATTTCTCAATGGAAACTTTAAAAGCCAGAAGAGCCTGGAGCAATATACTTCAAGTTCTGAAAGACCATAGATGTCAATCCAGACTACTTTACCCAGCAAAACTGTCTGTCACAGTTGTTGGAGAAAGGAAAACTTTCTATGATACAAACAAGCTAAAGGTATCCATGTCCACCACCAAATCAGTGGTACAGAGAATATTGGAAACAATACTTAGAACTGAAGAAAGGAGTGAGTATAGCCAAGAGGCTACAGGAAGGGGGAAAAAAACCCTATAATTACTGAAACACAGAATAAGATTAAGAACACACAAACAGAAAAAAATACAGCAATCAAAACACACCTTTCAGTAATAACTTTAAGTATTAATGATCTCAGCTCCTCAGGTAAAGATACAAGTAAGTGTAGCTCTTACCTACCCTCATCAAAGAAACTTCCTCTCTGCTGCAGAAGGAGGTTACTGCAGAGAGCCACAGCTAGTCAAAATGCTGAGAGGAGGTGGCTGTGGGGAGCCCAGCTGCATTTGATACATCTATGATGCAACCCCCATACCTAAAGGCTCCTGGAACGTTGCAGAAGAGAAGGCAGAAAAATGTAGCCTTTTTCAACGTGACATGCCAACTTAGATGGAGGGGATCTCATAGGGCCCCACCCTGAGATGAAGAGGTACAGTTCATCAAAAGATGCTGAGAAAAGGAGAAAAAACTGTTTTCTCCAAGGACAAGCCTTCCTGGTAGGTAATTCCCAAGTGATCAGCCCTAAATACGTCCAAAAGAGCAACTCAATAGCATATATATACACACACACAATTGAAGAAAAAGAGTTAATGAATTTGAGAAGGGATAATTAGTGGGGACATAGGAGGATTTGAAAGGGAGAGAATGGGGTAGACAAAATGTATATATAATTTTCACATATGAAATTCTCAAACATTTTAAATAATAATAAAAAACTCCAAGGAACAGAATGTGTTCTTCCACTGTGCAGATGTTCAGGAAATATCACTAATGATAAAAACATGATCTGACGAGGAGAACCCCCCCCCTAAAAAAAAATAAATGATGTTTCACGATCCTACTTTTTGCTGTCACCAAGAAAATAAAATATTTAGGGGCAGATAAAAGATAAGTGAATGAAAAAGGACAAGGTCAGACGCTCAGGTTAAATGAGTTGTCTGATTCAGAAATGTTGTAGAAATAATACAGATAAACAGAATGAACCTACCGTTCCTAAATTACCACAGTCTTACAAAAAGGCAGTTTTTAACCAGGCACCACCAAGGGCCAAGTCCTGTGCATGCATGTGGAACCCAGATAGAAGACTTCTACATCTGTCATTAATTTCATAACTGAAGTTTATGAATATCCTGGTTGAGAAACAAACAGTTTGTATCAATGGAAATGATTCTGTTTTTATTTCTATCAAAGTTAGGACATGTTAGTAATTCTTTCTCAGGGTAATAGTTGTTTGCACATTATGTGCACATGTCTGGGGCCTGCCTTATAAGGACATCCGATGGAGGGGGGAATTCTCCTTGGGCCCCCTTAGAGGCAGCTTATTTCCGTTCGTATGAGAAGAAAGTAGTCATTTGAAGTCTATGGAGAGATGCCTGTTTGACTAACAGATGTCTACACTGGAGTTAGCAGGGAGGGTTTCTGTTCCTTCCCAACACAAAGGCCTTCTCATGACAAAAGGAAGACCAAACAGCTTGCGGATAAACAAAGCAATTTCTATTCCATAAACATCTGGCCAAAGGCGACCAGGAAGGTAGGAAGTACTAAGTAACCCACAGTATTTTATAAGTTTGAGCTTTTCTTCTTTTCCTCTTTGCCACACTCGCAGCAATCATCCTTGACTTTAATTCAGACTGCTTAACAACCTCCTGCTTCAAGGAATAATTTTCTCTGGGAAAAAGATGAGCTGAAGATGAGCATGAAGTCCAGTTTACACTAACAGTAAGAATCGCTGTATGTCATGTGCTGTCTTTGCACTCAGGATGCAGAGGAGGCAGATGAGTGGTCCTGGCCAATAATGACAGCCAATAAATGAGAGATAAGAAGAAGAGATAAGAAATCAACTTGCAAAACTGAAGAAATAAAATAGACTGATTGACAGAAACTGGTACAGGATGAACAGACAGCTAATTAGAGTGGACCACGTGAGGGGATGTGGATATGAAGACAGGGAGAAGGCAAAGGCACGCTTGCTTTCTGGAGATCCAGAGCAGTGTTCCAGAAGAAGGACACAGCAAGGCCCAAGGTCCTGAGCTGGGGAAAAGTTTGTTCTGTTCAAACAATCGAATGCCTGCCCAAGTAACTAGTGCATAGTCAACCAGGGGAAATAAAGTGGGTGGCTTACCAAGGTCAAGTGTAAATGACAGCAATCATAGATAAAAAGACAATGCAGCAAGGAACACAGTCAAACAGATAGGCCAACCTGTTAGCTAGGTAGACAGAATAGTTAGCCAGAAAGCAGTGTGGTTTTTGTTTTTGTTTTTGTTTTTTTGTTTTGTTTTTTGTTTTGTTTTCTGTCACCTAGAAACAATGTAAATCTACAGTAGTGGGGTCCTAAGTAAATGTTCCGGATGCATCCGTCTCCATCAACAGGTTTTGTCTTCCCTGGCAGAGGTGTTATACAGAACAGTCTCCTTCACTCCTCTTCAGGTTACTGTCTTTCCTAGCCTCTGAAAAACATGGGAATTTTCACCAAGGAGACCTCAATAGTTTTAGCAAGACACATGTATATACTCTGGGAAAAGGCAGGGAACCTGGACAACATACTCTAACAGCTAAGGACTGGTTCAATGGTCCTATTCAAAAAAGTAGTGTATATAGGATTTATAGGATGGTATAGAAACATAGGCTAAGAGATAATTTTATAGAACTATCCACAATACAGAGTAAAAGTCATACTATAAGAAAGCTTTGAAAGTATTCCTTTACGGGTTTATTGTAGGTAATTTTCCTCTTATCAGTCAAATAAAGCCATGGTTTTCTTTACTTCTTGTTTTCACATTTTATATAATGTATATTATACCCTTTCTATTCTCTTTTTTATTAGGTCTGTAGTGCTGGGGATCAAACCCAGAAAATTCAAATGAAGGCAAGGCAAGGATTGGACACCCACAGCCTGTTGTTTCCACTTTAAACAAAGCACAGTCTTCCTTCAGTGTGTTTACAGATATTCCCCTTCTATCTTTTCCCTTGTCTGTGCTATTTAGAGAAAACAGTGACTGTGTCTGTTTAACTTAAGTGTGTTGATGCCACCTTGAGACACTACTTACTCAGTGGCACCTCTTGCAGCCTAATGGAACCTCCATTATTATCCTGACATTATTATCTTTTCAAGTTAAACAGCCCAAGTTGATTCCCTCAGAGCAAATAAATAATAAATAAATAAACAAACAAATAAATAAATACTCATGAATTATCTAGAGGTAGACTTAGAAGAAACTAAATTTTATGATCTTTTGATTCATTATTTGTCAATAGACTCACTCATTTTTCTAGAAGGAGACAATAAAATCATAGGTTTTGACCTAACTTTCATGACTTTAAATTAATATTTTTATTACAGGCATGTCTATGCTTGTGAGTACATGCACACATACACAAACATGACTATCCACACCCCTTCTGCGTGGAGGAGTCAACTAACAGTTGAGGTGGCCACAAAGTTTGTAAGTGCACACACTTACTTGAATACATTTGAAACATCAAATGTATTGGTTATCTTGAACATAACCAAGGCTCTATTTTTCAATGGACACCAGCCATTGAAAGATTGAACCACTAACTGATAGTCTTTGATTAACCAAGCCCCTGGATACCAGCTTTGGACTAGTCAACTTGCTGTTGAAAGCCTCTAATTACCAACCTTCATTCATTTTTAAACAGATGGGTAAAATTACTCAGTTACCACGCTTCCTTGAAGAATCACTCCTTTTAATGTCCTACCACAAAGTTTCTTTAATAGTTTTAATAAGATGTTTACCAAAATCATTATATAAGAAATAGGAGAGTCTTTAAACCTTTGCTAGTAAAAAATAACATACAAGTTAATGGTTTAATCTAAACAGAGAAAAAGCAAAAACAAACCAAAACTCTGGCCACAGGCAGAACTCTCTAGAGCTGTCTATATAAAAGGCCGCCTGGACACTGCTGGTTGAGTCTCAGCTAGCACATCTGGAAATCCAGGGAGCCAGTTGCCATGTGTCTTTCCAACTGAAAAAGGCAGAAGACAACTGGCTACCATATGCTTTGCACAAAGGAATTGTAAACAGGTTACTCAATATGGACCACATATATGGGATCTACACATGAATGCCCCAGGAACAAATTTGGCTCAAACTCTCCTTGAGCTATAAAAGCTTCGGGCACCATAATCTTCCCATATGTCTGGTGTATAATGAAACAGATAACAGCCTTTGCCCTGAAGACAAGCTGTTTTGTACTAAGAATGAGACTGGGCAGTAGGCAGCCTGACCATTCAAAGAAGTTCCTGTGGCTTATGTGTGTCTGTAATACACACACACACACACACACACACACACACACACACACACACACATCCAGTGATGTAAAGAAACCTTTTGTAGTCTTTCTAAAAACAATAAAGAGACAATTCTCTTTATGCAAACTACTTCTGTTTCCTCTACTCTGGCTGGGGCTTAATGAGCCTAAAATTGCCCAGTGCTTTGAGGGGAGTAGGAGGAAGGAGAGCAGGAGGAGAGAGGGGGGGGGAGAGAGGGAGGGAGGGAGGGAGGAAACTCTGGGCGCCAGAATAAGAGTGACAAGGCAGAGAAAGACTGCCTTTCAGCCTGCTGTTGTTGACATCGGGGGAGGAAGAATCGTGGGAAGGTTTCTACTTTGTCCAAGTTAGCTCAGCAGAGTAAGAAAAATAAAGATGAAATGGGCAAAAGCTTCAAGTAGGAATACATAGTAGTGTGACTCTCATATGCTCACAATGTTCACACAGGTAACAGTCAGGCTTTCAGGAGGAACCTGGGGCACAGTTAACCAGTGTTGCAGTTTATGTATGTGTATATCCACCTGCTCTTCCAATTATGCATCCCTCCAGTGGTACCTGAAGCCATGCAAGATGTAGTTATTGAATCAAGGAGAGAGAAAATTGTTTTGAACAAGAATTTTGCTATTAAATTAGAAGCAAAGGTGGATAAGTGACTACTAATTATAAATCAAAGTGACAATGGAAGGCACAAATAGAAAGCTATACTAGAACTCTCAAAAGAGAGATGACCTCTAGCTTAGAAATAGGAAGTGATAGAAGGTGACTTCACAGAGAAGACAACATTTAAACAAACCTTGCAGTAAGTGGGCCTGGTGATTAAAACATTCATATATGTGGTAGCTTGAGTAAGAATGGCTCCCATAGGCTCATATATTTAAATGCCTAGTTATCAGGGAGTGGCACTACTTGAGAAGGACTGGAAGGTGTGGCCTTCCTTACTTGAAGGTGGGCTTTGGGATTTCAAAAGCCCATGACAAACCCAATCTCTCTATCTCTTGGCCTACAGATCTTCCCACAGACTTTGTCATATCCATATTACTAATAAAATGCAAATGTGATTTAAATTGTGATTATACTGTATTACTTAGGGAAGAATGATTTTTTTTCTTAAAAGTCTAAACACGTCAAGTACACACTCCTCTTTTTAAAAATATTTTCAAGGCATAGGTGGTTGACTCTGCGATTGGGTAGGAAGATACAGAGGACCAACCACATATTTTAACTTGATTTTATCCTCTAAGGATTGTCTTCTTTTTGCCCATGTGCCATGATGCCTGACTCATGATACAACAGTTGTGGAACTTGCCATTCACAGGTGTTAAACACGCTATCTCATCTAGGTAACCTTGTTGGCTACTGAAGCTTCTGCCGTTTTTCATTTCCCTATCAGTCACTGCTCAATTAGTTACCAGGATTTATGGTCATGGTGAGAACATTTTAATATTGTTACAAGTGAGAGAAGAAAGAAAAAGATCTGAAAAAGCATGAGGCACAACACAGAGACTGACTTGGAGGATATTTATTAAATATTTTTTTCCAATCTGAGTTTTAAAACTTGATAATTAGCCCACATGTAAAGAAATAGTTCATACCAAGCATTATAGATTCACAAACTCACCCTGAGTTGCTAAATCCTACGAAAGAAATAGAAGACAAAAACTTGAAATATAATTATCTAATAGAGTTTAGTAATGTGCTCAGTGGGTAGCCTCTGTATGGTAGATTGAATAAAAATGGCCCCCGTGGACTCCTAGGTGGTGGCATTACTGAATGCGTGGCCTTGTTGGGGAAGTGTGTCATGGAAGGGTGGAGCTCTGAAGTTTCAGAAGCTCAAGCCAGACCCAGTGCCTAACTGTCTCTTCCCACTGCCTGCCAATCTAGATGTAGAACTCTCAACTACCTTTTTAGCATCATCTGCCTGCATGCTGCCATGCTTCCCACCATGATGACTAAACCTCTGAACTATAAGACGGCCCCAATTACATGCTTTCCTTTATAAGAGCTGCTGTGGTTGTGGTGTCTCTTCACAGCAATAGAAACCCTAACTAAGACATTCTACATGACAAAAAGGGATAAGCAGGGGTGTTATCTGGGAAACACGATACAACAGACAGCAAAGGCCTCAGACCATCAATGTGTTCTATTTTCCTTATTCTTCCATCCTCCTCTGCCTCCCCTTCTTTCAGTATTGGAGGTAAACTCTAGTTTTAAATATGCTAGACAAGTGCTCTACCACTGAGCTGCAAAACCCCCAAAACAATCTTTTGAAAACTATGTTTTGAGACAGGATCTGGCCAAGTTACCCAGGCTGGCCTGGATCTTGCTATGTGTCTGAAGCACAGCTGTACTCTTTCTGCCTCAGCTTCCCAAGTACCTGGCATTACAGGTACACAACACCACATCCAGCTACCTTTCCATTTTCTTTATGTCTTTGAATCAGCACACCACATTTATCAGACTGTTTGCCTGGAGACACAGGAAGAGAGGGGTCAGACTGAAATTTTATGCTCCTATGATGGACCTTCAAGGAGTTACACCTTCTTGTCCTGTTCTTTCACGCTAACTCCAGGCTTGATCAATAACGCATCTTGACAACACAATGAGTCCTATTCACATAAAATGTGTCTTTTTGCCACCAGCCATAACACTCCAAGGAAGCCCTAGCAGCCACATGGAGAAGAACCCTGACTTACAGGCCCACTTGACCTTGCAGCTGGGGGCCAGTAAAAACTGCCACTGCAGGAACGGGCCCATTCTGGATGTCTGGTGTTGCACGGTCCCTGATGGCACCCTGTGAAATAGAACTGCATGATGTCAGATTCACAATTGAAAAATCATTGTTAGTTTAGCTTAGGTCAACTAAATATTGGAGTGGTTTGTCCTGCAACAATAAATAATCAAAACAATAGGGAATGAAAGCAAGAATCTGTGTGTTACTGAATGAGCCTGAAATCAGCGCCTTACTGTTTCAGCTCTGGGTCATGAGAAAGCAGAGAGCTTGGGCTGGTTATTTTATTGTGACTGTGTGGCAGAATTGCCTTCAAAGCCTTTTCAAAGAGCATATAGCCAGGCTCCACATTAAAAGTTTAACTCCAAAATAGTAGAACCCTACAACTTCCTGGAGCAAGCCACCACTGTTGGGCTGTGACCCCAACATCAGAATTGCCAGCAGAGCTGTCCTGCCATGACCAGTTGTTGTGAAGTGGATAGTATCACAAGTGACTTAAATTCTGCCACCCTCTCACCAAGACTGTTGCAATTAGTCTCTCATGGAGAGGGTTACACCCAGGGACTCCACAAGAAACTTAAAATAGCCAGGCAGTGTTGGCCTATGCCCTCAATCCCAGCACCCAGGAGGCAGAGGCAGATGGATCTCTGAGTTCCAGGCTAACCTGTCCCACAGGGTCAATTTCCTAGACAGTCAGGGCTACACAGAGAAATCCTGTCTCAAAAAACAAACCAAGCAAGGAAAAAGTGTGTGTGGGTGGGTGGGTGGGGGATAAAAGAGAAAAGAAAATAAAACTAAATTAATGTTGGAAGATGCTTCCAACTTTAGGGAGAGGATTCAACACTGTATTCTTTAATCACTAAAATATTCTCAAGCTCAAGGTGAGTGCATGAATTCCAATAACTAGTTAAAAGGAGAAGTCACCCGATGAACAGGAGAAAATGAAGGAGTGCATCATGGGAGTGTGTTGTGGTGCCAGTGGCTCCCCTCTATCCACTCCAGCCTCTCTATGGTCAGAGGAGAGGGAGAGCTTGTGTGTCTGTGTACACAAGGCGGGGTGAGAAGGAGGAGGGTCAGAGGAAGCAGGAGGTGGGGTGGCCCGTTTCCCTCATCTGCGCAACATAAGCCTGTGAGGAAACATGCTGACTCTTTTAATGATATCAATGAAAGACAAACATCAGGGGACCAGGCATTGAGGCCTGGGGTCCAGCTGAGCCCTCCAACAGGGAGATTCTCCCCCAACCGCCAGCCTTACAGAGCGTAGACATGTGTTTATTAAGAGAAGGGCTTTTTATGTGTGATGGGAGCAGTGCAATGAGCAAGAAATCCAACAGGAAGGTGATGGCAGGAGGCAAGACCCCTCCCAAGGGAAAGAACTTCGCAGAGTCATGCCAGGGAATCTGGATTTAGCTTCATAAAGAGAAGTAACGAGCTTCCTCCAAAACCAAATCAATGAGTATGTCTGAAACCTCTGGAAGGTTCCTCTTTCATGGTCCCTGTTTCAGTGAATGAAAGTAACTCAGCAGTAAGCATGCAAGGGCGGTTTATTGGCACATTAAAGGAAAAAATCTAAGGGTCTTCTGGCCCCAGTCATGCCTGGATCCAGGTGCTGGAACAAAGTTTTTTTTCCACCATGCTGCCCCTTTGTGTTTTGATTTGCCTTCCCTCTACTGGTTACATTCTCAGGCTCCCCAGCGTAGCAGCAAAATAGCTGTCAGGACCTCCAGGCTATTTTCTTAGTCTCTCAAATATCCTTTAGAGGTAATTTTTCTTCAGCTACTTTTGAGAACAGAGTCTTCTTTTTTCTGATTGAGCCCACCCCTGAGCCAACGATTAGTATAAGAGAATGTGGTTTCCTGGGTGCTTGTATTCTTACACCTGAACCGGGGCAACTTATAGAAGGGAGATGTTATTTTGTCCTAGAAGGTTGGAGTTCACATGGCAGGATGGCCCGGCAACATGTGGCTGGCATGGCAGTAGGATCAGGAAGCTCAACCCTTGAACAGCAAGCACAAAGCAGAGAGCAAAATTGAAGTCATGTGAGGATTTTAGCTCTAAAAGCCCACAGCTGGTGACATACTTCCTCCCCAAAGAGTACATCTAAACCTTCCCAGATGGCACCACCAGCTGGGGAGCAAGAGTTCAAATACAGGAGCCCAAGGGGGACATTTTTGTTCAAACCATGATGGCACCCAACCTTGGAGCATGAAGAACAGTCAGCCACCCAAACTACTTGGTCTGACAGTGGAAGAGGGACCATTTTCCATGAAGAGTCAAGGTAGGTAGGGTTTTCACTGGGGAAGGGTGAACACTGCACATGTAAACCTCCTCTTCAGCTCAGGGAGAACAGACATGCTGGTGTCTGTGAAGTGGTCTTGAAACAGGGACTGTGAGGGCCCTGCATCTTTGATGGAGCCCGAGGGGTCGGCTCTGTCCTCTGTGATACAGTCCTTGGGCCTCAGACAGCCTCCACAAGCATCCTCAAGCTGGTTGAGTCCCAGTGCTCAGTCAGCCTCAGCCTCAACAGCCCAGGACAGAGTGGCTCCAGCTGTTTCTTCCCACAAGTCAGTCAAACTCAAAAGACGTTTGGTCTTTTGCCTACCACTGGCTTGCTGCTATGTGCCTGAAAGCTCCTTCAGCCATTTCTTGAATAAAGAAGAGAAAAGATCTACTGAGAAGAAAAATGTGTAAAATCTATGGTCAGCTCTCTTACAGGACTTCCCCTTGGATCAAGTTTCAGCATTTGCCAGGGGGAAGAAAAAAGAAGAAGAAGGAGAAGGAGAAGAAGAAGAAGAAGGAGAAGGAGAAGGAGAAGGAGAAGGAGGAGGAGGAGGAGGAGGAGGAGGAGGAGGAGAAGGAGAAGGAGAAGGAGAAGGAGAAGGAGAAGGAGAAGGAGAAGGAGAAGGAGAAGGGGAAGG
Source organism: Cricetiscus sungorus (assembly GCA_030556225.1). NCBI lineage: Eukaryota > Metazoa > Chordata > Mammalia > Rodentia > Cricetidae > Cricetiscus > Cricetiscus sungorus. The sequence continues at coordinate 2,244,044 of JANBXA010000635.1, forward strand.
GGAAGGGGAAGGAGAAGGAGAAGGAAGAAGGAAGAAGGAAGAAGGAAGAAGGAAGGAGAAGGAGAAGGAGAAGGAGAAGGAGAAGGAGAAGGAGAAGGGGAAGGGGAAGGGGAAGGGGAAGGGGAAGGGGAAGGGGAAGGGGAAGGGGAAGGGGAAGGGGAAGAAGAAAGCAAATTCTATTGATTTCACTGCTTCTTCTGTCTTCAGGTCAGTGAAACATTTGTAAAGGCTGAATGATTATTTTTATATGTTCTACAAATCTGGCCTCCATCACAGATAGTTTGAAGGAGGGTGTCACCCAGATACAGAGCTGCTGGAACAGCTGATTAGCTGATTTACACTTTTGCTAATATGATAAGATATTTGGCAATATAAAGAATAAAGTGTCCCTATTCTCAGCTTAGTGGGCTAGAGATTTAACAATTAAGCTAGCATCTTGCTCCCTGGTTGCATCTTAATAAGTATAGTTGACATGGAAGGAAACCAATCCCTTCTTCATTCTTTCTCCCTTAGCCTCCATATTTGATTAACTCCCATCTTTAATCTTAAGCTACCCAAACAAGTATTACATGGTGTTATTGTTTTTTAAAATTGCTTCGAATGCTTCAGCATGAAAATAAAATGTGTAGTTAAGGCAGAAAACAGAAGGAGCCATGGGAAAATATAACTTGTCCAACAACTCATGCAGCAACCCAGACAGTGGAAAAGTCAGTCTTCTGAGCTCAGAAAGGACAGGTAGACATCTTTCTCAGTACCCCTCCCTCCCAAGACACACTAAAAGTCCTTTAGCCAACATTATGCCAGATAGGACTTAGAATCCAAGTCATGGAAGATATAGAAGTTTCTACTGTCTCAGAAAGTCCCTTAAACTGTGAGCTAGACCAGAGAGTCACGGCCATGAGAATCTAGTCTCTGCATCCTCACTTTGAGCCTCATTGCCAGCCTGGCTCTTTGTTTAGGCGACCCTTGGCCCTTGGAGTCAATGTTTGTCTTCTAAATGGTATTTCAACACTAACATCTGGTGATGTCCCCCCAGCCTGACATTTGTGAAACAGATGCTTCCAGTGGCCTGGAGTGTGCCTTCTGGGTCAGTGTTTGCAGTGGTGCCCTCTGGCATTGATCTCTGTGGTACCTCTCCCCAGGTAAGAAAAGAAATGTACCAAGAAGTGTCTGGGAGAGAACACTGCAGACCATCTGGAGGTAATCTTGGAATATAAAACCCTGAATCCTGTAGAAGGGAATACCTAGAGGTGGGGCATGGGGGAAAATAGTTAGTCCTTGGTGTTTTCTTATGTTCTGAGAAATCTATACTATGTCTTGAACCTTTTCTTTACATCTTTCTTTTCCTCAGTTCAGAGTATTCTCTTCTGAGTATTTGAAGGAACAAAGAGTAGAATCTGCTATCATTTCCACTCAGCCCCCACTACACACACACACACACACACACACACACACACACACACACACACTTTTTCATGGACCTGAAAACAACATCAAGAAGCCATGTAAACCAGAGCTTAAATTCAGTAGTATACATTAGGACAGTGGTCTTTCAAAAGTAAACACTTTCCCCAAGAGATGTGGCAACCTTTCAAAGAGCAGGAGCCTGATTAATGAGAATTACTTATTTTAACTGGATAAAGTTTTTTTTTCTTCAACTTTTTTAGCTTTGGCCTCAAGCTGTCTTCATACTACCCACAGCAATATCTATGCAACCCCTCAGATTTTGGGTGCAGGCAATCATGGGGTTCTTTTGTAATACTCACCACAATGATGTATGACTCCTCTTTCCAATGAGCCTAGAATCCATCATCTCCTCACCAACTTATCTCTATTAAACTCTGTTTTCAAAGTGATCTACAAAGACAGGAGTACTCATTGTACAAACTGACCTGGCTGTGTATGGTGGGCAGGACTCTAAGATATGTCCCAAGAGCTCACACCCTTATATGAGGGCATTTGGAACTGTGACTTGCTTTGAATCAACAAAATACAGCAAACATGACAATGTCACCCCAATAACCATAGAGTTGACTTGTAGTTGACAAAAGGTGACAACTGGCCAGGATGGAACCAATCTCATCAGCAGAGTCCTTTAGAAGAGAGTTGAGAGAATAAGAGCTGAACAAGGGTGACTCTATGCAGTCATACCACGGGGGATTTTGTGAGATAATTGAATGGCAAAAACAATTTTAGTTTCTGAGAAGAAAATAAAGACCTTAGTTATAAAGCTACAGGGTAACAGAGCAGACTGGATGTGTGGAAAGCCTATCCCCTAGTCTTATCTCTAGATAACATCACCGTCTGACTAACCTTTTGATTTTATCCTGTGCAGAGACCCGAGCTAAGCCACATCTAGCTCTTTGATCAGCAGGAGCCACAGAATAATAAAAGGTGTGGGATTTGTTGTTTTATCTGAAGCTGCTAGTATGTGGTAGTTTATTGTCTAATAATAGGTTGATCCAAATGAGTGGCCTAGGAAGTAGGTCAAACATGGAAGACTCTGAATTTCAGTCTACTAACTACTGTGCATTTGGTGAAGCTTGGACACTGTTCTTCACTGAAAATCAGCATCCCTTGGAGAAGAAGAAACAGGGACTTTGCTTCAAAACACACACGGATGGAGGAAGAGCCACAAAGGAGCATCTGCTGTGTGCCAGGATCTCCACCTTAGTAAGTCATTACAATATAATGGGAAACAAAATGTGGGTTATAGTTTACATGGCTCTTCAGAGACCTGGATGGGCAAGGCTCCATTGCCTTTGACATGTAGTTTCTGTGACTGTGACTATCAACAGTTAGTCTGCACAGCAGGGATGCTTTAGAGTAACAACCAGAAAAATCGCAGGAGTAGTGTACATAATTCCAACCTTAGTTTCGTCTGCCAGGATTAGGCTAGGAGACCTTACTTCAAAGGGAGCCAAAATAAATATCTAACCTCACCATCTCCCCATCCACTATATCCTCCAGGGGCTCCTGGGGAAGAATCCCAGCACAAGCCAGAGGGTGAGAAAATCCTTTGAGTCAACCCACACAAGTCAGCTTTTAATGGCACTGGCCAGGAAAGAGAGTGGCAAAAGGTAACTTTAGAGAGGACATTAGAAGATACTCATGACATGACAGGGCTTTACATGGCTACTGCTGGACCAGTACTGATTAATCCAATCAGCAGAGTCTCTCATTCGCACCAAGGCTTTCTAAGTCAGTTATTGATTGAAGATGTTTCCTGAAGAAATACCAGGTTTCTATGGGGATTATTTATAAGTCAAGATGCCAAGGATGGAAAGGACACTAGACTGGGAGGCAGATGATGGGGCTGCAGTTCCTGACTCTGTTCTGTATAATCTCCAAGCCCTTAGATAAGCTACTTAAACTGGCCCACTGTGATTACTCAAATGATGATCCATCTTTATGACATTTTCTGAGCAAAGCTTACACCAGACAAGATATAGAAAGAGCAATAAACTTGAATGTAAAATTCATCTCTCCCATGTACCTAATGAAGGGTCTCCTGCTGGTATTTGGGTTTATTGAATAGAACATCTTCTTGTGGCCTGGAATTGTTGTTTTGGCCTGCAGATATGCCTGAAAGCCAAGCTAAGCCACATGCCTTTAAGAAAAACTGCCCACAGCAGGACTAGGTGTAATTGGATTTTTCCTTGGCGAACAGCTCACAAACAACACAGAGACTTCTTTTTAGTTATGAAATATCAGCCTATAGCTTAGGCTTGTTCCTAACTAGCTCTTATAATTTAAATTAACCCACTTATATTAATCTACACCATCAGGTGGCATTCCCTCTCTTCCATCTTGTACCTCCTGCTTCCTCTCACTGTCTCTTGGCATCCCTTGTGCACCTCGACTCATCTCCTCCTACTTCCTCTCTCTCTGCCTGGAAGTCCTGCCTACACTTCCTGCCTAGCTATTGGATGTTCAGCTTTTTATTACATCAATCACAACAATACATTTCACATAGTGTACAAATATTCCACAACAGCCAGATGTCTGCTTCTTGGTACACTCAGAGATTCAGTGCTTGGGAAATGGAATCTCAGACCCTACTTCTTGATCCTCTCTCAATCTGCAAATGTTGCAGAGGCGAGAAGGTCTAGCTTGTGAGACACTCCATGAGGGAATTCATGCCTCGACTTCAAGTTTGACTCTCCACACACTTATCCTGAAGGAAACTAGCAGGGTGAAGGGGGATTCCTAAGAACCATTGTGATGGATGGTACCCATAGGAAGGGAAAGCTGCAACCTGATCCTTGGTTGGGTATCTGCCTCAATGTCAGACTTGCTGATGTGACTTATGCCATGAGGCTGGATGGAGTAGGTGAAGAAAGTGTTAAAGAAAGAAAGCAGGCAAGAGGGCAGAAGCAGTAGCAGAGTAGCCTCCATTCCTGACGTTGGGTGGAAGTGTGACTTTTCAAATACATCTTAACTGTCATCAATGAAACAGAATGGCCACTGTAACACTGACATCTCAATTTCATATTTTCATGTAAATTGGTTTGCAATGAAAATTTACTTTTCTAAAAATTCATTGGAAAAAAAATGGAGCTGTGAGTAAACTGATAGGAGCCTATGTTCCATTTTTACTTTAGTCACTGGGTTAAGGAAAGGACATTAGTATTGTTTTATGATTACAGGGGAGTTTTAATGCATGTTGGAATTCATGATACTAGAAGCATGGGCAGAGACCTCTTACCTGACCTTATAGCAGGAGCAGAGAATGCAGGGGTAGATATGACCTCTAAGGCCCACCCCTAGTGACCTACTTCCACCAGCCATTCCCTACTTCCTAAAGCCTCCAGTACCCTCAAAATAGTGCCAAAAGGTGGGGGAGTGTGTGTTGAAAACATGAGCCTATAGGAGCCTTGATTTCAGGATCAAGCCACAACTGCTAATAAATGTAACAAAATCCACACATCCAACAGCAGAGAAATAGAATAAAAGCACAAGGAGATAATTTCTGCCCCCTTAGAATAGAGACCTTCACGGAGGGTCAATGTTATTCCGAAGGTGAATATGCTCAGATGAGACAGGCAGAAATGTTAGAGTCACTGTGATGAAGAATTCTGGCAAAATGTGTTCAACAAGCTAGAAGGAATGCATGTACTCATCCAGTTACTAATGCTATTCTTGGTGTCTATCAAAAGTACTTATATGATAGTATTATATGATGATGGCTACTATATTTGTTTCTAGTGAATAAAACAATCAAGAAAACCAAATGATACCACCCGTAAGGATTGAGTAAGTTCATGATGTGAGTGGACATTGTGAATGAGATATGCAGCAGGTGATTTGGAGGCAATTCTACAGTGTGCTCCTGTTTAAGAAGCAAAGGCATTGAGAATAAATGCAAGATATTCCTAGGTTTTTGTTTGTTTGTCTAGGCTGGTTTATATTGTATTGTTTTAAGATACAGTCTCTCTATGTAGCCCTGGCTGTCCTGGAACTCTCTATATAGACCAGGCTGGCCCCAAACTCACAGAGATCTGCCTGCCTCTTTCTTCCCAGTGTTGGCACTAAAGACATGCGCCAGCCACCCAGCCTTCCTAGCTTTTTTTTTTTTTTTATGGCTAAAACTGTAAAGGAAATCAATACACTTATGTATGGGTATGTATGAACTTTTTCATTTTATAGACCTTATAAACAAACTTATCATTATGGTTTATAGTGAGGCAATAGTTATGGATGATAAAGTGATATTGCTAAAAAAAAAAAGGAAAATAAATAATTAAAAGGAACATAACAATAAAATGTGTCCATGACATGTTCATATTCAAATGCATAAATGGCTTTTTCATATATAGAAATACTTTTCAAAAGAGGTTTGTCAAAACACCACAAAAATGCTAGTTCAATTAGGGTGGATTTATAGTGGGGCCGTGGTTTGCTTGTTTGTTCACTCTACACACCCCATTCTGGTCTAAGCCATAGATCTTCACACCTCAGCCTGTTCTATGCTGGTACTGAAAATGTGTGCAACTGTGGCTGACTTTAGGGTCTAGTTCTTAGTAGCTGAAAAATCAAGTTCTCTGCAGTTGCATGTTCAACAGAGGCAATATATGTATGTGTGTGTATATATATTGCCTATATATACATATATACATATACATACATTCATATATACATAAATATATGTATACACACACACACACACACACACATATATATATATATATGAATGTTTTTTTATTCCTTCAGGTCACCTGTCTTCTGTCAATGTCACCTAAATCTGATCCTTCCTGCTTTGATTACAGATAGCAGCACCTATCTTTGTCTCACGTCTTCCACAGCTCTTCACCAAACCTCTCCTTTCACCTTTGCTCCAGAATCCACCCTTTCTCGCCTTCACTAGCCATTATCTTTGATCTACCCTATTCTGTTTCTCCAAACCTTTCTTTTGTTTCAACCTCTCTTCCCAGAGGCCCCTCTACCTGAAAAGGCCTTTGATCATCAGATTTCATAAAAGTAAACTAGTGTTCTTTCATCATCTACCGATAACTTTCAAGTCTCAACGTCTGGCCCACACTCCTTCCTGGTCCCAGCCCCTGACTTCCACAGCCTTTACACTCCCAGTGCATCTCAAGGCACCACTGAGCCTTGACTGTATGGGTTGCCAGAGGGAAACATCACAACATGGTTTAGACAGCAGAGATTCATCTGCCACAGTTCCAGGGTCCAGGGATTTGTCAAACGCAGCTTCCTCTGAGGTCTTTCTCCTTGGAAATGCTCAGCTCTCCCTCCTCTTTACTATGTGCGCATGTGTGCAAGTCTCAGCGGTTTCTACCCTACCAAGTTCAGAGATGATTATTATCCTCAGACCATTGCAACAACCTCCAACTCCTTGTCCAGCACCAGCTAGCCTTCATTCAGCCCAGCCCCTACTCCTAGACTGGGATGGACGCTCTAACCTCTCTAATCTGTCAAGCATAGTTATGTATGCTACTTAGGTCTTGCAGCTCTGCACTCTACTGTCCATAGAAGGAGATCCAAACTTCTTTGCTCAGCTTAGAGATTTGCCCATGACCTGTCCTAAGACTAGAATTCCATGTCATCCCTCTGCTTCTGTGCTGCGTTCCAACAGTACTACACCAGCTTGAACTCAAATAGGGCTGTCTGTCGGCTTACTGTAGGTATGTCATCCTGCCTCAGAATCTGATAAAGCCTCTCTTTTAAGTTTGTGTCTTTGACTTTCTTCTTTTCTGCCAGTACCTGCTGTGGAATAATCCTTTTGCACACTGTGAAGATGTGTTGCTCTCATTGTTAATAAAGAGCCGATTGGCCAATAGCTAGACAGGGAGAGGTTAGGTAAGAGGATGCCTGGAAGAAGGGCATGGTCATGGGAGTGACCAGCCAGACACAGAGGAAGCAGGAGATGAACATGCCAAACTGAAAAAAAGTACCACCATGTGGTAGAATGTAGATAAGAAATATGGGTTAATCTAAGATTTGTAAGATCTAATTAGTAACAAGCCCAAGCTATCTTCTGAGCATTTATAATTAATAATAAGTCTCTGTGTGGTTATTTGGGAACTGGCTGACAGGACAGAAAACCCCTTTTAAATCATTACTTGCTTAATACTTTCTTATTTGTTGTCTGTTCTCTGTAGGACTGGACAGTGAGCATGTGCATGCATGCGTGTACTTGGCTCAAGCACACATATGTACATGTAGAAGTATCAATCCTAATAATTATCCATCTTACTAGTTGAGATGGGGTCTCTCACTAAAGCCACAGTTCACAGTCTCAGCTAGGCTGTTTAGCCAGTGATCTCCATGGAACCTCCTATATCCATGTCCCAAGAGCTAAAATTACAAGTATGTGATGCAGCACCCCGAATCTTTATTTTTAGTTTTTATTTTATTGAAATTGAAATATAATTATACCATTCCCCCCTTCCCCTTCCTCTCTCCAAACCTTTTCCATGCTCCCCAACTCCTTCTCTAACTCATAGCCTCTTTCCCTTTCTCTGCTGTTGTTGAATGTCTGTATATATGTCTACACATATAAACACATTTTTATATGTTTTGTATGGGCCTCCTCAGCCCATTTAGTGTTACTTGTATCTACATGATTTTCAATGTGGACTCTGGGGTCTAAAGTGGGTCTTCATGCTTGCACGGTCAGTATTTTACCAATGGAGTCATCCACCCACCCACAGCACAAGGAAAGTCCTGCCCTCCACATGGCATGCTGACTTAGGCATTCAGGTTTATGTTTCCTGTTCTATGTTTCACTTTTGTATACCTTTGTTAATGTTTCTAAGACCTCCTTAATTTTATCTGCCAACACTTCTCTACCAGTTTTTTACTTCAGAAATTTTATCTTCCAAGAACACTTCCTTCACCATTCTATTGTAACACTTGCTAGAAGCCAGGAACCAACTGAATGCTCCACACACACTTCAGACTCTCTCCCATAGAGGTGTCTAATCCCTTAGGAAAACTGTGTCCTAGAGACACGAAAGAACATGCATCGTATTCTCCCTTCCCTCCTTCCTTTTTTTCTGTTTTGAAGTGGGATAATAATAAAGGTTGGGTTCCAGGTTTGGAGGCTATTTCTGTAGTTTTCTTTTGTTCTATGCTCCAACTCTTTGCTGTTCCTCCTTTGCTCTCTCTCTCTCTCTCTCTCTCTCTCTCTCTCTCTCTCTCTCTCTCTCTCTCTCTCTCTGTCTCTCTCTCTCTCTCTTTCTCCTGCCGTCCCCCTCCTTCCTTCTCCATCCCCTTTACTTTTTTAACCTTTCTGTGCATATGTTGAACCAGGATCTCCTTCAAGCTTTGAAATTCAGTGTTTCACCACACAACTATGAGTGATTATATCCTGGGCCATATACCTGAAGTCAATCTTCATCCCACCATGTGCTATAGTACCATTTCACACCCGCCCAACACACACACACACACACACACACACACACACACACACACACACTGACTTAGGCTGGGAAGACATTCCAACCTCATTCTCAGCTTGACATTGTAAGGACCAGCCACCATCTTGACACTACCCAGAGGCTGACAATTGCTGCCACTCAGAACATTCCAAAGGTTTTTGAAGCTCATTTCCTGGAACTGGAGACAAAGGGTAAATGAATGTAGTTAGTACATTACTGGTTCTCTAGCCCCTTTCTGTGTTTCTAAAATTCCAGGTCTACTGTTTCTCTCCCTGTAATATTTGTCCTGCTGGTGTTACGTCTGTTTATTCTTTTACATCCTTTGCAGCAAGAGTAGCATGTGAAAGTAGAAACATCTTATGACTGTCCCTGTTATGATTCATCCTAATTAGCATTTTGATTGGATTGAGAAATACATAGAAGGCCAGAAAGGTACACACCTGAGTGTTCTAGGAAAGAATTTCCAGAGTGGAGTAACCAATGGGGAAGTTCCCACTCCCAAGATGGACACTGTCCCATAGGCTGGAGGCCCAGGGAGAATAAAGAGGGTGAGCCAGTGACAGCAGGATGGCATAGTGGTTCCTAAGCACTGTGACTTGCACAGCCTCCTCCACAAGTTCCTATCACTGTGATGTTGAGCTTTTCCCGGGGTCCAAAATAGAACCAACTAGTCAGGACCAAAACCTCTGCAGGCAAGAACTAAACCAATCTTTTCTCCCTTAAGTTTTTTTTTGTGTCAGTTATTTAATGCAAAACTGCAACACAGAGAGTAGTCTTGGGTTTTGTTGTTTGTTTGTTTGTTTGTTTGTCCCTATGGTATGACCTTGCAAAAGTCATTTTACTTCTCTGAGCATTAGTTTGCTTGGCTACACAATAAAATCATTTCATTATAACTAAAAATATCAGGAAAATATGACCAATTCTATGGCCCCCTCTTTCTAGGCCTCTTGTAGACATCACTAGTTGATTGTATCTTGTAGGCATCATTAGTTGATTATAGAGGTCTCCCCCACTAATCCTAGTCCTAGCCTCAGTGTATTATCAAAGCAACACTCTAGACAACCAGTACTAACCAATGTATTAGATAGAGTCAACAAACAAGAGGAAACATATTTGATATTCTACAATCCAGTGTGAGTGTGAGTGTGGTTAAATGGTCAAAAGATGAGTAAAAAATCTTAAAAGTTATCTTAGATAACTGGAAAGAGTCACAGAAGATTGTTAAGTGTCAATGTTATAACTGGTGATTAAATTACATTTTTGAAAATCTGCCAGTTCACCTTTTTCGACTAATATGGGATGTACTAGGAATATAGTTAGAACAAAATGAAAAGGAAGGAGATAGAGATTCCACTTTCCTCTCAGTTCAATAAAGGGTGTTACCAAACCAAGAACTCACCTCTCAGTTCTTGACTGCATCTTGACTAAGATATAGGCAGGACTTCTGGACAGAGAGTACTCTGGGAAAAATAAAAGTGGCATTACCAGGGGACACAGAAAGAACAGACATATAGAAAAAAAAAGGTAAAATCCATCATGAGTCATGTGGTAACACATAGATGAATAGAAATGAGTTAATTTAAGTTGTAAGATCTAGTTAGAAACAGGCCTAAGCTTTTGCTGATAATATATTTCCTTGTTTTTTGTTTTTTGGGGGGGTTTGGTTTTTGTTTGTTTGTTTGCTTGTTTTTTGTGAGCTGGCAGCCCCAAAAGAAAAATCCCTCTATACTCAACACAATATAAACTGGCCATGGTTGTGCATGTCTGTGATCCCAGCATGTGGGAGCTTGGAACCATGAGAATCATAGTTAGTTCAAAGTCAACCTTGAATACAGGGTCTGAGGCCAGCCTGGGCTTTATGAGGAGAACCCCACCTCAAAAGCAAAGAAGATTATTCACAAATTCTAGAAAGCATGTAAATGTTCAGATGTGATGTTCATCTGACTCTTTATGAAAAGAAAAAAATATTTAGAAAACAATCGGATGAATTACTAAGAAAACCTTTAATTTGGTAATTGTTTCCTTAAATGTGGAGGGGGCTAGAAAATGCAAATTTGATCAAGTTTCCATGTAAAGAAAATGGGGGGAGATAAGAGCATTAAGAACAATATCGTGAGACAAAAGAAGGAAAGGTCCCAGTAACTCCTGCAACCTTCCTTGGGCTCCTCAGCTTCTGCAGGTGGAATCTAGCATCCCAAGAATCATGGGGATGAAGAGGACATCACCACCATCCTTCTTCCCCGCCATCCCTTCTCTTCTCAAATAGATCTAACACTCCTGGTGATGCTGGAAAATGGAGCCATGGAGACAAGAGCCTTGAATAACCTCACTGTGCTGTCTCAATTTAGGAAAAACTAGTGGAATCTTCTGCTGGGGGACCTGTGGTTTCTTATACAATCAAATGTTTGAAATCAAGATTCAGATAGGTGATTCTTTGAAGCCAGAACAAGCCAGCATGTTAAAAGAAGGGCTGGAGGCAATTTAAGCTTTTTGTGTGTGTGTGTGAGATCTCAGGGATTTGTGTGTGGCAGAGCCTAGGGTGATCAGATGTTCTCTTTAGGAATGGTCAGCGTATGCCCAGGGCTGAATCCCTTGGAAGTCCTAACACTGCAGCAGGTACTGGACCAAAATGAAACTCGCCTAGGCTCTGTAAGAAATCACAGACTTGTTCCGACAGAATTCTGGGAAAGAGAGGAAAAAGAGCAATTCTTTGTGTGTTTTTCCCCGTGGCGTGGCCCCATTTCATCTGTGCCTTGTTAGGATTAAGACGTACATCCAAGATTATCCAGCTAAACTTCCCAGAACACCAACTGGGAAACAAATGAGGATTGTTCTCGTAGGAGATTTCTGTTTGACTGTGTGATTGTTGGCTCCTGCGACATCAGCCCAAAGACAACAAAAGCGGAAGAAGGAAACTCTGCAGTGCACCAATGAAGGGCTTCTGCGGGTACAGTTCCACAGACTCCTGGCTGGCGGGCAAGTGGGGCAGGAGGGGCAGGCACTCGGAGTGCAGACAGTGGAGGGCAGAAGCCTCAGTGTTAGGCCAGCTCTGCACAGAGTTAGATGGACGCTGTTGAAGAAATCCACTTTCTTGGCACCAGCACACTGGAGAAAGCTCTGTTAAAGGGGTCTGAAAAGCCCTGAGGTTCGTTGCACATCCTGCAATGTGGAAAGTCTGGCTCCTTCCAAATTCTGTCTAACAGTTCCCTTTGAGCATTGACCTCAGCTCTTGTCTCATTGTCTTCCCTGGAGAAATCATTCTTGGAACTCCATGAGGAGCAAAGGGAGCAAAGGAGAGGCTAACATCAGTCCCCCGTGGTTCCTGTGATCTCCATGCGCACCTCCTTACCCTTTAGCAAAGGTCCTGCCTCAGCTGTGCTGATGGCTCTAGGACCTCTCTGAGCAGTCACATGAGGTCAACTCCTCCCTGCCATATCCACAGAGGGGGGAAGCTGGGAGATTCACTCTCTCCCTGGCTCCTGGGCTGGTTTCTCAGGACAGAGTCCTCGATTTGAAGATGCTCAAAAGGACCAGCCATTTGCCTTTCTCGTGAAATGACGGAGTCACTGGAAAGCAGATCAAAGTGTTAAAGGAGATCACCTGTTTTCATTAGTATCCAGTCTCTCAACTTCTATGAGTTTTTAAAATGTTTAGTGTGTGTATATATGTGGGGAGGAGTGAAGGGGGGTACACTTACCACAGCATGCCATTGTGGGTCACAGTATAACTTACAGACATTGGTTTTCTCCTTTCATGGTATAGATACCTGAGGTCTAATTCAGGCTTGGCAGTAAATGCCTTTACTCATTGAGCCATCTTGTTGGATCTCAACCAGCTTTTAAATATTTTTCTTGTTTTGTGATGGAATAACTAAGATTTTAAAAGGAAGAAGAAAAGGACATATTTCTTTTCCTTATCTGAACTACTGTATATCTATCAAATTCTGCTGGAAAGTATTTGTTTTCGTTGTTTTACAAAGCTAGCTGTCAGGAGTGCAAAACTGGATGCTAGAGCCAGAAGAAACTTAAGGAGTTTAGTTTCCTTTAACCGGCCCATAGAATCTGGAAAGACATGCCCCAGGCCGTTGTGGGCTAAGGATAGCATCAGGAAAAATCTTCCTTGAGACAATTATGTAGTAAAGCATAGTTAAACCATATCCCTAGAAGAGTGGTTCATCAGAAAACACATTTCTCCCCAGGCAAAAAGGATCCCGTGAGCATTAATCTGATAGAGCCTAGGAATAATCTCATTGCCAGTCTAGAACGGAAAGACGCAAGGCCTAGACTCCAGAGCCAGGCTGCTGAGTTCAGCCCCTCCCAGTGGTGAGGTTCATGAAGACCACTTAATCATCCTTTTGTACATAAAATGGAGGTGAGAGGACACCAGCTGCTTACTGAGCGCTGTCTGGGACCTTCCCTAGTTTAGCTCCATTAATCCTTGCCATACATGTACTCACAGGTCTGATTGTCTCTATTATACAAAGGGAAAGCAGAGACATAGAAAGTCTTAGCAACTCATCATAAGACTGCCTACCACATAGGAAATACTCAGTAAAGGTTGGAAGTGTTTATATCAAGGACTCTGCAAGGCCTTAAATAGGTTAGAAGAACTCACTGAGTGAAGAGAGAAAGATTGTAGGTTTCTCCCAAATAACCATTCAGAGACATTATTAATTGTAAATGCTTGGCCGATATCTCAGGCTGGTTACTAGCTAATGCTTACATTTTAAATTAACCCATTTATATTACTCTACCTTCTGCCATATGGAAACTTCCTGTTTCCTCTCCGTGTCTGGCTGGTGACTCCTCTGACTCCACCCTTCTTCTTCTCAGCATTCTCTCTGCCCCCAAAATCCTGCCTAGCCATCAGCCAACCAGCTCTTTATTAACCAATTAGAGTAAGACATATTCACAAAGGGATTATTCTACAGCACAAGGTCATGAACTATATAGTTTCTTCCTGTTATTCTTTTGGTCCAAAGTCTCTCATTCCTTTTCCATAAGTCTTTCAGTTCACACACAAGCACACTCCAGTGCGCGCGCGCGCGCACACACACACACACACACACACACACACACACACACCTGTTTCCTGATACACATACATGTGGGTTCACAGAAACTCACACCCTGTCAAGTCACAGAGCTGGTGTGGCAGACCCCAAGATATACAGAAACCAAGATCCAAAGATGCTCTTGTCCACTAAAAGTTTTGGATGGAAAGTTGAGCTTGGTTGTTCTGTCACACACACACACACACACACACACACACACACACACACACACACACACACACCCCGTCCTGTTGAGCACATTTCAGAGCTTTGATTCCAGAGGCCTACAAAGTACTTGCTGGGGTTTCCACTCACCAGACTGTCTGCAAGAAGAGCAAGGTTGATAACTTGGAACTCTGGCACTGCAATAGGTCATACATGATGCTACTATCAGAAACAGCCAGAGATGGTTTCTGAACAGGTCAGGTATTTTAACACAGGGAACTGAGGCTGACTCAATGTGTGCTTCAATGAGAGCATGAGGTAGCCTTGTCAAGATCTATCATCGTAAGAGTGACAGCTTGGAAGAGCTTCCCAGATGTCAGACTATCAAAAGAGACCTGGAGTTGAAGTCTCCTTCAAGCTTTGGCTTTCTCTTCACTAGACCTCACCCCTGAGTGGCCAACTTCACTCACTATTTTTCTGTTGTCTTTGTGGCACTTTTTCAAGTAAAAGAAGAGCCTGAGGATGTATGGTGAGGAAGGAGGGGGCAACGGCACACATGGACTGCTAAAGACTCTTTAAGGTGAAACATTTTGATTTCCAGAGTTAAAAGAAATATATCTGACTCCAATAGCTATCCTTAACAAGAAACCTTGGAAACTCTTAGGTCATGGATTCTTTCCAGAATGCTCTCCCTTGGCACACACCAAACTACGAGCTTCGAAAATTCACTCTTTTCTCTGTGCCCTGGCTCCTTGACCTGGCTCTTCATGGGTGGACTACAGAGAGGGTGAACATCTATGCTGTCAGAGGTGACAATGTCACCATGCTTTAGCCCATTTGCTTCATTGTTCCAGACTTTGGCCTAGACCCCACTACAGCCACGTCATCAGAAGAAATCAGATGAACACCTCAGAGAAAAGATTTGAGGACTTGGACTCAGCTTTCTCCAAGGAAGATCAAACACTGAAAGCTATTCCTTTTCAAGTTTTATTAATCCTGCTTCATAAACCCCCCACATCATTAGTCATTTCCTATTTCTGAAGAGCTGGCAGCCATCATTGAACATCAGGCAATAAATGGCAAGATAGCCATGCCACCTGTGCACCGTATCAACCACTACCCACAGTCACATCTGGGTGGGTGAGAGGCTAATGTGCTTTGCCTAAAAGGCGAGTCATTTGCAAGTGTAGCCTGGTTTTTGATCTCTTGCTAAATACTTTTATCTACACCATCTCCATCTTCCAGATGGGCTTGGAAGTCATCATGTGACCCCAAGTACTTTGAACAGAGGGCAGTCCCAGCACCAACAGTGAATCCCCTGTAACCTCAGAGTGGGGTGAGCTCTTGAACCCCTTCCAAGAAAGACAAGGACTCTCTGTTTCCACCTGGGGAAAACTCTAGGAGATGGTGCTTAAAGAGAGAATGGGAAGTGACAAGAGTGACATTTGCCACAACCCCTTGTTAAAAATACACAGATGGAATACAATTTACAGAGAACGTGAGAGCTGCCTAGTGAGAGTAGTTCCATGAGGGATTCCTATAGTTCCTCAGGTCTCTCAATTCCCTGAGGTCCAAGAATCTTTCAGATAAAGCCCTTCAGAAACTCAGTATACGATATACAGGATGCTGGCAGAGCCCTATCTCCAGGACAGACCATCTGCAGACATAGCTTTAATTCTAGGCTAAAGAGAAAAGGTGGGAAAAGACCCATAACAGCATTTATTGGCTAAGCATCTGGCCAGAGACTCTGCCACTCATCTGTTCTAGAAGCTATGACCCAACCAAAAATCCCAGAAATGAAATGTCTAAATTTTGCAGTCTCCAGTAAAAGCATCCTATAAGGCTTAAGGGATACATAGAATGCGTTTAGACTCTCTCTCTCTCTCTCTCTCTCTCTCTCTCTCTCTCTCTATCTATCCCTCTCTCTCTTCCTCCCTCCCTCCCTCCCTCCCTCCCTCCCTCCCTCTCTCTCTCTCTCTCTCTCTCTCTCTCTCTCTCTCTCTCTCTCTCTCTCTCTCGTTGTGTGTGTGTGTGTGTGTGTGTGTGTGTGTGTGTGTGTGTGTGTGTGTGTGTGTGTGTGAGCGTGTCTGCCTGTGTGTGTACATGTATGTGTGGAGGCAGAGGAACAGTGAGTATTGCTGTCCACCATGAATTTTGAAACATTAGCTAGCCTGGAACTTGCTGATTAAGTTCCTGACTGCCCAGGGAGCCCCCAGGGATCTGCTTCCCCAGCACTGGCACCGCCATGCCTGGCATCACCAGCGTGCACCACCATGCCTGGCCTTTCACATAGGTATTAGGGCTCAAGCTCCGGTCTTCATGCAGTGCAGAAAAAGCACTTTACTGACTCAATTATCTTTCCAAGCTGGGGATATTTTAATTTTTAAAAGGCTAAATCCTAATTCCTGGTTCTTCTCTGTCGGGCTAACCCCTACAGAGCACTTTGCAGTGACTAGGTAATCACACCCATACTTAGCAAAAATGAAGTTCCTAGACATATCATATCTCTTATGATGGGAAGAAAATTAGAGATAGTGAGCTCCTCCCATTCTCCGGCATGACTGGTGATGCTTCTGTCCTAATCAGAGATTGGGATTTTCTTTGAAATGACAGACATATAAATGTGCACATGTACATACAAATATTATCCCTGCCTTTGGACTTTCTATTTTTTATGAATACAGATGTTTTGTCTGCATGTTTGTCTGTGATCTGGAGCCCACAGAGACATGAAGAGGGCATTAGATCCCCTAGCCCCTGGAGTTATGGGTGGTTGTGAGCTGCCATGTGGGTGCTTGGAATCAAACCCAGGTCCCCTGTAAGAACAGCCAGTGCTCTTAACCACTGAACACCTCACCAGCCCCCTGGACTTATTTTAAATCATAAACGTCTTACTCTTAATTTCCCCTCTCGATCTCATGAGAAGTCAACACTTTACCCCTTCACCTTGTGTTCTGTGTTATTAGGAAGGCATCCCACCATTCTCTGTTCAGTTAATTATAAAGTCCCTCATCTTTAGAATGTTATCCTAAGGTTTGCTTTTTCCACGCAAGCTGCTTTTATGGGAAAGCAATGATATCCACGCTGGCATTACACACTGTCTCTAGTGACCCTTTCATTTCTTTTCTGAAACTTAATGTGAGAAAGTCTTACCAGCCTATAAGTTCCCTCTTCATAGCCCCTCTGGATCAATCCTGTATTGATAGCTAACTTTCCTATTTAAAAGTACAGCTGTCCAATCAGGTGTAGTGCTTATACCTTTAATCCCAGAACTCTGGAGGCATAGGCAGGCAGAGCTCTGTGAGTTCAAGACCAGCTTGGTTTACAAAGGGAGTTCCAGGTCAGCCAGGGCTACAGAGAAAGCCTATTTTGGAAAACCAGGAAAAAAGAATAAGAATGAGAATGAGGAGGAGGAGGAGGAAGAGGAGGAGGAGGAGGAGGAGAAGAAGAAGAGAGAAGAAGAAGAAGAAGAAGAAGAAGAAGAAGAAGAAGAAGAAGAAGAAGAAGAAGAAGAAGAAGTAATAGTAGTAGTAAATCTGTCTCATTATTACATCCTTCCAAGGAACTGAATGCATTCTAGCTCTCTGCAAGCTTAGTCCTAATAAGGTTAGCACAGGAGAAAAAAAAAATCTTCTAACATCCTGAGAGGCAGGCTGCTTAGTCACAAGGTCTCCAAAGGAGTGCTGGGATCACTAAGGGCCCTTTGCTCCAGATTCCAAACTTCCCACCCCCTCCCCACCGCACCCCAGTCTCTCCTATCTCTCTGCAATTGCTGCGGTAGTTGAAACCAGTGTTGATTTTTATCTTCGCAAACCTTCTTGCTCCCACTGGTTCCAAACTGATCAAGTGGCCTTCAAAACACACCACCGCTTCTTCTTCAAAAGGCTGAGCCAAGCCCTGTGTGATGGAGACAGAAAATAATCTCTTCTCGTGTCGGAAGTAATACTTGTGGTTATCTTAAGCAGCATAATCATATCACACACTTTATCTGTGAGTGGCTTTTTCCTTCCAGGGTAGGAATAGAAAGTTCTTCATAATGAACACTATTGAGACTCCTGCAGACAGACCCCTGGCTTTGGCAACATGCCATTCCTGAGCAAAAGCATGTAATCATCTCAAAAAATGCAGCACGGCAGAAAACAGGTACAAGTATTTTCTGGAAACACTGTGTGCAAAGGGCCAGCTTCTTAGTGGAATTGTTCATGTTGGGGACTTCGGAGGACATATGGCTAACTAGAACTTGGGGATCTGCAGCAAGCTCACTTATCCAAGGGGCTGTGTGTGAGAGTTCAGGGCCCAAAAAATACTGCCAGCCTTTCCCGTGGTCAGGGTTGTGACATCCTGAGTTAAACACAGTCTGCTGTACAGTTGGTCCTAGCTCCTTCCCCTAATATTGTGGCTTTAGCTCACTACATCAGAACATATGCTCTGTCAGATTACCAGCACCGGAGGACTTCTGCAAAACAAAATTCCCAAATAGTGTCATTTACTGGCCTGGGTTGTCAAGCTGATAGCACAGGACAGGTGTCCTGGACCTTTCCACTGCCATCATTTTGGAGAGGGGAGAATTTCCATCTTCCCCCATCAGAATATAAACCTAGAAAACAACACCAGATAACCCTGCTAACCCTATGGGTTTGACCAGTGCTACAGTTCTCCTCTCTCAGAAACTTTTGTTCCTAGTCTCAAGATGGCTATGTAATACACACATGGGATACAGAGGACAAACTGAGTCCCATGTGCCTCTACTTTTAGCTGTATCTTGGTGAACTGAGGTCACTTGAGAAAAAAATAGGTAAAGCACACAGACTCTTATAGGAAGTGTGTTTGAGGGAGTTTTGCTATTTTCCTAATGCATTTGTCATTAATTATTAAATTATATGAGAGCTTCAAGAGCAGGCTACTGAGACATAGGAGGGATAGGAATTAGACAGCAAACGAAGTCAGTTGCAGTTCGCCTCCTTGACTAAATAAACAAAAAACTTTCAAACACATTCAAAGTTTGGATGGAAAGACAAGCTCCTTGATGCTGAATTTGCTAAAACATAAGACACATTCTCAATTTGTCTTCCCAGGAGGCTCAGATATTGGACTGCCTTGGGTGGTTTAACGTTTTTTGTTGGGGGCATGAAACACCATTTCCAGAGTGTCTACTGAAGTCTTCCAAGAGCAATCGAGGGTCTCCAGGCAGCGACACGCCAGCCCACCCGGGTTCCCATACAGGGGCTCCCCTGGGAGAATGGAGTTCCCAGCCTAACATTTCATATCAATGCTAAAATAATCTCACTTCTCTCTATGTAACAAAATAGCCTCATACTCACTTTAAGCCAAAACATGGTATAAGATGGGCTGGCAAGCAAATGAATTAATACTGATAAGGCCTCTGATCTACATACAGGCAAGCAGAAAAAGACAAGGGGGCTCCTGAAAATAGAAGTCGTTGGTTCCCAAATCCTACCTCTTTACTTGGAGCAATTTCTTAAGAGAGAAGCAGCTTCCTTCCCTAACCATATAAAATGATCCCTGAAGTTATTTATAGTGTCCGTGGCCTGGAGGCATCACTCGGTTTCCCTACCACAAGCCCAACCATGTGTTACTATATTAAAAAAATGTGAAAAAGTAATTATGGGGTATGGGAGCCAGTGTCTGCAGACATAACCTGCTGAAGAGGAAGTGACAGGAAACTTACTCTCCTCTTTGTCACTCTGGAGTTGCCCAGGCTCTGGGCTCAGAGGGGAGCAATGTGTCTAAGAAAGAGAGAGAGGAGCCTGCTGCAGTGAGTCAGAAACATCCATGTTTGGGATGTATAGTAAGCTAGTTTCCATTCCAAGGTCCCCTCAATTGGTCAAACATTCCAGTCACAGGGAGAAACCACTCATGGCATCCTCTCTCAACCACTCAACCAGCTAGCTATCTGCCTCAGCTCCCATGCCATAGGACTGACAGAAACATGGGAGATTCTGGACACTGGTGAGCATCAGAGACTGTAGAAAGATGTCCTCAAACCCCTGGCCTGAAATGTTTAGATAGTGACTTCTGTCACCTTGTGCTAAATCTAGTCTTGTGGTTCTTCCTCCCTCTCTCCTGTATAAAATGACCAACTGCTGATTCCAGAAGTAATCATCTCTAGACTCACAACCCTCAGTATTCCCCTGGAAAGAAAGATGGCTTGAACCCCTCAATATTCCCCTGGAAAGATGGCCCCAACCCCTCAGTATTCTCCTGGAAAGATGATCCCAACCCCTCAGTATTCTCCTGGAAAGATGGCTCCATCCTCTTTGGTACCCCCCTGAAAGGATGGGCTTCAACTCTTTCAGTATTCCCCTGGAAAGATGACTCCTACCCCTCAGTACCCCCTGGAAAAGTGGCTCCAATCCTTCAGTACTCCCTAGAAGGGTGGGCTCTAACCCCACTGGGAATTGACTGCTTTCTACCAATGCAGCCAATTAGAAAACAACAGTGCAACCATCGACCCCCCAGAAAAGAGAAACTCATCAGGAGTGGAGGTCATATTTCTGATGCAAAGACCAGTTCCCAAGAGTCCTCTATGTGTAGAAGGATGTTGAGAGCAATTGCATTTCCTCCTCAAGACCCACCTCTCTCTGCCTCTGCTCTGAGCAACAAAGAAAGTTGCTTATGATGTCAAGATCCTTCCTTCCTTCCTTCCTTCCTTCCTTCTTTCCTTCCTTCCTTCCTTCCTTCCTTCCTTCGAAAGACAACCCCAAAACTGGGCACCTTTGCTGGTGTCTTAGAGTGAATAGTTGTGGCCATCTTTGTTCAATTCAATCACTTTGAAAAGAAAAAAGATTTACCCACACAAGAGGTGCCTTCTAAAAATTGATTTACAAAATTCTCTTTCCAATAAATTTTTAAAGAAATGAGCCACACATGACTGAGAGTGCAGAGACAAGTAGAGTCAGGAAAATGTGCTTATTATCTCCTCAATATAACTAAATAAATCAAATCAATGTGTTTCCCTAATGGGGTAATGGTTTAATAGCATGGAATGTAACTTACTCTACACACCATCCTTGAGTTTTCATTTTTCACACTGTGGTTTCAGAATGAGAATACATGTTGATGTAAAATTTACTTTATCTTCCGGACTCTGCTGCTCAACCCTGGACAGCAACAGACACAGCAAAGGTAGCTTAAGCAGCTATCAGTTGTTTGGGTGCAATGAAAATAAGAAAGGAGGGAAGGAGAGAGAGAGGTGAGTGAGGGAGAAAGAGGGGAAGAACAGAGGGTGAGAGAAAAGGAGAGAACAGAAGAGAGTGAAGAAGAGAGAGGGGGAGAGGGGAGGAAGAGAGGAGGAGGGGAAAAGGAGAGAGGGTAATTGAGAGAGGAAGAGGGAGGAGAGAGGGAAATAGGGAAGGGAGAGGAGGGGGCATGGGAGGGAAAGATCTCACAGTGAAGACAAATCTTGCACCCAAGACTGGTTAGATCTATCTGAGTTGCCTTGTTAACCTCAACCTCTGTAGTCTCACCCACATTATCTAATTATTACACACACACACACACACACACACACACACACACACACACACACACACACACACCACATCACTTCATCTTTGCTGCCTACATCCCAGTTTCTTCACCACTGTAGTATCCACAGTGCCACCTGCTGGTTAGAGGAAACATTTCATGGCTACTAGGGCTCCTTTTCCATAAGAGACTACTAGAAAAGCCACAAGAGCATACTCCTTAAAGTTAACAGAAGAATCAAGGAGCTGAGCGAGACAATGATTCCTGGAAGCTTAAAGTGAAACACATGTCGCACTTGTAAATCTCCATCAGTAGGGCTCTGAGGGCATATAGAAAGATTATCAACAAGATAATGCCTTAAGAAGTTCCAAGATTCTATATGTTCTCACCCATCATCTTGGAATTCTATTTCTTTTCTATTTCTTTTTTCTCTTACATTTCTTTTTTAAGTATCTTCAACTTTGAGATGATATGAAGTTTGCCAGCATAACTGGCTAGATGGGAAAAAGTATTAAATTCATCTCTTGACTTGGACTCAGAGTGACCGCCCCTCTCCAACAAAAGTGCCATTCTCCAGCCCTGAATCTACTACGTTCAGCACCCAGGACACACAGGTGGTCCTCCTCCCGCACCTACCCTTCCCCACTATTTGCCTGTTTCGCTTGTGTCTACAGCTTACCATTTGTGTCTCAGGCCTCAACCAGACAGAAGTCAGAGAGCATCCTTTAGAATCCACAGTCCATGCGGATAACCAGGACATTGCTGCAATTCTAACTGCAGACAAAGCAGTGCATAATGTCAATCACACTTCCAGCAATCCCCCGGCATCTAGACAGTCATGGGGTTACTATTCTGTGTTAGTAAGAAGGAAAAGAAGTTGAGCAATTCCACACTGATCTGTGTCTCTATGGTTGTGACATTACACCGCAAACAGCGTGCTATAACAAGCTCTGCAGTAACTGTAGGTAGAAGTGTGCCATGTTAGGAAGGCACCCACCCACCCACACCTTGATTGTCACTGTGTCAGGGAAGACAATCTTAGAAAGGCAGATTCTTTGCCAAAAAGTTTGCAAGTTTAGATTATAACTAATAATTTTTAAAAGAACATTTCTGTACTTCTCAGTAGTGTACTTCTTTGGGACAGGCTAGGTTTCCTTTCTTCCCTGGTCCTCTCTCCTAGGAAGACTAGATCATGAAACTTTCAAACAGATGATCATGTCCACCTTTGGCTCTCTCTGGCACGTTTTCCTTTTACTGTGGTTTGCACGTGCTCACCCCATCTAGAAGTGTAAACTAGCACCTTGCATTTCCTCTCTGCCAGCAAATTCAGAAATCCTCATTTTTTTTAATTATGTATGTAAATCTCAAAAAGGTTTCTAGATCCATTTGGTGAAGCTCCAATCAGCCCCTCCCTCTGGCAATTAAAGTGATTTTCCACCTGAATGTGACACCCAGAGGGCCATAAGGGCTTGCCATGAATCTGCTTTGATAGGTCAGTTCCCATGCTGAGAATCTTTTCTATACACCTCAAGCACTTATATTTCCTCACATTATATAGATTATTCTAAGGACAATGAACCAAAACAGAAAAGGGGGTGACTAAAGAGAAAGCTGAGGGCGGCTTCTCCTTTTAAAAAACCAAGAACCAGGTGGAGAGGTGCCTTGGTCTTGCCTCAACCAGAAGATGGGACTTCCTAATAGACTTCCTAATGGGAGGGGGGAGGGGGGTAATCGGGAGGAGAGGAAGGAGGGCGAACTGGGATTAGAATGTAAAAGATAAATTTAAAACAGAAGAAAAGCAAGAACCTAAGAAAGAAAGTATTCTACTTCTTCACGTTTGTAGAAAAAAATAGGCTAGCTAGTAATGGGTCCCACTCAGAGGAGATGGGGTGTGGGGGAGGGCTGCTAGCATTAGTCTATGTCATTCATGCTTCCAGAAAATGCTCAATGCGTCAGCGTTTGTCCACTTAACACAGGATCCACTTCTCAGCCGAGGAAGACCCCAGTAACAGTACACTAGCACTCAGCAGCTATTTGACCTATTTCACTAATGTGTTTGGGAAGGAGGTTAATTAACAGTGGATGGCCATATCCCTAAGCTTAATTTTTCCAACAGCCCTGCTCATAAAGGAAAAACTGAGTATGTATTGAAGGAAGCAAGCAATTAAGTTGCACAAATAGTGAGCTCATTGAACTGCAGCTGACTTCTATCATGTCAAAGAACAACTAAACACAGAAGCAATAAAAAGATTGTTGCCCCGACCACCACTGAGAACCAACCGGCAATAAAGATGGATAGCTTCCTACTTGGAGTCACTGATTAAAGCTCTTTAGAAACCAAATGTTACACATAGGCATAAATGGGGCAAAATATTTTAATGCGTGTTTGGCAGGTTCAGAAACATTTTATAGTCAATTTTAAATGAAGGTTTATACAACAGCAGTAAACTCCACTTAAGAAAGCCATTCACATGGCTGTTCTTGCAAGGAAGCGGCAGGGCAGCGCCCCTCTGGAAGGCTTGACTCACCCTGGAGAATGAAAGTCCCATTCCAAACAGTAAGGGGTGGGCCCAGGGGGAGCAGAATTCCACGGTACTGGGTCCTCTGAAACCAAACCCAAGAGCAGAGTCCCAGAAACCCATTCAGATGGCTGTGACCCTTGAAGGCAGGTAAACAGACTCCCCATCGCAGGAACCACAAGGCCCCTCCTTCCCCGCCACCCTTTGCTCCCCTGTCCACCTCCCAAAGCTCAAAAAGGTCAAGGTTTAGCGAAAGCTGCCTGTCAGAAAAGCACACTTTCATCTAGACTTCAGTACAGGCTGCCACCAGACTCAGCTCCCAGGAATATCAGTGTCGGCAAGGTGGGCTGACAAAGCGCGCCCTGCTCTCAGCCTACAAGCATCTGTGGAGGCATCCTATGGAGGGTTGGACCCCAGCACCTACCTGCTGCCTCCAGAAGGGACTATGGGTGTGTATGTGGTGGGGGAGTGCTTTGCCTGAGAAGTGCTTTTAATCTAGCATTCAAAATAAGTAAACAAGTCTGGAAAGATGGCTCTGCGTTTATGAGCACTGGTTACTCTTGCAGTGATCCTGGGTTCAGCACCCACAGCTATATGAATTCTTATGTTTTCTCCTGGTGTGCAGATGTACATGCAGACAAAACACCCATATACATAAGTAAACAAACCTTTAAAAGAAAAAAAGTACAGGGAAAAAAAAAGAAAGAAAGAAAATGAGTCTTTGCATTGTTGCCCAGAACTCAGTCCTGAGGCAAATTAAAGTCAGTTTATTACAAAGAGCCCGTGTGACACATTTCAGTCCAATCTTGCTACTTCCAACTCAGAAAATGTCACCCCAAATGGGAGGGGCTGAAAATATGCGTTGTTTTGGGCATAGGCCTCCGGACTTGGGCTCTCTGGGCTGCCCCTCCTCTCCTGCAACCCCAGCTCTTTCCTCCTCTCCATGCTCCCAGCTCCCATGGGATTTGTTTCTTCTGGTTGTCTGTCCTGGTTGTCTGCAGTGTTTATCATGTTCTTTCTGGCCGTAAGCTTGGGGCTCATCACCTACCTTTTGAAGATTAATTTTCTTTTAACCATTGCTGCTGAGACAGTCAGAGGAATTGAAATGAAAGCAATTATTTTCACACTTCAACTTGAGCAAAAATAAAGATGAATATAGCGCATCTCATTTTCCTTGGGTGCAAAACAGGATCCAGATTGACCTGGGTAAACTGTTGGTGCTGGCTAGCAGAAAGACAAAAGGCTTTCCTCTCATAGTCTGGTAGATACAGCAGACCTTCACACACTCCTCTCCCACTGGGACCTCACTCCTGAGATACAGGTCTGGATTTACTATCCAGAATGTAAACAAATAGATTTGACTTGAGGGATTATCACCACAGTGTAAATTCATGGTGTGACCATGGGAATCCTTTATCAGGTGAGAAGTAGATACTTGGGCTCTTCACCACTTTTCAAGAGTTGTCATTGGATACATGGTATGCAAATGGAATAGGTTTGAGATGGGGGGGGAGATATTTATATAAATTTCATCTCATTTGCAGGAGGAAATCCCAGGAGTGCAGTATCTTTCTCCCATTCCAGTTTGAAAGCTCAGTGTGGGTGTTGACCTCTAGGCGCTCCCAGGAGACTTTCTAACACTGTCCACTCAATTCTGGAATTGGAAAGAGCTGTACAGCACAGGAAGGAGATGGAGGAAAAAAGTAAGTGTTCAGAGACGGGAGCCAAAGGCCTTCTGGAAAGTCCTCCAAGTGGAGAGTCACTACCCAAACTCCCAAAGCCAAATGTTTCAGTTCCTCTGTATTACAAGAATCAGAAAAATGGCCAGGAAAGCCCACAGTTTCCTTACACATGGAGGTGAGGAACAGCAGGGTAGCCGACACCCATGTGCAGTCGGGACTTCCTCAGAGGCTGTGTCTATTTCCACCCACTGGAATGCAGTTGGCAGCCTGATCCAGGAATCCATTTTGGCTACAGTTTCACCATTATTAAAAAAAAAAAAAAAGCCAGAGCCGGTTGTGTGTAACTCTGAGAATCCTATATACATTAGAGAAGTTTTCAAATGCCTTGTTCTCAAGAACACACTGAAATGGCCAGCACCTCCAAGTCGGATGTCCTGAGTTCAGTTCTTTGGAGATCAGTTGGTTTCCTTCCATACTGTGTCCCCTGACCTTCACAAGCATGCCACAGCACATGGGCAGCCCTCCCCCCAAATGGATAACTAATTTTTTAAAATTATTATTTTAAAAGAATATGAGCAGAAGAAGGCAAACTAGGTAGAAGAGCCTATCTCAAGGGTCAAACTGTTCCTGGAGGGAGGGCACAGGAGATCACAGTAGAATAGAAAAGCACACACCCAGGATGGGAAGCAGGGTCCTTTGAATTTGCAGGAAATGCTAGAGTCCTTAATATAAACAAAATAGTATGAGTCTAACAATAGACTCCTGAAAGAATGGCTGACACATTTGTTCTTTGGGAAAAAAAAAAGAAGAAGAAGAAATGAGACATTAATGAAATCATATTTAAAATGTCAATTTCCACACCCCTCGTCTACCCCCTTCAAAAGTGCTTCCCTGCTGGTTGAGACAAGGGTCTCCGCTCGTTATTTTAGCAATGCTTCTCAGTAGAAGCTGCAGAGCCCTCCCCAAAGCCCCCGTGAAGCCCACCACACACAATTCTAACCGAAGCAGGATGTGTCTCGGGTTGTCACCGTCTTCCACTGCCGTGGCTGCACGCAGATCGCCACTGCGCCCACCTCTCAGTGGAGCCTCAGCCACTTCCACGTCATTGCAACCACTACAGACTTTGCCTTTACTGGATCTTGTCATGGGGTGAGCTTTTAAGCCTCTAGAGCATGCCACTTTCCCTCTGCCTTAGTCTAGTCCATCTTCTCTTTTAAAGTCGAATTCAAACGCCTAGGAACCTTAACCTGGTTCCAAGGCAAAAGAAACCTGTCCCTTGTTAGGCACAGGTGTAACAAAGACTTTGCTTGGACCTTCAATAGTGTATCTGTCTCAATCTGAATTGTATGCATAGTTGTACACAACTCTACCTCCTCCTAAAGAACAGATTACTGTTCACCGCCCCCACCCACTCCCTGGAAATGTGCTCCTGGATATGCAGCACAGTGCCTTCAAGGTGGTAGGCATTTTATAAATGCTTGCTACATTGACTAACAGTACAAAAAAGAAGTTTGCACCAAACAATGATGCTGATGAAAGACCAAGCTGAGAACTGTAATCAAGAAAGGCTTGAAAGGAGCTAGAGAGATGGCTTAGTGGTTAAGAGTATTGACTGCTCTTGCAGAGGACCAAGTTTCGATTCCCAGCTCCCACATGGTGGCTCCCAACCACTTGTAACTCCAGTTCCAGGGTATCCGATGCCCTCTTCTGACCTCCACAGGCACCATGCACACATCTGGCAAACAGATATACATGCAGGTAAAACAGCCATACACAAAAAAGTACAAATTACAAAATTATTTTAAAAAAGGAAAGACTTGAAAGGAAGGGAAGAACCTGTGTAAATACTACCATGATATTTCTCTTATAAAAGTCAAGGGGGGGGGAAGGGAAGGGAAAGGGGGGAGGGAGGAAGAGGGAGCCTAATCCATTACTTCTCAACACTGTTGGGAGGGAGAAGGGGAGGGGAGGTGAAAGGAGAGGGAGAGGAGGAGAGGAAGAGGGAGGAAGAGGGGGAGGGGGAGAGGGAGGAAAAGGGGAAGGGAGAGGGAGAGGGAGCCTAATCCATTACTTCTCAACACTATTGGGTTCACGAGTACTTGACCAGGGATGGACTGTGAGTGAGGGTTGCTACCTTCACCTAGTGGAGAAACTACCAGAAAAGGAACTTGTGTGTGACATTTGAAAGGACTCCACTGGAGTCAACCAAAAACACCATAAAATGTATATCAATTTACAATTACATGAATACTAGCATATGAGACAGTTTCATTCATAGGCACACACAGAGAGATCTAATGATTCCCTAGTTTAAAACTAATATTTAGCTGGCACTTTTGCTTTCATTCCAAAGGAAGACAAATGCTAAAAGCCAAAGCCAAGTCCTCAGCCTTAGTGGCATTAAGTAGTCAAGCTGCCTGATACCAGAAAACCTGAGACAGGCTCTCCCCATTCTTGCTTCAATCTTGGTGTTTTGTTTGTTTGTTTGCTTGCTTGTTTTGTTTTGGTTTTGGTTTTCATAAATTCAAACTCCTAGAAACAAATGGTAACTTTCCAACATCTTTTCACACAAGGCTTGCCTCTCCCCTAAAACCTTTCTGAGTCAACTTTTCATGAGATGAATCACATTAAAAAATAAATCTCTTAATTATACCATGTACGCTACACTGTAAGCCGTGACCTCATCACCCTGAATGTAATAAGAGGGCAGAGACACTGGAGCATTCCAGTAGTGCCTTGTCCAGCACCATTCTGGTTTAGTATGCAGCAGGTCTGTGTGTAGGAAGACAGGCCTGTGTCCAGAAGAGCTGTTATCTTCCTTTGGCATGGTAGCAGATCTCAGGGGCTCATTCCCTAGCAGATGGAAGCCTGAGAGCTAAGAAGCAAGAACTCAGCCGGCAGGCTTTGAAAAGAAAGAACCCCAGGCATGAAAATGACACATGGATTCAAGATGAGCTGGGCTCGGGACAGAGGATCTGAAAGGCACACTGTTCCACCAACACAAGCCAAAAAGCAAGCACCAAGAAAAGCGTGGGGCTGAACTAGCACAGGGATACAACATGCAAACCGGGGGGAAGTGAGAAGTCACTGAGGGACTGTGCTTGGGAGGGACAGTGGTCTGCATCCCCTGTCCACCATGTCATTTGTAGTTCTTAATTTACTGTGAGGGCCTCTGTATGGCAGTTGTTAGTAGCACTCACATTTGCTAGTAGCACAAATCATTACTGCTGTGCGTGGAAAACATAGAATCCATCCCATATACGTACAAATATCTACTCTGTCTTGTCAGTAATTGTCCTTGAAATGAGAGTCTAGTGAAATCTTGGAAATATTTCTTCTAATAAAGAGAATATATTTGTGTCACCTATAAGTAACTCTAAATAGAAATCTTTCAATATGAGTTAATAAAACCACTTATCAAAATCATAAAACATATCTAATTTGTTTGGGAAGATGGAAACTGTTCCCATTACATCCTTGCCTGTTACAGTCTGTGCTCAACCAATGGATCCTTCTATCCCAAGTGTCCCTGTGACAACTGAGTGTCTACCTTCAGAACACGCTCACAGCAGAAAGACGGCTCTGAAAACATGTCTTCAAGTATACAGTCCAGGTTTTGTGATGTTATCCCAAATGTAGTTTGTAGATGTGAACAAACCTGAGCCTTGATCTAGTCCTTTGTAAGAAGGGGACAGTGACATTTGCTTAAGAGCTGAGACTAGGTATCTCTACAGCAGTGGATTCTAAGGAAAGTAAATTCTGTACATATACTTTGGGGACAGTCAGGCACATAGTCGAGTGTCCATGAGGATTCTGCCTCATGATAAGATGAAGGCCCTTTCTAGTTTCATGGTTAATGTGGACATCAAGTAGTTAAAGTTGGGAAGAGAACTCTACTGGCCATTGCTTCAAGCAATGACAAGTCTGCAAGAAAGAAGTGAGCTGAGATTGGGAAAGCCTGCAAAATTTCCTCTATTTCAGAGACGCTTATTTCTAGAAACAGCCTGACACCCTCAGAGGAGAAAACAGCATTGTTTGTCAGTCAGAAAGACAGTGAAGAACACGGGGCTCTTTAGCCTCATGTAGGTCCTGATGTTCCGATATCACACATACAGACACATATGTGTAAACACATATGCACATCGTGTATGTGAGCCAAGTTTATCAACAACACGTGGAACTTTCTCCTCTATGTGTTCAGTACAACAACACACAAGAAAAGGACAGGGCACAAGGACAGAAGCCTCAGCTTCCCAAGCTCCTCTTCCTGAAGATAAAACTTGTATTTTCTGAGTGATTGAGGCAGTGTGGCTCAGGGGGATTGCATTTGATTGCAGAGCAGGAGAGGGAGGCTCATGAGTATGCATTTACACAGCTTCCAAAATATATATTAGGGTTGTCTCCGAATGCTTTCAAAATGAAATAAAAAAGAGAAAAGGAAGGAAAGAAAAGAAAGGAAATGCTTTGTTAGGAGGAGTGGTGTTCCCCTGAACGCAGGGCCTTTGTATGTCTGCCCTCTGTGAGCTGTAACCTCAGACTTCCTCATTCACAACTCCCAAACACGCTGAACTTAACTACAACATCGGTTAGGACTGTTAAAGAAATAGAGGGCTGCTAAACTGAGAAAACAAGATTAATCATGACAATCACCTGTGACTTAAATGCCAGTATCAGTTATTTTATCATCAAAATTTAAGTAGAATGCATTAAATGGACAAAACCTATGTACATAATGCCTTCAGGCCCAGGACATTGCTTTTTCTTTTTGTTTTCACAAACTACAGAGAAACTCTGAGCAGCCCCATTTTATCTCTGCTGGTGTGGTGTTTAGATCGAGTTTTGATACTTGCCTCTTTAGCTGGCCACGCAAAGGCAGCAAAGACAGCTAGTTTAAAAGGGCCAGAATCAGGGAGCAAGGCGTTCCAGGGTTTATCAAGTCATCCAGAGGCCTCAGTGGGCTCATCCTTTGTAAACAGCAAGGCATGTCAGTGACCTGGTTGCTGTCATTGCTGACAGTTCTGTAAAGAGCTGTAAGTGTTGAATTCTTTAAAGCGGGCTTGTGCCCTGTGAGAGAAATAATAGTGTGAGATGAGCCGGACTCCGGGGATATCTGAGTACCTTGGGAAAACTGAAGAACTGAGGCTTTTCACTCAGCAACCTCATGGAAACTAGACAAATAGCCTTGCATTTAACATATAGTTCCCACCAACCCATGCTTCTCTTGTTAGGAACCAACCTAGTCTGTATAGGAAGAGACTGCTGGATATAAAGAGCTTCAGGTACAGCAAGGCCGGCTTAGAAAAGAATGAGAGACTGGGTTTAGGGTGGGAAATTTTCACCACACAGACATTGTGTTGCCCCCAGAACTATGCATGCTTGAACAAGTAATCAAATGCAAAAGAACAGGGCTAAATAATGCAGCTGGGATAGCCACAAAGGATAAAATATGACCCTTTGAGCAATATGAATGAGAAACTGTAGTGAAGGGAAGACTTGCAAATAAGTCTCAAAAGCCATATCAAGTGTTGAAAGAGTGATTATGTGCTCTACATTAAAATCCAAAAGGCATCTTTTGAATAAGGATCCACTTGTGTAAGTTACTAGATCAAGAAAAACTCCAGGGCTAGCAAGGTGATTTAGCAAATAAAGACACTTTTCACCGAGCCTGATGACATGAGCGAGGTCACTGGAACCCACACGGTAAAAGAAAAGAACCAGCTCCTGCTAGTTGTACTCTGCCCTCTACACACATGCCACAGCATGCATGTGCCTACACACCTACACAGCTGCACACAAATTAAGTGGATTAAAAAAAATGTAATCAACATTTCTTTTAGTGAAAAGTCTCAATTGAGATGAGCCATCATCTCTCCCTTAAGGAAATATCACATTCTTTTCACGGAAACTGATAACACATGGCTCAGAATAATCTCTGTGCACTATTGTAAAACTCTCATTAATAACAGCAACTGATGGTGTTCAAGAATAGCTTCGACAGAGACACTTGAGCTACAGACTTAGAAGTTAATAATGCTTCAAAGGAAATGGGGGAATACTCCTCTGAGGTTCCATTTTCCTTTTCTAGGCAAATTTCCTAAGTTCATTGCCTCTAATAGATGGACAGAGGCCTCCCATCTATCCACAAAATATCCAAAGCTTTGGGAAGAATCGTGTCATCGTGACCACCCTGAAATAAAGACCCTGTCTAGAACCCCATTCTCTAGCATCCCATTCATGTAGCAGTGCAGGATTTCACTTGGACTTTTTCTACCATAAGCTCTAACTGACAGTACGAAGTCACAGGTTATTCTATGCCTCTTCAAATTTCTAGGAGCAATATAGAAACAACAACCACAAACAGTTTTCCTAACGTTCTTAGGATCAGAAATACTAAGGACACATTGGTATGATCCAGGCAGACACTGCTCCACAGCATTCCAAAGAGCAAATGGTAAAAATAAAATAAAACGAAAAAGATTTGCCTGTCATGGCAGTTGGTCAATAAAATGCAACAGTGTTTATTACAACATTTAAAGTCTGTGATTAAGAACACCAAAAGGCCCAAACTAGAAAGGTTTTCAGCCTGTAATTTCCCTGCAGTCCTGGCCTGTACTTCCTTATGAGTTAGCTCAGCGGGGCTTTTTTTCCATGTCCATCATCAGCTTGTAATTATTGCCATTCTCAAAGCCATGCCAGATGGGCCTTTAGAAGCAGGCATGCAGCTTGTCTATGAGAGAAAGAGCATGACATTACTCTACACAGAGACCTATCTGGTCCTACTCAAAGTATCCTGCTCCTCCTCCTCCTTCCCTTCCCCAACCCACCCCCAACCCATTCTCTCTGCCTCCCCTAGACAGCAAGCTTCTGATACCAGCAAACTGGCCCAGTGACAGGCAGGGACCATGGGAGCTGAGTGTCAGCTGCCACTTAGAGCATTGGCCTACTGGTCACCTTTTCCCATCCACAGATGGGAATGCAGTTGACACACAAGAAGAATTCTTGTGCAGGGACTGAAAGCTGGGGAGCTGCTTTGGGGAACCTCTCAGGACTCCAGACCTGCACTTTCCATCCCACATTCCTCATTGGCTAGAAGTGAGATTCCCAGCAATATTCTCCAGAACAATCCTTCACTCCCTTTGCCTGGTAGGAAGGATAAACATTGGTAAGGAGGTTGAGGTCAAGGAGCTGCTCAAAGCAACACAGGGAAAAGCAAGAGACCTAACCCAGGTTCATCTGGTGATAGGTCTGGGGTGTTAGGTATCCCAGAGGGCCAAGCAGAGCTTCAATCAGCAGTTAATGAGGCAAGACCTGCAACAGATAGCCACTTTCAACTAACAAAAGCTTTTAGATGTCTCTGTTTACTTTGATCCATTTCAGTTAATTTGAGCCTGGTTAGAGGGGAATTTTGCCCCCTCCCTTCTTTTTTTTTTTTTTTTTGCTAGATAAACTCTCGGCTCCCACCCCACCCCCATCCACCCATCTCCATTTCCCAAACAATAGTATCATTTACCAACTTTATACTTAACAAGTATTCAGATCTTCCATCAAGGTTGGCCACAATTATGTAAAAAGCAAAGAGCCTCTGTACCTCAGAATGGCTATGAGAAAGGAATTTCAAAATCCCACAGTGTGAAGGAAAATAAGGGACAGGAAAGGTTGTATTTTGCCATTTAAAATAATAATAATAATAATAATAATAATAATAATAATAATAATAATGTTTCTTTGTAACACAATTGTAGGGTTCTTTAAAGAATTTTTAAAAATTGTATATGCATGTGTATGTGAGTACACGTGTAGTACTTGAGGGCGTGGCCTTGAAACTTGAGTGACAGGCAGGCATGAGCCACCCACGTGGGCGCAGGGACCTTAACTTCAATTCTCTGCAGGAGTAGTACATGTTTTAAAGCACAGAGCCACCTCTCCGGCCTGGAAAGGCTGCATTTGCAACGGAGGTTTGCTTTCTGGCTTCTGATCAGATGATGCTTGTGTCCTCTCAATAATCCTTCCTATTACACCTGTGCAAAACACAGAGGGCTTCTGCTGTCAACAGTGTTTCCAAACAAACCATGGGCCTGTGAAATAATCCAGAGACAAGCTGTATCTGGTGGTCACAAACAAAGAAGGGGCTTTTAAAATCAAGTGACTGGAGCTTCCAGGTCCCTGGATGGGCTTCAGCAATGAGCTTATAATTAGGTCAGCTTGGTGCTGTGTACCTGTGCCCTGGGGGACCTGCCTACCCACAGGCACAGAAAACATCCTTGGAGACATTCCCAGGGTTGTCTAGGGAACCCTGCTTTCCTTCCTTGCCTGTTCGAGCTGCCTATCTATCCCAGGCCCTGTTACACACACACACACACACACACACACACACACACACACACACACACACACACGTCCCTTTCATTTATAGCCTTCATCTACAGCCTTTTCTTGTTTTCCTTCCCTTCTTATATCCCAAAGCACCTTTATTTGCATATATTTATATATTGAGGCAACTCAAAAACAAAACAATAACAAAAATCCAGTCATCTTTATAAAATAATTTCCTAAGTATATTTGAATAGTTTTGATTTGACATATTCCTAAAACAAGACAAAACAAACCCACCTTTCTCATATACCGTCACTCCACTCCTGAAGAGTATTGAACATTTCCAGCATGTATTTATTATAAGTTAACAGAAAGAATGAGGTGATATTCTTTTGCACTCTTGCCTTTAAGCAAGTTGGAAATAAGTTTAAAGCATTCTCTTTGGTAGTCTGTTTACTGGAGACCCCAGGGAAGCATTAGGAAGGTCCTTGACTGCTGGGAAGAGGAAGGACTTAGTACCAACTTAGAGTGAACATAACCTCCCAGAAGGGCTTCCTGACACCAAAACATGCCTTGTCTGTCGCCTTCACTTTCCAATGTTGACAATAAGGGTTTACATCTATTTTTTTCCCCCCTTCATTAAGTTTTTAAAATGAAAGTTTAGCTTGTCACTGAAGGAGTTCTTAGTTGAAAGACATGGAGTTCAGAAAAAAAAAAATTGACATTTTATAGTATTTGAGAACTCTAGTAGTAACAGGATTGGTTAAAATGCACTCAGCGCTTCTGGGCCACAGCCTGACTCAACCCCGGCTTCCGCATAACTTGCAGAGTGTTTAATACAAGCTTACTACATTCCTTCAGTTAATGACGACGGTGGCAGTTGCTAAGCTGTAGGCCAAGTTATTTCTTTCATTCACAGACTGAGCAGAGATGACAGGGGCATGTTGAGTCACTCCAAACAGGCTTAAACCACCTCAAGGAGTTTGCCTGATGAAAGGGTTCCCTTGTCCTTCAAAGCCACTTCCGGTGTCACATGACCTACATCACTCCAGAGATAATAACACTTCACTTTTATCCAAAGATCTCAAAGCATTTTCAAATGTTAATTAAGCCTTCACCATCCTAGAAGATAGCAATGCAGATCTTGGTATTTAAATACTGTATTCCAGAACACAGGTTGTTCTAATCATTGAGAGGGAAATGGAGGCCTCTCTAGGGGGAAAAAAATCCAGTGAGGAAGTCCCACCCAAACACTTCAGATACCCAGCTTTGGGGGAGCATTATGGCCACTCTGTGCTGAACTGCCCCCCACTCCCACAGATGGCTAAACTATCCCCCACTCCTAAAACCCCATTCACGAGAAAAGGTGAAGGTAGAAGTGGTGGAGAGGAAAAATGATTATAATCATTGCTTTTTCTTTCTTAAAGGTAGAAGAAAAGGTAGAGAAAGCTGTTCTCCTTGACAGACACGAAGGAGTCCTTTGATCTCTTTCATTTATCTTGATGAGCCAGCTTGTCCCAGGGTTAGATGTGACTGTCCAGACTGCAGCTGACCCTGCCTGACAACCTAGATACGGGCATGGAGGACTAACCAGGATACCCAGTGCTCCAGGGTGCAATCTATGAGCATGGTGCTTCTGCAAGCAAGAGGCAGACTTCAAGCAGTGTGTGGTATCTGTCAGTCTGGTTAAACAGAGGCCATGGAGCACCCACATCCCTGAAAGGGCTGCCAGTCTCCTTTCAGGACACGACATCGGATGTTCCAGAATCCTCCTGGGATGGGGAATGGAGGGGAACAAGGGTTCTTCCTATCCCAGGGTCTTTGCATAGCACTTTTTCCCCTGAAGTATTTTATCTCTCCTCCTAATGACACTCCTGTTAGCTTCCAGTCAAAGGTCAACTTCTTCAGAGAAGTCAGCCTTGATTCTGCTATCAAAATTAACTTCTCCCTGTACTCCTTGATGGTACTGTTTCAGTTGTTGTAAATTGTTAAGATTTCTCTTGTTTAACATCTGTCCTTAAACTGTAACCTGCCTAAGAGCAGGAATGCATGTTTTATTCTCCACTGTCTAGTTCCTAGTTGTCATTTGGGATTGTTGAATAAATTAATGAGAGAATAAATCTCGCAACACAACTCTCAAACCACTGTTTCCTTTTGAAGTAATCTCTCAAAGTGATGAAGACAAGAGAGAAATAGATATCAGAATTTTGTTGTTTTCTTTACTGTTAGGATTCAGGCATTATGCTTGCCTGCCCCATGTCACCTGGCAAGATGCATTCAGGCAGCACCCTGGCCAGCCCAGGGTCCTATGGCTGCTATGTCACTATGTAGTCTGCACACAGGTACAAAGGTCTCTTTAAGAGGCAGACTCTGCCTACCTCAGCTCTTTCCCACTGCTCCTCTGAAGGAGCAGACAGGACTTTTCCTGTCTCTTCTTTTTCTCTCTCTCTCTGTATCTCTCCCTCTCTCTTCTCTCTACCCTCCCCTTCCCTTTCTCCACTCTCTTCCTTTTCTCCCAATAAAACTTCCCGCTTAATCTCTGTCTGCCTGGTGTGTTTGTCTGTTTGTCCCATGTCCACCACAGGATATGCCACAGTACCACCTCACACAGAATTACAACTTTCACCATGCTGGGAACTGAACCCAGGGCCTTGAACATACCAGGTGAGTGCTCTACTACTGAGGCATGTGCCCAGCTTAGCTATCAGGAGTTTGGTTGCAAACCTTTTAGATTTTAGCTTGTTTGTTTAGGAACCAAGGACAGCAAAATGAAGTGTCTGAGAAAGCATCATTTTTTTTTTTTTTCTGTACACAAACCTCTTTGTTGAGCACTTTACCTGCATTTGTTGGGGGTACAGGTTGTTTTTATCCCTTTTGTAGTCAGGGGAAGACTTAAGTCCTTAAGATATCTTACATCTATCCATTTATTAAGAGCCCATTATTATCTGTCAGACACCACATTAGTACAGCAACATGGCATCCATCTCAGAGCTTGAACACCTATGGCAATAGAGCAATGCATTTGGCATGTCAATGGTTCTCAGTAAATACTTGGGAACATGAGCCAGATTTAAGAAGGACAGACAGATTTAAGACAGACAGCAAAGGGCTGTATTTGAATCTTGTGAAGTTTCAACACTTCTACAACATCCCTATAATGCCAGTGTTTATTGTATGACTTGGATGAGGAATATATGATTTGCCATCCATTTCATAAAGGTGTGGAGTGCAGAAGGAAGTCAGAAAACACTCCAACAGTTTAATGAAATAATACAAGACTGGGGATGCAGTTCAGTGGCAGAACAATAGCACCCACAAGGCCCTGAGTTTGAGCCTCAGAATCACTTTAAATAAATAAATAAACAAACAAACAAACTAAAATATTTCTTTAAAATTTTTAAATTTATTCTTATGCATATTAGTGTTTTGCCTGCATGTATATCCGTGCACCTGTAGCATGCCTAGTGTCCTATGGAGGCCAAAGGTATCACATAACTCTGGAATTGGAGTTAACAATGATTGTGAGCTGCCATGTGGGTGCTGGGAATGGAACCCAAGTCCTCTGGAAGAGCAGCCAGAGCTTCTTAACTGCTGAGCTATCTTCCCAGACTCCCAAAACTCTTCTTAAACACACAGTAGGTAATGATAATGAGACTTCTCAATGGTGGCATAGTATAGCTAATATGACCTTTGTAAAACTAATGAAACTGTGTTTCCTCCACGATGAATAGTCTCTAAGGCTTCTGCTGGCACTAGCACAGAGGCCAGTCTCCCAGGTGTTAGGACAAGAAACCTGTTTTCTTTCTGGAACCACATTGCTTTTCTACTGACTTTACTCACGCATTGCAAAATTTGTGAACATTCTCTCTCTCTCTCTCTCTCTCTCTCTCTCTCTCT
The DNA here is from genome assembly GCA_030556225.1 of Cricetiscus sungorus. Taxonomy (NCBI): domain Eukaryota; kingdom Metazoa; phylum Chordata; class Mammalia; order Rodentia; family Cricetidae; genus Cricetiscus; species Cricetiscus sungorus. The sequence goes on from JANBXA010000635.1 coordinate 2,282,067, forward strand.
CTCTCTCTCTCTCTCTCTCTCTCTCTCTCTCTCAAGAAAAAAGAAAAAGAAAAAAAAAAAGAAAGAAAAAAGGCTGATGAACAAGAGCTCGGTTGCCAGCTGGTCAGCTCTGGTCAGCTCTGGTCAGCTCTGCCTTCATGAGTGGATTGATTCATAAATTGGGTTAAATTTGAAATTTGAATAGACTTGTCATAAAATTGCAATTTGGGGATGGTTGGAGGAAGTAGATGCCTGGGGATGTGTCTTGGAAGCCATTTCTCACCTCAACTCTCTCCTGTCAGTGTCTTTCTGCCATAAGGTAAGGAAAACTCTACCATCACATGTTCCTGCCATCGTGATGTCCAAGTGCTTGGATTGGAGGGATGATGAACTGAACCCTTTGAAACCTTGATCCAATGTAAGTATCTCTTTTCCTCCAAGTTGCTTCCTTTGGATACCGGGTCACTAACACAAAAGCCTGACTAATATGGCCTTGAGCAGTGTTGTATCTTTAAGTCACACCCTCCCTACACTTCCCACTGTGACACACCAGTCTTTGCTTATACTGATCAAAGGGTGTTTGTCTACATGCAGTACTGCCGTGCAGTGCCCTTGGAAACATCTCTGAAGAGGAGTGGCAGCAAGACTAGGCAGAGGGGAAAGTGGACTGCTGAGGAGGTGTGGCTGAGGACCCAGCTGAACCTACCTGGAACCTTGATACTGGGATGGTCCTTCAGAGCATTCCTAATTGAGATAGGAGGTGGCTTTACCCTGGCTTCCTCTGAGACAGAAATAACCTTCAACAAAGCAGCTTCATGCAACAGAGGCTAATTCCTGAAGGAAAGTTCAGCTAAGTGCTATCAAAAAGTAAGACTACTTCTGGGTGAGGAATAACTTCTGGTTATTCTAGTCCTTAAGGATCCCACTCTGCAGCATCTACTCTAATCATCTTTAGGTCTTGTCTTGAATGCCCTTCAACTAGGAAGGTTTCCTTGACTACCACCAGGCTTATGGATACCCCTCCTTTGTGTTCCAAGACCTGTATCACCTCATCCTGTTGTCTTCAGTTTATATTATATACATCTCTCAGGTGCGTGAATCATCCCATGACAATTACATGAAAAACCTTAGCATTCTATTAAGCAATGTACAAATCAGCATACTCAAAGAATGAAATTTCTTTACTTTTAAAAAACTGTAAGGTCAGCAAGAAGACTCAGCCAGCAAAAGCACTTGCCACACTAGCCTGATGACCTGAGTTTTGATCCCCAGAATCCACAGTTCCCAAAAGTTGTCCTCTGACTCCCACACATGCATTGTAAACCAGAGTGTCTCTCTCTCTCTCTCTCTCTCTCTCTCTCATACACACACATATATCATGGACACACAATAAATAAGATAAAAAACATCAAAACTGTCTGAATAAAAAGCAAATGTTATTAACTAGGTTTTGTTGTTGTTGTTGTTGTTTGTTTTGTTTTTTTTTTTGTGGCAGAATTATGTTTGATTTCTCCCCTAGGTAAAACTTCTGATATATCTCAACTTGTATAAGCAAATAATAATGTGATGCTTTTTGGAGTTCTAATTAATTTTTTTAAGTTCTAAAAGTTTTTTAGAAAAAGAAGAATACTTTATTTATTTATTTATTTATTTATTTTTGGTTTTTCAAGACAGGGTTTCTCTGTATTCCTTTGGAGCCTGTCCTGGAACTAGTGCGGTAGACCAGAAGAATACTATTTTTATTAGAATAACTAGCATCAACAGCCTCACCCTTCATGTCATCATTTTTACTATAATTCAGAGTTCAGCATGTGCACTTTGACATAAATGATTTTATTTAATCCTAATATAATGTCAACAGGCCTGGAAAGTATGCTTTTCTGATTTTTACTGGATTTTGAAATAAAACCAATACCCCTGCTACTGAGAAGTGAATAGACTCACAGCCTGGATTCAAGGGTCCAGCTCTAATGAACACTGCGGCGGCAGCAGCAGAATTACAAGGCATGTTCCACCTAACCTCCCTGTCCTCGCTGGCCACATTCCCTCCCTGCCTCACCCTTCTCTCTCTCTCCTCATTCCTACTCACAAAGGAGAGATCTGTCCTTCTCCTGGCCTCATTTCCATCATTTGTTTGCACAAGCCTAATCTACAAGGCCAGCCTGAGTTGAAAGCCCTGTCACCCCTCATATCACATGGCTCCTCCACTCTCCTATAACAACAACACTTCACATGTATGTAGTCCTTTCCGGAAGGGCTCCCTGTGCATCACCTCATCGCATTTTCCCAACAAAGCTTTGAGGTCTGCACATCAGATAATACTTAACCACAGCCTTAGAGATAAGCCCTGGAAAACACAGAGAGGGTTACATGACTTGCCAAAAATCACAGTTAGCTACTGATAAAGATAGGACAGGAATCTGGGGCCTTATGGAAAAGTCCAGAACCCTCTGCTGTTTTTCTTTGATCTTGCAGTCTAGCATATACACCACTGATGGAACCCTGAAGAATCTAAACTGGTAGCAAACTGAACTGATGAAAGCAAGACTGTGGGTTTGATTTCCAGGCTGGCCCTATAATGATCTATGTTGTGAGTGTGATAGTGTGTGCAGGGGGCCTGCAGAGCCAAGGTCTTAGTTACAAGCGGACTAGTCAAGAATACAAATGTGCTGAGTGAGGTAGCCCGGTCACAAAAAGACAAACACGTTATGTACTCACTCATATGGATTTTAGACATAGAGCAAAGGATCACCTACAAATCACACCTTCAGAGAAGCTAAGAAACAAGGAGGACCCTAAGAGATACATACATAGTCCCCTGGAGAAGGGGAAAGGGACAAGATCTCCCAAGCAAATTGGGAGCATGGGGGGAGGGGGAGGGAATTAAGAGGAAGAGGAGGAGAGAGGTGGGCATGAGAGGGTAGGAAGATTGAGTCAGAGAAAGAATAGAGGAGAGCAAGAAAAGTGATACCATAATGGAGGGAGCCATTATAGCTTTTAAGAGAAATCTGGCACTAGGGAAATGTCCAGAGTTCTACAAGGATGACCCCCAACTAACAATCTAAGCAATAATGGAGAGGCTACCTTAAATTCCCTTTCTCCATAATAAGATTGATGACTACCTTGTATGTGATCCTAGAATCTTCATCTAGTAGCTGATGGAAGCAGAAGCAGACACCTACAGCTAAACACTGAGCCAAACTCCTGGAATCCAGTTACAGAGAGGGAGGAGTGATGAACAAAGGGCTCAAGACCAGGCTGGGGAAACCCACAGAATCGGGTGACCTGAACAAGGGGGAGCTCATGGACTCCAGTCTGATAGCTGGGTAACACGCATAGGACTGACCCTGACGCCCTGAATGTGGGTGTTAGTTAGAAGGACTGGGAAGTCTTTGGGGCCTCTGGTAGTGGATCAGTATTTATCTCTAGTATACGAAAGGACTTTGGGAGCCCATCCCACATAGAGGGATACTCTCTCAGCCTAGATACATGGAGGAGGACCTAGGCTCTGCTTCAAATGATATGACAGAATTTGAAGACTCCCCATGGAAGGCCTCACCTTCCCTGGGGAACAGAAAGGGAATGGGATGAGGGTTGGTGGGAGGAACAGGGGAGAATGGGGGATTGACATGTAAAACAAGTTTGTTTCAAATTTAAATTAAAAAGAAAGAATAGGATATGATTCTACTGGTTCCACCACAATGAGTGAAACAGCCTAGTTTACCTATCTGTTAAAGCTACATAAATAACACAGTAGCACATAAAGTAAAAAAAAAAAAACCCTGTGACTACACTACACTACATGAATCTATATTTTCATGATTGTCATTTTCTTCAGCTTTATGCCTATCACCCTAATGTAGCTCTTAATGGCTCCCCTTTTCATTTCAAAGATAGTACAGGGCAGAGGATAACTTTTATGCTCTTCCTATACCGTGTCCTGTAGAGAACAAATGAACAATTTCAGTAGACATTGAACAGTATTAATTTTCAAAGTGCCAGGCCCCAAATGCTGTAAGAAAGGCTACTGTCATTGAAATACACTGCTGGGAACATTCCTAGTGTTAAATAGCCTTCACTGAAGTTGCTGTAAAACACATGCCCCTTTGTGCTACCACTGGGCTCGGGTTTTAAACTGTGGTGAAATTCTGGCTAGCTTCAATCCATTTGTTAAATGATTGTGGGTTTTCTGCACTTCATCCCCTCATCTGATAAGTTATCTTTGTCTTATTGCTTATCAAAAGTGTTCCTTTCCACATTCATCTTTAAAAACAAGAGGAGACAAATTGCAATCCACATCGTTCTGGCTTGAAGTTAGAATGCCTCCAACATTTCCCAAAGGAAACTTGCCAAAGCCATGGCCTAGGAGCACATTGATTTGCCAAGTGGTTAGAGCCAAGTTTTTTATGGTAATTCCAACTCGGGCTTCTTGAGCATGTGCAAACAATGGTACCTCATCTGCAATACTGGGAGGAAGTACACACTTGACTTGTGGAAAACCAAAGGGTTCTAGACTCATACAACTGGAGAACAGCTGCATTTACAGTCCTCAACATAATGGCTCTCCCTTGTCCTTAGGAAATATATACACTAGGTACTACAGAACAGAGCTAGTGTGAAAACAAAGCAAGAATAGGTATTCAGATGCAATGTGTATTGGCAGGAGGAGAGAGCGCTGGATTTGAAGCATTCAGCAAACAAGTCACTTAATATCTTTTCCCAGGAAAACTTTGCACACCTCAAGAAAATGGTTTGTGTACTCTATAGTCACTTTTCTGACACCTTTAGTGATTCATAGTTGGTGTACAGCTGGGAAGAACTCTGTATTTAGATATAGGACCCAAATGACTCCAATAGGCATTTTATGAAAGAATTCCACTCTTTTCAAGATCAATCCACTAAGGCAGTGGTTTTCAACCTTCCTAATGCTGGGGCCCTTTAATACAGTTCCTCGTGTTGTGGTCACCCCCAACCATAAAATTATTTCATTACTACTTCATAACTATAATTTTGCTACTATTACAAATTGTAATATAAATATCTGGTGTATGACTCCCATGAGGATCGGAACCCACAGATTGACCACTGAACTAAGGGCTAGAGAGGTGTTCAGTAGATAAGAGGACTGGCTGGTCTTCCAGAGGACCCAGCTTCAATTCCTAGCACTAATATGGCAACTCAGAACTGTCTATAACTCCAGTTCTAGGGGACCCAATGGCCTCTTCTGGTCTCCCTGGACACCAAGCACACATACATGTGGTATATAGATATATGTGCAGGCAAAACACCATATGATGGTAGATGTCATTCTGTAAATATGTTTCTCGTATTGGTTAATGAATAAATCACTGTTGGCCAATAGGAAAGCAAGATAGGAGAGGAGGTTTTGGGAGAAGGTAGGAGGGAGATTCAAAATGTAGGACTGAGAGAGAACTCCAGATCCTCTCTCCAGTAAGATAAGACCAAGTGGAAATACTTAGATGAATAGAAATGGGTTAATATTTAAGACAGAGCTAGCCAATAAGAAACACTAGTAACAGGCTAACAGCTTTAAATCTAATTCAGTGCCTCTGTGTGTTATTTGGGGCTGGAGCAGCTGTGGGACCAGGCTGGTGGGAAAATAACTCCTAACAGGCTGCAGTTCTTTCCACCTTGTGGATGTGTTTGGGGGTGCCTACCAGACCTGAGTAAGCACCCCCAGCTGGTCCCAGTAGACAGCAAAGATCCGTCTATTCAGCAATAACAGCCTCCTTTTCAATAGTTAATCACTCAATATTTACTCTGCACTGACTGGTCTTATATTCCAAGCTCTACAATGGAGACCTTTGCTCTGCAGGAGAATCTGAACTGGGAAAGTGACTGCAGCAGACAGATGTGCATAAATGGAGGAGGAGTGTAAGAGTTGCTGGAGCCCTGCTGGAGCCAGACTCTGGCTGGCTCGCTCAACACTGCACAGGTTAAGCTTCAGACGGCCTTCCGGCATTTGCAGTTAGCCTGTTTTATAGACAGACAAAAGGTACTCCTCGGCATTCAGTGTGGTAGAGTCAGATTCCAGTCAGGCCTTCAGGGTTTCAGCACCTCTGTTTTTTCTCTGCCCCACGTTTTATTATCCCCTGCTTTAACTGTGTGCACTGCTAGTTGGCACTGCTCAAGAAAGGGAATGTTTTTCCTGGCGGTTCCTTGCTGAAGATGCCCTGATTTCTCCACAATATCAGCCTAAGTGATGATAACATTGATAACATCTGGTTTGCTAGAATGAAACTGCCTCTCCCAGGAAGGAGCAACCTCCCACTATCATGCAGTGTGACCCAGACCTCCAACAGTGAGCAAACCATTAGGTCACACTCTTCTAACAGTTTCAGGATAGTGGAGCAGAACAATGTGGGTAATTTGAAATAATAGAGGTGGTTTTTGAAAATCCTTTATAATTGCTTTTTGAACTAACTATGATAGTTTGAAAACTACTGTCTTCAAATGTCAGATCACAATTATTTTGTAGTTTCTGGAACAAGGTTAGCTAAATTAGAGCAAGATAGCCAAGAAAACATCTACATCCAATAAACTTAATTGAAGACATGGCTTCCATAATGGCCAAGTGTTAGTGGCTCTTATTGGCTTTCTGACATACCTGCTCCCCAGTATCTGAAAGAATACAATAAAGGGTTAGACAACTGGACTTATTTATTTCCTCTGAGTATTGGTTGCTTTTACTTGAGGGAAAGGAGATTTATTGTGGTCACAGTGTCAGGACAGCTTCAGTCCATCAGAAAGGAAGCATGACAGAATTCATGGGGCAGCAGTGTGCAGCAGAGGCTTTGCCTGCTATCCTTACTAGAATGTGTGCACCATGGGCCAAAACCGGAAGTATCACCTTTAAGGCCCACCCCCCAGTGACCTACTTCTCTCCACCAGGCCCGCACCTCCACCAGGCTCTGTAACCTTCAAAAAGGCACCACAGCTGGAGATGAGGAGCCCATGGGAACATTCCAAATTCAAGCTAAAACATTAAGTAACATACTTGTCAGGTTTCAATAAGAGCCTTTAGCAAGCTCACAGTCTTATGAAGGAGAAAGACCCAGGAAATGCGCACGATCAGTGAGGACTGTCTGAGCCAATGGTACACACAGTGCAAAAGAAAGCAAAAACAAGGTGCCATGGGAAGACAGATGAGGAGCTTCCAGTTCAGGTCGGAGATGTAGGAGGGAGGTATCTAGGAGAAAGTGATAGCGAAAGCAGAGCCAAGTAGTGAGAGGCATCATGAGGGGGAAAAATGTCTGGGTGGAGCTTTCACATTCTCTTGTGAAAACACAAGGACTTTGGTGCATAAGGTTTATTTAAAAAAAAAAAAAAAAAAGGATGTAAGGAAATAGAACTCAGTAAGAAAAAGAGGTTGGACCCATCTGACACAGGCCTTCTATGTCACAAAAGGAGTTTGGATTTTATTCATTCCTTCAGAAACTATGTATTGACCTTACTGTGCACCCCACACACCATTCCAGGTTTTTTTTTTGGGGGGGGGGTGTCATCATTGTAGTAAACAAATGAGATAGACATCTTATTTTACAAAGCAAAATAAGAACTCACCCAAGGGCTTAAAGCAGGATGATGAACATTAGAATTGAGGCTTGGAAGAGCACACTGTAGCTAAAACAGAAATGCTTAGGTAAAGCTACACAGCCACAAAATGCTGATTCTATGGTTTAAACACAGGGATGTAATACATTATAAAATTCCATCTAATGTGTTACATTATATGTGAATATTTATGTTCTTTTATTCATACAAGTATGGCTTTCAGATTTCTTTGTAACTAACTAGTCAATAAATTGAATGGGTCTTTTTCTTTTTACTTGCATGTTCAGGCACCAAACATTAATCTTGTGGGGGAAGAAAAAGGCAGACAATATGTGTCATACATTGAAGACAATAAAATGCATTTTAAGATAAAAATTAATAACTCTATTACTTTTTAAAAATAAACATTAGTGTTTTGCCATGGGAAGTTTCAAATCCCCTGAAACTGGAGTTTCAGATAGTTGTGAGCTGCCATGTGGGGGCTGGGATAGAGCCTGAGTCCTCTGGAAGAGTAGTCAGTGGTCTTAACCACTGAGCCATCTCTCCAGCCCTCTGTATTACTTTTCTTTGCTATGATACAATAACCAGAACACCAAGACAACTTACAGAAGAAAAAGTGTTATGATTTCAGGGAAATGAGTCCATCATGGAGGGGGAGCAAGCAGGCATGACACAGGAACAAGAAACTGAGGGCTCATATTTCTAAACACAAACAAAAAAGCAGAGGCACCTAACAAAACCTGCTGACAGTGACATGCTTCCCCCGCCTCCAGAGGTTAGTCAACACCCCCAAACAACCTCACCAAGAGTTCAAATACCTGAGCCTAGGGGGGGGGGCATTCTCATTCAAATCACTGTAAGCCCCAGAGTCAGAAAGCCAAGATTGAAACCTCAGTTCCCAGGTGGTTTATTTGCTAGTTACATATTATACTGGTTAGTTTCTATTGTCAACTTGACCTGAACTAGAGTTACCTGGTGTGGTGGTTTGAAAGAAAATGGCCTCCAAAGGGAGTGGCACTATTAGGGGGTGTGGCTTTGTTGGAGTAGGTGTGGTTTATTTGGAGGAAATATGTTAAATGTGGGGGTGGGCTTTGAGGTCTTTTTCTCAAATTTCACTGAGACTTGACAGTCAGTCAACTTCCTGCTGCTTTCTGGTCAAGATGTAGCCAACACCACATCTGCCTGCAAACTGCCATGCTCCCCATCATGAACCTCTGAAACTGTAAGCCTCAATGAAATGATTTCTTTGTAAGAATTGCTGTGGTCATGGTGTTTCTTCACAGCAATAAAAACTCAAACTAAGACACTGGAGAAGAGGGAACCTCAATTGAAGAATTGCCTGAGAGGTTGTGGGGCAGTTTCATAATGGCTGTTTAATGTAGGAGTCCAGTCTACTGAAGGCAATACCATCCTGTGGAAAGTAAGCAGGTAAGCTGTGTTTCTTGATAGTCTCTGTGTCAGTTCCTGCGTCCAGATTCCTGTCTAGAGTTCCAGCCTCAGCTTCCCTCAGTAGTGAACTGTTCTATAGAAGCATAAGATGAAATACACCCTGTCACCCCCCAAGTTGCTTTGGATCCATGTTCTATCACAGCAACAGGAAAACAAACTAGACATACATCAAAAGTCCACATTGTCTTATGTCATAAAACTGATTATAACATAGTCACCATCTACCCTTAACTCTTTGGAGACCAGAAGAGAAAACTTTAAGCAGAGGCTTACAGTCGAGTGTGTTAAATGTTAGCACATGTCTGACTCAATAGAGCTATTTCTCGGATGAACATGCCCTGGCTTCAGTAAATCTCAGATCTGTTGATGTCTAGAAATTATGTGAATCTCAAAGTTCTTCTTTGAGAGCAGAACATCATAGTCCCTGAGGCCAGCGTGGCAAACCTGCAGAGCAGGAGTGTCAGAAAGAAAAGCTATGGACCAACAGGTGGGTTTAAAGGCTCTCATCAATATGCCTGGAAGCCTGAACTCAATTCCCAGAAGGCCCCAGAAGATGAAGAGAGAGAACAGACTACACAAATTTGCCCTCTGACCTTCACACATGTCACCTCTCTCACACACACCCAGTAATCTTAAAAAGAACGCATTTCTCTTTCAGTAGAAATACAGTCAAAACTTGAAAAACACATTTCCTAAAGAGTTGTTTTCCAGTACTAGAAAATGTTATTTTCAAGTCAAATAAATCCCACAATCTTCCTTAAATAGAAACAAAAAGAAATTACCAAATTCACCCTCAGGCTTCAGAGCTTTTTGTGGGTAGCTCAGTTACTGTGTTCCCTGCCCCTCTCCAAACAGCCTCAGCCCTCCCCAGGGAGACTCACCCCTTCCCAGAGTTCCTCAGCCCTCCCCAGAGTTCCAGGGTAGAAAGTCTGCAGACACTGGTCCCTACCCATGCTCCTGTCCTTCCTGGAACTCCTTACTTCCGGTTTAGGGTCTAAGCTCCTTCACAGGACAGGAAGAACATCCTCACAGAACTGGAAGTGTAGGACTTGTTTTCACATCCTTCAAAGTCATCAGTTCCTCTCTACAAGTAAACACACTCTGTGTTTAGTCAGCAATAACTGTTGAGTCCAGGAAAACTGAGCATTTAGATTTATTTATTTTTGGCTTGGTTTTATTTGAAGTGTGGTATGAAGTCATAACTGGTCATTCCCAACTATAGCAGAATATATATTTCCAACTTATGATTGAGTATCTGTCTCAAATTTCTAAGTTCAGACACGCTTACTGAGCAATCCACACACAAAACATAGCCTGTGCTCCACCTGTCATAGTAATTCCAGGTGTGTGTGTGTGTGTGTGTGTGTGTGTGTGTGTGTGTGTGTGTACATGTACAAGTGTGCCCAAATATGGACACATTGGACTGGAAGCCCAAGGAGTGAATATGCAATCATTTATTTAGGTCAACTCTTCCTTTGCTATTTAAATTAAAAGATGGTTGGAATGGGAAGCTCCCTCCTGGTCCAGTGGTGGTACCCCTGCAACTATATTTGTAAGAGTGCTGCCTTGTTCTTCTGTCTGAACAGAAAAGAGGAAACTGATTAAGTCTGTCTCCAGCACAACAGTGTCCCCAGGATCATGGAAGATGCAGCTGAGAACATTGCATTCTAAACTGCATTGAGGATCTGTTGTTTGTGGTGTGAATCCTGTAGCTGGTTTGTTGTTTTTTTTTTTTTTTTTTTATTGTTGTTGTTGTTGTTGCTTGGCTCAGAGCAGTGGTTCTCAGCCTTCCTAACCCTGCAACCCTTTAATACAGTTCCTCATATTGTGCTATATCTTGTTACTACTTCATAGCTGTAACTTTGCTACTGTTATGAGTTGTAATGTAAATATTTGTTTTCTGATGGTCTTAGGCAACCCCCAAAAAGTTTGTAACCCACAGGTTGAAAAAGGTTAACTTTGAATGACTATCAATTGTTTTCTTTTGTGTATTTATGTTTGTATGTATGGTCTGTATGTCTCATTGATTAAGGGATAAAACATATTGACAATAGTTTACAAGACAGTGGAGAAAAGCCAGGCAGTGGCGGTGCACACCTTTAATCCCAGCACTCAGGAGGCAGAAGCAGGCAGATCACTGTGAATTTGAGGCCAGCCAGCTCTATAGAATGAGTTCCAGTACATCCAGGAATACACAGAGAAACCCTGTCTCAAAAACAAATCAAAGTTTGAGCTGCTTATAAGTGTAACTATGTGCAGAATAACTTTATTTCCTCTCATCAGACTCCATCATTAATGTAAAACACAGTTGGCAGTTTTTTTTTTTTTACATTAACCTTGCTGGGATCAGCTGAAGGAACACTTCACTACTAGATGGGAATGCAGAGCCGGACCGTGTGTGTGTGTGTGTGTGTGTGTGTGTGTGTGTGTGTGTGTGTGTGTGTGTTGTATGAGTAGGTTTGTGGATGTGTACATGCATGCATGTGTACGTGTGCACAGGTGTAAGCTAGAGGTGGCCATCAAATTCCTTCCTCTGCCTACTTTATTCTTTGAGATCACTGAACCCAGAGCTCACCAAGTGACTAGACCAACTAAGGGGTCTGCCTGCCTTTGCTCCTACAGCTGAAACAGATGCACACCGCCATGCCAGACCCCTAACTTGGATACTGGGGGGCTCTGAACTCAGGTCCTCATGCTTGCAAAGCAGGCACTTTGCCAACAGACCAACATCCATAGCCCCTCCCGTTCTTCTTGCTAGTGTCTAGATCGCAGTGACTGATGCAGTTCTAAGGAGAGGAGATAACTCTGCTGGTTGAGGGGGGAAAAGTGGTCTCCTGGCTCACAACAGCACACCTAACAGGTAAACCTCTTCATCTTCTACTTCTGATCCCTGCAAACACAACATTCTCACTGCCATGAAAGGGATTACTCTAAAGTAGTGATTCTCAACATGTGGGTCATGACCCCTTTGGGTGCCACTATCAGATATCTACATATCAGATATTTATATTACCATTCATAACACTGGCAAAACTATAGTTATGAAGTAGCAATGAAATAATTTTGTGCTTGGGGGCCACCACAATATGAGGAACTGTAATAAAGAGTCACACCATTAGGAAGGTTGAGAACCAAAGGTCTAAAGGAAAATTGACATATTGAGGGAAGCAGAGGAGAGCAGTTGGAAAACCCTTGTTCTGTGAATTTCCCAGCCATAAGGCTGCCTGGCTATTGGGCCTCCTCTTGTAGGAAATAGGAAGCTTTTGTCATTGTTGAAATCATTTTGAGTTAAGCCTTTTTTGTCCTTGAAGATCTAATATACCAGAGAGGAGAAAGGTCGCCCACGACAGCAGCCATCTTATTAGTGTGATATATCAAGAAGCCAGGAATGAAAAGACTTATCAGGACTGAACGCTTTGGTTGTCATGGCAATTGCAATGCTACCATTTTTTATTTGTCTTCCAATCCACCCATTTTTGGATTTGGAGATCATCAATAAATATTGAAAGAATTATTAACTTTTCTTTTAAAATGTATTTATTATTTATGTACATTGGCTTTTTTGCCTGCACATACGGTTGTGTGAGGACAAATCCCCTAGAACTGGAGTTACAGTTGTGAGCTGCCATGTGAGTGCTGGGAATTGAATCCCCGTCCTTTGGAAGAGCAGCCAGGGCTCTTAACCCCTGAGCCATCACTCCAGCGCCCACTATTAACTTTTCCAAATGTCCTAAGTAGCATGTCACACCTCAGGAATCTTTCTGAAACAGAGAAGGACAGAGGAAGTTTTCCCCTTACTTTAAAATCATCATCTTCCTGCCTGGTTAGTTCAGGGTCTTACAGGGCCCAAGTATTAATACTGAAAGACCCTGCTAGGTTCTCCCACAGGTGTTTAGGAGAATAATTGAGATGGGTGCAAGTCCGGATAGAATCCAAAACCACTCTCTTGGATGACTCAGGGCACTTCAAGGGGGACAGGACATGTGGTCCATAGCTTCCTGGGAGAAGCTAAGTGGGAGTTTCTAGATTTGAACATTCCAGAAAAGAACAAAGTGGGCAGTGAAGAAATGTGGGCTATGCATATTGTTGCAACATGGTGAGCACAGAGTAAGCTGGGAAGGGGTGGGTTGTACAACGGAAGCTCCATAGGAAGATGAGAAGGCTTTCCTTGTGCTGTCTTTGAGGAATCTGTGTGTTCTACAACTACAATAAAATGCTTGCCTGAAAAAAATTGTTGTTGGACAAGTTAATGCTCAAATAGACCTAGTTTCAGGACAAGAATCATGGCTTCTCAACTTGGCTCCAACCACATATCGGGACTCTCTTGAAGTCGGGGAAACTGGACACAAAGGCTGGGCTGGCAAACATCCCATGGCATGTTTTGATTTCAAGAGAAGGCTTTCAGCTTCTGGCCTATCACTTGTACTTAAAATTCTGTTTTCTGCAGTGATGAAATTCCTGGGTTCATCCCTGGGGCTCCCAGGCTGTCACGTAAACTAGTGTTTTACTTCTAGCCTGTACCTTAGAGAGTCTGGAGACTACTAGAACTTTTCCATGTGTCCGTGCCAGGGTCACAGTACTGCTGTCCCTCCACAGGCCTCCTCTGCCGTCAGTGCCTCTGACCCCTGCACTCATCTGTTTCCCATGATTCCTACTGGGCCCCTGGGCAGAGCAGTATAACATAGAGCAGCATAATTCACTTTTATAGAGCATCCTTCATGGGAGCTATCACAGGGAGCTAATCAAATGCTGACGAGAAAAGGCCTGTTGCAGGTTAAGATTTAAGGGGAGGAACTGATTTAGAGGAGGGGTGGGGGCTTTGCAGAAATGTCAGGTAGATAGGTTAGAACAGAAATAACCCCCACTGTGGTAAACCCTGGATGGAAAGAGGCCAGCCTGTCTAGTAGAGGATGAAAGTGGAGAGAAGCAGCTAGTATACAGAGACCACAGATCACTCCCAACCAAGGGAGATTCAGGAAAGTGTGTGAATTGTGTCTAAAAATCAGCCTTCTGAACAACAAGATAAACCCATCATCCTCGCCTACTGAGTGCCAAAGAGATGCCCTGGTTAGTTCAGTGGCCCTCAGTGTGTCTGACTTCCTCTCAAGCTTGCTGTCCTGAGTGTCTCAGGATGGCTGACCCAGTGCCAGGCATCACACCTTCACACAGAAACATCGAGACACCACAGGGAGCAGCAATAGGAAGGAAGCCATTTCCCCAATGGCTGCCTTAGAGAATGAGGAAGCCTTTCCAGGTGCTTCCAGTACACTCAGTCAGGATTTGATACTGACTCTCCTTCTAAGCCAAACACCTGTAAGAAGGGTAAGATTGTCATGATTGGTGTTGCCCAACCAAAATTGACCTGAATTTCATATCAGGCAGACCCTGAGGTTTGGGCTTTACCCACAATGAAGATGGGAGTGGTGGTGTATTAATTAATTATCACACTGTTTGTCAGACACAATGCCTGACAAAACCAGCTCAAGTAGGGAAGGGTTTTTGGAAGCTCAAGTCTGAGGGTGCCTCATGATACTGAAGGTATAGCAGCTATAGTGGCTCTAGCTATGAGAGCTGGGGCACGAGGGAGTAGGCACACTGTGTTCATAGTCAAGAAGCAAAGAGACAAACGCTGGTATCCATTCCCCCACTTTGTCACCTGTGCCATGGCACCACCTACTTGATGATAGCTCTGCCCTGCTGGGTCAAACCTCCCTAAAGAGCCCACAGGGACACACCCAGACGTGTGTGTACTCAGAGATTCTAAATCCAGCCAAGTTGATGGTGTAAATCAGATAAAGGGATTGTCAACCTTCCACATCGTTACAAAGTATGACAGCATGGGCTTTCATTATGTCAAGACACTGAAAGAGTCAGGTGACACCCAGTACACAATCACAATTCCAAGTGATAAGTTAGAATTTTGGAAGACCACAGAGGGAAAAAACTAAAGAATGAAAACAAAATTCTAGATTCAGTGTATATTAGGAAGGGGTTAGGGATGCAGGAAGCTAGATTTTTGGCTTTCTTCTAGGGTAAAGTTAAACATTTCAAGATGAGGAAAAAGTTGAGTTTGGGATCAAGGATTTCTGCCCTTGGCAGATGAGGAATAAAGGAATTTTATTTATGGACTAAAAAGAGCAAGAAGGTCTGTGTTCTGAGAGAAAGGGTCTCTTATTTCTGGAGGGGCTAGAACAGCTGTGAGAGGGAGATACGCAAGAATGCAAAGCCAAGTATCATTCCAAGGGGCCTTCGTGCAGGACCTTCCCAGCATCCTAAGCAAAGACTCGAATGAGACCTATGGGAATTAGGGGAAGACACATTCTTGGTTAGTGAGGAACCAACCTTGACTTGGTAGCTTCTAAGCTTCTCACTGGCCCTGAATCTCTAGGGATTTGAGTTCATTTATTCTGGGCACAATTCACCTTCCCAGTGCTAAGGAAAAATAGGCCCTAAAGATTTGTAGCTCTCTTAGAAACCACACAGGGGTGAGTTAAGTGTAAATGAATCCCAAACACACAGATTAAATTTCCCCTAAACTTCACCAGAGCTTAAAGGCCAAAGAGAAAAGCACTTGAGGCCAAACATATTTGGCTTTTGTAGAACCCAAAACATTTCTAATGAGTTTGAAGTCATTCAATTAACAAAATTCGGATAAGTTCTTTTTCCCAAATCTGGCATTCAGCCTGGTGAATGCTGTCAGTCAGGACCTCTTCCCTTAGGGAAGAGATTGCTTTGGGTTGTAGTAGTAGTAACTTCTTGATCCATGTGATCAAAGGTGGCTGGAGGCAATATCGTGACAGTGACAGCCTGTAGAACAAATTGTGGATCTCAAAATTCTGTACTTTCATTGAGCTGGAGAAAGAACTCCCTAAGAGAGAGAACAAAAGGCCATCACTTTGAAATGAGTTCTGTTTGACTGAGAGAGAAAATAAAAACCATCTCTTCTAGGAGAAAATAAAGCAACCCCTTTAGAACCTTCACTTCAAAAGCTCCCAAGTCTCTATCTCGGGTCTGTGTGTCCACCAGTCACCTGTGGAGTGTGATGGAGCATGTTCTAGGTAGCACTTCCTACTGGGGAATAAATTATCGTATTAGTTATCTACTGCTCAAATAGACCAAAGCTATTTGATAATGGTTGGGTGACACTAAGGTCCTATTCAGCCCTTTTTTCTCCTGTTGGAGTGGGTAGGGTAACTACCCTCTTCAGTCTATGTTTTTAGTCATCTCCCTGTCATCTTTCATTTATTATTATTTTAAGACAAGGATTCATTAAACCCAGGCTGACCTCAAACTCACCATGTAGTAGAGGATGACCTTGAACTTCTGATCCTTCTGCCTCTACCTCCTCAACACTGAGATTCCAGGCATGCCCCACCATACCCAGTCTGTGTGCTACCAGTGGTCAAACCCCAGGCTAGGCAAGCACTCTACCAACTGCATCCTTGATCCTCCTTCTTACCTGACTTTCAAACACCTCATGTCAGACTAGCTTCTGATATGCTTCTTTCTCTAGCATGTACTTACCATTGAGAAGTTAGAATATCATGAATTCCTTTACTCACATTTGTGAGCAGACTCCACTGCGTTGGCAAAGCTCCTTCTGCCTTGGTTAGCACTTTCAGGTTGTCTGGTCTGAGCTAACTTTAGAATAGAGAATATTTTAATGAAAGCAGAGACCCCATATCTTCCAGGCAACCACCCATAAATACGACTTCTTGAAACCAAACATGAGTTAAGTTTTATACTCCTAGTTTTGTTCCCTTGAGACAGAGAGTGCAAACAATGGTGATCAGCTATTTAATGATGGGCCCCTTCATTAAACTGATGTCATAGTCAAAATATAGATGTGGCCCCTATTTTTACCTAATGTCAATAGAACACATTTGATGCCACAGACACTATGTGCTCTATTTAATAGGCACCCAATAAGAAACATATTATAACTGTCCCTCTTTTATCTCATCAGAGGCCTGGATTCTACAGAAGTTGTGTGTCTCTGACAAGCTCACTACACTAAGGAAGCAGCAGGGGCATAATCTTTGAGGGCCCAGGCCTGAACTTGACTAGCACCTCCCACTGGACGCAGTAAAACAAAAGAAGGATACAAGAGTTCTTAGAACACTTCACTAGAACCTTGTTAGCCTTAATTCAATTATGGAGGGGGGAGGGGAAATGATACTTCGTCAGGGGTGGGGGTGAGGAGATCTTGGTTGTCTTTTTCCAGTTAAATTACATTTTATAAGAATCCATAGGAAGCAATATCACTTACCCTGTCTTGTTCAAACGACTTCAGAAAACATCTTTCCTAGCTCCTGACTTGGGCAGATGGCTTATGTAATTGCTATTGGAGAGGCCAGTTCTCCTAAAGAAGAAACCCCATGTGGAGTACACTGTCTTGTCCATCCAGGAAACTACGACAGAGACTCACCCCCGCCAGCAAAAAGGACCTCAGATTTTGGGCTTTCATGCAGATTCGTGCCCAACAGGAGCCAAAACTAAATGTTCTTCTCACCTATTGCTTCCAAATTTTCAAAATAGGCAGTGGGTTACTATTCCCTTTCCTTAAGCCAGTGCCTTCCCCTTATCTAACCACCCCTATATAAACTTCTTCTTTCCCACCCAGTGAAACACTCTGTTCTGGTCCCCCCCCTCCATCTTCCCCTGTCCCGCCCCAAGCACATTCACAGGCAAGTGAGTAATTTGGAATGTGACAAGTTTTTCATCTGACTCACAGTTAGAAAAAGAGAATACAGATTTTGCCAAAATGGAAATGCTCTCTGGAAAATATTCCTAAAATCTCAAATTAAATGAGTGAATGGACCCCAAGAGGAAAAATGGAATTTCTAAAAATAGACACAATGTGAAATACTTGTAAAGCATTAGGCTGATAGAAGCAGATACGTGGACACCTTTTGTAATAGGACTTGCCCCCTCTCCTACCATTGTTTGATTTTTACCCTTGAACTAGGACCTGAAAAAAGTCACCACAGACAGGTGGCAGTGATGGGCCCACATTCTCTTTCTGGATATTAGAGGCAGTGGAAGGTTTAGGTATTGTATTAGTGAATGTTCTCCAGAGAGTGAGAACTAAGAAGATGGATGGGAAGACAGACAGATGATAGATACATAGATAGATAACTGCATTGCACAAATATGGAGGTTAGCAACTCCAAACTCTGCAGAGATATCTTAGTTCAAAGGTCATCAGGCAGGAAGGATATCATCTTACATAAAGGACATTACTGTCTTGGTCTGTTCTGGCCTTCAATTTATTGAGTAAGGCCAACCACATTAGCCAGAGCATTCTGGATTACACAGTATAGCAATTTAAAGATTAACCTTGTCCCAAACCCACCTCAAAAAACAGAATAATGTTTGATCAAATATTTAGATCTCCACAGTTAGTCAGATTGATACCGAAAATTAACCATCACATAAAGTATGCAGCACTACAGATTTTAGCTAGTACAGCTATTGACAACAAGTGCATTCTAATTAAGGTTGTGGTGAAATCAATACCCTGTAGAGCTCCTGATCCTCTACCCCCCCCCCCCACACACACACACTCACAATAGTGAACACTGTCCACCCAGCCTCTGTCCATCTTTCCTTTCTTCTTTTGATCAGGTCACCACTAATCCTCCACACAGCCCTACCCCTTATGATATAAAACAATCCTGTGAACCTTTTTGAAATAAGCATACCATCAAGCTAAGACTGATAAAATGCAATGAAAGGTCTAGTGCATGATTCTGGGATGTAGAGAGTCGTGTAGTGCCACGCCTTAAAGTGGTGCTGGCTTCTACCTTACACCTTCCCACTGGTGTAGACTCTCTGGGTAAACAAGCCCTTAATTGGTTAAGTCTGTTCAGCCTGTCTGCTTCCGAATTAGAGTAGCCTATCTGCAGAGTCCACGTGGCTCACTGGGGTTGGTTAGCTCAAGGATATTTAAGCCTGTGCAAGGGTCCTCTCTCTCTCTCTCTCTCTCTCTCTCTCTCTCTCTCTCTCTCTCTCTCTCTCTCTCTCTCCCTCCCTCCCTCCCTCCCTCCCTCCCTCCTCCTCCCTCTCTCCCTCTCTCCCTCTCTCCCTCCCTCCCTCTCTCCCTCCCTCCCTCCCTCCCTCCCTCCCTCCCTCCCTCCCTCCCTCCCTCCCTCCCTCCCTCCCTCCCTCCCTCCCCTGCGGGCCAGAAGCAACATGTTTAAAGGATCCTGATTAAAACTGCATGAAGAAGATCTACCCGGAGTCGCGTCTTCCTTGCTGACAAGGGCAGGCGCGTACACTGGGAACTCGCTCCTGTGCAGAGAAAGACAGCTTCTTACCTTGAATACTCACCGGGGCAGACAACCACTGCAAGTTCTCAGCCCTCTTGCCTGAAGATGCAGCCAACCCTGAGATGAGAACTCTGGTTCCTGATTACATTGGTGAGCTTCTGAAACAGCTTATCCAAGAGACCACTGCCATACATCTGGGCTTCCTAATAATGTGAAGTAATTAGCCCACCCTCATGGGACTTATGCCAGTTGCCTTGGGCTTTCAGACAGCTGTTGTCCTAAACAGATAGCAGATATCCTATTTTGACATAGCTACTGGCCTACAAGCTAAAGGAAGCTTCAAGATGTCCACCCTACATTGGGAGAAAGCAGCCATACACTGTATCTTATATAAGGCCCAAGACTTGGTGATGTCATACAGCATTTACAAAGAATCCCCATTAGAGTTAAATTTGCCAGAAATTTTCCCTTGTTGACACAAAATGTACAGTTAAGACAATTGTACACAGCCTTAAAGGCTGATTTTCTCCAGCAGATCCAAGCCCGGCTGTGTCCTCATCTCTGAGATGTTTTATTCTTCACAGGACTCAAGAGCCTCCAGGGTCCGAAAGATGATGGCCTGCAACCTAGAATCAGTGAGAGCATTTAGTTCTTGTATGAAATGGATATGTGAATGGAGACCTGAACTGTTTCTTTAAATATTGAGGTCCTTGTTAATTTTGCATGTCTACATTTGTGACTTCTCCTTAGTCAGCCTTGGGGATCCATCTGCTTCCTCAGTGAAGTAGGTTGGAGAAAAAGTAAAGAACAACAGATTCTTAACTTTCAGAACAGAATTCTGAAATAAAACATAGATTTTGCTAAAAGAAGATTTATTTATTTATTTATTTATTTATTTACTTACTTACTTATTTATTTTTTGAGACAGGGTTTCTTCGGAGCCTTCCTGGAACTCATTCTTAGACCAGGCTGGCTTTGAACTCACAGAGATCCAAGGGCCTCTGCCTCCCAAGTGCTGGGATTAAAGACATGCACCACCAATGTCAGGCTAAAAGAAGATTTTTAACGAATGCTTAATTTTAAAATATTTTAAATACACGTAAAATAAACAATTGGTATCTGTGGTGGTTTGAATAGCAATGGACTCCATAGGCTCGTATGTTTGAATGCTTAGTCATTAGGGAGTAGCACTGCCTCCCCACTTGAGACTTCAACCTAGAACCCAAAGACCTGAGGGAGGGGGATAGGGACAAGAGATACAGAGATTAACCACAAGACAGGATTTTGATCAAGTGGCAAATTTTATTTTTCTACCTGGAGTTTATATAGTCAGCAGAGCAGGATATAGGAAAGGGGGCAGGGGAAGGGGGTAAGAAGAATGGTTGAGGACCAGGTGTTCTTGCAGGTAGAATATAGAAAATTGCAAAGAATGGATATTGGCAAGGTGAAAAGATCAGTAGTTATGAGAACAAGAAAGGTTACTATGGTAACAGGGCTAGTGGTTATATATTGGGCTGATCTTACTAAATAGGGCTAGTTACTAAATCTTTATGGTATCAAATCTTTATGGTATAACTGAAGGCTCCAAATGTACAGCCAAGAGAGACAGCCAGAGTTCAGCCAAGGCTCATTCCATAACTGATCACAGACCCAGCCTCAGTTTCCAACATAGCACTTCTTGGGAGGGATTGGGAGGTGTGGCTTTGTTGGAGGAAGCAGGGTTGGCTTTAAGGTTTCAAAAGCCCCAGCCAGTGACTCTCTCTCTTCCTGCTGCTTACAGATCCAGATGTAGAAATCTCAGCTCCTTTTCTAGCACCATGTCTGCCTGTTGCTGTCCTGCTCCTCACCATGATGAAAATGGACCAAATCTCTGAATCTGTAAGCCAGGCCCAATTAAATGTGTCCTTGTATAAGACTTTCCTTGGTCATAGTGTCTCTTCATAGCAACAGGATACCAACTAAGACAGTATTATAAATACTTTTATGTCTATGATAGGAAATTTAAAAAATCTTCACATTTTTTCATATTTTCTTTGAATTTTTTTTTTTTTTTTTTTACTACAGAATTCATCCAAGGCTGTGTAAATGTACATCAGTTTTCTACCCCCAAATTGCATGGCATCCCTAGTAACTTTAGATTTATTTTTACCTTTAATCATGTGTATCTCTGTATGTGCTATGTGTGGGTATGTGCCGGTGAGTGCAGGAATCTTCAGAGACCAGCAGCCATGGAGCCCCGTGTGCAATTATGAGCTACCTGATATGGGTACAGAAAATTGAACTCCAACCCTCAGCAAGAGCAGTGCATGCTGTTAACCAAAGAGCCATGCTCTGGATGTTTTTTATTTATTAACGTATTCATTTATTATTGAAATAAAGATTTGTTCAGTTTGGGGTGTGTGTGTGTGTGTGTGTGGTGTGGTGTAAGTGTATATTCACCATGTGAGTACAGGTTCCTGTAGAGACTAGAAGGTTCTCTGCAACTGGAGTTACAGGCAGTTCTGAGCTGCCTGAGCTTGATGTCGTTGCTGGGGACTAAACTAGTGTCCTTTGTAAGAACAGCAAGTACTCTTAACCAGTGAATCATCATCTCTTCAGCAACACAGTAACCACCTCCTCAATTTTATTTTGCCTATTCTAATTAATAAATTTTACCCTGAATATTTTTATCCTCACCATCTCATGCTATCATTTTGTGTGCCTTTAAACAGTATATAAATTGTATCATGCATTCCAACTTCTAGTGGCTTTAAATCAGCAAGTAACATCTGAGGTAAAGCAATGCATTATCATATAATGGACAGTTGGAGTATTATGTTCAGTTTTTCATTCATACAATACTGAAATAAGTGGGTTTTATTTTTCTTTAAACAAATATAGAATCATCCTTTAATATTTAGGTCAAATTATATGGAAATCAACAATGTTAAACCTCAATAAACCTGCAATTGTCACATACCCCAAGATTAAGATACTAGGTCTGAGGGTATAAATTTCTACAGAAAAAAGAAAAAAAAAGGAGATGATTTCTAAATCATTTTGTATGCCAATAGCCAAGTCTTTATTACTGATTGACAGCCATAGAATAACCCAGGTCTATAGAAGACAGAGATATATAGCTTAGCTATGAAAGAAAATGGAACATCAAGAAAAATCCTAGCACTTCCCATGTGTCAATGTCACCTACAAAACTTGAAGGTTTTAAAGCCCCAGAACTTCACTGTTCCCCGAAGCGATGATATCAGAGTTGACTGGGAGAAAATTGATTCTAATCTATGAGGTAAGTCCAGTGCATTGTGAGCTTTTGTCATTAAGCAGGGGCTCATGGGGACATTTGGACCTAAAAGTGACACAAAGTTTAAACAGAAGCATATTGCATGTAGACCTGCTTTCCTAACCAGAACCAGAAAAGATTGTCGGGTGGAAAGAGTTAAAGGAAATGGGTAGCATTCCCTGTAATGATTCTGTCTCTAAAGCTAAGGAATAAAAATTATGTCTTCACCAAGGAAAAGATACGTCAGCACTTGCTTCTCAAAATTTATAAGCTATTCCTACTGATGGTGTGACAGTTGTACCCAGGTCATCTTCAATGGAAATTATCATGTAATTGAAGCTCCTGTCATTTGTCTACCTATTACAAACGTTTCTACTATTTAGAACTTGAAGGGCCAATATAATTTTATCAGAAATGATATCTGGATATCAGAAGGTCATAAGTCATTCTTTAACGACTAGAAATGCCCAACCAGCATCCATTCACAAATACTATCCCCAATAAACATAATGCACAAACTTTGGTCTTTGTGGAATTCTTCAAACTCTTTTATTCTTGGTTCTTGAGTCTAAAAGTCATTTCTTAAATAATCTTTTTCTGCACTTTGGAATTCTCTCCAGATTTTTAAAACTTAAGTTTGGTCTGCCTTATATAGCTCTAATTTGAAATAATGCCCTTTTTTATTTTATTTTTCCATAGAAACAATGAGTCTCAATATATCAGTGACTTAGAAATATATCTCCTTGTGTCCTTTAACAAGGATACATTTTAAGAATTCTATTGTTAAGCCCCTTTCTTCATTAGATGAACAACAACATCTAATCTTAAATACATTAAGATTAGATAAACAACATAGAGTATACTTAAATATATTAAGATTTTTTTGACAACTCTAGGCAAATTAACCTCACAGGCTCATCATTACATAAGTGATCTGTTGTTGGCTGAAATCTTTTATAGCACATGACTACATTTGTCTTGTCTGTGTTTCATGAAGTTTCCATCTGAGTACATACAAGGTCAAACCCAAAGTCAGTTAATCAGAAAAGTATGCTGTCATCTTTTGGAGGCAGGGGCATGCCATAGACCACTGGAAGAAGAATGTAGACTGTGATGAGTGTGGTCAACAGTAATGTGACATAAACATGGTCTCTCGAGGAGTTGTTGTTGTTTGGGTTGCTTGTTTGGCTGGTTGGTTTGGGGGATGGTGTTTGGTTTGCTAATGACAGAGAAATATCCGATGTAAAATGGTGCTCATCATTAATGAGATATTTGTATTTTGAAGTCACATCTCATGAGACTGTAACACATTCCACGCAGTAGATACCACAAGATTCTCAGAGGGAAGCTGAAGTTCCCTGAAGCCTTTTGATTTCCATTCTCCCACTTGGTTACCTCTTTGCTTTTCTATAACTAAAAATCACCATCAAGAGACAACTCCCTTTTGCATAGCACAAAATGCTTGGTGCTCCTCTCGTTCAGGGACATTTGTATGCATTGTCCTCCTGATTTACCTGCAAATTCAGGTCCCATCCTCATGAATTCTCACTGAAAAAATGAAATGTTCATTCTTAGCGAATCTCTGGGGGTCACTGAAGAGCTCTTTGGGGTCCAGCTTTGTGAAGGAGGTAAGCGAGTGGTTAACGTGACAGGGTCAGAAGTGAGCCAAACCATTGTGACAACAGAAAACAAACTGGCTAATTTCTGGGTAGCTTACAAACTGGATCTCATGTCTCCTTAGTCACCTTTCTATCACTATCACAAAAGAGCTGAGATGAACTACTTTAAGAATAAGAGGTCCATTTTTAGCCCATGTTTGAAGTTTTAATTCATATTCTACAGCCCTGTAGCTTCAGTCCTATGGCAAAGCAATCTATTATGATGGAAACACATAATGGAGGCAAACCCATTTAATTCGTGGCCAGGTACGAAAAAGAGGAAGAGACCTCTTGGATGACTTGTCTCCCTGTGACCTAGAACTTCCCACTGGACATTTAAAACTGTCTGCCATCTCCTCCAAAGCACCATCTCTTGGGTGCCAAACCTTGGTGAATCCTTGGGTAAAATTTACCCAAACCATAGAAGAAAGTTATCTCCAATAAATATTTCCAAGAATGAGTACAGAAAAAGTTAAATAAAGCATCAATGTTATTTTCCATTTTGTTTTGTTTTTTGAGGCAGTGTCATATTGCTGGGCTGACCTTCAACTCACTCTGTAGCCCAGAATGACCTTGAAGTGCTTATCCTCCCACCTCCATCCTGGAAATGCTGACATTACAAGCTTGGTTTATATAGTGCTAGGGATGAAACTGGCCACACATTCCTGATATGCAAGTACCAACTGAGCTACAGTATCCCCAGTCCAAGGGTGACACTTTGTAAAACACATAAACAAATAAAATTCAATGTAAGTTCTGGCTCTGTTTGGTTTTGTTTTTGACAGAGTATCACTATGTAGTTCTGGCTGGCCTTGAACTCATAATGATCAGACTGCGTGGACCTCTTGGGCGCTGGGATTAAATGTGTGCATCAACACACCAGGCTTTAAGTTCTGCCTCTGGTTGTGACTGTGTCTTCATTTCCTTTCCCCTAGTCTTCACAGCACTGGTTTGTAGTAAACGTCTCTAGCACTGGTTTTTGTCCTCCACAGCAAACCAACATGAGCTATGCAAACGTGAGCTGTGCAAACCAACAGGGACTCTGCCAGCCCTCATTGATTGTGGCATTGTGTTTCTGTGGGGATACAGAGCCAGTCCTGACTCTTGAGGAATGCTCCATAAACTGGCATGCAGGGTCTCACCCCTGACTCCACCTTAGTACTTCAAACCACTCTCCCCTTCGGTACCAAGTGATGACCAGTTGGTGATCTCTGGACACATCCCAGTAGAAACCCCAGCGGGAATTACGACGGGAGATGGCAATCCTTGACGGATTTCCCTCATGGCAAAGCTAAGGTACTGAGTGTAATTTGAGACCCTGACTAACTAATTTTCAATGATGGGCATAAACGATGGTTTCCTCCAGTTACATCCAAGTCTTAGCAATACCAAGTGGGAATAGTCATCAAGGAGAGAATTCCTAAAGTTTATTAATGTTTTTTCCCTACCACCCCTTGGGTGTCCTTGTGTGAAAACATACATAGGAACCTGATACGGACAGTAAGTACAGTCCCTAGATTAATGGGATAAACCCATCCTGGAATCCTCACCCAAATGAGACTAGGCACAGCCTGACCTTTACATTGTCCAGCTGATCAATCACTGTTCAGCTTTACCCCTCCCACCCCCAGCTACCTTTCTCTTGTAATGGAAGCTGGGAATCCTGTGACAGAAGGGAGAAAATGAGAAAAGCTCAGGGTGGGGCCCGTTTGGCTGGGGCACACAATCCAGTCTTGACCTCCGAGGTCGGGCAGCAGAATCTTCTCAAAGTTCTCAGGGGTGTGAATTCTCCTATGCAGTCCTTGATCATTGTATTGTCACACCATCTGCCCACTCTTACACAGTAGTCCCGGTGAAACTTCTGAGCTGCTAGAATGTTCTTTGAAATGGTATGTGCTGGTTGAAATAAGCGTAGAAAGGAAAAGTCTTCAGCTCTTTGCAGAACCCAGACATGAGTAGCTCTCTGCTGTGTCCTTTTCTCCTGAGCACTAACGTTCTTGGCACGCACCATCTTGCCAGTTCCCAAAGAGATTTGCTTACAAAGGTCGGTATTGGAGGCTGATGCTTGAATAGGGGACCCGGGTCTAGCTGAAGGTCTGTAATTTACCTGTCTGATACCAGAGCCCAGTGAATGTTCTATCCAAACCCTCAGGGCAGCTCAGAGATGGGGGCCTGACCTTGGGGTTTCAGGCAGCTATCTGCCCTCATTTTAGGGCCTTGTAGTCATTTCCTCGCTAGTACGAGGGAAGGGTTTGTACAGTTATAAAAGAAGGCCAGAAGAGAACACGCTCCTCTTAGTTCCTAATATATTATGTCCTCCCCTGCCGAGTCCGGGGACTTAGTCTGGATTTGGTAACTAAAGTAATATAAATGTTAGCTAAGAAGCATTCCTGCAATGTGGTTCCAATTTAGGCTTGTTTTGAAGTCTAAAGGCCCAATATGTCTCGTAGATTCTTCTCTGGACATTAGCGTTAATGTAATTTGCGGAGGAGCACAGGCCGGTGGAGAAGGGCGGCCCTGGCCCTCTGTGGATGGGATCTGGCCCTTTTTTTGGGGCCAGGAGATGACTGAGCTTGCCACGAGTCCCCCAACAGCCTTAAATGCCTGGAGGTTCGCTCTGAAAATTGGCCTACGCTTGCGGGGATGGTGTAGAAGACAAAGAGAGGGGTATCCTGCTCCCAGTGTCCTTGTCCGGGCTCTGCAAAGGGGCTGTCCTAGGTTGAAGGCAGCCTCCCTCTGCAAGCTGTTTGCACTTTACTTCAATAACATCTCTCTCCTCGGCTCACGCACACCTTTTCAGAGTCGGGCCAGGCACCCCCTTGCGGGGGCCCACAAGGGCCCGCAGCCTAACTTACACCCCTCCCAACTTCCCCCCTTCCCCGCATTCCCCGTAATGAGCATCCCCCCTGGAACTGCCTGCCCTTTATCTTGCTGGGGGGACCCGCACCTTTTGAACTACCATCTGTAGATTGTGTTGGTGCACTGACTTGTTAACTGTGCCATGCTGTGAAGGAAATGGCATGATTTAGATCAAGTGCTCAGGACGGCTGTTCATAAGAAACACTTGAGCCAAGCTGTTGCTGCTCGGAGCGTGCCCTGGGGAGACGGGTTCCGTTTTGGGTCATGGTCCTGCCTTGTATGAGGGCAGGCGCAATCCCCAGCTTCGCTGGGGCTGCAGGGGGGTGGGGTGGGGTGGAGAGAGGCATTATGAAGCCATGAGGCTGCCAAATTAACTTCTCACCCTTTCAACCACACTCCAGAGGATAAAAGCTGAACATGTCTGCCTCAGAAACAGGCTCGATTTACACCAAACAAGTTCTTTCTGTAATTTATCAGCCCAGTCAGCTAGCCTTCTGATTATGGGAAATCTCAGCTGTTTATGGAGCCCTTTTCGGAAGGGGTACCAAGAACAACCAGCCAGGAAACGGGTCATGGACAGTTTTGTGAACCGGGACTTCCCCCTAAGACTCCCTATCAAAGTAAATAAATAAATAAACTGCTTCTGGTGCAGACGGGCAAAATTTCAAAACTGAGGGACCACAGCAGGTAAGCACAGATCATTAAGTCTTCCCAAATGGCAAGTATCTGTAAGGAAAATCTAATTAGGAAGACAAAGGTGAGGCCAAGACAGAGTTATAAAAAGGGAGCCTTCAGCTTCATTCATCAACTCTCAAGCTAATTCCACGGACACCCATTTGTCCATTATATGGAAATAGATGATTAGGGTCATTCTCTAAGACAAATTTACTTTTCTGCACACTCTAAATCTGTTTAGTCAGTCTAAAGGTGTCAATTATTGGAACAGGCTAAGACTATGAATTTCTTAGTAATAGCTTTAATAACGTTTTGAAATGAAAAGCAGATACCTTGAAATCAGCCTGCTTTGAAAAGACCTCAGAGGGTCTCTGGTTTTAATTTGCACAGCATTCTACATCTGGAATCCCTTATAATTAAAACTAAAAACCCAACTACTACTTCCACCTGTCAAATGATGAAAAGATGAATGCACTAATAAGTTACTAAATAGCCCAACATGATCGAGTTTACATTGGAGTTCTCTACAGTAAAACAGAACTCTGGACAGGAGGCTAAAGGTCTCGGTCATTACTAATAACACTCTCCACATTAGCCTACACGTCCTGCTGGAACTACTGGCTGGGTCTCTTAAAACCAGAGTGGATGGCTGGGAAGTCTTTGTTTTAAAAGGAAATATAAACTTCAGAAAAGAATATTTAAAACACATAAACAGACTGAACTTTTCTTCCCAAACGTTGTTTATAACACTTTTGAAATTTTTTCAGGGTTCCTTACAGCAATAGCATGCAGCTGCTAAATTCGGTATGTACAAATGTCTACCACACATCCATAGTAAGAAAGGCCTTGTGCCAGCTCTGAGGATATGACATTGAGGAAAAAAAAAAAAAAAAAAAAGTAGCTTTCTTTGTAGGTACCTTGGAAATAGGAAAACTTGCAGTAATTTCTTCTTTCTTCAGAGTGACTAAACAAGAATCTGCTAGGAAAAAAGCAGCTCTCTCAGATCTCCAACTGTCACTCCAACTAAAACAACAATGGTCATTAAAGTGCCCTTGGACTGTCTCTGGCGTTCAGGAGGTTAATTATTTTCAAAGGTAAATCCTGAGTTGTAATCCCTACTGAAGCAGCTTGCACAGGCTCCCCCTGCCGAGGTCGAGCTGTGTGGGCGGCCAGCTCCCAAAGGCTCATTTTTCTTATTACACAGTCAAGCTTTCCTGTCATAAAGTAAAAAAGAAAAAAAAAAAAAAAAGGAAATATCATATTTTGAAAAAGCATCAGTTCTCCTGTAGGAAAAAAAATCAAAGAGTTTTTGTTGGTGATTGAAAGGTCTTTCCACAAGTTGTCCACTGTCTGGGGACAGGGGTATCCTCACTGTTCCTTCAATACTGTGACTGCCAGTGGCATCTGAGCACCCTGGACACGGCCATGATCACAGTGAGCCAAGCTCTCCCTGTGGGAAAGTTGCATGCACCAAAAGAATTTCAATCTGGCTTAACCCTTTGAGACTACTGGAACCTCCCCTGTCCAAACAGACACACACTAAATTCCTACTTTCAATACTCTTAAGTACAGGGAATGTTTGTTTACATGTGTATTTTCCATTTGAGGAAAAAGCTTAACTTGACTGCCACCCGCTTGTTCTAAAACATCCATCCAAACAGGCCACCTAAACTCTCAATCTAGCCTGAAGGCACTTCACCTGGCCAGCATGCTGGGTATAGCAGCATTATCTCCAGTATCCAAAAGGTGGAGACAACACAAGTATCTATTGGTGGGTGAATGGACCAAACTGTAGATGTTACTCAGGCTTTGGGGTGGGGGGTGAGGGGGTGTGGGAGCACTTGTTATGCATAATCATCTCAAAGGCAGCAGGAGCCCCAGATGGCACACACAAGCCTGGCATGGACACACAAGCTGAGCCCGTGGATCTAGGCGGAAGATTCCTGCTATGTGTGAGTCAGGATGCAGCTCATCCTGGTCTAGCCCTCTGGGAACACTCTGACCTTTGCCATCAGTGATCAGGACACAGGTAGTTGTCCTGCCAGGCAACTAGTGGATCCAAAGAAGATTTCAATGAAGACTCAATATGATGTGAAGGCCCCTCTGGAACACACAAGCTCTACACTACAGCACAAGATGCACTTGATCACAGACATCCTTGCCTACCAGGCAGAAGGCCATGAATAAGGGATGCATCCTGGAAGATGAGAAATTGAGGGAAATAAGAGCATGAACTTGAGCCAAGACCACGGAGGTATCAGCAACAAACACACCTAAGAGGTAGCCTTGCGGGATGTGAAGGCAGGAGAGACTGAGGAGACCCCAGCAGGCTGAAGCGACTCAAGACAGTTTTGGAGAAAGGAAGCTCAACCTCAAGGATTCTCCCGGAGCCCACCAATGGTATCCTTGTCTGGCACCGTCATATTCAGAGCAGAAAGGTGAGACTCCCCTTCAAGCCACCGCAGGCCAGCTGTAGGTGGGCACTGAAAGGCAACTGTTCGTGAGCTCCAAACAAAACATGTGTGATGCATTTGGAGTTGGACATGAGGACTGCCACACCACATGTTGGGCCCCACGGAAGCCTCAGTGTGTGCGGGGACTCGAAAACACTGTGCTACACAATAGCAATGTTTCAAAAAATGCTATCACCTCTGGACAAGGCCACAAAGTGAAGGAGTCTTCTGGGTGAGGACAGATAACAGCTCTAGATTCCAGCCATCTACAACTGTCTACAGAGAATTAAAAGTAAAACTAGTACATAAGTAATAAAATGTCTAACCAGTCTGAGATGCTGGGCTGACTGAAGCCCGAGGTGACACACTTTTACACTTTCATCATCGGTTAAATGTCCAGTCAAAACCATGGGGTACCCTCGTTTCAGTTAGCTTCTCACCACATTATAAGTATTTTTATTCAGGTGTGTGTGTCTGTGTGTGTGTCTGTGTATGAGAGTCTGTGTCTGTGTGTGTGTGCGTGTATGTGTGTCTGTGTGTGAGTGTGTGTGTGAGAGAGTGTGTGTCTGTGTGTGTGAGAGAGTGTGTGTCTGTGTGTGAGTGTGTGTGTGAGTGTGTGTCTGTGTGTGTGTGCATGCAGACACGTGTATAGAAGTTAGAGAACAACTAATAGGAGTGGGTTCTCCCTTTCCATCATGTAGGTCCTAGAGATCAAACTCAGGTCATCAGACATGGTGGCAAGCACATACACCCTCCAAGCCACCTCCTAGGCTTCTACTAGGTTCCCAATTTTTAAGGTCAGTGTCACAAAAATCAATAAATCGATTTTTAAAAACTCAGGAAAGACATTCTAACTCATGGTATACATGGGAGAGAACTAGAGGGACATTTTGCTGGATGAAGTGAGCCAGTCACAAAAGATCGATGCTGAGATTTTACAGCACAGGGTAGGTGGAACAAGGAAATTCACAGAGGCGGGAACTGAGAGGAGAGAGAAAGAGGGGGCTGTGTCATGGGTGCAGAATGAAGCCATGAAGGAAAAAACCGTGCCAATGTGAGTATGCCTGGTGACATCACTCACTAAACTGGACACTTAGAAATGGTTAATGTGGCTGATTGTGCTACAAATTATTCTGCATTAAAATAGAAATCCCTGCTTTTCAGAAAACGAATCAAAGCAATCCTTAACACTGACTCCAATGCTCACAAAACTTGAAAGTCAACCCTTGCTCTTCAGTTTAGCACAGCCTCGCCCATTCCTCCTTCAAGAGGCCAGACCCTTGCTGCATTCCTGCTCAGAGACCCCTGTGAGGAACTCTCACTATGCACAGCTTTCACAGACATACTCACATTCCCCACAATTAACCCATCCATCCCAGGTCCAGATGAGTTGAGGGAAGGGGGAACAGATGGCATTGCAGATAGAAAGCCAGCTGAGAAGCCCTTTCTCCCACAGGATCAACCCTGGACAGTGCCCACCACCTGCCCAGCTAAGAGAAGGATGTACATCACATCCAAGACCTCCCACGCCTCTCTTCCTTGTCAATGGTTGCAAGCACATCACCGTAGGTACATAAGTCAAAGGAACTAGGAGTACCCCTCAGGATATGAAATGTGCCTTTGTTCATCCCCCTCAATACTGATTTTACACAAATATATTACAGGTTTTGTACCTCACAGTTGGAGAATTTAACTTCAAGAGTCATTATTAAACCTTGGATTGTCCCCAATCTGTGAATTTTATCTGAAGCCATTGGCTGTCTAAGGTTATTTTGTTCCCCTCTAAAAATGCTACTGTCAAGTGATCATTTAAAGGCATTTATCAAAAACCAAGCACTACAAACTTTAATCTATACATTCCATACAGGGTAAAGCCTGGCCTAGCACTGATGCATAAATGATGTGTTGGTTTAATCTATTTTTCACAGGGGGTGTCTGAGAGGAGGGAAATTAAAAACAGGTCAAATGGACTATTCTGACTGTTCTATGGTGTGCTTTTTTACATGAGGTCTGGATTAAGATAACATCTGGTCTATATTTCTTGAACTATTTCCCTTTTATCACAAGAAAACTCGGGTCCCATCTCAAGACTGCTCTTAATTTAGCTCTAAATACGGCTGATGAAACGTTGTACAACATGCTGTCGTCTATTACCATGATTCCCCCGAAGGAACAGTTGATACTTTTATGTACCCCAGCTTGGCTAATCATGCCAGGCCCCCTCAGGAGGACTTACCTTGCAATCATATGTCCAAATGCCCCACCTAAATCCCTCTTTTCATAGCAAATGAGTCTTAGTCTGAGATGGATTTCACTGCATTGTCAGGTACAGAGTGCAGGTCTCAGAGTCACGGAACCATCCAGAATCCTTTAGAAGGACAAACATTTCATGCCAGTGCTAACAAATCATTGTTCCCACCACTGTTGCCATCCATCCTCTCAAAACAGGAATCAGTAAGCTGTCTCCGGTATTATTCAGGGTTCTAGTCCCAGATAGTGGAGTGTGCTGATTCATAATGCAAGCTCCTGGGCTTTTTATTTTGAAGGAATTGTAGAACTCGGAACAATTGCACCACTCATGTCTACAAATAATAAGTCAAGAACACACTTCTTCTGATCCTGTTTACACACCAGTTGTATGCATTATTTGGCACATTTTAAACTATATGGATTCTCTGCCTGACAGAAAGTAAAAGTCTGCACTGGGTAGTTACATGGGTAATTACCTTCCATTTGACAAC